>CM037158.1:28421382-29131382 GCA_020921065.1 Vaccinium darrowii | reverse complement strand
AGTTCTTGGCCAGATAATCAGCATTCTTCCACTGATCCAGAGCCTGTCGCTTCTGGTTGTCCTTCTCATTTTCAGCAACAACTGGGGCATCCTCAGACAAGCACCCAGCGAGATGGAGAGTGGTCAGATAGAACATCATCTTCTGTTGCCATCTCTTGAAATCAACCCCTGGACCAAACTTCCCAGGCTTATCAACATGGGACATCGGTATCGAGGGGACTCCATGCAGAGGAGTAGCAGCACTTGAGCTTCCCACATTTGGAGTCTCATTGTTCTTTGTCATCGTACCTTGAGAAATGACAAACCACAAATTAGTGAAACTATTTTCACAATCATGACAAGAAGCATAGATTAACAATCTAAACTTAGCAACCAAAAATTGGTCTTGCACCCACAACGCACAAGCGTACCCCGGGGGTCCCAGGTGGGGGTTCTAGGGGGCCGTGCCCCCTAGCGGGGTTCCTAGGGGCAGCGCCCCTAGGCGGGAGTTCGAGGGCAGCGCCCTCGACGGGGTTATATTACTTGCAATTCATCTTCTGCCTCTGCCAAGTATACCAATCCCTGTGCCAAGTTACTACACTGGCCATGTACTAAGGCTGAGTAATTAACCTTCCACTGGTTATATTACTTGCAGGCAGAGCACATGCTTAGGCCGAACTAGCCCATCCACTGGCTGTTCTTAAACCCAACACAAAGACTGCTATCACAAAGCAGAGATCCAGAGGACTGTGGCTAAGCAACGTCACTGCTTAAGCAGAGTAGGTTGCTCCAAAAGCCAAACAATCCACTGATCAAGGCCAGTTGCGCACAACTGCCTAAAGCCGTGGCTTAATCAGTGAAGTTCAATCGCGCACGATTGACTTAGGCCGTAGCCTCTGATTGTTGTTTGTATTTATTTCCCATACGAGTAATCTAGTCAGATTACTCTATGATCTCAACGAGATCCCACCAATTCTGTCTCTTCTTCGATTCTGTTCTTGCAACTCAAAAGTCAGTATCAAAACAGAATTGTTTTCTGGAACTCGATTGCCAATCGATAAAAAAAAAATCTTTGTTAAGACTGTTGGAAAAATTATAGTGGCAATCACAGATCCAAAGAACAAATTCTTCTTATAACATTATACATGAACAAAATGTAAACAAATTACATGAACCGAAAATAATAGAATCGAAACAGAGATACAAACAGTAGATTGGAAACTGCCGAGTCGTGTGTAACCACACTCTCCTTAACAAAGATTCGCCGCCTACCGTGGGTGTTGTAGGTTGAACCGACGTCTTCGTCCCAGGATACAACGGCTAGAACCACGAGCCGACGAAACACCACCGTCGACCGCCTTGGCGAACTAACTAACGCCTGTCTCTCTTCCTGACTCAAATGGAATTTGTAGGAATGAATTGGATTGTGTTGTGATATGCAAAATACAATGAGGAGTGACCTATTTATAGGAGAAACTCCAAGTGTGAAAGATGGATAAATTAAGTAGCCCACAATGGTGACTTCTAGTGTGAAATGAGGAAGATTAGGTAGCCTACAAAGGGAAGCCACCCTTGTGCACAATTCATTCACATTGAAGCCACCCCATGTGCACAAATTCATTCACATTGAATTGTCAAAATTCCAACATCTATAGCTATTGGTTGCCCTAAATGATTGAAAACGACAAGGCCAACTCTACAGGAGAATTTTTTGAGTGCCGAGCGAGTAAAACGTGCATGGCGTCCGACGTGGTGCCTTGCGACCAATCAAAATAAGCCGTTTGGGAGTGGGATCCTCCATTCGGTGTAGTGTGGCACGTGCCACATAGGTCTCGTGGCCTCCTTTGGTACTGCATGGAGGGCCGCAAGGTACGTACCACGTAAGCACGACACGCAGGGCCAGCCCTGACATTTGAGTTGCCCAAGCCCAACCCCGACTTGGTTGTCCACTAACTATTAAGTCATACAAAATAAAAAGATAGTATATTACAAATAAAATAAAATAAAAAAAAAAACAATGTTACATTATTCTTTTAGCTTGAATTATATCAAAATGTAACCCTGGTTATAGTATTTTATGATTAGCATGATCCGGTTCAAAGAAACTAACTTCTCCTTGCAGTTTTTAAAATAAAATTTTCAATTGAGTCATCTTACTTTACGTACCCAGGAACTCTCACCAACTTCTCCTAGGCCTGTTCCACTAACTCTAACTTTTTTTTTTAGACTTTTTAGTTGATATATGTGAGGAGAATGACATGTCTCGAAAAAAATGAAAAATAAAAAATAAATAAGAAATCCACTTAGTGGAACCACGCCTCATTTTCAATTAAGATTATAGGTAATCTACTTAATTTCTCTTGTGACATAGTAGGTAAGTTTATCAGTTTCAACTTAGATAATCGTAAAGAGGTATGATTGGAGGATTTTTTTTTAAAAAAAAAATAAGAAAGTTTACTTTATGTTTTCACTATAATTTATGCGAAAAGTAATAATAAATCATGTTACATCACTATCTTTTCTTATAATTATTTATAAAAAAAAAAAAAGTGTGAAAATCATTACGCTATTCTTTTCCCAGAAAGAGAGAAAAGACCAAAGACTTATCTTTTCCGGAATCCAGACAGAAGACGGGCCAAAGACTTGGAGTCTTCGCCTCTTCATTTGAGGATTCAGCCAATGACGAAAGCTTTACTTTATTTACCCAACAATCAAAAAGTTATTATCCAACTTTATTTTGGTATCTATAGCTATCGGTTGCCCTAAATGATTGAAACGAAAAGGCCAACTCTATTGCATTTTACGGGCGAATTTTTTGAGTGCCGAGCGGGTACTATGTGGCATCCGATGTGATAGCTTGCAGTCAATTAAAACACGTCATTTGGGCGTGAGGTCCTCCATTTGGTATGGCGTGGCGTCGCGTGGACCCATTCGGTACCGCATGGAGGGCCGCAAGATACGTACCACATTGGCGCGACATGCAGGGCCGACCTTGATATTTGGGTTACCCATGCCCAAACCCTGGCTAGTTTGTCCACTAACTATTAAGTCATACAAAATAAAAAGATATACTCCCTCCGTTCCAAAATAAGTGTTCACTACGAAAAGTCGTGTCATTTTTCAAATCAAAAAATTTAGTACTTCCGTTTATCATTTTTCAAACTTTTTCACACCAAATTAAAGTACTCATTGAGTACTTTAATTCGGTGCGAAAAAATTTGAAACACGATACACGGAAGTATTTAATTTTTTAATTTGAAAAATGACACGACTTTTCGTAGTGAACACTTATTTTGGAACGGAGGGAGTGGTACAAATAAAAAAAAAATCAATATTACATTGTTCTTTTAGCTTGAATTATATCAAAAATGTAACCCCGGTTATAGTACTTTATAATTAGCATGATCCAGCTCAAAGAAACCCACATCTCCTTGTAGTTTTTGAAGTAAAATTTTCAATTGAGTCATCTTACTTTATGTATCCAAGAACTCTCACCAACATCTCCCGGGCCTGTTCCACCAATTCTTAACTTTTAGTTTAGTTTTTTTTTTTTTTAGACTTTTTAGGTGATATATGTGAGGAGAGTGACATGTCTCGAAATAAATGAAAAAAAAAAAAAACTAAAAACTTAGTGGAACCGCGCCTCATTTTCAATTGAGATTTTTGACAATCCACTTAATCTCTCTTGTGACATGGTAGGTAAGTTTTTGTCACCTTCAACTTAGATAACCATAAAGGAAATTGATATTCGCACTCTCAATTTTGATGCAGGGGCTTCAAGCTACAGTAGTTTTTCAAAGTTACCCTTTTGCAAGTTTCATGTTTTACGCCAAGCACTCCAAAAAACCTTGACAATTCTCCTTTACTTCCGGCACTCCAAAAAGCAAATAGTTTTTTTTTTTTATCAAAAAAAAGCAGATAGTTGATCAACTCATTTTACTGCACGTCACTGAATTGTCTATTTTCGTATGTAATGTTTCCTTAGTAGAGTCTTTATGTTATTATCTCCATGTTCTGCACTAGGACAACCTGGACAAGTGATCTTCGGCCTATGATTGTAGAACCATCCTTTTGTCCATGCAAAGTCTCTTGAGAATTCTGTTACATTTTCTCTCAAAAGTTCTCTAACCTTGGTGATGTGCTTTGTTTTGTTTCACTATGAGTTTTAAAACGTAGATTTGCGACCGTTATGAAGATTTTGAGGGGAAAATGGTTGATAATGAGTTAAAAAAATATAAAGATCCTGTGTCGCAGCCATTATGAAGATTTCATAGCATCAACATTTTCAATTATGTGCTGTTTATTTTGGAGAATTCTAGCAATGCTTATTTTTTATTTTTTATTTTTGTGTAAAGTGGTGTGAAACAATCTAACATAGATGCATGTTTAATGTTTGGAACCTAATGTTTGTATTTTGGATGTTTAATATTTGGAACGTAATGTTAATATATATTAATGTTTAGAACTTAATGTTTATGTTTGGTTTTGGTTCATTTTTCCATTTGGAGTGCCTTAGTAAATGAGGAGATAATTTGTGGGTGGAGTGCCTCAAGTAATTTTTATATCTTAAAAATGGTAGTTTTGTAACTTCATTAAATATTAGAGTGTCTGCATAAAAAAAGGAGCCCCAAAATCAGCACCCATCATAAAAAGATATGATTGGAGGAGTTTTTTTAAAAAAAGAAAATAAGAAAGTTTGCTTCAAATTTTAACTATGATTTATGTGGAAAAAAATAATAAATCATGGTACATCACTCGAATACTTTGTTTTTCCAATTTCCAACCATTGGGATAATTGTTTAATCAAATGTAAGAACATATTGCTTCTACATTAATGTAGCGTTTGTTAAATCTAAAATTTTTACTCAAAGCTATTTAGTACTGCTATTATCGTGATATTATGGACTAGGAGGAAAACAAAAAGAGCAAATAAAATAGTTAGAGAAATAAGGGAATGGTGCCAAAGTCCAAAAAAAAAAAAATAGGAGAGGGCTGCCACTTGCCAGGTCTTGAACTCTGCCAAACAATATGTCAGGCGAACAATATTGCCAACAGAACTAACAAAATAATACATTACCTAGGGAAACTTTTTAATTTATATAACTTTGGTCTTTTTTTTTTAGTTGCCCTAGCTTGGGGGTTGCCCAGGCCCAAGGGTCTGTTGGGCTTACCCTGGGCTGGCCTTGGCAACATGTGATACCCGATCGGCACCTAAAAATTTTCTTTTTACGAAGGCAGTACTTGACCTATGTAACCGTGTTAACTATTTAATATGTACATACAATGAAATTGTGGATTTAGCTCCTACGAACTTATGAAAAGAAAATTAACACTCTTTTGCTGAGAAAATATTTGAGTAGTATAAATCTATTATACAATTCAGCTTATATTTTTAGTGGGCGGTTGAGATCAATTCAATCCAATGGTCCAAAAAGGCAAATTTTTTGGGATAATTTCCTTTGCCATCAAAGATTTCTTCTTTTGCTAGAGAAAAATAACCCTCTTTCCTTTTTTTTTTTGTTTTTTTGGCACCACAAAAGATAGTCTAATTTCAATCCCACAACCAAAAAAAAGAGGAAATAACATTTTTTTCCCTTCTTCTTTTGTTCTGACTTCTTCTTCTTCTTTTTTTTTCTTTCGATAACTTCTGTTTAGAAACTTACCCACAAAAGGAAAGATTGATACACGATCATAGAAGGAAATGATGCTTTGTTTTCTAGAAACAGTATCAAGCGAATATTAGCCTTTCGAATTCTTTCCTTTAGTTTTACTAACCGAATTTGTTTTGTTTTGTTATGTTACATGGGTCTATATCTTGAAGTGTATTTTTTTGTTACATTTTGTACCCTTATTTTGATTTGTTACATTTTGTACATGGATTTAACTCTATCTTGAAGTGTATTTTTTATGACTAAATTTGGATACTTTCAATGCAATATGGTATTAGTTTGGATTTAATGTGGTTGGGATAATCATTGATTCAATCTCTTGGCAATAGTGTAATGTTTTAATTAATCAAACCACGTTCGGACATGCCATCTAATAGGCTATCGGAATGTGTTGCGTCATGCCATCAATATGGGTATTCACTAGTGTTCTACGTGGGGGCAAATGACTGATAATGGCACTATGCTTTTACAATAACAAATTCATTTTCTTTCTCGTCTTTTGTGGAAAACAATTTCAAAATGGCTTATCAGAAAGAAAGAATTTGTCCATTATAGGCCCCGCCTGGACACCTCCATGATACGAATTACCAAAAAAGACAAGACCCAAACAGCAAAAGGTTACACATGGATCACGCGATTCACATCTCATTCTAAACATTGAGTAGGAACACATTAAAGTAATCCTTTTTATTAACCACCCTAAGATATTCTAATATAATTCGTCCTTCCTACAGTGTCCACGAAATGATAACGAGCAATTATTCAATCTCGATCAATTCTTATTTTATTATGTTTCTCTCTCGGACAAATCGTGTTATTTTAAAAGGAAACAAAATGCTTTTGAATAAAATAATATTTCAATACTAGATAACAGGAATAATAGAGAGTGTCACCGAGAAAATTTTAAAAAATAACTAGTTGAAGTATAAAAGTGACTTTTGAGTACATAATTTGGTCTGAAATTAGATTTATTGACATGATTTTTGCACTTTCTTAATCGAAAAGAATCCCCTAGCATTAGCACTAAAGCCGAAGTAAGACGGCACCTCGGAATTGGTTCTCTATAATTTGCATGGATTTTTCTACAAAACACCCATTGGGTGGTCGGCTCAACAGTAATAAAGTTACCTTTCATTACCTTCTGAGCATGACAAGATTGGGATTTGGGGTTGGTACTGTGCAGCCCCTGTACAGTAGCGTGTTGTACATTCCATGGCAAAGAGCTCGTCAAGTACTACAAGTGTGCCAAAAATCAACTTGATCGGATATGGTTAAGTGCCTCATTGGAACACAAATACTTGAAAAACATAGGTTCAACGGTTTTGAACCAGTGTTTGTGTTCATTTGTGTTCCACTTTTTTTCGAGGTATTTGTGTCCCAATGAGACACTTAATGATATCGGATCAAGTTGATTTTTGCTACACTTGTAATACTTGACGAGATTTACGCGGTGAACGTTTTCGATCATCGAAAAAATTCCGGCGCGGCCACGCCATGGGTGCACAGTACACTGCTGTGCAGGGGGCTGCATAGCAGCAACCCTAAGTCTGGGTCGGTCCCCAAAAGATGAATATGACAGCTTTAGCTTTTTGTTGGTTTTGCATCAATTCTTTTGTGCATTATTGGTTCGTCTCGACGAAACGAATCTAACAAGTAAAAAATAATTATTAGAACTCTCAATTTTTTTAATAAAATCGAAAAAGTGTAAAAAAATTGTCTTTTTAATTTATTTTTGTCTTTATTAAAAAAATAAATTTGGATCATAATTTTTTACTTTTTTTTATTTCTCTCGTCGAGAGAAATTATTAATACACAAAAAGTTAACGAAAAACTAACAAACGTGAAAAAAATCAAATAAAGACGAAAAAATAAGTCATGACTGATAAACAGTGCGAACACAGGATTACTAATTTGGCCTGGTTTGCGCTGACCACTTTTCAGTAATTTTACAAAAAAATTTACAAATGTACTACAAATAAGAAAAAAAATTAGGGAGAGTGCAGAGGCCAAACACTCCCCTTACACCCCTGCATCTGCCCCTGCTGACAAGTTTATGCATATTTCAAATTGAGAATAAAATTATACTCTCATTATCTCAATTTGATACTCCCTCCGTCCCTTTTTAAGTGATCTACTTGGGAAACGTGTATTTTTGCGGACGTTTAAAAATGTACTTTTGCATATCGTTTTTAATTTTTTTTGGCACCAAATTAAAGTACTCAATGAGCACTTTAATTTGGTATAAAACAAATTAAAAAGTTATATAGAGAAATATGTTTTTTAGGGGGTTTGAAATTGCACGTATTCTCGTATGGATCACTTAAAAAGGGACAGAGGGAGTACTATATAACAATTAATTTTTGGTATATACCAATTAATTTTAGGGAGAGTTAATTTGGCATCCTGTACAAAAAAGATCACTGTGATTCCATCCTATAAGATTTGAATACTTATGATTCCATCCTGAAATTCAAATAAACCCCAAAACACCCTTTCTCTCTCCTATTTTTCCTAATATTTCTCTCCTGATTTTCTTAATAATTCTCTTTCCTAATTTCCTAACATTTCTCTCTCCTAATCTTTCCTAATTTATCTCAATCTCTCTCTTCTATATTAAAAAAATCTCTCTTTCTTAATTTTATAATTCTCTCCCCTAATCTTCTTACACCTAAAATCTCAACAAAAAAAAAATTGAAAATAAATAACCATGATATTTTGTCCTAAAAACACGAGTCATGAGATATCGATTTCATGCATTTTGGTAGTAATCCACCATATTTTTTACCATGATAGATTTATGTACCACGAAAATCATTTCACGATTTCTATGACCAAATGTATCATTTAGCCCAAGCATAAAAATCAGATTAATGCACCATAGAAAAACAGGTACATGTAGTCCAAACATGAAAGTCAGATTGCATATACAAAAAAAAAAAAAAAAACATAAAAACATGGTAGATTAATGCACTACGAAAAAATCATTAAAAAAACCATGGAACATATGGTAGATTAATGCACCATAAAACCACGATGTAACCATAAAAAACATGGTTGATTTATACACCTTAAAACCACATGCCAATTTTGGGATTGATTAGAAACTTTTTCATTTTTACTATATCAAGTCCCCGAATATGTTGAATCAATAAACCATGATCATTATATGAAAAAAATCTCCACAAATCCCGAAAACCCAGATACATGGCAAAATTATCTACCATGAATTCTGTGTTAAATTATATAACGAATCATGAGTTAAATTTCATGGTAAATTAAAATGTCATTGTTTTTATTCAAATCAAACAAAGTTCAAAATTCAAAAAAACTCACAACAAAAATGGTAAAATTATTTACCTTAAATCCTGTGTTGAATTATTTAACGAATCATGAGTTAAATTCCATGGTAAATTAATATAACATTGTTTTTTTGCCAAAACAAAATTAAATACACAATTCATGAAAACTTTGATCATTGTGAAACTATTTACATGAAATCTTGTGTGACAAAACCTAGTACACTAGAATTATTTGTCATGAGTCCTATTAAAATCAAAACCCAAAACTAACAACAAAATTGAAAAATTCATGTTCAAGAAACTCACAATCTAAAAAAGTTATGTCGTGAAGCATTTTTTGATCAACAAATGCTCTCCTAGCATCTACTACTTTCAAGTTGATTTCCAAAATGTTCTCCCAGCATTATATATGTCCATTGATGTGGCCTTTTCGGATGCCCATGGTGTAGAGGCTGGAGGGGACGGAATCGACGGTGGGCTAGACGTCAGAGAGGTGAAGCGATAGCCGAAGGAGACGTTGATGAAGGCGATCTTGCGGTGGTGGGCAGTTACGAGATGAATGTGGTGATGTTGCGGGAGTCGTTGGAAGGTAGAGGGATGCGGTTGCATCTGTTGTAGACGGTGAATTTGATTTCTTTGCTTAGGTTGATTAGAGGATTGTTATCGTGCACCATTAATGGAGAAGCTATGAAATACTTCTTCATTCTTATTATTCCTTGTCAATTTGCTAATCAAATCCACATGTAGCCAAACAGTTATGGGAAGATATGGAACTAAGACTAAATGCCATAAAAATAGGAGATGTGAATGCCATAAAAATAGGAGATGATAATGCCGAAGATTTGGGATGCCTAATTGACTATATGTATAAGTTACGCCCAAAAATGTAACCGTGGAAAGGTAAAAGATATATATCCGGAAATATAATTATAAGATTTACTATATATAATACTAATGGAGTAAATAAGGGCACAATGGTTCGATTATCCATTTACAGGAAGGAATCATAACTATTCAAATCTCACAGGATAGAATCATAACGATAATTTTGATACAGGATGCCTAACTAAAATTCTCTTAATTTTATTCATCATGATTTTTAAAATCAAATAAAGTATCATAATTGAATAAATATGAGCAATCTAAAAATAATGCGAATGTCCAAAAAGAGCTACCATTTCGAGGTCTCACACTAACAACGGGAGCCGTTTAATTTATTTAGAATCTTGTTTTACAGGCACCCAAAAATAATCAGCTATCGGATGCTACTAAAGGCTTCATTGATTCAAACAGAAGATCGATTAAGCCCTTTTTGATATCCAAATTAGTTGAATATTTACAAGACTTTTTTTATAAATATGTTCAAAAAACTGTTTATTTCAAACACCGAGTCAAATCATTTTCTCACAACACATCACATAAAAAATCATGGAAAACCAGTTTTTTCAAAAAACTGGGTTAGTGGAACACCCCCAAAATGGGGTTAGGGCTCCTTTGGCAAAAAAAACGAAAAACGAAAAACGGATTATTGGTTTTTTCATTTTGTCTTTATTCAAAAAAAAATTGCAGATTTTGTGGTTTCTGGATTCCTCTCGACGAGACGAATCTAACAAGTATAAATTTATGGTCTAACCAAATATATTTTTTAATAAAGCCGAAATACTTGGATTATTGAATTAATTTTGTCCGTGGCAATCATGACATCTCCACAAAAACTGTCATGCCATTGATTCACGGTAAAAACTTAGTATCCACGCGCGCATGGACTACACCTTATCACTAGCATTTGCCAATTTGCATTTGTGTTTTTGGAACAGACTAATGATTGTCTTTGTGCAGGTATGACGTCCTACATAATGGGGAAAGGAATCGGATAGCATGTCAGAAACAGAGGAGAGAAACCCCTTGCTTGGTGCACCTGGTAATTGGGGATATCAGAGCTTGTATTGGGTGCCTGGAGAAATGTCCCTAATACAGATGCCAATAAGGAGGTTTCCAGAGTTTGGAAAATGTCTGCCAATTCAATTTTTTTTCATCACTCAAGTATTCGGATCAGCATATACAATCACCTAGCCTAATCTCGGAAACCCATCTCACTGCCAGCTACCGAATCTACCAATTATAGTAGGGACAAAATCCCATTATATGGACCGATCCCATAGAAACTAATAACATCTAAAAGGTTTCAAACCTGAGACCTTAAAAGTTTCGAACGTGAGACCTAAATGGAACAAACCCCCAAGTAATCTGCAAATTTCTTTCGGTACTCACGTGGCCATGCTCCTCGAATCCCTTCGCCATCCATATCAATTTCTTGATCGTTTAAACCTCCAACTATGCCACAATTCCAATAAAGCCCTTCGAAATGGACACATCCCAGGTTCAATTAGCCCGACAGAGCACGGCGGAGTCGATGATACCCTGGAATTCCCCCCTGCGAACTTATCTGTAGTTTTTACCCTTCCCCGTGAAGCTATAATACGCTGAGGTTCCGCTACCAAAAAAAAAAAGAAAAAACACATAAAGCACATGAAATTGCCATCCATCCACAGTGGACAATGTACATTCTCCTGCTGGGAGCCAAAAGGAACATTTAACACACTAAAAGAGAGATTAAGCCGAAGAACAAACCTACAGACACCTAAAACTTTGGAAACATATATAAGCCTTGCAAGTTATCTATCTAAGCTCGATCCTCCACCACTACATCACCATTACTATTGCCACTGTGTCAACATTGATTCGATGTTTCAGGTTGATTTGGTAGGAGTTGGGATGGCCATGAATCAGACGCAGTGGGGTACCTAGCATGTGGTTTGCTTACATTTGACATAGGCCTGGATGCTAATTCGGGTGCATCGTTCTCTGGATGAGCTGGCAAATCAGAACAAACTGGGAGGACATAGAAAGGACTCGCATATGGTGCTTGCTGTAACACGGGGTCTACAGAGAAATGTGATGTTGATTCTTCCGGAGGGGGTACATTCAGGTCAGGGTTAGAGTGCAGCAACTTCTCTTGTATCTCTATTTGCAGTTTCCCAATCTGGGCTTCTAATGCAGAATTCTCATCCTGTAGCTCGTTCTTCTCCACAGTAACCTGTTCATTGATATTCTGAGTTAGGTAAAATGTTCTAGCACTTAAGGCACATTGATAGACATTTTGGTATCACAAAAAGAGAAATCTAAAGGAGATAAATTCAAAACAGCTAATAAAATAGAAGCCCTAGATTTTGTTTCAACAAACTAGATTAAGCTGTCGTGGGCTAGAGAAGGGAAGCCTGTTTTCCAAAGACATGGAAAGAGAATACTCGATTCCTTAATGACAGTCCATCGAAAAATGTGCCATTTTTGGATTTAGAAAATTAAAGTAATTACGTGCCTAATATTTCAAAAAGAAAATCGTACCAATTTAAAGATCTCAATTAGTACTTCTTTACATTTTTATGCACAAAGATTCAAAAAATTATGAGCGAAAATGCTTTATATATATATATATATATTTAAAAGAATGACTTTATCCTAATGGAACAGATGTAAACATGTAGTAGCAAACTGTAAACATGGGGTGGGGAGTGTTAGAACATAAAAGTAAATTGATACGTGATGCTTGTCAAGTACTGAAGTTGGCACCACCTATGATTGTGTTTAAGTCACACCATCTAATGACAGTAACTCGTCAATATTTTAAAAGCCTTACATATTGGGATTCAGACAACAAAGCGGCATTCTCTCTTTTGAGGCTCTCAATCTGGGCAAGCATATCCTTACATAGTCGAGCAGTTTCTCCTAGTATAGAGGCCTTTCCATTGTTCTGCTGAGGCAGTCCTACAAATGAAATTCATGAACATACGCTATATTCAGTGCAATTCCTTTTGGAAGTTGAGGCAAAAAAATATAATTCCGCGCTTCAAACAAGTCCAAATCGGTCTAAGTAAATAAAGATCCTACACAGGAATCATCAAAATAGCTTCAATGAAATTACCAAGGGAATTAGCCAGCTCAAGAAAGAGATCGTTCAAATGCTCACGCTTCAGTTTTTCCCTCTCAGACTTGTGAATTCTTTTCGGGACTTGATTCTTTTTGCTAGGATTCGACCTGCTCCAAGAACAGTCCAAGAACAGCTTTCAGATACCTTAAGCAAAGTTTAGATCTGTCACATAAACAGTTCAATAAAAACCGATCGACTCAACAGTATTCTACTAAGATCTAGAGCCCAACGTCCCTATCAGATATATGAGCGGATTTATTTCTTCACTTTCCCCAGGATTTCTTCACTTTCCTCGGATGATAAAGTCTGTGCATGCACAGCATCACAAGAACTTTTTGCACACTATGTAGCATGGACACCAACACGGATACGGACATGGACATGGAAATTCTAAAAAAAATGGACAGGGGCACGACGGGTGACACGGCAAAATAAATAAATAAATAATTATA
Organism: Vaccinium darrowii; assembly: GCA_020921065.1. NCBI lineage: Eukaryota > Viridiplantae > Streptophyta > Magnoliopsida > Ericales > Ericaceae > Vaccinium > Vaccinium darrowii. Next base: position 29,117,995 of record CM037158.1, on the reverse strand, counting down.
TGTATTTATATATTAGATATATAAATACATTAGATATGTATGCAGTAATAGTTTATATATATAAATATATACACTTTTCTTTTGATTTGTAAGATATTAACATTGTTATGTGCTAGTATATAAGCACCTATATACATGTAAGATACACACACAAAAAACTACGGAGGTATATACGTGTTTCCATGCGGACCATGCCATGTCCCTCTCTAAAAAATAATTTAATTTAAGGGACACGCCACGCGTGTCCCCCAAGTGTCTCCCTGTCCCATACGGGGAGACAGCGACCTTTGGAATTGTCGGTGCTACATAGCCAGCACATAACAATGAAAATTATCTTACATATAAAAAGAAAAGTGTATATATTGATGTACATAAATTGTTACTACATACATATATAATATATTTATATATATAACATATAAATATATATAGTTACTTATTTATTTTTGCCGTGTCCCCCGTCGTGTCTGTGTCCATTTTTTAGAATTCCCGTGTCCATGTCAGTGTCCATATCCATGTCGATGTCCATGCTACACAGGCCAAAACTCATGCTATAGGGCAACATTATGAATCATGAACAAAGTTAAATGGTAGATTACAATCAATGAAACAAAGAATTTGCAGCGCATTAGGGGTGTAATGTGATGAACAAAGAACCAAAGGAAGAACAGAAAACAACACACTAATTCATAAATGGAGAGAAATAATAATATAAAGTATAAACTATAAAGTAACTTGCTATGTTGCATAGCACCAATGTAGACAAGATACCATGTAGGACTAGGTGTAAAGAGTGCAAGTATACATGTCTAAGTAGCTACTTTTCACGCGCACAACTTTTCCACAACTGAGGATTTAGGAGCCCTATTGTTATCACTCATGAATCTTTTGATTACTTAGAAGACTTGACAGTTGATACAAACTGCAACCATGTACAGTGTAGTTTTTCTTATAAGCTCGAACAAAAGTTCAAACCATTTGGTACAATAAGCTCTTACTAATTTTGCTGACGGATTCTTAGAATTAATTGCTTCTTTGCCCATTTTTAACTTTGCAACTTGATAAATGAACGTCTAGATTGCCCTTACTAATTTTGCTGACGGATTCTTACAATTAATTGCTTCTTTGCCCATTTTGGAGCTTAAAAGCAATGTCACTCTTTTCCATCAAATAAGGTGGAAAAGTTAAGTAGGTGATTAGTACGATTGCAACCAAACACTATTTCTATTTTTTTTTTTTTTTAAAGGGAATAAGCTTTAATAAGTTGATAAAAAAAAGAAGCTAAAATAAGTTATTTATAAGTTCAGTTCAAAAAAAGTTGTTTATAAGTGTTGACTAACTGTCATTTTCAAGCTGGTCATATCTTCCATGTCATAGAATTTAAGAACCATCCAGAGAATGCATACCAAGTCCATTTGACATAAGTTTTGAACTTCAACAACGTTTGAAAATAAGCCATATTACATAAACTTACAAGGAGCCACTTTGTGTGTATTGGTCTACAAGATTATTTGGGATCACCATCTACATGTTTTAGAGACTAACACTTCATTTCAAAGGGATCCACATGAATTGTAAACTTGAAAAGGCAAAAAACCATATACTTTGATATTCGATATCAATAAAACTTTTGTGGAGCAACAATTACATGAATAAGGTCAATCAATTTTTGATCAAAAATAAAAAAAAAGGTCAATCAATTTAGCAATGCATATGCCTCATCGTCCTTTTAGAAATATGATGATTCTATCTGACAACTGTTGTCCCTAGTGTTGAGTCTGTTTACTACAGGTCTACAGCAAATGCGGGGCTTGCACTGTATGGTAAGGCCAGTGACCAACCAATGTGGATGAAAACTGGCCAATGCAGGCCCACAATTTTTAATAAAGGCAGTTTTAAATTTTCTTTCAGATTCCATTCGTTCATTGAACTCGATGCCCATAAAGTTAAACTAGAATTTTCATAATGCCCATCTTATCAACTGACCTTCAATTTTGCCCCCATCCTGAAACAACTTCTCCTCAGGGATTTCCTTTGTTTTTCCTTACTCACCTTGTGTAAGTGTAAATACTGATCACCAGTAAGCACATAAAGAACCATAAAAGCTATATACCATGTCAACAAGATTGAACCATCACCATTTTTCACCATAAGTTATCATCCATGGGATTAAAGCAATACTGCATTTATAATCTACGAACAAAGCTATACAAGCTCCAATGTAGTAAAAAAAAATATTGCTATATCGGACCCACACTCAACTGTTCAAATACAAAAGAGGATCTTAAATCACTGACCTATTTGCAGATTGTTCTACCAACTGGCTAACCGTGTCAACCATCGGAGCAGCAGCAACCTCTGAATCCATTGCTCAGTTTCCTACCAGCCTAGCAGATGTCAATACAATTTCCTGAAATAGCCAACGAACCAACCCTTGTTGATCAATTTGCCAGTTAAGAGGTGAGATCAAATAATCTCATGAGATGCGAACATCACACCCTGTCTATTTTTGTAAATTGACTATTACGGTCGATTAATGTGTTCAAAGCATGGTAGGAACCGGGCTACTTTCCCAGACAGTTCCGTTTTGTTGCAGAGAAAACAGGACAGGGAGTTGATAATAGTAGTAGTAATTTACCATCTGGAAGCATAAAATAAACAACATAAAAAGAAAAGAAAAGAATGGAAAGCCTCAAAGCTCTTATGTTCCTTCTAGCAGCTTTGATGTGACGAAAGTGAGGGACCCCTCACAATTTGGCCAAAATACCCAACAAGGGCTATCAAGTTCCCAATTTAGGGCTCTCTAAAACAGAAACAATAAAAATGAAAAGGTAACCAATTTCTTTTTCTTTTCTTGTCCATTTTTGTCTCAGTAAACAAACAGCATGAAGCACTAAATTTAACACCAAAAAAGACCCCTGCAAACTACAATCATGGAGAACGCCCCATAGTAAAATACACCACAAGCAAACACACACACATATATGACGATTAAGTTTTTTTTTTTTTTTGGTAAGTGACAATTAAGTTCTAAATGCCTAGATCACATAAAATTAAAAAAAAAACCCTAAAAAGTGAATGGATTCAGCAGAATTAAGTTTTATAAATGTCAATAAACAAACCCTAATTCATGGTGAAGAGCTTAGCAAAACAGAAACGATCAACGTAAACACCAATTCATGAGATAATCAACTGAATCGAACAAGAAATTGGGGACAATCATCGTGCATACCTGTTGGGGAAGTGAGGTTGTTGAGACTCCGCGACGGGTTGAGGTGAGAGAGAGAGAGAGTAATGAAGTGGGAGGCGTGTGGCGGGAGATTCTTATGGGACGAGGGGAGCGTGGTCGCCACCTGCCATTTTGGATAATTGGATTCATCGAATCAGGACAAACCCGAATCACCGGCTTATTGACGCTTTTGGTCCATAAAGTATTACTTTCGTACCGTTTTGGCCCTGAACGTTTCACTTTTGCATTTAAAAGATCCCTTTTGCACATGCCGTCGCATCTCTCCGTTAAAATGGTTTAGAAAATTACAATTATCACCCCATAATGTTTATATCCGCATAATAGTTAAGCCCCTACGTAAAACCTTTTTTCATTTATTTGTTTTACGTTAATTTTTTTTTATTATGGTTTATTGCGACAAGGGCAACCTATAGGGTAAAAAAATATCACCTTCAAAACAGGAACACTCAACAAAACCCACCTCCACGTTTTTTTTTCCTCTTGAGCATTACCGACCTATAATCAATAACGGCAATGACCACTGTAATATCCACCCAACCACCAGCACTCAATCACATAAAAGTATCTAAATACAACAAAGAGACATATCTCTCTCTAGTACACCACTACAAACCCCCAACCCCATGACTCTAAATCTCTCCCTCTTTTTTCTTCAAACTCTACTTGCACATGAAAAATGTCTACAAATTCCTAGATATAAAACAATTTAAAACAATAGCGCATGAAAAAATTCACAGACATAAAACAATAAATTCCATTTGGATTAGAAATGAAGAAATCAAATTGATTATGAGTAGGAATGGTAACAAGGCGGGGCGAGACGGGTTTTGGCTTTATGGGGGCCAACATCTACCCTGCTCGAGCGCCCCCCTACTGGCGCGAGGCAAGTGTATTGGGAGGACTAATTGTCTTCACCCGTCCGTGCTGTATGAGCAGCTTTGTGAAGCTCCTCATGTCCGTCTGTCACTAAGTGTAAGGCTTTGCGCTGCCCTTTAAGATTAAGTTGTGCCCTCCTCTAGCAGCAATTGCTTTTAGACGGTGGCGGAACCTGGAATCGAAAGCGGAGAGAGCCAAATTATGAAATAAATCTTGGTTTTGTAATTTTTTTCAAGACTAAATTCAGTTATTTGAGTTTTATTGGTCAGTTTTGGTAAAGTAAAAAATTAATTTTGACTATTGTTTTTATTATACTATTCAACAACCACAGTGTTATTATCGCACGGTATCATTCACTATAATTTAATGTTTTCGAAATGAAAATTGTTCTTACTTGTTAATTATTTTTATAATTTTATAATTTTTTAAAAAATATCTATTAAAAATATACTCCGAAATAGATAAGTTGGTTAGCACCTGATCTAACAAAAAAACGTTGATCATAAATTTTTTTTTTTGTGGATTATTGGTTTATTTTTTAATGAACTTTTTAAAAATTATGATCATAAATTTTTACTTTCTAGATTCCTTTTCTTTTTTTAGGTGAACCGATAATCCACAAAAAGTGGATGGAAAACTAACAATTGCAAATTTTTTTTTACAAGGACAAAAAAATAATCCACCTTTTTTATTTTGCCAAAACAAAACCCTATTATATGTATGTTATTTTTTTTTATCCGCATGTGTAAGTTTATTTATTTCTAAACCTTTTTATATACCTTTGTATCTGCTACAATAAAAATCAGGTACAAGGTGTATATATATAAATACACATATATAGACCAACAAATGAGGGTGAGGAGGGGTCCGTAGGCGACAATAGGGGACGCAAATGTGGAGGGTTATGGGGTCTATGAGGTGGTGAGTTGAATGAGCGGCTATGGTGGGTTGAAGTGGCGGTGGCGGTGGGTGATGGCGATCGTTGCAAGATAATAGGATGATGGGTGTTAGATTGTGGGGGCAAGTGGCTTACCTGTTGTGGAGGTAAGTGGTAGCTTAACGATAGACTTATTGGATTTCTTTTTTGTAATTTATTCAAAAAAATTAGATTCGATAATAAATTTTATACTTTAAATTTCTCTTGCCGAGGTGATTCAATAATTCAAAAAAAAAAAAAAAAACATTGACGTAAAAACACACAAATGGAAAAAAGATATGAATAAACCTTTAAGAAATTGGGTAGGGGCTTAATTGTTATGGGATATAAACCTTAATGGCGATATTTGTAATTTTTCCAATCACTTTGACAGAGAGAGGTTGCGGCGTGAGCAATAGGGACCTTTTAAATGCAAAATTGAAACGTTAAGAACGAAATTTGTACAATTGATATGTTAAGGACCAAAACGGCATGGAAGTAACACTTTGGGGATAAAAAAATGTCAATTAGTCCCGAATCAACCACACATGATCTTGTGTCCGCAGAGTACACATGTTTGATTTTTTTGTTCTGCCTTAATAAATCATTTTGGCATATCCCATCCTAAAATTGGTCATAAATTGTATTGTGCGTATTTGGAACACTTAAAAATAAATATGGAGTCGGGCAAATTTAAAACTTGGCATATTCATATATTTGTTGAATTTAAAGTTTTTGTTACTTATAATTTGAAAATCAAGCATGAAATTAAAGGAATAAAATTCTACTTGAAAAATATAGACACTTTCTTCGTACTTGTCAAAATATACACATACACATAAAATGAAGTAATTACTTTTACTGCATAGCCTCTTTATATTTTATTTTTTGAAGTTTGGTTGGGCCGATATAGTGCACTACGCATATTTAAGGATATTTTATGCTATATCGAGTATGATTCTAGCAAGGTAAGGGTGGCCGGACCCCCACACATACACTTTACCCCCGCTTATGTTATCAACCTTGACATCATCACTCATTAAGTAACAAGGAGTTAATGTTATTAAATTAACGGCCCAATTGGATGGGGTATTATATATGGATTTTGTTAATGTGTGCCCCTAAGGCACATAATAATGTTCATTAAATTTACCTAATTAAAACCATTTTTGCTAAAAATAGTAATGTGACATTTATGGAGGGTGGTCCCATAGTAATGTGACATTTATGAAGAGGTGATTAAGTAATACTTGGTTTGGATGATTTTGGTAATATGGGGGAATAAATAGTACTTGGTTTGGATGGTAGTTTAAATGGGGTATAAGTATTTAAAAAATAGTCAAAAGACCAAATTGGCCTTGTACGTGCCCATATTATAATTTATGCGTTTGCTACTTAATCCAATACAAAACTTATTAATTTATTACCCTTGTCAACAAATAAGCTATAATAACTAATTGCAATATTTTTGAAAAAAAAATTAAAAAATTAATTATATATGACAACGGTTTTTTTTTTTTTTTTTTAAAGTTTGGTAATGTATATGTTAAAATTAATTGTAATTTGCATATACAATTTATTTCACAAATGTTTTTGTTATATCCCAACACCATATATAGTAATCGAAAAAATGGACAAAATTGAAGTGTCATAATTTGACTTTCCATTTACACTTTGAGTTTTTCGAACAATGTCAGTTTTCTTTTACTTTGTCTTTTTAAAAAATGACAGTTTCTTTTACTATGTCTCTTTTTAAGTGATCCCTATCAGAATATGTGCAATTTCAAACCCCTGAAAAATATATTTCTTTATATAATTTTTTAATTTTTAATATCAGATTAAAGTGCTCATTGAGTACTTTAATTTGGTACCAAAAAAATTAAAAAAACATGCTACGAAAGTGCATTTTTTAACGGCTACAAAAATACACGTTTTCTAAAGGTATCATTTAAAAAGGGATAAAAAATACACGTTTCTCAAAAAGTAGTGCTCCAACCAGAAGAAGAATAATGGACCTGGGGTATTGGGACAGGAGGAAGAGGTGATGGGGTATTATTTTGGGCAATTGGGTAATTTTGACCGGGGTGTTAACTATGGACACCCCTGGGCTGTTCATTAATAACACCCCTGCATGGGTGATATTTAGTTCGGGTGATAAATAACACCCCTATACTTTTTGTTGGCAAACCATTCCATATGTGTGGATCTGGGCATAAATAACATCCTCCATATTTATGCCCCCTATAACACCCCATCCAAATGAGCCCTAAAGGGAACCGAAGGAGCTAGTGTCCAATCACGTCTTATTGTCTATAGTGTATAAAGTTGCCACCTTTGACCACATAATCCTTCAATAGGGTTTTCGTTCAAACTTTTAATTTTTATTCTGAGATCTTACTTTTAATTCTAGTTATCACAAAAATTTATCACGTCTTATTGTTTACAGCAGTGGCGGAGCCAGGATTTGCAACCGGGGGGTGGGGGGGTGTGGAATGATAGCTCCGCCGATGCCTACGATAAGGCCAGAATTGCTCTCTCATGGGTGGCACTACGGAGAGAGGACTAACCTTCGCACTCGGTCCTTAAAAATAAGTTATAAGAGTTGCCAAATTAGCTTTGCAATTTCGAGCCACGGGGGTGGCACCATTCAATGAAAAACTAATTACATGTTGTATGGAAAAATACAAAGAAAAAAATTACTATGAAGTCAAATAATTACATATAAAAAAATGAGTAATCCATAATTTATTCATACAAATATGTGAATCGACATGTTTTTGTGATTTAATTTTTATTGTAAATTAATTCCTACCATAGTCCGTAAAAAAACATAATTCTAAACTTTGAGAGAAAAATTAATGTCCAAAGGTGTCATCTTTCTATCCATTTAATTTTAAAAAAATTACAAACCAAGAGAGAGAGAGAGAGAGAGAGAGAGATGAGTATTATAGTTGCTTAAAAAAATAAAGGACCGTCCCAGGTTGGGAAGTGTAGAGTAGAACGTTCCAACCAGTGAGCTTTGGCTCACAACTGGTTGTAACTTTCCCTGATTTGATATTTATATTGTTTCGTTGCAAATTTGTTTTTGCTTTTTCTTCTTTTTTGTAAGTGCGGGGGCCAAGGCCCACCCCAGCCCCAATGTAAATCCGCCCCTGGTCTACAGTGTATAAAGTTGCCACGTTTGACCACATAATCCTTTGATAGGGTTTTCATTCAAACTTTTAATTTTTATTCTGAGCTCTTACTTTTAATCCTCGTTATCACAAAAATCTAATTTTGGGATTTTTCTCAATGCGAATTCGTGCAAGTGCATCATGTACCTAAGTTGCTCCCACGTTGACTGGCACTCCACTTGCGTTTAGAGAAGTTCTTCCACATTATTACAATCCTTTGTAGCATGCATAAAATTGAATCGGGTGCAGATAAAAAGAGATGAAGAGAAGGTAAAAACAGCTAGAATAAAAATTTTGTACGTGAAACTCCATTCTTCCCTCCATCATTCTTCGACATCGATTGCACACCCTAGCTAGTCTCTTTCTGATCAATCATCCTTTTCCTTTTCCCTCCAAGAAAGTTGGGTTAATTTTGTGAGATTTCAACGTACTTTTCGGTTGTTCTATTATTGTTGCTATTTATTAACGAAACTGATTATCACCAAATAAATCTAACAAAATCGAAATTACCGAACATACTGAACCCGAAATTATATGGTTTGGTTTTTGAATTTTTATGTTGCTATTTTTCAGCAGCAAAATATTGAGAACGTATTTTGCTGCAAAAGAAATTATCATAAAAATATCATTATCCGAGAATTAGGGTAATACGAGTAAGAAACAGCGTGTGGTCTCCACGAGGAGGAATTTCTCAAGCACCCGATGGTCACTGATAAGAAAAAAAAATGGTTTGTGCAACCACTTGATTCCTCAAGAACCCTAATTTTTCCATATTATATTACATTCTAATTAGAGCTTTTACAAAACCCTAATTTTTCCAGATCTCTGAGTTTAAGTCAAGAACTACCATTTTGTGCAAGGCTCATAGAGAGAGAGAGAGAGAGAGAGAGAGAGAGAGAGAGAGGTATGGCGAAATCGAACCCAAACCTAATGAAATCGGACGACAGTGATGGTGTTCAACGACGTCGTCGTACGGAAGTAGTGGGGTTCGGCGACGGTGGTGTTCACTGGGATTGGAGTCGGTGGTGTTGCTGGTCGTCGGGGTGATCAATTTTATCGGGGACTCCAATTTCTTCTTCTATCATCATCGTTCTTTTCTTCTCTACAGGAGAGATCTATGTTTTTACGTTATGAGAGAGGGAGAGAGAGAGAGAGAGAGAAGAAGAAGAAGAAGAAGAAGAAGAAATTCTGGAAGAAATGGGGGGTTTTAGTGAAATTAAAGTTGCAACAAACCTGGGTTTGGGTTGGTTTGGTTAAAAGTGGTCCCCACTCCTCTTATTAGCCAATGAGAGAGAGGATTTTGTTCACCCTCTTTTAGGGAGGGTGAACAAAATTGGACTCAGAGGGTGTGGCATCCAAGGAGAAGCACGCACACACATTAACAAATATGAGTGAGAGTCCTTCTGTGTGAATACCGTGCACAGATGGTGCACAGATCGGCCAGTAGAGTTCAGTTACAGATCTCGTGTAACTAATCCGAACATTTCATTAATTTTAAATTATTTTTTAAATGGCCCAGGAAAAGTCGGCTAAATCAGATAACTAGAAGTGTTTGATCTACTGTACCAATTTTTTATTCAAAATCCATGATCCAATATTCTGAATGAAAAATCGGTACATTGAATCTACCAGTTCTAGTTATTTGATTTAGCTGATTTTCCGCAAGCCCAACTAAAAAAATATATCGTATGAGTAATAGGGAAGCAATGAGTCCATCCATTTTGGGACATAAATAGAAACTTAAAAAACCATGAAAACAAGGAGTCGCACGCTTCATGTTCCATCTTTATTAATGATTGAGTGCGCAATTTTGTTCACTCTTGCGAGGGTATACTCATTTTATGCCTCAGACCGATAATCAAAATCGTTTATTTTTCCACATCCATTTGTTAGGAGTCTATGCAAAATTTGAGTTCAATCCAATATCCGTGAGCGCTTGACATAAAAGTTCAACTTTTTTAGTGAGTATTTTAAAGAAATAAATAAAGCTCTAGAAGAAGCCGTAACCTATATCTGATTGAGCTGAATTTTTGCTCTCTTAACGAGGAAATCTGGACATAATGAACGGTTTTAATTATTGAAATCACACAGAGAATGAGTATGCTCTTGCAGAGGGTGATCAAAGCTAGGGGAAACAAAATTGTTGATATCAATGACTACCACACATTCTTTAGGGGGAAAAAATGCACAAGCAGAATTTTGGATAAGACGATGACTCAGCTTTCCAATTGAAATGTTTCATTGACTGTACAATGTTTTAGAAAGAAGCGAAAAGGGGGAGGAAGGACCATGGAATCAAATATGAAGGGCCCGAACAATGATGAAATTTTGGTATTATGATTTTTCGTAATTAAATTTGGTCATTTGAATTTTTATGAAACCGATTTTGAAAACTTGGAAAGTTAATCTTGTTTATTGTTGCGATCATTTCACTACGCTTACGCTAATACACCAGAGAAAAGAAAAATTACAATCAAGCGTGGGGATGAAACTCCAATTTGCAGACTCCCATAAGCACGAAAAAGAGATAAAGGCTGCACAAATCAAATTCAACAATATGTTATCCTATTATTCAACGTATTGCAGGATAATTCAATATGATTTAATGTGCTCAAAATGAAAATCGTTATTGTTGTTTAGAGATTTTATTATTTACTTTGCAAACATATATATAACAAAATTATGCAAACTATATTTATAAATAAACAATTCGGTGGAGCTGAGACCCGAATGCCCCACAATAGCTCCACCTCTGGTGTTAGTGATTAAACTCAATAGTTCAAGCCATAAGCAGAATCGATATTTATTTTAGAGGAAGGCTGAAGTAGAGGAGAAAATCTTCGTAAGACGATTTCTAATTATGGTAAAGTTATACAAGTTTAGGCATAAGGTATCAAAAATTCAATAAATAAAAAAATAAAAATAAAAACGTTAGGGATCCTCCTTTTGTGTTCATCTAGCCTAGCCTAGAGTTTAATGCTCAATCCCTTCCCTTAAATACAACTAGCATTTTTTCGGTAGATGCACGGACGATGTAAACCACGTGAAACTCAACAACGATGTAAACCACGCGGAACTCAACATCGTTAAAAAAAAAAAACAAATTTATTAAAAAAAAATGGATTTATGTCTATGACAGGTTTCTTTTTATGTTTTTTTTTTTCTTTATATTTTATATTTTTATTATTATTGTTTGGGACTTTGTGTGCAACTTGTGTGTGAGTAAATGGGAGGGGTTTTGGTCTAGTGAGGATTTGTTTTCATGTGCAACGTGCGTGAGAGAAAAAGAGCGGGGCTACCGGTGTAAAAGGGTAGTTGGAGGAGTCCGATTTTGTTCATCCTTATTTAAACAGCCCACGGAATCAATACTGTTTTTAATAATATGGGGTTAGTTTGTGGTGGGACACACTTTTTTTTACCAGTGAGAGTGATGGTAACGTTTACAGTTGTGCCCGTTCAATGTACAAAATAAGAAAAGAAAAAAAAAAGTCCACGATCAATTGAACCGGCCGGCAAAACGCTAATTTTAAAACTTATACATATACCCACTCACGTTAGTTAAGCTCTTTGAAATGAAACATGCTACTTTACGAAGAAGGGAATAGCACTATAATAATACTCATCTATTATGAACGGAAAAACAGTTTAATCGAAAGTAAATTTTTTGATAAATACACATTAATTTGTTCCTCGAGTGACTTAACCTTTAAATTCTTTGCCACTTGTATAACATGCATTTTCCTTTATCGTATTCCTTTAAGCACGACACATATGTTAAAATCAAACATGTACGTAACAATGAGAGAGAGAGAGAGAGAGATATGGGTAAGCCATATTTTTAAGCGAATCTGCAGTCAAAGGAGGTATCGAAGGGAAAGGGGGACGGGGGCCTTGCTGTGTAGCCTGTGCACAGTAGGTGTTGTACAGAATCACAATTATCTACAAGTGTTTTCAACGGTTTGGATTGAAAACAAACTATTCGCGCGAATAGTTTGTTTGAAATATGGGTCGTCCAGCCAAGCAATGGACGGCTAGGATTTTGCACAGCACCTGCTGTGTATAGGCTACACAACAGGCCCCGCGTCTGAAAAAGGGTCTTGATAAAAATAGAACAACGGGCCGAAAGTGGGGATTGAAATTGGAAGTAGTGAATGATAGTTACAGACTTATAGCCCATTCAATGGGCCCATTTTAAAGGATGCATTGGGCTCAGCGGATATGAAGCCCATATGCCCAGTTCATTTTAATACTATCGGTTATTTTTGGATTGAAAGAAAGTCGAAAACATGTGGGAATTAAATCGAGGCAGAGTGCATGGAGGCCGTATAGCCTATGTTTGAGTCCATTGGGCTTTTGTGAAGGTTAAAAAGTGTATTGAAATGCATAAAAAATGTATAAAGTTAAGTTGATTAAAGTAATTGAAAAGTGTAAAAAATATATTGGAGGTTTTTTTTTTTTTTTGTTAGCAAGACCGTTATTTGATTGAGCTAGATTTTTGCTATCTTAATGAGTAAATTTGGACAGAATGAACGATTTTGATTATCTAAATAAGACACGGAATGAGTATACCCTTGCAGAGGGTTATCAAAGCGAGATGAACAAAATCATCGATATCAATGGCTACCACACAGTTTCTTTAAAAAAAAAAAAAAAAATCACAAGCAGAATTTAGGATAAGACGATGACTCAGCTTTCCAATTGAAATGTTTTATCGACTGTACAATAGTACTATTTTAGAAAGAAGGGAAAAGGGTGAGGAAGTGTCCGATGGTGCCGGAGCATGGAGTCAAATTTGAGGGGCCAAGCAATGATGAAATTTTGGCTTGATGATTTTTCGAAATTAAATTTGGTAATTTGTATTTTTATGAAACCGATTTTGATAACTTGAAAAGTTAATTTTGAATATTGTTGTTATCATTTCCCTATGCCTTTTTTTTTTTTGAACAACAAAAATATATTAACCTTTGAAAACGAATTACAAAGATTAAAAGGATCCAAACAATGAAGCATCAAGACGGAGAATCAAAACACCTACCGCAAGGAACCAAAAGGGAAAAAAAAACAACCGGATGTTGGCAAGAAGCCAACCAAACACCCAACAAGAAACACACCCTAAAAATATAAACTTAAGCCAACAAAATCCAACAAAAATGCCCAAATAAACACCACTATCGACAAACTTAGTTTGTAACAAAAAACTGGCTAATGATCTCATCATTTTCCCCCAAATAATCTTCATCCAAGATCTTGCTAATTGACCGAGAAGCCTGAGTCGCATTTAGATGAATCCTGTTGATGCCATCGGAAGAAACTGATAAAGCAGCGGCAACAATAGCAGATCTGAACACAATGCATTTTTTCTGTTTCCGACGACCCTTCTTCTTAGATTTCGGAAAACCCAACTTATCTTTAATCCTTTTCTGCTTCCTTTTACCTTTTCCAAAATCTTCCACAACATCAGATGGATTGAGATCCACAACTAACTGGATATCCTCAACATCTTTTTCACTAAAAAATCCCAATTCAAAAAGATTCCAAAAGCCTTAAGATCTACTGCCTCCTTATCTTTGTTAGTAACAACTAAATCGGTATCCTCAACAACAAATGAATTTGAAAGCTCGGTGGCCGCAACAGGCCTGTCTATAAAAATTTGTTGTCTCCCATCATCAATATTACCCACGCCATTAGCTATTGAGCAATCCACTTCATCGCAATCAGCATTTTCAGAATCTGCCGCCTCATCGCAATCAATATTCTCAATTGAAACATCACTAACCACCATGACCCACTTAGCAACGTCCTTTGTCTTGCTATTATCCATATGAACAACATCTTCACCGAGAGCTGTAGCTTTAGGAAGACATTGTTTTAGGTTCTCGGCTTACACTAATACACTACGCTTACACTAATACACCAGCGAGAAGAAAAATTACAAGCGTGGGAATGAAGGTCCAATTCCAAACTCCCATATGCACGAAAAAGAGATAAAGGCTGCACAAATCAAATTCAACAGAATCAACACTATGTTATCATATTATTCAACGCATCGCAGGATAATTCACTATGATTTAATGTGCTCAATATGAAAATTGTTGTTATTGTTTAATTATTGATAAGATTTTATTATTTACTTTGCAAACTATATTTACAAATAAATAATTTGGTGGAGCTGGGACCCCACTGCCCCACAATAGCTCCACCTCTAGTGCATGTTGGTGATTAAACTCAATAGTTCAAGCCACAAGTAGAATCGATATTTATTTTACAGGAAGACCGAAGTAGGGGAGAAAATCTTCGTGAGATGATTTTTAATTATGGTAAACTTATATAAGTTTAGGCATAAGGTATTAAAAATTTGAAAAAAATAAAAATTTTGGGGATGCTTCTTTTGTGTTCATCTAGCCTAGAGTTTAATGCGCATTCCCTTCCCCTTAAATACAACTACCTTTTTTTCTGTTAGATGCACGGACGATGTAAATCACATGAAACTCAACATCGATGTAAACCACGAGGAACTCAACATCGTTAAAAAAAAAAATATTTATTCAAACAAAAATGGATTTATGTCTATGACAGGGTTCTTTTTGAGTTTTGTTCCTTTATATATTTTATATATTATTATTATTTGTGTTTGGGACTTTGTGTGCAACTTGTGTGAGAGTAAATGGGACGGGTTCTGGTCTAGTAGGGACTTGTGTTCGTGTGCAACGTGCGTGAGAGAAAAAGGGAGGGGCTACCGGTCTAAAAAGGTAGTTGGAGGAGTCCGATTTTGTTCATCCTCATTTAAACAGCCCACGGAATCAATATTCTTTTTAATAATATGGGGTTAGGTTGTGGTGGGACACACTTTTTCTTCCGGTGAGAGTGATGGTAACGTTTACTGGTTCACCTTCTATAAATGAGGATGAACAAAATCATTCTCGTATTTGGAGGTCTGTGGGACTTCAACATATTAATTTGTATAGAATATGTACTAGCGTTGTGTCCGTTCAATATACGAAATAAGAAAAGAAAAAAGAAAGTCCACGATCAATTGAACCGGCCGGCAAAACGCTAATTTTAAAACTTATACATATACCCACTCACATTAGTTGAGCTCTTTGAAATGAAACATGCCAATTTACGAAGAAGGGAATAGTAATATAGTAATACTCATCAATTAATTTGTTCCTCAAGTGACTTAACCTTCAAATTCTTTGCCACTTGTATAACATGTATTCTCCTCAATCATATTCCTTATTTCCTTTAAGCGCAGCACCTATGTTAAAATCAAACATGTATATAAAAATGTGTGTGTGTGAGAGAGAGAGAGAGAGATGGGTAAGCCATGTTTTTAAGCGAAGCCCCAGTCAAAGGAGGTATCGAAGGGAAAAGGGGGACGCAGGAGACTTGTTGTGCAACTTGTGCATAGTAGGTGTTGCACAGAATTACAGTCGTCCATAAGTGTTTTCAACGGTTCAAATTGAACATAAACTATTCGTGCGAATAGTTTGTTTGAAATCCGGGCCTCCATCCAAGAAATAGACGGCCCAAATTCTGCGCAACGCCTCGGAAAAGGGTCTTGATAAAAAAAGAACAACGGGCCGAAAGTGGGGATTGAAATTGGAAGTAGTGAATGATAGTTATAGCCCATTCACCGGCCCATTTTAAAGGATGCATTGGGCTCAACGGATATGAAGCCCATATGCCCAGTTCATTTTAATAATCTCATTTATTTTTGGATTGAAAGAAAGTAAAAAACATGTGGGAATTAAATCGAGGTAGAGTGCATGGAGGCCCTATAGCCTATGTTTGAGTTTTTAGTTTTTGGAAAATGCTAAAAGAAGCCCAGTGGGATTTTGTTAAGGTTTAAAAGTGTATTAAAATGTATAAAATTAAGTTGCTTAAAGTAATTGAAAAGTGTAAAAAATGTATTGGAGGTTTTTTTTTTTTTTTTGTTAGCAACACCGTTATTTGTTTTTTATGAACCTAAGAATATTGTAACGGGATAGATTGGGGATGGTGCAATGTGCAAAAAGCACTACATGACCGTGTAGTTCATCATCTGACCATTCATTTCGATAATGAACGACTCAGATTTAATCCGAGTAATGAATTGAATACGATTATCTATTGTTTGGATTAAATCCAAGTCGTACATTGCCTAAATGGACGGCCAAATATAGTATACTACGCTATGTAGTGCGTTTTGCGCTACAAGGTCCCCTGATGGAAGAGGTATAAAGTTCAACTCTTGAGTAGATCGATTTGAAACAGGCATCAAATCGTTAAAGGCAAATTTTGTTTATTTAGAATTGTCACAGAGAACATCAAAAAAAAAATATTGATAGCCACATAATGCAATTAGAATTAAAATAAGATTGTATATTCTATCAATCATTATTACTACATGTTCTTATAAAATAACAATCATTTAGTCACATGATTAATTATCGATGTCTCATCGATTGGAATTTTTACACGCTCAAGAAGCCCTGCAACACTAATAAGGATGCAATCGTTAAACAGAGTCCATCACCAAAGAAAGTGGACAAAATGTGTATCCCAAAAACTATGGACATGTTTTTCCAACAAAGGGTAGTGCAGAATCACACTACAATGCGGCACTGAGTCGTTGATCGTGCAATCAATGGTCTAAATTTCAATGGCTCGGATGTCGCGCTTCAAGGTTGTAGTGCAGCTCCGCACAACAACATCCCTAGATCCTATGTTTTGAGGGCTTTCCCTGAAGGAGAGTACTCTAGGTGGAAGGGCTTCGGTTCAGCTCTTGAGGTGGTGCCTATCATCTCAAAGTGGACTCCTTTTTCTTTTGGTTTATTATTCGCAGGATATTTTTTCAGCTTTAGTCTTCAAGTTTTTTTATTTCCTAGCCCAGTTGGTAAGGCTGTTGAACGAATCAAACTGCTTGAGCTTGGCTTGATTATGGGCTCGCTCAAGCTTGTTCACAAAAAATACAGGCCAAACTCGATCAATTTTGATTGTTTGATTAGAAATTCAAGCCAAGTTTGCGCATATATATGGACATTTGACTCGATAGGCTCATGAACAAGGGATTAATCTTTAAATATATAAAAATTAGGGGTAAATGAATAGACATGACTCAGTTCAAAAAAAAAAAAATAGATATGATTAACACGTAAAAATATAACTATAACGACCCGTCCTCGCCTTGCACAATATTATCCGCTTTGGTCACCCAACTCCAAGGACTTCACAATACAGTCACCCATCCCAAAATTTCTCAACGGGTGAGCACACTTAACCTTAGGGGTGTACACGGTCCAGATTGGCATGAATCTAATCCTAATCCACGAGTCACGGTTTTTAGAAAATACAATCCGTGTCCGGACCAAAAGTCTTACGGTTCGGTTCCAATCCGATCCGCGAGTCATGGATCGGTTCCGGTTTTATCCACGGATTACATGTCATACGTAAACAAGTAACAAATAGTTTCATCAAAATAAAATCCTGAAAAATCCAAGGTAGAAAATAGAGAGACCTTAGACGGAGCATGTGATGACACAACCGGGGCCTAAATAGCTTAGTTCAATTACATAGTGGAGTAGAAACAACGACCGTTTAATAGCACCAAAAAAAAAAAAAAACCAGTGAACACCTACTAAATTCAGTGAACAACTATTGAATTGATTAAAGTCCAATACAAATGCACGATAGTGGAATTAATACATCAAATGGGGTAACAATTTACCTCCTAGATTTTATAGGAAATAACATTATAAACCTATATCAAATTGACAACATTTATGAAAGTGGTAAAATTATTTACACATGCATACATCAATATATATGTATTTTTTAAAAATTATATATAATAAAAATCTCACGGTCCGGATCGGTTAATCCACGGTTTCAAAATCAAAAGCCGTGTCTGGACCATTAATCCACGGTTAAAATCCAAAACGTGCGGATCAATTCAGTCCGGATCGGATTTACGGTTCACCGGTTTTTTTGTGCAGCCCTACTTAACCTTGAAGTTCCAATGAGTTTTGACGCCCGCATTACTTTAAAAGACCTTGTGCAAGTTAGGACATTATCTATCTAATATATTATTGCAAGATGAGTTTTCGTGAGGAGAGCCCTCAACACGACAAGTGGCTACACTTGATTGGCCAATAGAATTAATTAAATTATTTTTAAATGCTTGGAATAATTCTTTTAGGTTAACAAATCCTTAATTTATGAGATAACTGTTACAAAAATGGAAAATATTTAAAATGAGCCTATTAATTAGGGTAGGATTTGTGCAAATGAAGGAAACGTAATTTAACATTTACGGTAGTAACCAAAATATATTGATGAAAGTTCCTGAAAAAGATGAAAACAGAAAGTGGCTATATGGAATATATATATGGATGATGCGGCAAAAGTAATGATTTCCTAAATGATTGTATTTTGATTTTTAAGGAAATAATATACTCTTAGTTTCAAAATTTCTCCCATGCCTGAGATTTTTATACATTTTTCTATATTCATTATAAAAAATAAACAATTATAAATTAAAGGGAAAATTTGTTTAAAAAACCTATAAAGAATGATTATTTACGTGTTTCTATTCGCCCACCATCTTGCTAATCACTAACAAATCATTAGCAAATCATTGCCACTTAGAAGATATATGGTTGGAAATAGTTCAGAAATTTTCCTATATAATATCTCCTTCAATCCAGCGTTATTCTTTTTGGCTCACATAGTATAAATAACATATGTGCATTCGAATTATACAATGAGAGAAATTAAATTTTTCTTGGGTCTAATTTTTCTCTTTTTAGGCGCACAAGTTTCGCATATGTGATATATCTACCAATTTAGTTTTTTTTTTTAACAGTTCTACCAATTTAGTTTGCATAAGAGAAATCTATTGGTTTCACGAGCTCAACAATGAACAAGAGTATTTGGACATAACACACGGTACTTATTTTGTTTTAGTGTTTGTGCGCTTGCGACTTTGGATTGTAATTCAATTGTTGTTTCCCCAAGCGTAGGGTTTGGGTTTAGGTATTGCGTAGCATCAAAATCAGTAAGACCGGATCGAATCCACAGAGACCGAATACGCCGCGCGTGATGATTGATTCGCGAATGATGGTTTTAACCTTAAAGCGGCAAACTTGTGATTTGAAGTTTGTTTGGTGGAATTCTCTCGACTTCGACAACGACTCGGAGGTTTAAAAACGACTAATTTAAACTAAGGCAAAGTCTAGGGGTACTCAACAACCATGACTCGGGTTAATCCATCCCCTCTTGATAACCGGCTCGGGGCATCGTTAAATTCCCCCGAGCGGAAGATTTAGAGTTTAAAACCTTTACTAGAAAAATGTGTTTAACAAAGATTAGGGGCTTTCGGTTCATTTGGCAAACGGTTGAGTTGACATCGCCCAAAGCATCCCACATCCCTAGTGATGAAACCCTTGGCTATGTGGGATCAAAGGGGTTAACAAACCCAAGCTTTGCTACATAAAAAATGAAGCCTCAAATATTTGATAAACAAGCAATGTATTCTATTTGTCGAGATGGACGGATTAATCCCAAGTCATGGAGTGTTTAAACACTCCATGACTAAGTCTATTAAACTACTCACTCATTATGCTAGAAATAAAGCCTAGGAATTCATAAAAAATCAAAAACATGTTTAATAATTCTAAAAACTTATTTTTAATGAAGATCCTACATTAACCTCCAATATTAGTGCTTGAAAAATTGATTAATAACTACTAGAAACAAGAGTTTTCTAAGGAAAATGCTAGAAAAACATGAACACTAAATAGTAAATGAAAATGCAAATAAACTAGATTACTAGAAAGATCTAAACAAGAGCAACATGTTTAATAAACGTGAAATTAACGGAAGACAATCACTTACATGAGAAAAACTAGAGAGATAAAGCTTGAAACATCTTCCATGGAGGAGAGAGGGAGGAGCAAATTTACTAGCTAAGAAATAAAAGAAAAGTGACAGAGAAGGAGAGAGGAGAGTGGTGTTATAGCCATCCTATTTCTCTCTATAACAAATATCCATAAAGCTCTTACAAGAGCCAAAAAGGTGCCATAAAAATAAAGTCCAAAAAATGCCAAGAAAATGCTGCCTGAACTACTTTGGATCGATCCACCATGAATCTGGATCGATTCAAAATGCTCTGTTGAACGTTTTCTATGAAGTGGATCGATCCACACCCTATTTGGATCGATCCAGAATGATCAGGACGGCTATTGAGGTGAAGTGGATCGATCCACTTATGCCTTGGATCGATCCAAAGGTTGAAACATGCCATTTTGTTGAAGTGGATCGATCCACCCCTACCTTGGATCGATCCAGAATGATCAGATTGGATTTTTTACTTGAGTGGATCAATCCACTTCCTACTTGGATCAATCCAGAAGTGGTTTGATGATGCCTTGGCTTTCTTTTGGTCACTCCCTTGACCTCTCGTGCTTTCGGACTTCCTCCAAAACACTTAAATGAGTTGTGCGACCCTCGGGGGAGGTGTTCCTTGGTCACGTGAGTGCTTGTTCACTCCCGGACTCCACCAAGAGTCTTTGTGAGTGTGAGAACGGCTTCCAATGCACCGGCTTGAATTGTGACCTTTTGAAGTTCCGGGCCTTAGCCGAATCATCATTCCTTTGCTCTTGAGGCCTGGTATTGGTGTCTCATGGGGCATGTGGCCCTCGGTAGCATGACACGGTTCTCAATGAGCTTATTTTGCGTGTTTAACCTGTAACTTAATAAAAATAACACTACGCGCAAATCAAACATTTAAGGCGCGAAATTGAGTGTGTGTGTGTGGGCAAAATAGGCTAGATAAGCCCCGGATATATACAATATTGGGGAATTATCAGTTTGTAATACTAATACTTTCAATTAATGTAAAATGATATGAAACAAAAGAAAAATCGAGCTCCTCTAAATGCTTTTTAGGAAGACCATAAATCATAATGATTGTTTTAAACTGACAATTTGTACTCTATGTAGTGAAGTTCTATGAAGCGATAAGATGGCTCTAAATCTGTGTTGTTCTTAGTGGAATGGAAATCCGAAGAGTTTATTTTTATCTTTGTATGCATTTGACCTGCATATATAATCACTTTGATATCTACCTTGATCTTTTATTTGGACAATAAACTGTGTGACTATATATAGGTGATCACATTTTAATCAAATAATGTTATCATCGTGATCAATAAGCTAAATAATAGTCCAGATCAATTGTCTCAGAAAACCCAAGTCGGCTATTCCTCTTTTTCCATGGTATGATTACCAATGATTATAATTGTTTCATTGGGAATAATTCTTTATTGTTTTTAGAAGGACGTCGCGTGATGCCTAAACCCTTTACAACTCTCTCACAAATGCATGAGAAGTGGATTCACTATAAAAAAGGTTGAAGAAAAATATTTAACCTGAAAATATTCGTAGGTAAATACCAGTAAGGCCATCGGTCAAATAATTCAGTAATTGCCTTTGAAAGTGCACATACTGTTGTTAACATCTTAATGGTGTCATAGCCACCAAAAAAAAGCTTGTTGGTTAATTTTTTTAACCATTTCATATTGGAAGTTTGTGCCCTCCTTTAACAATCATAATTGAAGAGAATTTCTATAAAATTGTCTACACCTGGGAAACTTATGTTTATGATTCAATGATCTTTTATTAAGGACAATAACTTAATTTTTATTTTCACCACAGAAACTTATTCAAAACAGTGGTTCTATGAAGTTTTACTTCGTAAAATGCCTAATTTTAGAAGCATATATTAGTTAGATATAAATCATACTCTATTAGCCCGTGTAATTAATTAAAAATACAAAAGGTAAAACATATCATTTGATTTCATGTCACCTCATATTTACCTATTCTCATTAAATGTGTCTAACTGGCAATTTTTCCTCTATACAGAAAATTTTTTGGGTGCTAATAGGGTATCACGTGGTACCCCCTTGGGCACACAACAAATGTAACCGATTTTAGAATGTTTAAATACCGAACACATCCATACCGCCAGATGCAATTTTGGACAACCCTGGATGTACCCGAAGGGTGCCACATGAACCATACCCTATTTGCACCCATTTTGTAGGATGAATTATGAGATGTTGATCCTATTATTTTTTTTGCAAAATATATATTCTTTGAATGGATTGTTCATTCAATGAAAGATGGTCATCTAAGTGGCCAATAATGACGGTCCTTCCTATAGAAAAGCATGGAATGTAAAAAAAAAAAAACCACATCATGATAGATCGCATCATTACATTAAGGCTAAATTTGAAGAGAGAGATTTAATCAGTGCTACTGCAATGATATATATAGACAAAGATATGTAGATTTTGTTAAGAGGATCATGGGCATCCTTAAGAGTTAATTGCTATTAAGTCATTGATAGTTCAAACTATTTTTTGAATAGTATAGGCTTCATAAGAAACATGTATAGCCATTTCTACAAATATTTTCGAATTGTGCACTTTACATTTTGTTCTAAAAATGACACATAAAAATTTAACATGAAAGTACTTTTTTAAAAAAAAAATTAAGAATGTCATATTTATCAAAAACTAAAAAGACCAACAATTGGGACGGAGTGAGTATTTTATATTTGACAGTTAAATCAAACATAATATAGCTTAATTGCTTTGCATGTTCATCAGCTCGATGTACTTGAATTCGTCCCGTGCATAGCACGGGTTTTTTTGCTAGTTCTCTTATATCAAAGACTCCGTTGCATCCAAGTGAGTCATGGGTTGTCACATTCTCCCCACCTCGTGATGCAACGTCCTCGTTACATATTGACCCAGCAACCTTCCCCTGGGAGGTATGGTACTTAGTTCTGCATATCACTTTGTTCTGACTCTTGGATTCAAGAGGTGGCTCATACATTTAGATTCTACAAGGTAGTTCCTACCCCGTAGTCCGGGGCTGTGCTTTGATACCTACTGTAATGACTTGCGACTACCTTGCACAATATTGTTCGTTTTGGTTGCCCAATGTCAATGGACTTTGAGTAGGCCACCCATCTCCAAGATTGTTTCCGGGGCAAACACGCTTAACTGCGAAGTTCCAATGAGCTTAGATGCCTCATAGATTTAAAATGTCTTGTACAAGTTATGACATGATCTATTATCTTATATCATAGAACTCCGTTATATTTGGGTGAGCCATTGGCTGTTATAATGACCTTGTATTTAAACCTTTTACCTAACTACATTTCCTACTCTCCTGCGTACCTGATTGAGAAATTTGTTTAGCAATTTATGAAAAGGTAAGGCTTCACCAACTCCTATATATAAAATCTTCCGCGGAGCAATTCCAAGGCCTTAGTCCTAAAAAGCTCAACTTGCACATTTTATGAGCCAAGCTTATCAAGATCGCAAAAATTTAAATGTGAGCCAAGCTTGATAACTTACTCCCAAAAAATTCTCAAGCTCAAGCAAAGCCTCGGCAAGTGTAAAAAGAGTTCAAGCCAAGAGTAAGCAACATTATATTTGGCTTGGCTCGATTAACACTCCTACTTGTTGGGCATGTTTTGGCTATAAATAAAAAAATTATACAGTTAACCAACTCTCAATTAATTTCTCAGGGCTAATTTAGAATTGGTCTAATCATCCTACATGCACATACAGTGAATAACGGAAAACCAACAGAGTAGTGTGCAACCAGCTTGCGGCTCGGCTCGACTCGTGTAGTGAACGAGCGGGCACAATTACTGTAAAGCTTGGCTCGAAAGAGTTCGACAAGTTTGTATAGACTCGGCTCATTTATATGGGTTTGTTTAGCAAATAAAACCTTGCTCGGCTCCTACATGCACAAACAGCGAGTAATGGAAAACCAACAGAATACTATGCAACCAGCTTGTGGCTCGGCTCGATACGAGCACAATTAGAGTAAAGCTCGTCTAGTAAAGTCCAGCAAGTTTGTATGGCCTCGGCTCATTTATATGGGCCTGCTTAGTAAATGAAACATTGCTCGGCTCATTAAGGGATCGGCACGTTTACAAGCAAGTCAAGTTCAAACTCGACACAGCTCAGCTCATTAAGCGCTCCGCCCCTTTGCACCCTAAAATGGTCCAGAGGCAGACAACTACGTACTACGATGCAGGTGTGGAGGACCACCAATCCCTCAACCCCTAACGTACGTTTTTCTATAGCTCTGACGTCAAATTAACAGCAGACCATTTCTTTCATTTTTCTGTGTGTGTGTGTGTGTGTGTGTTGTTGTTGTTGAAATACATGTGAGAGAGATGGAATGTCAGATATTCATGACGATGTTCCTTCAAGTTAGCTGTTAAAAACAATGGAGTAGGGAGCTGCAACGAGCATCAGTTTAATTAGACAGTAATTTAATTCATGCATTAACGAACTTTTGAATGATTGAAAAAAGTTGAAGTTAGGTGGAGGTTGATATATTCAGTACTAGAGCCAGAAATGAAAGTAAGAGGGGGCTGACTGGCTGAGTTACGGAAGAAAACTTCGTACAATAATTTCTAGAAAACTAAATTTATCTATTCGAGTTTTAATGGAATGTTTTGATAAATTAAAAATTTAATCGTGAGTGTTTTTTGTTATCGCACGGTATCTCACCAAAATTCGATCTAACTTTTTGATTATTTTTTAAATTGTACAATTTTTTTTTGAATATCTATAAAAAATATATATATATATATATATAAAATATACTCCAAAATAGGAAATCGAGAGGGGCCAGGGCTATGTAGATCCGCCACTAGACATATGGATCCTTCTATTGTCAGTCCACTGGATTGATAATAAGACAGGAAGACAAAAAAAAAAAAAAACCACTCCAATTTACTTTTTCACTTTTCTATACAGTCTTCATATAATTTCAATACGCTTTTTAAACCTTAATGACTATCCAAGGACTTGATTTTAGTATTCCTTGATATATTACGCAACAGAAGTTTCAATGAAATAAATACTCAGAATAATTTTAGAAACAATCCAAAACTGTAATCAAAGAACGTGATTGAAAATCAAAGAGTCAATATATATCTCTTCTAATCTTCATAACAAATAAATTAAATAAGCAATTGGCCGTTAGGCATCAAATCATTGATCTGTCAATTTCTAGTCACTTTAATTATTTAATTAATTTAGTTCAAGGTCTTTAGATTTGTACAAGTATGTGACATAATCCATGCGTGTTTGTAATAAAATCAAGCATGCACGTTTAATTTCGTACAACTACAAACTAAGTTTGTTTGCAAAAAAAAAAAAAATTGAAGCAAAATGTTTTTTATCGGAAAAATTGAAGCACAATTTGCATGAATTAAGCTCACCAAGTAACATTTTTTTTTTTTTTTTTGGTTCAAGAAACAAGAATTTCATTTCATTGCAAAAGCTAAAATCCAACTAATAGAGTATACATGCATAGAACAATGGGGTCGCCCCAGAAAGGGAAGTGGAAGGAAGTAATATAATCCGGAAAACATTTGAGCACTAAATCACAATTTGCTAGGTCCGAATCCGCACTGAACTATAGTAGTAAAAATCACAAGCAAATGAATGAAACGAAAAACACCATGCATTTTCGATCACGGTGAAATCAACAGAAGCCGACTAGAGAGGATGTTACAAAGCATTAATATCCCCATAAAACGCGACTAAATAAGCGGATTCAAATGAAAGTAGAGCATCAACCAGATGGAGAACAGCATTATTTTGAAACTGTTAACATTCCAGGTGGTAGGCCATGTCCCATATGCTACACCAACTTTACATTCACTTTAAGTCTGTCAACAAGAGAGAGAGAGATGAGAGAGATGAGAGAGAATTGTGAGACATGTTTGAGAATTAGTGAAATGTGTGAATGATTTGCAAGATAAGCTAATGGCGGTCTCTAACATGCAAATTGAGATGGCGACTTGTTTGGTTTCACAAATCTAAAACAAGATGCTTAGTGGGCATTTGTTTGGATGACTGTAAATCCTGCCATTTATGGGAAGCAAGATTTGATGAAGGGGACCATTTGTGTACCAAGGGGTTTGATGCCCCATGTGCTACTGGTTTGTCAAAACGTACCAGACCCGTTCCCTATTTTTTTTTTTTTTTCTTTATGATGATGTTATTGACATTAGTACCCTTTCCACAAACAACCAAATGACAATAAATAGCTAATACTACATCTTGGCTGTTCAATCTCTGTCCCCAACCACCACCCCCCAAAGATGCCAATTATTCATCACTTCCACACTTAAAAAACCATATTACAAGTCCAATCACACGTACCCTTATTTTTTGGATAGGTTTTGATCTTGGATTCATGTGGATAAACATTAATTATTTGGAAGAGGAATTAAAGATCAATAATCCGTTCTAATTCTTTGTGTTTTTGGTTTTTCATATTTTGTTCGTCTTTTCAGAAACATGGAAAAAGTCATTTAGACAGAAAGACAAGAAAATGGAGCCTTATAAACAAGTTTGAACGAGTGGGTAATTGTTAAAGTTTGGGTTTAAAGCTTACGGATAGAGTTTCAAAAATATGTCCAAACTTAATTGTTTACGAGGTAACTCAATTTCCAACGAGTTTTAATTGAGCAAGCTATCATGAGTCAATCTTGGGGTTTCTAGCATTAGGTTTAATTTGTATTTTCTCGCTTCTGTTTGTTCTTTTTCTCCGGTATCTTGAATTTTAAGTTTGATGGTAAGTTGAGCTTTTGCAAGAAGCAACGCTAAGAGAGTCTTTGTTTTCCAAAGCTCTCTTATTTTATTTCATTTGTTTTCCTATCGCACTTCATTTCATTTTTGTATCATCCATTTGTGATGAATGGGAAGCCGATCGGGAAAAAAACTTGTTCAAGCTTTGTTTAAAAGCTTAAGTAACAAGTTTTAGAAAAAAAGTCCGCGTTTGATTTATTTATGTAACAAACCGATAATAAATGAGCTTTCCATGAGCAAACGCGAGCTTGAATCAAGCAGTTTTGGTTGTTCATAGAGACTTATGTAATGCTGGTTGTCGACGGAAATCAAACAAGCTATAATAGATCATTCAGTTACTATTTATTTAGGTCTTTTCGGTTACTTATTTATATTTTTTAGTTTCTTTATTTTTTTTCCCTGACAATCAGAACCACTTTATTATGATAATTTCAGATAAGATTTCCATCAAATGATTTCAGTGTTAAACTTTCATCTGAATAATATTGCCAAGAATTGCGTGGGGGACCCAATTCCATTTCTACAACCGAGTTAGCCCTAGCTAATTTCTATTTCTTACAAGTGGAATTTGGAAGTTTGTTTAGTTAAAGAAAATGGATCTTCTCCGGTTCTTAATTTTGACTGAACGGAATAATTGAAATCTGATCCTCTACTTGCCTGCTCAATTGATGTTTCGAAACTCTTACCTGTAATACTTAACTCTTACCGATAAGAGTTCTAGAGCAAACCTAAACTATTGATTACACCAATATATGGTCGAGATTTGGACTACCCTGTCCGGTCCAAAAAACTTAGATCGGAGAGGATCCGAACTCTTACTTAAATCACAAGATAATGTGTCATACAGTATTAGATTGTGAAATGATAGGTGTGTTTTTGTTTTGATACTTTTTTATCGTTTATGGGTGCTTATTCCACTTTTATAGAATTGACTGTTGAAGATTGGAGTCCTAGAAACATCAAATGGACGGATTCCAATTCCCTGGGATACCCAATCTCAATCACTATCACCTAGTATTATTTAACTAAAGTTTGGCCACAATAATATCTTTGTTCTTGATAAGGTCAAGATATAGCATGACTTGCAAAATGGGTGACAATTCC
The DNA here is from genome assembly GCA_020921065.1 of Vaccinium darrowii. Classification (NCBI taxonomy): domain Eukaryota; kingdom Viridiplantae; phylum Streptophyta; class Magnoliopsida; order Ericales; family Ericaceae; genus Vaccinium; species Vaccinium darrowii. The sequence goes on along the minus strand of CM037158.1, from coordinate 29,089,996 downwards.
ATCCCAGAAAAAGTCAACAATCTTTTTTGTTATATATGTAATAATTGGACTCTAAATATTAGTAGTTGATTAGGAGACATATTTATGATCCTTAATGGGTGAATCTAATACAAGTTCTATGATTTGATTCATAGGGTTCCAAAAATTGCGAAATGAGTATAATAAATTGTTCATTGAGTAATTTTCAAAATGTTTAAAAGGAACTGGGTATTTAGAGGATTCGATCGAACTCTTTGGGTTAAAAAAAAATATTACAATTTAATCTTCATATATACGTTCCTTCATTTTTTTTCACTACTCCCTCCGGTTCCATTTTTTGTTCTCTTTTGGAAGATTGTGCCACTTTTTAATTGGTTACTATCTTGTAATTTATAATATTTTAGGTATTTTGAAAACTTAGTTTGATAAAATAATCGAAATATATAAAACAAGATCTATATTACAAATTTAAAAAATATATAACGTTTTGTTTTCTATCCAATTAGTACGATTGAACGAGGGACAAAAGAACTTGGAACAATTGATAGGAGTAATACAAGATCCGGGGTGGGTGCTATACGGTAGGTGTTGTGTGGCAAAACTACATCATTTTGGTTGATTTTTGTGCACACTTCCAAAGCTTTCAAGGGCCTTGTTTGGAGGAAGAAAAAACCATTACAAAGTGCCTAAACCCAAACTACCTAAACCCTAAACCTGAAGTGCCTAAATCCAAGTGTCTAAACCCACTATACCCTACCCCAAAGAGCCTAAATCCCCTAAAATTGAACCCCAAAATTAAACCCCACACCTAACTCTCCAAACAGGGCCCTTGAATATACTAAGAAAATAAGCAAAACGATGTAGTTTTGTCACCGCACAGCCTTGCCAAAGAACGGACAAGCAAACCAGCCAAAAGAAAATTAAAAAAGCACCAACTTATTCATTACTTTCGTTTTCGTATATCTTCAGGTCGACAACAGGCTCTCTCATAGACTTATCAAGTCCATTTCTTATCCTCTTAGTGAGTTTCGCAATCCCGACACAAGTAAGAAGGCAATTTAACGGGAAGCCAAGATAAAATGCGATCGAAAACACCACGGAGGTCTCAAATTCACAATCGTAAAACCAAAAAACCCTAGGAATATTTACGGAGTAGTGTGTGTGTGAGAGGACGAGACTGTCTGGAAACTGGAAAGTTTGCCAAACAGCCTGTGAACCCAGAAACAATCATTCATCAGTGAGCCCATGGAAAGATAAAAAAAAAAAAAAGCCCCCACGTAAGGGTGGTCCACAAAAAAACTAGCCGGTCCAGATAGATGGGATGGGTGGGGCCAAGTAGAGTAGGGTCATAAACACCCACCACCGATCTTTTTATGGTGCCAGCAAATGACCCCTTCTTATAAAAAATAAAAAAGGAAAATGCTAACGTCAGTATTGGAAGGATAACACATGGAAAGTGTATCGATATACTCCCTTCGTCCCGCAAAGTTTGACACTTTCGGGAGTGCGTGTCATTTTTAAATTGCCTATATCTTTCAATTCATAACGTTTTATGTGATTTTCAAAACTTTGTTCAAAAGATCTAATTGAAATCTATCAAACGAAATCCATGTTGCTTATATAAAACATTACAGATTAAAAGAAATAATCAATTTTTTCATAGGGCTGGAATAGTGAAAGTGACAAACTTTGCGGGACGGAGGGAGTATGAAAAAAGTATGGAATCGATATTGTCACTTTCTTTTTTTATTGACACTCTTTTTTTTTGTCTTTATTTACAAAGTGTAAGACTAATTTTTTCTAGTATTGACCCAAAAAAAATGGAATGTCAATATCATTTCTCGAAATTATATTGATATTTGGAAATATATAGAGTATGCATGCCCGTAAATGGACAACAAATTCGGGACGGAGGGAGTACATAATCATTACACTTTTTCATTATTATTGTTCATATTTTGCTTAAAACCGTTACAACTTTGCAATTAAAAATTTGTCATATCAAAAAAGGAAGGGCAAAATTGAAAATTTGTCAAATAAAGTACAATGATTGTTGTAAAAGAACTAACAATTTGAGACAATCGAAAATAAAATACTAGACCAACTCCTTGGCATAAAAAATTAATATCCGTAAAATGTGAATTGTTATCCAAATTTATTAATTTGCTATCATTTTAAATTACCCCAAAAAAAAATACTCCTATCATTTTCTTAGCGGATATTAACAAAAAAAAACCTATTAAAAAAAGGAGTAGAGGAATGATCCACCTGTTTGTCAGAGATTTAATTGTACATTGGTTTAGCCAATGACCAGCAACTGGGCCCCACCACCTGACCAACCACCTGAAAACTGATAAGGCTCCCTGGGGCCCACCCGTCCTATTTACCCCATCTCTTTCTGACAATAATATGAGAGGGAAAAAAAGAAAAATATCTTTTAATCATGGATGCAGTAAAACGTGAGATTCATGGCAGATATTAGAATCAGAATGAAAGCAGTCTTTTTTTTATAAAAATATTACTCCACTCTATTAAAATACGGAGTATTCAGTAACACTTTTTCAATTTTCTCAAGGCTACTCAGCTAAATTGAAAGAAATATTCAATTTCCGGGGTTTGCTACTTAGGGTTAGGCCGTAAAAAGAGTAATTCATGTGAATTTTCTAGTAAATGACGTGAATGACTCATCTTGACTGACTGTAGAGTATACGAATCGAGGTGCGCGTAAATTACCCGGGACACTCCTAAACCGTCGAATTGAAGAAAAAAGAAAAACCCAACTCGTTGTTAGTGACAATTCTCTTTAGCATTACAAAACAAAGCCTATATGAAATTACACATAGCTGTAGGTGGTGGGGAAGGGGAGAATTGCACAAACAATGATGATGTGAGTAGTGAAAAACCAAATGAGACTTTTTAAGCAAAAGAGAGAAAAAGGAGATGAAAACAATCAATACCAATGTTAAAAATAATGCCTTCTCAAACCCTAAAAAATAGTAGGTACTATTAATCACACTTCTTTTTTTTTTTTGGGTTCTTCCAAAATTCAAAAACTCTGAATTCTCTGAGCAAAATCAAACCTCACGTGTGTTACACATCAAACTCGCACAAGACGGCGGTGATGATCTACGAGTGGTGGCTAGCCGAATCGTGTCGATCATCACCCCCGTGATGCGAATGGGAACCGCTCGGTTGCGAATCCGAAATACTTGTCGGCCGATACGGGTTTAATCCTGCGAAAAGACCGAATTGTCCTTCACTTATACCACCGCCACCGCCACCACCGCTGCTTCCGCCACCTCCACCACTACCACTACCACCGCCTCCGCTACTCCCGATTCCCGCGCCCAATTGCTGTCCGGGCAATAGGGCAACAGGGGTAGGAAAATTCATGAAATGCAAACCACTAGACATTGTGCCTCTGTACAAGGCACTAGCATTATTCATCTGTGGAAATGTCCAAATTGGGTCTCCACTAATCACTTGGTTACCAGAATTCGCCACCATCCAAAAATTCGCCGGCACCGATGCGTGACTCGCCGCAGCCGGCATAGCCCCAGCTGCGCTCGACTGAAGCAAGTAATTCCCCAACTGGTGCTGCTGCTGCTGTTGAGCGGCCATCTCCAACTGCTCCGCCCTCCGTTTTCTCCCCATACTCTCCTCCGTCTCCGTTAAATCTAACGACGTGCTCTCCTCCTTGGCTTGAAACAGTGAATTCGGTGACTGGAAATTCAAAAACGTCGATGTAGAAGACAGATTACTACTCCGCGGTGGTGGGAGAGAGAAATTGGGGTTGAAGTAGGTGGATCGGAGCTGAGACGGAATCGACATGGTGGAGCCGGAGCTACGGAGAGAGATATTTAGGGAAGTGAAATTGGCAGGGATCGTACCGGTACCGGTGGCGGCGATGACAGCTGGCTCGGCCTGCTGGAGGAGCCACTCGATGGTCTCGCCGTCGGATTTGTGGCCGAGTTCCCGTGTGAGCTGGAACACCCTGGCGGCGCAGAGGGCAGGCATGCGGATGCGGCGCCCTCGGCCGTCCACCTTCGTGTGTCGGTCCTTGGTTGAGGTTCGCTTGGGCGCCGGCTTCTTAGAGGGCTCAGCCGCGACGACTTGGAGCTGCTGCTGCTGCTGGGCCGAGCTGTTGTTGTTGTTGTTGGACGACCAATTGGCGTTTGTTTCGTTGGCGTTGGTTATGGAGAGAGAAGGGTAGCCGGAGCTGGAGGCGGCTTCTTCGTCTTTCTTTTCGAGTAATTGAAATGGGAAATTCGGCCTGTGTAGATGGTGATCGTCACTTCCCTCCATGTTCACATGAGAATTATTCTCTCTCTCTCTCTCTCTCTCTCTCTCTCCCCTTTCTCTCTCTGTATCTTATCGCTAAAATCTTCTTTTTATGAGAAATAGTGATGGGATCATATTTTAATCTCTCGTGGGTCTAAAATCAACACTCTCTCTTCTCTCTCTCTCTATAAAAAAAAAATTGGGAAGGTATGATTTCTCTCGCTCTTTTGTTGCAGTGGAATTCCTTTCACATTGGTGTGTTGGTGGAGAGAGAGAGAGAGAGAGAGGAGGGGATAAGGGAGGAGGGAAACCTTTAGCTCTTTAAGCAAAGAAAAGAGATAATGAGTGAGAATTATAAGGCGACCTTTAAAAAGCAAAAAAAAATTATTTATTTTTTCCTAAAAAGAAAGGGAAAATATGCTTTCTTGAGCTCTTTCTGTAATTCATAATTTTGGTCTATTTTTTAAGAACTTTGTGATTCCCCTTTTCTTTCCTTTTTTCCTTTTAATAGTGATACGAACAGAGCATTCAAATACAATATCCCGACATAACACTTACATGATAGCGGGACTCATATGTGCGGCCGATCTCGTATATGGATCTCATTCCTGTGCGGCCGATCTCAGGGTAATGTGTTTGATTGGATGTTGTGTCCATAGCATTTTGGTTTTTTTTTTTAGGCTTATCTCGATTTTTGGTCTCTACAAAGTGTCCTGTTTTTCATTTTCTTCTCCACAGATTTAATTGTCTCAATTGATTCCATACATTTTAAATTTAAATCAATTTTTTCCTTGACGTTAATTCCGCAATGGGGAAATGGCTTACGTGGTATCAAAATACGTGTTTTGGACTCTTAATAAAAAAAATGTAAAACGGCTTGCGGGACATGAATAATTTGAACTGTTCATAAAATTTTAAATAATTTTTCGAATCTCATTGCAAAAATTAAGTTCAATTGAGTATATGTAAGTGGATAATTCAATATTCGAATTTGTCATCCAAAAATTAGGATCCTGAATTCTGAATAAAAACTTGAAGTTTGGAAAACCATTAATGCAAATCCGATAGAGCTAATTTATTTTCAAGGAAATTCGATATTTTTTATAAAAATTAATGAAAGGTTCAGACTATTCATGTGGGACCCAAAAATGAGCCTCACTAGTCGTGGTACCTTTTTCGGTTAAGAGTCCATGTACATTTTCTATTACCACAGCGAGGACGAAATTGATTTAAATTACGTAAAACCGTGAGGATAGAATTGAAACAATTAAATCTGCAGAGACGAAAATGAAACATATGGCCTTTTGTAGGGACCAAAAATGGAAATAATCTTTTTTTTTTTTTTTAAATTGTTGCAGTTATTAATTGATTTGGGGGGGTTGTGCTTTTTATTGTGGTTGGACAGCCCCTTTGGTTCAGACACCACGTGAGGTGCTCTTTTTATCATTCAATCCATAAAGACAATGGTGGCCTCAGGTGGGTCCCAATCTCCAAGTCAAAAAAATTTAGAAAAGGAAAGATTGATGGGGTGGATCCCACTCTTATTTCATGTAATCATCCCTCTGGCTCTGGCCTTTGTTTTGCACCTTTGCTGGAGTTGGGGTTTGGAACTTTGGGATTCCTCAAGTTTTGCCTTTTCCCCCTTTGCCCCCCCCCCCCCCAATTAGAAAAATGTTTTGGGATTAGGGTTTTTCTGCCATTCTGCTACTTAGTAACATTGGCCTTTGTTTTATTAGGATGGGATAAAGTGGGAATAGTACAGATTTTTTTGACTAATTGTCATTGAACTAATCAGTCACTGCTCTAAAAGTTTGGTTTCTTTGGGACCGATTAAGTGTGTGAGATGGGGACGAAAATCTAACTATGTACGGAGATTAATTCCCATGCTAGTCCCAATTAAACTAGATCTTATTTCATGTCTGCGACACACAATCCCTTTCATTCGATTCAATTATCGGGAGTTTAAGCCAAAAACTTTGCATGGGATGCAAAAGTGTAAACCCTGTTCCACGTTTCCAAGTACCAACGAAAGAAAATTCGGAGTTCTATCTCTAATGGTCAAGAAACGTAGTATGGCCAATCCTGACCTGGCTCAGCTCATTCTTGAGCAAGTTTGAGTTTGGACCGTGGTTTGAAATTGATTTGAGATAAAAGTATTGCCTATTCATAATTGATTTCGGTTCGGTATATTTGACGCGCGTTATTAGTTTTCCTTCTTGGACATATTTTTTATGTGCGCAAGACAATAGTTAGAACCAACATCATGCAACCGAATGATAGTACGTGCTGAAAACATCTAAATCATATCATGTACTACTAAGTCAGTATTTAGTGCATTAACATGTCTATTAATTAATCTAAAAAAGCAAGATGTCTCTAAATTGCCAACATGATTTCACACTAGGTATCCAAGGATTGGCCGGGTAGTTGAGGCCTTGGAATTCAGGAGCTTGCATGCTTTCAGATCTTAAACTCGAAATTTCTCAGATGGTATCAAGTCTTCTAGTGTCAATTCATACAACACTTTGTTTCAGTTTCAAATAAGTGCCTTACTAGTAGACTCTGAAATTGATCCACCAAAAACTAATCAAGACATAAATTGGTCCTGACATTTTGAGATATCAAAAGAAATACTCCATCCGTTCCAATTTATTGGTCCCTAGAGATTCCAACTAGTTAGGAAAACATAATCATTACAATTGTCATACTTTTTCTTCCCTCCTTGTTATCCTTCAAACATGATCATTACATGTACTTATACTCCCTCCATTCCTATTTGTTTGTCCACTACGAAAAGTCGTGTCACTTTCCAAATAAAAAAATAAAGTGTTTTCGTGTATCATTTTTCAATTTTTTTTTGCACCGAATTAAAGTACACGATTACTTTAATTCGGAGTAAAAAAATTTGAAAAATGATACACGGAAACACTTAATTTTTTTATTTGAAAAAAGGCAAGAGAGAGAGGGTGGGACAAACAAATAGGAACGGAGGGAGTATTAAAAAAGAAAGGATAAAAGTGAAATTTCAATAGCTAATGCTCCGTTAATTCTGAATTGAGACCAAAGAAAAATTAGAACAACAAAAAATGGTATTTGAGACTAGAGATTGGGGACAGAGGGAGTACGATGTCTAACTACAACATAAGTATGCAATTGGATAGGGCATGATTGTAATTTTCTTGAGACCCTCCTGTGCCATAAATATACAAGAACCAGAGTAAACTACAAATCCTGAATTATTGAAATTTGGGGGTAGCATTACATAAGAAATGGTAGCCATGAGGCCCATGAGTACTGCATGGTATGCCACTCTGTAAAGAAGTCAAAATTATTCAAATACTTGTTTAAAACCTTTCATCTGACAGTACGGCATTGAATATTGTATCAGTTCCGAATAGTTTTGTGATGTTTCATTAAAATTTACTACTGTATGTCATCATTTTAAAGGAGGAAAATGATTTCCACCTCCCTTTTATCTTCAAATACTCTTTTGGCCTTTATTCATCTAAAAATAGCAAATTGCCTTTCGTATGAAAAAAGTGACCCGTGAAGTACGAATAATTTAATAATTTCAAGATAAATAAAGATAAATAAAAAATAAAAAAAGAAGAGCATTTAGAGATAAGATTGGAGTGTGAAAATCATTTCCATTTCCCTTTAAGTAGATATAAAACTAATTAAATAAATCATACCTATCATTCAGTGGTCTTTTAGTTTTCTAGTACTGTATTTTTCTCACAAACCAAACGAATACCTTCTATCTAGCCCCTCAGCCACTGCTAGGAGCCTAGGAGAGGGCATGTTGTTTTTTAACAGAAAAAAAGATTTTATTTATTTTTTAAAATAAATTACAAAAATGAAGAGGACTCAATGTTACGTCTCAAAAATTGGATACGTTAAAAAATAAAATTACAATAATATTTTGGAAAAAAAATGCTAATTTCATTAGATACCAAAAATTCTCCAATTTTCAAATTACTCAACGGTGAAGAAAATTAACTAAGTTATTACAACTGAAATTTGTCAAAAGACAATATTGTCTGAAAACCTAAGAATCACTAAATGTTATCCAAATTAACAACAGAGTCATCTAGATATTCGATCTACTTGTAGTGCAATAGCTCTAGCCGTTCATCTCCATCATGGTGCTTCGCGGCTCGTACAGTCGTACTATGTTGGATGGCCTCTCGCATCTCTTGTTGAGCCTGTTTGGGCGACGACGACTTATCCCATTTTCAACTTCTCTTTTTTTTTTTTTTTTTTTTTTTTCGAGTGTTTGGCCGCAAAACCCAAAACCCATTTTGGCAAAACTCATTCTCACAAATTCACAATTGAGAACAGAAGCCAAAATGAGCTCCTGGGGAGCTTTTCATTTCTACTTCTACTTCTCCTTTTTTCACTACAAAAGTTTAGACCATTTTACCCCCTCTTTCTTCACCTTTTCTGATTGTTATCTTCTTCATCTTCCACTTTTTTGTTTTCTTTCACCACGACAGAGTGAAAGAGACAGAGAGAGAGAGAGAGAGAGAGAGAGAGAGAGAGAGAGATCTACCCCAGTTCTCGTCGCCGATCCGTTCTTCTTCGGAAATCATTCTGATCTTTACCTCATTGATTGTTCAGAATAATGGCCTTGTTCGTCCTTAATTAGTGTTCCAAGAAAGAAAAAAAAACTTATGTATCGAATAGAAATTCTAGTGGATGTAGGTTCACATACCATCCATGGTTGATCTCTGTTGACTGTTGTTAAGAGTTGCGCCAATGTCGAATTCTGCTCATATCCAGTGTTCTAATTTCCAGTCTATGGCTTAGATTAGCTCTGCTAAATTTAAGGCCCTGGATCAAGCCATGTTATATTAATTTGTGCAATGTTTAATATTGTTCAACATCTTTTTGGACCAACTCTTTTTCTTTTTTGGCAATTTCTTTCATTTTACATAATTTTAATTAAATACAAAAAATATTGATGTGCAAGAGACTTTCAATTACCCATAAATAAGAAGAGCAAAGAATATCTTTCAACAAAAAAAAAAAAAAAAACATTAGTCAAAATTGATGGAAAAGGCTTACAAAAATAGACTTTAAAAAAATCGCAAAAAAAAAACAATATTCATAAAATTATGAAACTTGACAAAAGTATATGGTATCCAATTTGAAATAACTTTTGTGTTTCATGCAAAACCTAACTATCACTTTAAACGAGGTGACATTGAGTTTTTTAACTTAAAAACGCAATCTGTCCCGAATCAACACAGTATAACATACTTCGAAAAAGTCATAATAAATAATCTCGACCTCAGATCGAAACGAGTTCGATATGTTAGTCACTTAACTTTTCATACCTATAAGTTTCCAGTTTTGAGTTTTCTCTGAATCATCTCGAAAGAAGGACCAAAATATAGAACAGAATACAGTACATGAAACACGTTTTCCGTTGATTCAATTTCGTTTTTCGCCTTCGTTAACCTAACCATTCGACTCTCCATGATATTTGCTTATCGTTCATCTCATAAATATTCTTACCATGTTTACAAATACACGAATTAACACGTAATCAACAAAACTTAAGTAAAAGTTAAGCTTTTGAAACCCTACCTCTCCTCCGATATTTTAGCACAACAAAACCGGTAATGAACTCAAGAATTGCCAGTTGATCAACAAACAACCTTAACAGGGATTGATCTCTGTGAGAGAGAGAGAGAGAGAGAGAGAGAACATTAAAAGGAGAGAAAGTTGGAGAGATATAGGGAAGGTGGTTGAGGAAATATAGGAGAGTTAGAGATAAACATGGGATTTGAAAATAATCAAATTAAAATGATTTTGTTTCCTTTGTTTTTTCTTTTCTTGTAGGTCATTATCGACTAACCAAAACACCTATAATAAGAAAACAAATCAATTATCACTAATTCCATATTTAATCAAATTAAATGACTAACGAAAAAAATCGGGATTTTACAATCAAAGCATAAAGGCATCAGAATAGAGCTTCAACAAGGAAACCACTCACTCTAAAGATCATATGCCGCTAAGACCCAAAAGGGAAAAAATCAAACACACAAGATTGACAAGAAGCCAACCAAACCCTAATCCACCGATAAAAGCAAACACAAAACCCTAAAGCCAAAGCATCAAACATTATGCTGAGTATCATCAAAATTTGTTGTCAATGCTTTCAAATAGGGGTTTACACGTTCCAGATTGGACTGATTCTCTGGAAATCCAATAACCAGACTATTCTGACCGGTTCTAAAAAATTAAAAATAAAAACCTAACCAATATACGAGTAACCTGTCCAGATCCAAAACGCAAGACCGGACTGGTCTTGGTTTGGTTCCAATTTTATCCAATTAGTGTTGGAACACTTTTTCACGACACACGAACTCAAAAGATTATTTAGAATTTGCAGCACCAAACAACTCATAAAATAATTATCAGATTTTATAAGATTGTTTGAGACCAAATATGGTTCACATGATACACAAAGTACTTGACAATCTACTATCAATAAAACAACTCTTAAAATTAGGGATGGCAATTTCCCCCAAACCCAATGGGTACCTATTTACATATAAAATTAACACACCCAATAATTAATTGACACGTAATAAAAAATTTCAAACGCTGGAAACCTGTCATTAATGGGAAGCACTAGATTAATAATTGTATAAGAAGATCAATACGATATCGTATTGTCCTTTAGGTTAAAAGGAAGTTATTGACAGTTATAGCCAAGGAGTGGACTTCGAAGCCATGTTACGAATTGCTAGAAAGCATGAATTTCATGTTATTACACGTGTGAAACTGGGCAGTTAGTAGTTAAGGCATTTATACATAAAATAGATCGTGCAAGGAAGTTATCTCTTGAAATTAATCATGTGCAAAATGTGATCTGAATGAGTAACTGTGCAGACTCAAATTCGAAGCAATTCAAGTTCAAATCCTTTTGGAGGGAAGAAACAATTTTTTGAAATAGAATGATGAAGTTTGAAGTCAAGAGATTAAGCGGGAAGTTCAAACTGCAAGTAAGATCTATAAATAGAAGAAATTAAAGAGTGAAAATCCCTGGACAAATCTTCAACAAACAGCAAAAATGATGCTTGGTTTGTTCTTTGGCAGTTAGAATTGTAGTTTTAGGAATTCGGCTCAGTTTGAAGTAGTTTAGGAAAGTAGATGAAAGTAGTATTTGTAACAATCTAGTGTTCGAAGTTCGTTTTGTCTTTCTATTTGAAGTTGAAGAAGATTTCGAAGTAAGTTTACTTTTGATTTCTTAATCAAAGTACATTGTTTCTTTATTGTTCTTTAATTTCAAGTAAATTGGTTTGTATTTCATCACTTTTAAAGAAAAATCCTCTTAGTTGAGGTAATTGAATCATTCAAACACAGTTGTCTGATTAGATTTGATTTTTCAAAATTAATCTGAGAGAGAAGACTTAAAGGCTTTCTTTTTTTTTTTTTTTTTTTGATCGGCAACAAAATTTTATTAAACTCGACAAAGGGTACATCGAGGGATAGGGCCACAACCAAACACATGCGTAAGGTGTAGGCAAAATTTCCAGCGAAGTGCTGGAAATGAAAAAAGAAAAGGGAAAAGAGAAAACAAAACATCACTGCAAACGTCCAAACAAGCCTGATAATATTATCCTTTTAACTCCAAAGGCTGCACTTTCAAAAGCATAGGTAGTAGCTCCAAAAAACGTCCAAACAAGACTTAAAGGCTTTCTTTGACACGCTCGCACACAATTATTTTCTATTGCAAAAAAGTAAAAAGAACCAAACAGTGCCCACCCGACCCACCTATTTGGAAGCAGATATTACGTGATTTTTCACCCAATAGGAGCAGGTATGGTAGAGCTTAAAAAAATCCCCTGTTAAATATGAGGCGGGTAAGATTTTGTAATACCCACCTCCGAATACTCGTATCCGTCCTGTTCCAAATTGTACATACATATACACGTATGTATGGATGTATGTGTGTGTATATATTAGATAAATGTATATGCGTGCATTTGTATATAAACTAGTGCATGCCGTGCCCATCCACGTGCCCATTTTTTATGGTCTTTCGAATTTTAGAGAGGGGGAAGTAGAGGAGGTAGTGAGAGAGAATGTGATTTGAATTTCAAAAATGGGATAGAGAACGTGGTTTGTTAATGGAATTACCAACACAAAGGAATTCGGCTTTTTGGAGCTTACAATAAATGTCCTCTTCGATTGAAAATTTGTTACTTTTAGTGCTAAAATTTGTCCATGGTTTGGCGATTCTAATTACTTCAATGTTTCAACTTAATTTTCTGCCGAACTTCGACTGTGCATTAGGGCTTGTTTCATACTATATGACAATATATCACAACTGCATTATTCAAGTTTTGTAATGATGCAATACTATTTAAGAGTGGTGGGGTCTTGTTGGTTGTTAACTTTCATGATTGTCCAAGTTTGGAACTCTTTTTAGCCTGAGCGGTGTGCACCTGATGTACACTTAAAAATGACAACTTGTTTCCAAAATTGATGAACATGCAAAATCAAAGTAATAAAAGCACTGTTGGACCAAACCTCTTTTCTCGTCTTAAATTTTTTTTTCTAGGATAACTCAGAAAACAGATTCCTAAAGTTCACCCATTCCTGTTACGGTTTAATCTCCAGAGACATGAATTGCAGTCAAAGGGTCAATATTTTTGTTGTACCGTAACAACAACCTTATGGTTTCTGCATTTTTGTAGTATGTAATAGCGGGTTGATTCTTTGGTGTTCTTTTGGTTGGCATCTAGCCATCTAGCCTGTCATTTCCGCTCGTGTTATTTCTTTTGGATCCTTAGTGGCGTGTGATTGCGGGTATCCGTAAGTGTCAACTTAATTAGTGGCGTGTATCCTTGGGTCTTTTTTTTTCTTCCTCGAGCCCGTTTAATCATTGTACTTCGTTTCTAATGATGAATAAAATTTCATTTTGCTAAGCAAATAAAAAAAATGCTAGCTTCTTTTTGTCATATTTCACCATTGCTAAGTGGCTCCTTCCAGCAAATGCCTAATGCTGAATGATAGAAGAGAATTGCTACAAAAATAAAGTAAGAATGCTTTCACCGGCCGCGATCTCAGTTACTTTTTCCAGTTATAAAATGGTTTGGCTAGCAACTTTTGTCAATAAATAAACCTGATTTGCCAATTGAGTTGAAGTATTCTTCAAGGTCCCATTTGATTTGCAGATTAATTTACTGTCTCAGATAAGACTAACTGTATTTAATCAAGAGTTATCACACGTTTGGTTCCTGCAATAACTGTCAGGATTATTAATCCCAATATTAATTTTATCCCTAAATAGGGTTACTAAATTATCCATATTAGGGGCAGGTGCGATTGGTAGGATTATCAAAGAAGGGATTGTTTTGGAAAAAAAATAATAATAACTGTGTTAAAAAAAATTCTTTTCAAAAACTAGTTTTTTTTTTTCCTTCCTTCAAAAAACTGATTTCAATACTTTCTTCTACAAAAAAACCTATTTTCACAAAACGAATTTAAAATCTAGTATTTTATCATTTAAGAAAACTATTTTCAAAACAGTTTTGTAGAAAAAACTATTTTTGAACATTGTTTTCGTGAAAGCCATGACCCACTTAAATATAAAGGCCTTGTTCGTTTCCCCGTTTAGTTTTAGTTTTGATGACATCATCATTTTTCTCATTTTCCTCATTTCACTCTCTATCTCTCTCCACTTATTACACCTGATGACATTATCAAAACTAAACTAAACTAAACTATCTAACCAAACACAGCCAAAGGAGTTTTGTGATGTAAGAGAATGGACCATGTCCTAACTTGCACGAAACCTTTTAAAACCGCGAGTGTCAAAACTCATTGATACTTCACAGTTAAGCGTGCTCATCCTGGAGCACATTCTGGACGGCCAAAGCAAACAATATTGTGCAAGGTGGGGGCGGGTCATTACAGTTTTTAAAAATCTTTCTTTTTTGCAAAAAACTATTTTCAAAAAGTTAGTTTTTCAAAAACTATTTTGTTTTTTTGAATTTTTTTTTCCTTTATCCCTCAAGTAATCCCATTCGAATCAAAGATTCGGGTAGAAATAGGAATGAAATTGATACAAGGATAGCTGGTCTAGCCAAAACGGGGCAGCTCTTTGAATCAAAAGATTGAACGATATCACAGACTTTTCTGTTGAAAACTTCAAGGGCAATTTGGATGCCGTTAGGAGAATCAAAATTAGATTTACTCTGTCTTTTTTTTTTTTACACACTGCAACTTCTTTTACTTTCCTTCCGTTGGATTTTGCCTTCTTCTGTTCTTTTCTATCTCCATCTCGATGTACCCTTGTCAAGGTTTTGTAAAATCTTCTTCTTTTGCTGATTAAAAAAAAACAAGTGGATAGTGTGCTACACTTTTTGACTCGCGATGATTTTTTCAAAAATCCTGTGATCGCTTTCCAATTTCTAGGAAAATCTTTCTTGAAACAAAATTTGGAAGTTTGACGATTAATTCAGGATGAATCTCAACCTCCCAATCTACTCCAACGAGAGGTTTCTGTACAAATTCTTAAGGGATCATATCGGCCGTTATATTTTTTATTGGCCGCCGATGCATGTATAACGGTTTTTAAACTTTTCGATACTATTAGAAATCACGTGCATTGGCCGGTTTCCATAACATATCGGACAGTTGTTGAGTCACTAACCAATTCGTAGCCGTCATGTATAGCAGATACTTGACCGTTACAGACGATTTAGGCACTTCATTTTACTTGGCAAAAATAAATTTTTGAAAAATTCTCAATGTAAAACCCGATTCCCTTTGTTAAATCGAAATTTGAAAGATTGAGATTCAGATAAATCTGAGCCTCCCAATCTACTCTAACGAGAGGTTTCTGTACAAATTTCAACCTCAACCTTCTACTCCTAAGCAATGTGGGACAATATTTCTCAACATCCCCACTCACGTGCAGCCGCATTTGAGGTCTGTCACGTGTGGCCACTTTTTGAGTCCTATTATCATGCAGGTGTAATTGTTATTTTTTAAATGTGGAGTGGAATGGGATCCGCTTTGATACCATGTGGAAATTTTATATCCATCTCAATACCAATTGGCAATAAGTGGAGAGGTCACAACATATATTAAGTGATCACTTATTCCACTCGTAAGCAATGTGGGACAATATTTCTTAACATCCCCCCTCACGTCCAGCCGCATTTGAGATCTGTCACGTCTGGCTACCTTTTAGGTCCTAACATGACAGACCTCAAATGCGGGTGCAAGTGAGGGGGGGATGTTAAGAAATATTGTTCCGCATTGCTTAGGAGTGGAATGAGTGATCACTTAATATATGCTGGGACCTCTTCATTAATTGCCAATTGGTATTGAGATGGATATAAAGTTTCCACACATTACATATTGTATAGGTCAATAAGTAACGATTTTAAAACCTTTGTAATACTATTAAACCCCAATATGCCATTAGATACAAACTAAGTGTGAATTAGCCGGCTTTCATTACGTATCGGTCTGGCTTTGAGTCACGGAGCGGTTTGCAAGAAAGTAAAAACATTCTTCTTGTTATTTTTTTGACTCATCTTCCTGACAAAGTCCGTCACAGCCAATACCCAACCAATATAGGTCATTTAGGCACCTTATTTATTTTGCGAATAATGATTTTTAAAAATTTTCCACCCTACAACAAATTCTTTATCGTTTGATGTTCAAAATTTTGTTACACTACGACCGTTACCATTACGTGCTCTAGGACCGTTCTCTAAAACCTTCATCATATATTGCCCATTCTTTTGCTTACTTTTTCATTTTGGAGACAACTCGACCTCAACACTGTTGGGAAACTAATCCCAGAACCCAGTAATTACGCGTACAGATTAAACAACAAAAATAATCACAAACCCTACAAGGCGGAATTAGGGTTTACCTCTCATCCGTAGACACGAAAGCTGGTTGACTTGTTTATTTTAGAACTTGACAGACCTAATTACTGTATGCAACAAGCTTTGCTCGACAGTACCTCATGATCTTCTGCCATATTCCCTTATATCTCGATCATGTAGCTAAGTGTGGACTTCTACATGATCTCTTTGTTCTCTCACTCACAGCCTCTATTCTAATTTTCTGAATGACTGTTTTTTTGGCCTAGAGAACATAACGATATATTTATAGGGCTAGAGCAGGGACCTGAGGAGAAATAAATTTGGGCTCCTTGTGTAAATAAGAAAACCTAATCCCATCCGGATTCTATTCTTATTTCAACAGATTATAATTCACACCACTAAAGAATTATAATTGCACTCCCATCTTTATCTCGATTATATTTCGAGCTCCACGTTATTAAATACTTATTAATCTCCCCACGTTAAGATTACAGATACCCGTTGATTAAATGTCGATTATTAACAATCTCCCACTAATCAACATCTTATAAAACACCTTGAGACTAGCCACTTAACTTATTCGATATGTCGGATACAAATATCCACCTGTAGGGTTTGACATAACCGAAACTTATAAGTTTACTCAAGGGGGTATCATCAATCTCTAACGAGACGTGGATTCTATCAATAATTAATATCCATATATTTCATGCATATAATGTCGTGACCCAACTCACCAAGACTATTAACCGTAAAAAAAGATCTCACTTTATAATGAATCAAAGTCAACAACATTAAATGTATATATATATTAATTATATCCGGATTAAGAGCATAAGTATTCTTAATAACTATAAGGTTCTAATTGTCTTAAAATGTCAGTACTAAGACAATTACCTTAAAGCGGTCCTGTTCAATACACACAAAATGTACTAGCACAATGAGTCGGAACTAGAACCGTTCCCTGTAGTCAAGACAAACCTACTAAAACATTGTACTACAATCCTACTGATGGTGTGTCAAATTCCATCTAAGATTGTGAACCAAAACTTATATTCCACAAGAACCGATGATCCAATCTTCTGTGTGTAAGCCGTACTCTGCACACTGGATCATCTACTATGTAGAATAAAAGACACATGCACAACATACAATTATATCATGCAACCATTGCCCATAATAGATTCTCATCAAAAAGGGATAAAACTGACAAATAATTAACTAATTAAATATTAATCCATTACATAAAAGCATGGCTTTTAGTATAAGTTTCTAACAAACACTACTACATTTCTCAAGACCCAGCTCATGATCTTGTCAAAAGTAGAGCAGCAAAACAATTGCACATTGGCATTGTTGAGAGGCATACGCATATAACAGGGAAGAAGCAGCAAATGCATGCCTCCAAGAATGGTACTATTTGCATAACATCTACTAATGAATTCTGTGTAGGAAACCTAACCAGCTAACAGGCCCCACTTACATGTTCCATGTGACAGCATTGGTGGACCCCGATTTGCCAAGAAAATGTGTGGCCTTTAGCCAAGCCAACTGTGTGTCTTTTTTGGCCATAGCATCTAACACAAATATTATGGATAGGCATATGGTTAATGCATGAGGTGTTTCTATATTCTCTCGTGCATTTAATTGGAGTTTAAATCTTACTAATAACAAATAACACTATTGACTTTCACCTGGTAACACGAGGAGATTGAGAATTTCGATCGTCTCAATTGGAGAAAAGTTTAGATTACTGAGTTAGGGATTTGCAAAAGAATTAATGGTGGCGGAGCCCATCGAATAAAAGATTGCAACGTACCATAATTCAACCCCAATGTTTAGCATGAGAGTGAAAATCAAAAGTTTACTTCCTTCTAAGATTTTTGGTGCAGAACCTGACTAATACTAACAATTTTTTCAGAGCCAATCCATACAAGGTTTTGCCATAGTTTTAATTGAATTTCTTGCTACCCTAGTACAGTGCTACGAGATTAATTGATTATGTAAAGGTACGCATAAGCTGGACTGAACATGATATTGAAATATTAACAAACATGGAATTGAATTATATTTGCAATTTGTGTACAAAAAATTCGCTACGATCTATGCTATAAATCAAACTTAAACTGCTTTTATAAATGTATCATATATTGATAGATGTAAGGGTGGAATTTGGCAACCTTTTTTTTTTTTTTTGGATCGGTTATGGCAAGTGTTAATTAAGTAGTAGAAAATAACTCGTTTTTTAATTTGAAAAAAAATAATAATAAAATAAACAGATGGCGGATGGTGACTCCATGACTGTACGTCTGTACCACTTCTAAAAAAGTCAAAAATAATTTGCACCACTTCTAAAAAAGTCAAAAATAATTGGGAAAAACTGTTTATCCATTGGATCATTGGGTATTTGGATTCTCTTCCTTGAAACAATTTCGAAGAAAGTTTTTATGCATCCTAACACATTTTGGGTTTTTGAAACACTGAAAATGGAACCAACAAAGAAAGAGAGGAGTCCTGCTAGACGTACAACATTATAATGCACACTAAATGTACAACGTGTCTGTGGGACTCATTTCGGAATCTCACACAAACGATTGAATCTACTCGGTATTCTTAAAATACGTACTTTTTTTAGAGTCATTGTAAAAGATTAGCTCATTTTAACAGTAGTAAGCTTCGATCGGTTATTTACCCAATTTCTTGTCCGTTAATTGGGTGTAGAAGTGAGTGGGGAGAGAAAACGAAAGAAAAAGAAAAATGACGTACAAAGTCGGTTGTGCATAAATCGTGGATGTGAGTGGAGAGACAGAGAGACAGTTGGAATCTTGCCGTCTATGAAAAAACCTAGGGCTGACGTCACGTGAAATAATACTCCGTACTTGCAAAACCTGAAAGTTGGGTCACATCAGAGTCCTGATTTATGATTTCCACGAATTCTACTTTACAGTATTTTTTTTTTTTTGTTTATTTATCAATCCATCAATCAATTATGGAAGGGGGAAAATGTATTAGACACAGGTCCTTTCCAGTTTTTGTAGTCTCCAGTCCAGTCCAATTTTGAGCCATTCACGGCTCTTTCCGGGGCTATAATCGAAATGTGTGAAAGTGTTTAATGTTTGGTGTCGAGTTAATTTTATTAGATGAGCGTTGGATTTTTAATGAGAATTAAAAAGGTGATACAGAATAAGTAGTAGCCAAATTCTATGATTAATTGGACCGGTCAAAACCTAAGAGGCCCAAACAATTTCTAATTGAAAATTGCCAATTTCGGCAATTTATCGACGAGCCCGGAATAGGCCAAAATTTGGTGGACTGAAGCAGAATCGCGCTGCGATCAAGACTCACAACCCTAATTGTGACTGATTGTGGATTTCGGCCAAATTCATTCGATTAGACATTCAATTTAGTAATTTTTCTATTTTAGGTAATAATTAGATTACGAATTACTCTTAACTTGTAATTCCGTTTTCGTTGTTTCTAGTTGGAAATTTCTTATTTTTCTTTCTAGTTTTCAATTTTGAAAGTTACCCCAATTTTCGAGATACTTTATTTTTGATAAGTTTTTGCTATGGTTTACTAGTTTTCCTTATAAAAAGGCATGTAACCTTTATTATTATTCAGCTTTTAATAAAATATAATTCAGAGTTATTTCTCTTTCTTCTTGTGATTCAAGACCTAATTTCGTTTGAACTAGTATGTAACTAGTTTCTCGTGAATTCCGCTGCGTCAAAAGGCTACTCTCAAAGTTAATTCGAATTCTACAATTCAATTCTAGTTTCAAAAAGTAATTTCTGAGAACATCTCCATCAGATTAAATTTGAGTGATCAGACATAAAATAAGTGATTTAGCAGATTTCTCAAACACCTTATATTTAAGGCAACCCTTCAAATTTGCTTTCTCTCTCTTCAAAGTTAGGGAACATCCCTCACTGCCCAACTCTCATAATATTATTACTTTATTACTTTTTGTACCATTCAATTACATTTATGGCAACATTATATATATATATATATATATATATATATATATATATATATATATATATATATATATATATATATATATATGTATATATACATACACACACACAATAAGTTTCCTATGAAGGCTCCCTCACAAAAAATTATTGCAATCAATATGCAAAAAAAAAAAATAATAATTAAATGTTTTGTATAATGTTACCCCTCTTCGCAATTGCAGTAACCAAATCCTTTCAATTAGGGGGGTGTTTGTGAAATTAAGCTTAAGACTAACGTAGGTTGGGTTGGGTTAAAAGTGATTGATCGCATTATCTCCTCTTAGCTAATGGTCCGAGAAGCTTTTTGTTCAACCTCAAGGTGAACAAAATTGCACTCCGTAAAATTGACAGTTTGGTGGGGCTTGAGCGGCTAGAATTGGACATGTGAAACATTTAAAAATAAAAAAACTAAAGAATTAAAAATATGAGAGCACAAGATTGACAAACATCATCTAAAAAAGGGCAACGAACAACTCTTACATCATTTGATGGTAAAGATCGTTCATACGATATTTAAAAGGTTTAATATCACCCAGCTTATTACCAGCCAAACACAAACTGTTCATTTAGGGATAACAATGGTGCGGTTTAGTTCGGTTCGATTGTTCATAAAACCAAAACTACAATCGAAACAAATACGTAAAATCGAAACCATAACCAAAACAGAATGTTTTTATTTTTTTATTTTATCTAAAGCGTGACAAAAATCATCAGTTACCAATTCGGTTCAATTTTTTTTCGCCAATACCGGTGATCAACATTTTTACTCTCTCAGTCTGAAATTGCTCGCCCTTTTTGGGAAATCATGCATTTTGCACGCAAAAATTAATCTAATAGTATAATATTTTTCCAAAAATTTATACACCAACCTTGTAACGCCCCGCATTTTTGGGAAAAGCGTTAAGGATTATTATTACAATTTAAAGTCGGTCTTAAACAGTAATAAAAATACATAAAGATGATCTGTCCTCCGCAGATTACAAATAGGCAGACCGGGTGGGTTCTACGGCTCCGCAAATCTCTCCGCCTGGTGGATCTCCATCTCGGCAGCTCCTCCGGCTCCGTGTTCTCCGTAGAGGTCAACCTGTCCATCGTGATAATCTAGCATAATACGTCAGAGTCGCGAAGCAACATCGTGGTATTATGCCAGGGCAACACCGTAAGCGAGGACGCTCAATAGATACCCTACCCCAACCTTAAACTAGCAATTCTAGAACAATAAAGTTGGCAGGTAAATATTTGAAATTCATTTATCAAACAGTAAGTTCATGCATGTTAATGCATCAGTACCAAATCAAATCAGAGTGCAGCTTTAATAAAATCAGTATCTCATATCATTTCAGAATCCAGAGTGTAGTGTCAGTATCTCGTATCATTTTCTCATAACAGCATTCTTCTTCAAATTTCAACCATGTCAACATCTTACATCTCTCGAAAGTTATTGGCCCGTTCTACAACCCCGTTTTAACGGTCACCAACCTTTCCGTTCGAAGTGTCGGCCACCCATAAACTGACTCCTGCAGTATGAGGTCCGCTAACTCCGCGTCACACACGACATAGTCCCGGCTACCCATATCACTGAATCCCCACCAGTTTGTTTATGAGGTCCGCTTGCTATGTGTTGTACTGAGTAAGTTCTAACCGTCAAATTCACCCGCGGAATTTGAGGAGAAACTTCAAACAGCACTACCGTATAGTTCCGTTGGGCTTTGACCACCAGTTCACCCCGGGGAACTGAGGCGGGACTCCAACAACATCAACATCTCAACTTTCATCACATCAACATTTTCATTCTCATCTCTATCTCTTTCATTTAAAAACATTCGATCACTTTCTCGAAAAACGTGTCGTGTCGTATCGTCTTGAAAAAGAAAACGTGCTCATGGCATAATTTCATAAAACAAAATCCTCCGTTTAGGATCGTTCAAGATGAACCTTCCGCTCGTAAACCGTCTTACGAAAAACCATGTTACTTAACGACAAAAATTCTTTCTTCCGGGAATTTAAATCAAAACATAAAGATTAATTCTCGTTCTTAGATTTACTGGCGTGTTTTAAGATTCGTACGTCACATTGCCACTTGGTTTGGCTAAACCAAGAAAGTACCCTACTAGAAAACTCTAGTAGTTGAATCCGTTTGGCGTGTTTTAAGATTCGTTCGTCGAATCGCCACTTGGTTTGGGCTAAACCAAGAAAAAGCCTGACTAGACATGCTAGTCATAGATTCTATTTGTTAGTCTGAATAGATTAAGAATATTTATTCAATAATCCCGGAAAAATCTCATTTCATTTAAAAAAAACTCTTTTCTTCAGAAAATCGGTCGGGCATTATAACTGCGTAAATTTGAAAAGTCGATTTTTATTCGGACATTATAACTGGGTAATTTAGTTTTCTAAAAGTCCATCAAACATTATAACGGTGCATTTTGATAGTCAATTTTAAATCGTGCATAGTAACGACTAAGTGTGATTTTCAAAGTCTAATTGTTCATAAAATCACTAATCACCAACATAATCACGTTTAATCATATTTAGGCATGTTTAAGCAAAATAATAACATCATTAATATGAACTAGTAAATACTAATCTAAAGTTAAGATAAAGTATCTACCTTAATTCCGATGATTAGTCGGAAGCCGATAAGCTAGTTGAATTCCGGCGGCGTAACGACTAGTCGACCTTTGCTCGAACGCTTTCTTGCTAACTTATTCTACCTTTCTAAGATCTAGGGGTGGTCGAGGGTGGTGGAGTGTGGTGGTTTAGGATGAGTTTCAAGAAGAACACTCAAGAACTCACTCAAGAACACTAGAAAGCACAAAGTGGAGAAGTTGGGAGGTTTTGGTGTGAAATGAAGCAAGAAGAGTGAGCTATTTATAGTGAAGCAATGAGGTTCACCTCCCTCAAAAATAATCACCAGCCATAAACCTTCCCCACAAGTGTCCAAACAACCTTTTGCAAAAGCAAAAATTAGGTTTTAAAGACTAGTTTTAGGTTATGAGTAATTCCCCACTAAATTTCCCACTAAATTAAAGTCTAGTCTCCCACTAAATCAAGGCTAGTTTTAATAAAACAAAATAGGAGTTGGGGATTTAGTAAGGCTTCTGGACGCAGTGTGGTGAAATACCCGGTGTGCACGTGTTTATTTACGGCGCGAAAAGTATAATTAAACAGATTAAATCTAATTCGTTTAATCTAACCAAACTAAATTATAAGCTATACTTATTTAAAAATAAAACCGCATTAATAAATCGAAATTTTTATTTACGAAATTTCGGGTTATTACAAACCTAAAGATCTAATTGAGAATTATAAATTCTCGTAAATGTTTTTCAGGCAAATCTCATAAGTACATTATCTTTTGCATATAAAATACATTGTTTCCCAAAAAACTTGGCTAGCAATTTGGGAGAGAGGGAATATTAAAGTCAAAGATACCAAATGTACAACAACAAAATATCCAAAAAGCCATCAAACTAATACACCATTAGTTCAAAGACAGTAAGTATCCATTATCCAATAACAAAAAATGGCAACCAAGTAATACACCATATCTATCAAATTCCTGCTTTCAATTCTCAGCGAGAGTGGAAGAAGCGAAAGCAGCTGAGAAATCCTATTTGAGGACTCCTGTTGTTATAGGTGTGTATATATATATATATATATGGATCCCGTTCTACTAAGGACTCCCTCAAACTTGTAATTTGCGGACCTCATGGATCGGGATCGAATCTCGACGATCCGAACCGCATATATATAAAAGAGGAATTACGTAATTATCTTGCGGTTTCCCTTTTGGTTACGATTTGGTTTAGTTTTCAGTTCGGTTATCCTATGAAATCCAAACAAAATTGAACCGGCCACTTTTTCAAAATCACAAACCAATACCAAAACTATGGTTACAAAATCGGTTATTTACCACACCGATCAACTCAGTATAGATTGAATCGACTTAGCAATATTTTTATTTTTATTTTTTGTTTTTAATCAGAATCGATTAGCAGGTTGACAGATATTTTCTAAAAACCCCCAAGTCTGAGTTCAGCACAATGTTCATTTACGATCTCTCCAACGTAATGGATGAATTGTGTGGTTCTCTTAAAAACTAAATAAACAAATAAGGGGAAAAAATGAAAAATAAAAAAGAACGGAAAGGGATGTGAGAGTGATCGATACAAGCAATTATATATGACGCGCCATATAGCGAGAGTTGGGGTTTTTTTTTTTTTTATGAGAAATGATTTTTACACTACTCTTTTTATGAATGTACTCTCTTTCTTGTCTTTTTCGTAAAACAATGCAAGCGAAAGTTTCCCCTAAAAGAAAAAAAAAATAGAAGAAAATATTTATAAAAAAAGAGGGTAGAAATTATTAGCTTTTTTTATTTTCATTATCATCAGCAATGATTGTTTTTGAACTGTATCAGCAATGATTGTTGCTCCCAATAGTTTTGCGCTTCGCATTGCATTGCTTGAAAAAGTGGCTGCAATCAGTGGGAATCAGCCGCCTTTAATCACTTTCAAGAAATCCACCACTTTTTTAGTTCTACTCCCTCCGTCCCATAAAGTTTGTCCGACACGGAGTCCAAAGATTCAAAAAAATTAGTTTTTTGTCAAAAAAATGTTAATTTTTTTTCACAAAATAATGGAACAAACATTGATCTATTAATTTGTGCAAAAAATATTAGTTTTTTCTTGACAAAAGTATAGTTTTTTTGAGTCTTTGGACTTCGTGTCGGACAAACTTTATGGGACGGAGGGAGTATTATTTAGCGTACATGCAGATGGAGATTTAAGAAATAGGCAAATTTTCTAGTGAGGACCTCCCGTAAATAAAAAAAAATGTAATTTTTTCACTTTAAAAATTGTTTTTGGGAAATCCAAAGTGTCCAATGTGTTCAGAAGGTGTTTTCAAGGGTAAATTTACAGTTTTGCGAAAAACTACTTGGGTCAAGCCTTTCCCGGAATTTTTTTTTAAAGATTTTTCGCGTGGACCCTTGAAAACACCTTCTGAACACAATAGACGGTTCGGATCGTCAAAAAAATGCTCGGATCACGGAGGTCCGGAAGTCCGGAATCCAGATAGGAAGTGAAACCTTAAGAAATATTACTAAGTTTAAGGAGTAGTATATTTAGTTTTTATTATTTGGATATGACTTATTCTTTTAGGAAGCCTAGCAATTTTAAGTAAATATGGGTCATTCGTTGTATTATATATTGGCTCGAGGTAATGTGGTGTAAATTTTGATTACTCTTTAACAGATTGAGTTTACATACGCATGGTTGACGATCTATGGATGGACTTTCTTTGAAGCATCAATAATTGTGGGCACGCACGGAAACTCTTAGAGGACCAAGAAAATTCATTGTAACTCTTGATGGAGCAAGAAAATTCCTCAACGTGATTCCAGAAAATGCTAGTGCATTGCCATCGAGTATGTCTTTGTTCTTTCGAATTGGTTATGAACATTATTGTCCGATTTGGGTGTGGGCCTATTTTTGGTCAGGAGATTATGTGGTAATATTATAGTTAAATTCGTAATCGTAACATAAACATCCTAAAATTCCAAGTACACGGTGTGTAATTTTTTTAAAACTTTTTTAAACAGCAAAAGGAAGGCATGTAATTTTTTTTTTATTTTTAATTGCAAAAAGAAGGCGCGTATTATATCGTAGGGCAAGTTTGGTTGGTTTATTTCAAAAAGTGAGCCGATATAATAGATGAATACATGGCCTCGAGATTTTAGAGAAGGCTCTTGCTACTTGCTATGAATTCAATGAAGCTTGTGATTCTTCAAAACGCTCATCCCCTATCACTCATCCTCCCACGCCTCCCCCTTTGTGGTCTTTGCCTCCAGTTGGTGTTGTTAAGATCAATGTTGATGGTGCGGTTTGCAAAAATAGCGTACTTGTGGGTCTTGGCATTGTAGCCCGTAACCAAACGGGGCTTATTTTGGGGATGGAAGCAATTCCTTTTCCAGGACTATTCTCCCCTAGAGTTGCTGAAGCCTTGAGCTTCCGTGAAGCATTGGTGCTTGCTGCAAACAAAGGGCTGACAAATATTATAGTGGAAGGTGACTCACTTCAAATTGTCCAAGCTCTTTCTCAAGTGGGAAAATCATACTCCGATTGCTGCTCTATTATCTTAGATTGTATAGAGCTTCTCCCTTTATTTTCCTCTTGTGTCTTTAAGTATGTTAATCGTTCTTGTAATAGGGTAGCTCATTCGTTGGCTAAACGATCCCTATTAGGTGCTAGATTAGAGATTTGGGGGGGTCCTGTCCCCCATGAGTTTGCTAGTCTTGCCCTGGCTGATGTTATGTCTTCGGACCTCTTCTTTTCTTAATAATATTCTACATCTTTCTTCCGGGAAAAAAAAAAAAAAGATGAATACAACTAGAATTCGGCACACCACGAGGGTTGGCCTAGCAATCTGGTCATATAAAATGTTAATTTTAATTAAACAGTGCCAAAATTAGATATTTAAGTAGGAGTATTAATTTTTGGCGGTTCGGAAAGAAGATATTCAGTACTTATCATTATTATTTATCTTTACGATGCAATTCTTTTCCAAAAAGAGAAAGCTGAGATTAAAAACATCTTTTCTTAAAAGGATTAGAACGGATCTGCCCCTTCAATGGAAAAAGCAAGATTTATGTTAGACTCTGTCTCCCACTTTCTCTCTGGTCACTGCTCCACTCAAAACACACTATATACACAAAAAAGTATACTAAATATATGGTCTGGTTTAGGTAAATTGAATAAATTGGTTTTTTGGTTTTTTTGGTTTTGTCCTTACTCAAAGTTTTTTTTGTATTTATTAGTTTTCGGTCGATTTTTTATGGTTTCTTGGCTTGTCTCGACGAGAGAAATCTAAAAAGTATAAAATTATTAGTCAAACTTAAAGTTTTGTGAATAAAGACAAAATAATCCAAAAACCCGGTTTTTTGGATGTCACCTTCGTCTTTTATTCACAAAACTTTAAGTTTGGCTAATAATTTTATACTTTTTAGATTCCTCTCGTCAAGACAAGCCTAGAAACCACAACAAAATCGACCGAAAACTAACAAATGCAAAAAAAAACTTGAATAAGGAAAAAACCAAAAAACCAATTTTGTCAATTTACCCAAACCAGGCCAAATGATGATCAATGTCTCAAACACTTCTGAACTTCAACAAACTTCAATTGCACTCCCGATCTATCACTCCGTTAGTCAATTTACCCCCCACCATCCAAATCCGTCAACTGGCTCACGGAAATTGCTGAGGTGGACTTAGACGGTAAGAATAAGACGTTAAATGGTATTTTTGGAGGGAGAGTCGACTCAGTGGTCTCCTCCCTTTTCACCTTTCTTTTCTCCAAGAGTACTACCCAAATCCCTCAAGTTCACCTTCTTCCTCTTCTTAATCTTCAAGATCTGACCATTGCTTTTGTAATGCACAATCAGATTTCCACTGGGTATACTGTAATCAGATTTCTGGCTTTCTGTTTCATCATCTTCCACAAATTCCTCAGATTTCACGACGACTCCTTTCTACTTCAAACTCTTATGCAGATTCGATTTCACATATGCATCAGTTAGTCCCTAAAACCTCTGTCATCACAGTCATCTAGTAATTCATTGCACCCAAATTTCTTCGAATCAATTTTATTACTGATGCTGAAACCCAAAATCGTCCTATTTAATTCCGATATCTGATCCTCCATGCCCTTTAATTTCTTCTTGTACTCTCTCTTTTCTTCTAAAGTCTTGACTGTTGGGGTGCAGACAAATCTAGATATTTGAGGAACCTCGGTGTGTAATTTCGGCTATAGGCCCGACCTAATTATTCCGCTGTTAGTGTATAATTAGGGTTACACTTCTTCAGAGAAAAGAGTGAGGGAGAGGCGAGAGAAAACGCAAATCTCAGAGAGATTGCGAGAAGACTTGTACTCTTGATTTCGATTTCATAGTGGACTGGTGTAGCTCACGTGGTTTTTCCTCGCATTGAGGTTTTTCACGTATATTTG
The DNA here is from genome assembly GCA_020921065.1 of Vaccinium darrowii. Lineage (NCBI taxonomy): Eukaryota > Viridiplantae > Streptophyta > Magnoliopsida > Ericales > Ericaceae > Vaccinium > Vaccinium darrowii. Next base: position 29,061,840 of record CM037158.1, on the reverse strand, counting down.
TGTCTTGCTTTCTTCTCTGTTTTTCATTACACACGATTACTTGTTTTTCTATTCTGTGATTCATTGTTTCCAAGATCCGCAGGGGTGTTGTGGGGTTGCGAAAATCTTAACATTGACATAAATGGTCTCCAAATCTTGTCTCAACCTCTTGCTCTCACCCTCCAAGCACTCAATCTTTATCAAATTTCGATCTATCTGCTGGTCTCAAATGCAATAGTGGAGGAAAGAGAGAAATTGGGTTTGGGCATTTTCTTTTTCTCTGTTTTTTTTTCTTCTTTTTTTTTTCATTTAAGTTAAGGTGGTGGGTCCAACATGAGCCATCACATCATCTTAACAGCTATATAACGAAATATATAGTCCACCTCAGCAATTTACGGTGAGCCAGTTGACGGATTTGGACAGTGGGGGATAAATTGACTAACGGAGTGATAGTTCGGGAGTGCAATTGAAATTTGTTGAAGTTCAGGAGTGTTTGAGACATTGAGGTCAAAGTTTGGGGGATTTTTTGAAATTTTCCCTACAATCTTTGTTCTTGTATGTCATTTGCCAATTGTAATCATTTTTTTTTTTTTTGGTACACTATTATGGAATTGATCATTCTAATATATGAGTGTTAGACCACGAGCGTTGCACGTAGCCGCATGATAAGTAATATGGTCGCTCTGAGCGAGTTATATGTATTAATTTAGAGTACTACTCACATAATAGATAAAGAAAGACTATGAATCACAGGAGGAGAGAACATTCTTGACACCGGTAGTATAAACTAAAATTTCCTCCAAATTTATTATATTGCGCTGTCCAAACAGTGTCCCAAAAAGGAAGAACAAAGACACATGGCGCAATGCAATCGATTTGGAGAAAACTTTGATTGACACCGCCAGTGTAAAAAATGCTTTCTCGTCATGGAAGTATTAATTAGTGGAGGCTATAAACGTCAAATTTCAGGGGAAAAAAATACTTATGATATTGTGTATTCCATAACAGTTTGAACAAAGTGTACAAAGACCAAAAATGAAATTGGAAACGGGGGGCATGTTGTCACTTAATGAAATTGTTGGATTTTTTTTCGCTTTTATCCTCAACTTCTTGAAATGTGTATAAGATCGTTGTTGAACTTTTAAACAACCGATTGTCATCCCCAAAAATAACTAGTTGCAACCAACTGCAATACACAATCTTAAATAAATCATTCAACGTTCCATGTGGTCACACCACGATTGCTTGGAAGATTGAGATTTTCCCTTTGAAGTTTAGTTAGTGAACATTTAATCTTACCCGTCCATTTTGACAGCACAACCCCACAGAACCATTTGTATTTTGAGAGCAAAACAATGTGCATCGAACTTGATTGTTAATATCTCAGTAGTGTAGGGTAAAATAGGTTGGTTTATAAGTTTAGATACAATGTAAACGGATGACAATAATCCTTTTTTTTTATGAAGAGATAGAAAATAATATTAAAACCAAAACCACTGGTCAAAACCGGGTACAACAAAACCATTGGCCTAAAACAGCCGGCCAAAAAAACAACCCAAAAAAAAAAAAACAAAACAAAACAAAAAAACAAAAAAGAGCAGGAAAAAAAGAGACGCCGGTGCATGCGCCGGAGTTGTCACACATCCGTTGCCGCCGTAGTCATCGTTAGAAGCCCGGATCTGGGAACCCCAGATCCGGCTCCCCCAGATCCAAAAATCAGACGTGGTCACCCATACCGGTGTAGAGAGGAACGCCCGCCACGGGGAGTCTCCGAACGCCAAAGAAGCATAGCCGTAGAGAAAATCGAGGAGGCAAAAGGGAGCTGGGGTAGGCAAGTGGAAGGGGCTGAGCCCGCCAGGGGCCACCGCCCAACACTCTCTCGTTCTCAGACTCTCTCTCTCTAAAACTTCCTCTCGCCCTGTACATGACAATAATCCTTTGTTTAGATCAAATGGTAGGAGAAATACAATAGGGACCAACCTATGTAGCACGGACACGGACACTGACACGAACACGAAAATTCTTAAAAATTGGACATAGACACGGCGGGACGCAACAAGAATAAACAAATAAATAAATAATTATATATATAGATATATTATATATGTATGCACTAACAGTTTATATTCATAAATATATACAATTTTCTTTTGATATGTAAGATATTTACATTGGCATGCACAACACATATACATATAAGATATACACACACATTTGCGGAAATCAATTTCGCGACATAATTAGTAGATGGGCAACTTGTTCAAAAGTCCTAGGCAAAGAATTTTGTAACCCCATTAATCCACTAAACAAGTTTATAACCTATCTAGTCCTAATGCTGGCATTTTTTTTTCCCCTAATGCTGGTATCTTTCTTTCTTTTTTTTTTTTTTTTTTTACCAAAAAAAGTTTGTACAGCTATGAAAGTGCCAAAAAAGTTTGTACCCTATGAAAGTGCCTAAAATTCTAGGGTACCCTATGAAAATGCCTAAAACACTAGGGTACCCTATGAAAGTGCCTAAACCACTAAAACCCTATAATAGGAAAATGCATCCTAAATCCTAAACCCTAGGGTACCCTATGAAAGTGCCAAAAAAGTTTGCACCCTTTGAAAGTGCCTAAAATTCTAGGGTACCCTATGAAAGTGCCTAAAACACTAGGGTACCCTATAAAAGTGCCTAAACCACTAAAACCCTATAATAGGAAAGTGCACCCTTAAACCTAAACCCTAGAGTACCCTTTGAAAGTGCCTAAATTCTATAAAAAAAAATTGGTGGACCTTAGACCTTGTAAAACTTTAACATGAACTAAATAGCACAATAAATCCACACTTCTGGACTCTAGAACAATTACCCCTTAGTAGGGGTAGATTAGTAAAAAGCTAAAGATTCTCATTCATCCAGAATCTGGGAGAATCCTAACCAAAGAAAGACAAGCTCTAATCAAGCTCAAAGAACCTCTATTTTCCGTCCTGTTCGTCATCATCCTTTTCAGTCATTGCCAGTTTCCTGCAAACGAGCACGAGATTCAGAAATCAATTTCGAAACTTGGATCTATATTCCACCCATCAAGTCATCAGCTACTCTGTTCCACAGGGAACGAATCTCTCGAATAGTCCAAGTGTTTTAATCAACACAGATATGCGCAGGCTTAAAGTAGGATCTAAATATCGGCCAATACGATATTATTGGTTTTTCAAGAGACCGATATAAATATTGGCCCATATACGCAATGGCGGAGTCAGGAATCTAGCTAATTTGACCCAGGCTAATTCATATGAATTTTTTTTTTTATATGGGCTAACCCATATTAATTTTTTATTGAACAAAAGTTTTACATGTAAATTTTTAGTCTGCTTTTTACTCTACCCTAGGCTAAAGCCCACCCTACACAAAGGGTAGCTCCGCTCTTGGATATACGGTCCAATACAAGCCAATATGTCCTATATTTAACCGTATCACCCATACCGTTATCCATCGGAATGTTAACGAGTAGACTTTAAATGACAGACAAATCACTCTGTCTTCGCTCTGTGATGAGAGAGAGAGAGAGAGAGATCCGTTGTGGTTTTGGGTATACAAGAGAGAGAATGAGGGTTTTGCGAGGCCGAAATCAGCTGAGTCGTCTACGGACCATTGGGCCTATTGGATGGGACGACCACTCGGCCTATTAGACTTTCTCACACTTGATAAAGTTGGATACTGTCGTGCCCTTCGGCCTACTGGATGGGATGACCACTCGGCCCACTTGAAATGGTAACTTGGGCTGGGCTGCAGGCTTACGCTAGTTTGAGAAGAATAATATTTGATGAACAAGAAAATAAAGGGCAAAAAAAAAAGGCCGGATAAGCACACGAGAACAATTGGAAAACACCCAAAAGTTTATTCTAAGTCTTTTTTTACCAGATTTTTAGATGTCTCTAAAATATTAATACTAATCTTAATTTTACAAGTCATGAACTTATGTCATTCAATACTTTTAAATGATACTCCCTCTGTTCCCGTTCTTGTGTTCCTCGTTCCATCCGAAGTAGATAGAAAACTGGCTATATTTTCCAAAGGCAATAAATAGTATGTGTGATATAGATCTTATTTGATAGATTTCCCTTAGTTCTATTTAAAAAAAAAATTCGTAATCATCTTAAACATAATAAATTAAAATATATAATCTATTGAAAAAATAGCACACTATCCTAAAAAGAAGTAACGAATGGGGAATGGGGACAGAGAGAGTAATTAAGAACGGTTCTTCTAATGCTAAGAAAGGTTAGAATACCAAAGCACAGATGTCAATTTACAAATTATTATACACTTTGTACATGTTTCACGTCTAAGGCTGTATGTTACTAATAAATTTTAATTATGAAAGGGCTTGAATTGTAAAACTGAGGATTATATGACCTAAAATCATCCTGCTTTATGATATTCATCACCACTTAAAGGGTTTTTCAGTTGGGTGAAAAGAAGGGAAGGAGAAATAGGAGGGTTTTTTGTTTTGTTTTGTTTTTGTTTTTGTTTTTGTTTTTTTTTTCTTTTTTTTGGTAATCATTTCTTTCTGTTTACATAGGAAGTAGACGCTCATATGTTAGGGGGAGTTTGGGGGATCGGAGATCTTCTAGTGCGGTGTCGCACTACAATCCTGTAGTGCAACACATGAACTATTAATCTGGGCAATCAGCAGTTCGGATTTCATCTCAGCAATGGACGACTTCGATCGTGCAAGTACCAAGATGAAATCCGAACCGTTAACTGCGCTCAATGGTTCAGATGCCGCACTAGTGCGGCAGTATCCCCAAATCCGTGTTTGGGAGGCTCATTTCCTGCTTTTTATTTTTAATTTTTTGGTATTTTGGCTTTCTAGATTATGGTTAGAATGTATTTTGAATATAGTAGAATATTTAGGAGAAATGTGTGAACGTATTTTGCAACACGAGTAGTGTTTGAGAGATATGAGTAGAATACATTCTGTACGTCTTTTTGTTACTCAAAATGGAAAAATGAAAAATGAGAAGTCGAAAAACTCATCGCAGCCAAATTTTAACTTCTGATCTCTAAATCACAAAAATTAGAACACATTTTGACAGAATAAGTTTTTCATTTTCGAGCCAAACAGCCAAAACTTAAAAAAGTGAAAATAAAAACGTGAAAAATAGGTTTCTAACATACCTCCAGCTCATTTCCCCATTGGCCCCTTCGAGTAGAAAAGTAGCCAACATCATGGCTGTGTTTGGTTAGATAGTTTAGTTTAGTTTTGATGGAATCTGGGAGAGGTGTTGTGCAGTACATGTTCTGCGCCGTGTTGTACGGCAAAACGACGTATTTTGTTCATTTTCTTGGTACACTTCTATAGGCCCTGTTTGGAGAGTTAATTTTGATATTCAATTTTAGGGTTCAATTTTAAGGAATTTAGACTCTTTGGGGTAGGATATAGCTAGTGGTTTTAGGCACGTGGATTTAGACACTTTGGGTTTAGGTGCTTTAGGTTTAGGCACTTTGTAATGACTTTTTCCTTCTTCCAAACAAGGTCTTTGGAAGCTTCAGAGATGTGCCAAAAACTATGTCTTTTTTTCGCACAACACGGCGCACAACACCTACCTCACATCACCCACCCCGGATCCGTTTCGATGATCTCAGCAGGTGTAATAAGTGGAGAGAGATAGAGAGAGAAATGAGGGAAATAATGATGTCATCAAAACTAAAACTAAATAGGGAAACGAACAAGACCCATATAACTAACCATACAATTCAGACTACTAATCCGCATAGTACGCTATGCACTACAGGCGTATAGTGATCATCTAGGTAGCTAAGACATTCGTTTCCAACACCAATATCCTTTCTCGATTCGTAAAATCCCATTACAGGATGGAACATGAGACACTTCTGATAAATTGCTCCATCGACTCGAGAAAAAATAAAATTACCTTACAACCACAAAATGATCACGCTGTTTCTTTTAACGAAAAAAAAAAACCTTACACAATCGTCACTTTAGAGGTCGTATCGAATCATGTTCCATGATTAGCTTACATCGATAACTCAGTGATAAGTTTCGTATCGATTGCCCAGTGATTTGCTCAATATTCTTCCCCTCTTCTTTCACTCGAACAGGAGCGGACGTACTCTTTTTCTGGCCTAATGAAATTAATTAGAATCGAGTGCAAAGTCTATCAATAGAAAATTAACCTTCAGTGTTAAAGTTTGACCACACTGACTATAAACAATCTAATTAAGTAGTTTCAGAATATATTTTGTAATAGCATTTCTCATCTACCTGTATGCAAGAATATCGACAAAAACTTGTAACAAATTGTCTAGTTTCTTTCAGAAATTTTGAACAAAGTTCAATATATTTGAATTTGTATAAGATTTTAATGTAAAGAAAGTAGTGTTCATAATTATTTCATGCCATGTCTTTATGCTAAACTTATCCTCGAGTATGTCCAAATTATGCTCATCAAAATGCAGCCAAAACAACCCAGGACTAATTCGAGAATAATCTGTGTATGGTAATACTTTGGACACAGATATACGTACGGACATAGGTTCAAATACCAATTCGATGTACATGGGTCTTGAGCTACGTGCATCAAACGGCTCTGGATGTATCTCTGTTCCTGTTTGTGTATTGGTGTATTTGTTCCTATCACTAGTGGTCATTACGCCGTGTATGTTTATGATGTGCAGAGGCAGATAAACCACAAATGCACAAGAGAGAGGAGAGGAGAGGGGGTGCAATCGCACATTTATTCTAGGAATAATAAGGATCTGATTGGAATTCTAGCTGTGTATGAAAATAGATATATAGATGAAGTAGCAATCATTAATCAAAGCAACACTTTAAGCAATTGGAATGTTTTGCAAGGGACCAGTGGGAGTTATATATCCATATCACACTGAAGGTTTATAATCCAGAAATAATGCTACACTAGGACCACTGGCATTGAAATCTGCAAAGATTGGTATCGACTTACGGGTTTGTTTTCTCCTAAGGACTCATATTCGAAACCTCTTAGGTATAATCGACTCTAGCCAATCCATACAGAACTTTACTCTGGCTTTAAATGGGAACCAGCTAGTGGTCAGTGGAATTGATCTTCCAGAATTAATCGAAATGCGCGCAAACTGGCCTAAATACCTAGTTTAACAAAAAAAAAAAAAAAAACAAGGACCACTTGCATTGATGCCTCGAAAATGTATTGAAAAAGGCACATCTCATCATAGATTGACCCTTAAACAATCACCACTACTTCATACTATTAGTATCAACATTTGTGAAGATGTCTGAAATGTTGGCTTTCAAAAATAACTTTATTCCAACGCCATTTAGATAACATTAATTTTAGTAGCCTGAGTCCAATCTAGAGCATCTCCAAGCCACTCATTGAAAATTTTCATCAAATTTGGCTTTTGTTGACCTATGTGGCAATTTGATGACTTATATTTGTGATTTTCAAATTTATAACTTCAACCCACCCTATAAATTCTATTATTTCCTGAAAAAAAAAAAAAAACTCATGCTTGGTGAATTGAGAAGCAAAGTGACTATTGATCCGAAAATTGTGGATTATACCCGCAAAAGTTATATTCTTGTAGATTTTTGGAATCCATGATGTATTTGGAAAAAAGAAAAATTATGAAACAGAAAATGGTGATTAAGATGATGAAGGAATAGGTGCAACAATGAAATATATTATATAGGAGTACAAAAGAGATTTGAAAAGAATGAAAGTAGACATATCAATAGGTATGATAAGCAACGGAAATATGAGTTAATCATGGAAACAAAAAAGCAACGGAAACATATAAAAAAAAATTAAAATATTGTTAAAGATTTGAGGACTCACCATATTTGAATAGAGAGAACGTATCACCAATTTTAATAATGACTTTGATGTGTGGGTTGGAGGAGTTTTTTTTTAACATTGCTCCTCAAAAACATGGAAAATAGTGTTTGATGAGTGGGTTGGAGAGCAGTAAAATTCCCTCAGAGACCCATTGTCTCTCTAAAAAACACACCACATAGGGTGCTACTTCTCCCCTTCCCTCTCCTTCTATCTCTCTCTTCACTTTCCTTTGTCTTTTTCCATTTGCAGGTGTGCCGATGGTGTGTTGTGGTGGTGCTGGTGGCTTGCGGGGGCGTGTTGGATTCATGGTTGTCGTCCTCCTAACCGTTTGTGAGGTCTGATCTAGCGGTTCCTCGCGCGGCCACCTCTGGAGTTTGACTGCTAGCTGGGATCGCAGGGGCGCGGGTCAGCTGCATGGATGGCGGTCCAGCGATGGTGTTTTTGGAGTCCTGGTTGTCTATCTATTTCCCTCCCACTGTCTTCGTTTGTTTCTGGCCATGCTGGTTTCTATGATAGGAGTTACCAGTTCCGGGCTTAACGGCTAGGCGACTAGATCTCCTCCCTCTCTTTGCTTGGCAGCTTTAGCTCATCACCGGTCTCATTGCTGGATGGTTTTGGTTTATGGTTTAAAGGCTTGTGTGTTCCGTTGTAGCCGTTGGTGTGATATCACACATCAGGGATTCATGGAAAGATTAGGTGATATATATCACGTATCAACCAACTGTTGTATAACTTGACATTAATCTTTTGAGCTACGTAGTTAGGCTAAGAGTTAGTAAGTTAGTTGGCGCGGGTCGTTACAGGTGGTATCAAAGCTTACAAGAGCCGGAAGTGTGAGGCGGATCCCGCAAGGAGACGTGCTTGGGTGGACCCGACAAGGGAGGAGCTTGAGGTGCTTGTTGTGCTTGGGCAGGTCCCATATGAGATGAGCTTGAGAAGCTTGACGTGCTTAAAGGGAGTACTTATCTCACATCGCTTGGAAGGTAGAAGTAATGGACCATGGGGCGCAACGAGGACGTTACAATCCTAATTGGGGGAGATTGTGATATCTCACATCGAGGATTCATGGAAACATTAGATGATATATATAACGTATCGGTCAACTACTGTATAACTTGAGGTTAACCTTTTGAGCCACATGGTTTAACTAAGAGTTAGCAGGTTAGCTGGCAGGGGTCGTTACAGTTGGTGTTTGGGTGGTGGAGTGTGGTTGGTGGCGGCTGCGGTATGGAGGTGACAATAGAAAGTTAGGGTTTCTTGTTTGGTGTAGGGTTTGGGCCTTTTTTGGTTTTGAGCTTCATTGTAATATTTGGTTTGGCCTGTTTGGGCCTAGGCCTTTAGGAGTTGTGGGCTTGGCCCTTCGGTGTTGTTAGTTTTGTCCCATCAAGTGTTTCAATTTCTTCAATCTTTAGTTGGAGTCCCCTCCCCTCTCCCCTCATCTTAGTGTACACTTTGTCAAGATTTCACTTTTGTAACCGATCAAAAAAAAAAAAAAATTTGGGTTATCTTGCCACCACGACTATTTCTCTCTCTTGTCTGGTCAAAGGCATGCTATATATCCACACCGAGACCAGGGAACTTATCAAATTTCTCTCCTCCCAATAGGTTGCCAAGTCAAGAATTGCTTGCAGATCACCTCAATCTAATCTGTTTACTGTTGGAATGAAAACTTGCTCAATTCTTGCTTATTATTTGTGGAAGATATATAAAAAGAGAAGAAAACCAAATAATTGTGGGATCCACCGGTACTGTTGTATGACAGTTGGAAAATTGAATGTAGCCACATCCAACTTTTTTTTTTTTTTTTTTGATCGGCTAGCCACATCCAACTTGATCATCAAGCATCAAGCATAACATTCATGCGATTTGCCAACTCAAAAAACATTCCTCAATGGAATTTAATTACTGTCAATGAGAAAATCCTGACTTGGATGGTTCCTTCTTGAATTAATTTCATAGAAAGGTGCCATTTTTGTTTTTTTCTTCTTTTTTCTAGACAAGAAATAAGTGCTAGTTGTTCGTTGTAGTTAAATCTTGTGTATTTGAACACTACAATTGTCTACCAACGGACTACTACTCTGATTGTAAAGGTGTGATTTCAAAACCATGATTGTCGGTGCCTTTTTTTTTTTTTTTGATTTTTTGAGATCGAAACACAACGGTCCTCTACTTTTGGCTTGTGCCAAATGAAAGCTTGAGAAAAAGAATATAAATCCGGAAATATTTAGATAATTATAAAAAGAAATGTTGTGTTGAATGTTGATATCACTGCATTGATTCTGCAACCTACATTCTGGGCCATTTTGTCTTTACAACTTTGTGCGGCCGGGCATGTTTCGAAGGTGAAAGGTGGGGTCTCAATTCCGAAAAAAGTCAAAACAGGATGTGCCATCTCGTCCTCTACTTTAGGCTCGAATGAAGGGTTGAGAAAAACAATACAGACCATAAAGAAAGTTCCAGAGAATTGTGTATACATATTACTGTTGATATCAATGCATTCATTCTGAACGAGCTAGACACACAGTCTAGAGATTGTTTTGAATGAAAATTACGGGTTTTTTTAAAAAATGAAACATCAATTTATATAAACTTGATATGCAATAAGTACAGCCTAAGGAAGCATTGCATTTCAACTTGTGGAGAAAAACTTGGGGTGCTTCCTGGGTACTACGTGGCAGTACCCATCGCTCAACCGTCCAAATGTATTTTGGACCATCCGAATTTTGGAGAGAGAGAGAGAAATTTAGGCAGTCTAAAACATTTTTGCATGGCTAAGATGCGCGCTAAGACACCACGTCAGCTGTACCCTATTTGCATCCAAATTTTTCTCCAACTTGTGGACCTTCTAAAAAATGAACGTATAAAGTATAAACATCCCAACACCGAAAAACATATAGGAGTATAGGCTTTGTTGACTTTTAAGAGGTTGTTGAAGTAGTTAATCGACTTACTTTGGCGAGACTTGGGGCATCTCCAACCCATCCTCCATTTCTCTATTTCTCCATTTGAGAGGATCATTTTTTAAGGAGATCCAACTCCAAGTAATCCTCCATTTCCTCCTCCATTTGAGAGGATCAAATTTGAAACTCCAAAATTTGGGGTTTCAAATCCCCTGTTCCAAAACCCCCTGTTCCTCTGTTGCAGGGGGGTTTGGGCCGTTGAATGGTGAATTTTGTTTTTGTGTTTTAAAAATTTATATGTGATCCAACGGCCCAAACCCCCCTGTAACAGAGGATCAGGAGGAATTTAGAATAGAATTTGGAGGGTGGGAGGAAAAATGGAAGATCTTCTTCCATTTCACAAAATCTCTAAAATAAGACAAATATTGAGTACTTTTTTAGGAAGTTAGGCAAATGAGAATTTAAACTTTAGAGGAAAAGTGATGAAGTTTGATGTTTGGAGTCAGTTTTTTGGAAACTATAGGAGACAATAGAGTATTGGGTTGGAGTTGTTAATCCTCCAAAATCATTTTTTTTTATTTAAGTATATTATTTTTATACTCTCAAATGGAGGAAGATGGGTTGGAGATGCTATCTATTATCACCCCTATGCACGGTCAACTCCTCTCGGCAACTATTTATTTTTGGAACCACCTTACCTCACACAAACCCTTGAAAATCCGTGGAAAGGTCTGCGAGAGGGTCTAGAGAAATTAGTCGACACTCTTAATTATATATAAAAAAGAAAAAGAAAAAGTGGATTGCAAAATCAGGTTACCAAAGTAGATATTTCGAAACATGCAAGTCCCTCCGGCTTTGGAACCTAGAGAACAAAACAACCAGATTTAAACAGCAAAGGAATCTTTTTGTCTTGACAAGGGTGGTCAAGCAACTGCCTCAGATAGCCCCTAGAAACTTCCAGATTCTTCTTCATCATTTGGAGATGTTTTGCCTTTTAATGACAAAAAGATATGGATAAAAAGCAGTATATAAAATACTAGCACAGAGAAGCTGAAGGGGGCACCTAGTCAAATACAAAGATAATAACATCCTAATTTATCTTCTTTTTTTTCTTTTCTTTTTTTTTTTTTTGAACATGAAAATAAAATCTCTCTCACAATCTAAAGATGATAAGATAAACAGAAAAGACAAAAACACACAGACAAAGAAACAGGCAAGGAGCAGAAGATTAGACAATGTTTCCAAAAGCAATACTGCACTATGTTTCTCCCTCTCACCCTGCCCATGTTGCTTGGAAACAGACATGGCTGATGCTATGGTGAGATTGTTCTAGACTAAACAGGCTGTTGCACGGTCGCGAATTCGAACTCTTTCCTCCCACTGTATCCCAGCACTGGATTCCCAACAACTCCCATGGATTTCGACTTAATCTCGTTTGCCCTCACCGCAGTTTCATCGATGCTAACCGCTTTATCATTCTTGCAACCCAACAGTCCGGCCCCGGTCCGCCCTCTTTGCCCCTCCTTTTTTACCACGACGTTTTTTGTTTTCGCCAGACGGGTTTCTCCTCCAATGCTCATTTTTTCGTCGTAGTCTGCCGCGCTGGCTGTCACGACGCTCCACTCGATGCTCACCTCGCTCGGCTCGTAGGCGGAGATCTGATCAGATGGCGATTGCAGTTGTTGTTGCATTGTTAGCAACGGGTGTCCGGTCTCTATCTCGAAAAGATCAGAGCTGGCATCGCTCTGGATATCGTCGATCGGTCCGGTCCAGCTTCCCAATGTTGACGCGACGTTTTTGGATTTCGGAATCGCATCCCAAGTCAGCATTGACAGCTTCCTCTCCAGATTCCTCGCGATATCGCCCTTTTTGTTGGTTGTTTTTTGTGACCCAAACACCTCGATCGATTTTCGCGCTTCTTCTAACTGCTTTCCAATTGTGAAATCTTCTATGCCGGAATCGGGGACCAGGATTAACCCCGGTTGGGATGAATCTTCTGTTCCATCAAACACAACCGGAGTTGCGAACCGGAAGGAGTTTTTTCCCATCTCTCCCCTTTGCACCGTACCACATTCCACGCCCTTCAAACAGGGCCCATTGCAGCCAAATCCAGTGAAAAACCTCTTTCCAATTCCTTTTTTTGGCTTAATCCGAGGTGGGTTTTCTTGAAAGGTTGGCACTAAAGCTGCTTGGCTTTTGAAGCTCACCTCAGAAGTAACACTTGGAGCTCCTCCAGCCCTCAACTTTGGCATTTCCTGTTTGATCATTGATTGGCTGCAGTGATGATCAGTAAGTGATTTTGGAGGCTAATAATAATCCATTTTCATATTGAAGTATTTGTCAGCACCAAACACGCCTATTTCACCCTCTTGAGTAGTTTTGCTTCTTACAAAAGTGCTTTTGAGCCGCGGAGTCACCTCGGACGAGATAGGATCCGGGATGGCTCCGGTGAGCTTGAGCAGAAAGCTGTTGTCATCTGTGGAGTTGAGGTAAGCTGAAAACGAGGCGACGCGAAGGTTTTCGGTGCAATCTTTTTGGCTTTCCATTTGAGTTAATACTGTATGAGAAAGGTTTTTTTTGCAGATTCTCAAGTTTTAAACAAGCTAGGACTAGGAGAGGAGTTTTAGTTGGAGAAGCTGGTGAAAAAGGCCATATGATAAGGGGCTAATGGGGTTGATGAGAAAGCTGAACATCTCTCTATATATAAGTCAATAAAAGGGAATTTGTAAAATAGATTTTTGAAAAATTTGAGAGGATAAAGGCATAAAAATGGGGAGGTGAATAAGAAAAATAGCAAGGGCTTGGGGAGATATATATTAAGAGATGAGAAATGTTTGAATAAGTAGAGAAAAGAAAGTGAAGAAAGAGTTGATTTGAGAGGCTTTGTCTCCATTATGGTCCTCTTATGAAATAGACTTGTGGGGTTAATTACCAATTAATATTGCATGTCAGTGGATGCGACATGCTTGGGGTTTATTTGTGACAGTTTGTCACCTTTCTATCTATTCACATGAAGCTTCGATCCTTTGTTTTTTTTTTCCCCCTTTTCTTATCCTTTCACATTTTGCTTGATAAGACAATTCAGAGAGGAATTGAACACCAGTGCTACTACATGGGTTTGTTTTAGGAAGAGTAAGAACTTAATTGACAATAACAATTACAATTCACAGTGTACATCTATTACTACAAGAGAAAAAATCTATTGCACGGGAGTGAGACAAATAACACATCTATATCAAAAGGAAATGTGGTGAGTAAAACAAGTAATATTACAATAAAGGCTACAACAACGAGTATTTCATATTTATCCAAAAAAACGAGTATTTCATAGGATGATCAGATGTCAGAGAAGTCCAGTGGCGTAGCTAGTAATGAGAACTAATGGGGGCACTGTGAAAGCACGGCTAAAAAAAAATTCTGTGACAAAATGATAGTACATCAATATCCACTTACTTCATTAAAAACACTTCAAAAGGTAACATATGTATATATAATCTCACATTATAGTTGATAACCTTTCCTTGAAAAGTACAAACAAAACTATCATAGCCATGAACAAAGGCTACTAAAGTTAGGCTTTACAATAGACCACGACGAGTTTTCATGTTTTGAAAGCTTTACATGATAATTTCATTGTCAATTCTTTCAGATGTACCTTCCTTTTTATATATGCAATCACGCTATCACTCCTCCATTGATCCCCATTTGGTTGCGCAATTGATTCTTCACATAATTCGTAATTGAAAATGCCCTCTCAATTGTAGCATTTGTAAACGGTAGAGTTAATGTCAAAACTACAAGCAAGTAAAGCAATAGATAACAAAAGGGCAATTTAATTTTTATTCTTAGCTAAAAGTCAGACTTTCAAAAAATATATATTATATAGAAAATTGAAGAAACAAAAACCGTGGACAGGTACAACCTTAATTTTCAGCTCTTCGTTTCAATGCGTACCCAAAACAAACTATATCGAATGTATACTAACAAAAAACTTCTACTTATTTCCATCAAAAAAGAAGAAATCTAGTTACACAATTGGGGATAAACTAAAATTGGGGAAAATGGACACTCCTCCAACAAATAACATTAGAATAACTTTAAGATATGTTTACAGAACTGGGCTCATCAAAAAGCCCATGAAACAAAGAGAGAAAATTGATGAACAGCAGGTAGTAAGAGAAAACAAAATATAGTTAAAAACTAGAAAAAGATAACATCATCCTGGATGAATGAATAGGCCTAAATAGTAAATACCTCTAACTAGTGCAGAAAAAATGGATCAATAAACAACAAAATAGCTCCACCAGCAGCAGCAGCCACAACTGATTGCCTACCAAAAAAACCCTTTGGACTAGAGTCGAACCTAGAAGCATTGCCGCACAATCATGCCACCACGTCCCCAATGTTACTTCGCTATTTACCTTTCAGATGTGGAGTTGCTCCCCCCAGCAACCCAGTACTCTTTAACTACGAATAATACCTTCTCAGGGACGAGGGGCCCATCCTCGTGATCCATGATTTTGGTCTTCCACCTCATACCCGATGCAAGTTTTTTCACCTTGACCAGTACATCCACCTGGTCACGGAATATAACTGCACCTTCAGGTCGTAGGATCCGATCCATTTCTAGGAGAATGTCCTCTGCATTGCACCTACAGTGATTGCGAATAAGTTATGCAAGAAACTTGAGAAGCAATTTTCACAAGCATAAATGGGATGGGTATAGCTGGGATGCTATGTCGCCTGTAGAAATCTAAGAAAATTTCAGATGGATCAACTCGTGAGTTCTATCTGTGTACCCTTCTAATTCTTTTTTCTTTTCTTTTTTGTGCTTCAGAAACTATTTAGTCGTTAACAGCATAGTTGGTCAGATAACAAGGCCATGGTTGAATAGGCATAACAGTGTGTTTCATATTTAATGGAGTGGAAAACTTTACAGACCAACTTTTTCTCACCCTCACCACAAGGGAGGTAGGTCCTGCAAAAAGGATTAAGTGGAGCCCACCCCACTTCTGAGAGGTGTGAAAAAAGTGCGTCCATAGCTGAACTGCAATGACATACCTGATCTAATAGTTCTCCAGAGCAGTACCACTACCAAGGTGGTTGAGAGTTCAATCAAAGACTAAAACTAACCTTTTCTTTGTTATAGACATTTTCAGTAGTAATGTTTTAGACGATTGAAACTTGTAGGTTTTAAGAAAGGCTTGTTCGAGTAAAATGAATTGCTCAGAAGTCAATTTAGCATACGGAACCCCAGGCCTCAAAACTAGTGTAGGATTCAGGAATATGGGGAAAAGCTTACTTGTCCTTGTATAAGCTGAATAAACCGTTAGCATGAATAAGATCATATGTCCTGGGATATGTAGAGAAGGCTTCACACCTGAACAAGGAAATGAAAAACAAAGAAACAAATCAGAAAGACAAGAAATACGGGAAGCACAAAGCAGAAAAACTCAGAGTTTCAATATACCAATTAAAGATGTAAAAGCTTTTATTGCTCTCCTCCTGTTCACCTCATACTAAATGCTACCAACCGCAAATAACAGAGGTTAACTCAATAGCTTTTGACTTAACAATCGACCAATTTACAGAATGAAAGCATTGGAGAGTTTTCACGATTTGCAGCAGGTAGAGCTAAACCTCTATATCATGGCAGGTAAAAGACTGTGGAAATCTTAACACGCAAATGAGCACAGTTCTTGCTATGGGAGGAAATGAACCCCTACTGAGAGTGTCGAAGCCCTAGGCAGCGCCTTTGAACTATTCACGGTGAGGTTATGGAAGTGCACAACCATTGATATGGCTTGTAAGATATGACGAAATAGAGTTATCTGGCTCAAGGTGAAACAGACAAATTACAATTTCAAGCAACCCTAATAAAGCTTTCCATAGTTTCCATCAATGGCTTGTAAGACGAAATAGAGTTATCTGGCTCAAGGTGAAACAGACAAATTACAATTTCAAGCAACCCTAATAAAGCTGTCCATAGTTTCCGTTTATCAGTAAAAGACGGTTGGATCTCGATTTGCAACATGGTGGACTCAAACTCTAGAGTATCTAGGGAAAGAAAGTGCAACACCACAACCTCACAAGCATGAAACTTCATATAAGGCACTGTGATGGGCCACAATCTTAAGTGAGTCTTGGCTAGCAATGCTCCATGAAAAATTGCGGTAGAATATATTTAGCAATTCAGCTAAATAATTCCTAACATTTGGATTCAGAGACATAACCAAATTCCACATACTAGATAAAGACAGAGAGAGAGGGCTGCAACTTGCACGTTATAAGGTACCTAATGATTCCCAGTAACTACAAGGTTTTCCAAATCTAATTTCTTTAGGTTCTTTCACTAATTCCAGATATTATTCGTTTACTGTTTCTAGCTCTATCATACCTAAACTCATCAACAAGTAATCCACACCATCAAAGACCCGTGATGGTGACTTACATTTGTTGATAACTATATTGTCAACATTGAAAGTATATTGAGTAGGATACCTTAACAGTGTTCACTACTATTATAACCAAATAAGAACATAAGAACGCTAAGTTCCTCTTTGTACGTAAATAGATTTATTTCTCAAACTGTAGCTCAGATGCACGTATGTACGAGGCAGCAAGAGAGAGAGAGAGAGAGAAAGAGAGAGAGAGATCCACAAGATGATAGTAGAGCAACAACCATACAGAGGAGAGGTTTTTCATAAACATACCAATCATGATATATGCCAATCAAGCCCCGTTCAAATATAACACCAAGAGTGTCCTTCTCAGCTATAGTTGGCATAACATTCATTACCCACAATTTGGGAGATTCAATTGCTGCAGCAAAACTTCCTACTCCAGCATTCATGTCCATAATATTACGATATCTACCAGAGTCGATTATCTTATTGACCCTCTTGTAAGCTTTAACATGCTTCTTCCACAATTTGTTGTCCTCCTGGAAAGATTCAACAGACACTCCAGGGACTGACCCACGGGCTATTCTGGGAGGAACATCGTCAAGTCTGTTTGGATATGGTTTCAATTCACCACCAGCAACTTCATCTGGACTACTAGTCTGTGGATAAGGAGTTACGCATGCCTCCATCTTCTTGTACCTATGTAACCAGAAAGGATAATTAATCGGAAGCTGCGGAGTTCTCCTAAAATATTTGGAATGTTTTAAATTGCTTAACATTATACTCAACTTGTCCTAGTATCGAGCAAAGATGAAAACTTGGATTATTCAAAAATATAGGATCATGGCCACGCTCTGCCATACAATCAAGTTGAGACCAAGAAAAGAAACATCTAAAAAGTACACCGAATCTTGTTATGCACTTCACCGTCAGTAGTTCTCAAGAAAAGCCAACCATGGCCTGAACCTGGTGTAAGGAAGATTCACAGCCAGAGAAAACAGACACCAAAAATCAAGTTTCGGACAATGCATCCACTCAAGTACGAAACAGAAGAAAGTAGAGACACAAATTGAAGATTGAAGCTCCTCTAGAAACTTGTCAAAGCCTCATTTAATTATCAGAAAGATGGCGCCTCTAACCCCTAATGGCATAAGTCCAACACTGTGACCTCTTAAAATTGAAGAAGCTGGTTGAATACCCTACAGTTATCAAGGATAAAAACATACCAGACATCATCTGCATTTGTCGATTCACACATAGTAGCACTAGAATCTCGCTCAGGGCAGTTCTCATTATTTATTCTTTTTCTCCAGATGGCAATTTCACCTTTCTCATGCTTCTTTTCCCAGCAAAGAAGTTTGGCTACCTCTTCAATCTTCCTCTGTTCCTCCTCAAGTTCCTCTTTTGGACGCTGCCATGACTTATAATTTGTCCTCCAGTTGATGGGTGGACCTGAAAGTACCCAGTATCCACCAGGTCTAAGAACTCGGTCAACTTCCATCATGTACATTCCATCTGCAAAGGGAAGTGGAATGATTCTGTTATGCACATGTACATGCAAAAGCAGAATCACAAACATACATTATAATGTATACACTGCATTACATGGACTCCTCATGCTAAACGGCCTGGTAAGGGTGAGGAATGTCTTGATACTTCCAATTGGACAGTCAAAACATAGTCTTCCACGAGATTGGCATTAATCACAAATGCCATTGTAAATTGCTATAAAACTAGTAAGTGCCTCAGGCAGAGTTATACTTGAATGGTATGCGGACTTGGAAACAAACAAAGGTCAACTAAACGCAACTACAAAAATTGGCTAAATACTTCAACACATGGACATGTAGCCATAGCTCATTGACGTAATCAAAGAGAAGCCGAATTGTGCATCTCATTAGCGGGAAAAACTGCTTAGTTAATGATGCCTCACGATTTAAATATAGGACCATTCTACCTGTAGGATATAAGAATCAACAAATGATGTTTCTTATAAATACAAAAATCATTAATCAAATCCGAAACAAGTCTATTTGAGCTGATAAAAAAACAAGCGTTAGCATCCAGGATCATTTAAAGCATATTTAAGACCAAAAAAAAAACAAGACCAATGGAAAGGAACCCCTTGTTTTTACCACAAATTAATCTACTGTAGTAGCTATCTCACCATTTACGCCCCATGGAATCAGGCAACGAGAACAGTGAGCCATGTCAAATGCTCTTGATGGGTATGGTAGCTTTATTGTTCCAAGAACACCTATAACCGCAGGCACACCTCTTTCCAAAGCAAACTGAACTTGGGCTTCATGTGAGTCTCTTGGAGCAAACGACATAGCTATAACATTTTTTTTGAAGAGGTATGCACCCCAACTTGCAACCTAATCATGAAAACAAATAGCAAAAGTCAACCAGAAATACGAAGCCCCTTGCAAGCTAAAATGAGCAGCCCAGACCAAGGTTTTGAATATTGTAGCCTACCGGCCTATGGACTACTGATTTGGTACCAGCCAGTATTGGACATTGAAAGTACCAGCTGTACAGATCACACAAGTGTAAAGAGCATTTTTTATCAATATTTTGAGGTCATTCCGTGCAATGAAAGCTATTGCTTTAATAGTTTGTCCAAAATATTCATTTTTTGTAGAAAAAACATGTTAACTCTTTCTATTTCTGGAGATATGATCTTAAGTCAAATTACTAGTTTTATACAGGTTACTCGTGCGCATACATGTTTTCTTGCTTACTAGATAATTGAGCTTTTTAAGCATATTCGTAGAAAAAGATATGGTTCTATAACTGTTAAAAAGATAAAAAGAAGTTGAAATTCCAACAGTACAAGAACGTAGCGCACCAATCACAAAAACGCTACCATCCCTAGTATGGTATTGAGAACCTTGGCACAGACAAGGAACCAAGAAGATAAAAAGTAATAAATCACAGAGGAAAATGGGGGAAATGGAAATTGAAGCCCCTACGAAGATGGGGAGCACATCCCTTATAAAGAACTTGAAAACTTGAAAGCCAAAATGAATACAAAACTGAATAAATAGTGGGAAAAAAAATGTTTCTAAAGCTCAGAAGAGTAATTGTGGGTATTGAAGGCAAAAACGATGCAGATAAAAACAGAATTAACTGACTTACCCCGCAACCAGTATCCAATGCAGTTCTAACCACCCCATTGTTAATCGGAATTACTGAAGCAAGTTCATTGATATATGCATCTGCCCCATGAGGAAATTGTGTTCCACCACCTGGGAACCTAAACACACTGCCTTCATACTGAATCCAGTTCTGAACTGCCTTCTCAACCGTCAAGCTCTTATACGGAGCATTTGCGTAGGGGACATAGTCACGACTCTTGGGCCATGGAAATGGAGTTACATATCCCTTTGGTGCTGGAACAAGGCAATGCAGCTTATCTCCCTCTGGAGGACAGTGTCGCTCTCTGTAGTTCATATTTTCTCTGGGAAATGTCATTGCCCGCATTTGGTCTTGGCACGGAGTATAGTCAATGAAGCGATCATCACACGGTTCAAAAACCTTGGATTCAGATTCTGAGTCATCAACTGTCCCAGCTTCATCCCCATGACGAGTCTCGATATTGAGATTGGAAAGTATGCTGCAATCAGCTTTTTTTGTGATCTCCAAAGCTATGCTGTCTCCCTTGCCAAATCCACTTCTTTGCCATGTACCCAAAAGGTAGAAGAAACAACACAGTCCAGCAACAATAAAGATCGATATGGAACTCCTAGTTCTGTTGTCTCCTGAATTCCCTTTTGTCGCCATGATTTACCTGTAATGTTTTCCATCTTTTCAATTACTCTAATTTACCTAGAAAAATGAAATAAAGGAATGCCTCATATAAAAATGTGAAAATGCTCTACTAGACAGGCCTAAAGGTCTCATTTGATTGGTCGGCTATAAGAGGATATTTAAACCCATAGGACGAGTAATGACATAGCATCACTAGACAAATAATGGGTGGCTTAGCAATACGTCATCACAAAGTTACTATAAAGGATAAATCTCATTTTTGGGCGGATTGGTTGTCCGGCGCTAATATTCCATTCAAATGTACAAAAGTAGCCCATGTGATATGCAATCCAATATCTGTTAAGTTATGTTTGAAAAGCTTACGACAATAAAAAATCAAGGTGGATCACATCCTACGAGTGTCTGCCGAACTAAAATGATGATAATCATCTGTAATACTAATAAATAGTACCAGCTCTCAATATTTAATTGGTGAAAATCCTGAACAAAATACTGCATTAGAATATGAACACAATTTTGCAAACCAAATCACATGGAGGGGCAAGAAATAACTAAAATCAACTGTATTGAGAGAAAGAGAGAGAGAGAGAGAGAGCTACATATCAGAAATCTGAAGTCCTGATCACAATCTGAAACAACAAGCCATAATACTAGTATCTAGTTTAATGCGAAGAATTACTTGGTATCGAAATCATGAATTCCAATCAATACAAGGAAGATTAGGCAACGCGACAAATGGGAGGATAAGATCCAGATCCGGTTACATGAATTCAAAGTAGTTAATACTTACGGATCTTAGAGAGAGGAATGGCGATTTCGTTTGGCCCAGTCAAATTAAAGACTTCTTCTTCGCAATGTAGTCGAGTTTTTGGAAGATTAATTAATAAAAACAGACAGAGATTGCGACCCAGATTCCAGGTGGTGGTGTCTCACTCAACGTCTCAAATCCAGAGCTTTTTCAAGAGAGAGAGAGAGAGAGGAGAGAGGAGAGAGGAGAAAGTCGGTGTGTGAGAGAGAGAAGCTTTTTATATAGGCGTATATTACGGAGGAGCATGTCTGTTAACTGTTGAGCGTAATGACATTTTATGAGACATCCCTTAAAATCAACTGAATGGTTTTATAGAATTTTTTATTTCGGCATGTTGATTTAATGGAGATCTCATAAAATTTACATATTTTGTGGGTTTTCCATTTTAGGATGTTAATTTAATGGAATTCCATAAAATCAATACGCTAAAATGAAAAATACTATAAAATCATCCAGTTTACGGGATTTCTCATAAAATTTTAAGAACAGCATTGCACGAGACTCTATTGTTTATTTGGTCAAAAAGAAAGAAATGTACATGTTTATAAAATTCCAAATCAAACTACCTGGAATTTTATATCCCTTCTATTGAACGCACATGTTTATAAAATTTAAAAAGCCAAACAAGCATTTGTCCTAGCAGTATGGAGAGGGAAGTCTCAGGTTCGTGTTCAAAGGGATGGATCTACATACTCACTACTATTTACCACTGACGTTACTCTTCGCCAGAAAATAATAATAATAATAATAATAATAATAATAATAAATTCAAAGTGTCACTTCTATCATGCTAACTTTGGTATGACCTTACTTCTAGTATTAGGCAGGATTTTCCGTAAGATTTTATAGAAAAGAAAATCTCATAAAATTAAGTTGATAATTTTATGAGATTTCTCACTTTAGCACGTTGATTTTATGAGATTTCTCATAAAATCAACGTGCTAAAATGGAAAATGCCATAAAATTATCAGGTTAATTTTATGAAATTTTCCATAAAATCTTGTGACAAACTCTGCCTATACTTTATAATTTTGGTAAATTCTTACAAATTACAAAAAAAAAAACCGTAGTCAATTGAAACACCTTGAACCAAATTTGAAGTTGAAGATCAAAGAATGTGAACAAAACCAGGCTTAACAAAATTGCATCACCGATGCTCGCTGACCAAACATGTGATCAAAGTGAATAATCTCATCCCTCTTCACCATTGACCGAATCTAAAGTCAGCGATGACTAATCTAATGGTTGTTGACCGTCTTGTGTCTTTATCCATGAACATTCCCGTTAAACTCCCGTTACTTTATTTGATTATTTAAATTTTAAAAAGTCAAAGGATAGAAAGAAAAGAAATCTAAAATAGAGTTTCAGACAACAAAGTATGCAGAATAATAAGATAAAAAGCCTAGATTTGCCATCTTTAGCTGCTGCTTGTTCATTTGGAAATTTGTACCACCCTATTAGGTCATGCTACAATGATATTTTAGGCATTTCTTTGACTTTTAAAATATTAAAATTGAGAAAATCAGATTGGGTAAGAAAAAAAGAGGGATTTAGGCACGCATATTTCAACTGTGGGTAAATTTCACTGACCTCCCCTGAGGTTTCTGACAAATACACTGACCTCTCCTCTTCTTTCTGAAATTCCACTGCCCTCTCTTGCTTTTGAAAATAATTGTCACTTACCTCCCCTGCCGTGACTTTTCGCCTAACGGTGTTAATTTTATTGGTGAAATGATGTTAATGCCCTTATATTTGAACTTGACTTTATTTTTTTCCTTAATTTGGGATTATATTGTATAAAAATTTCCAAGGCATAAAAAGTATCTTAATTATATATACTTTTTCTTAAAACTTTCTTTTCTTTTCAAAGAGATGGATCCACATACTCACTACTATTTACCACTAACGTTACTCTTCGCCAGAAAAAAATAATAATAATAAATTTGAAGTGTCACCTCTGTCATGCTAACTTTGGTATGACCTTACTTGTAGTATTTTTAAGAATTTACCAAAATTAAGAATTTACTTTATAATTTTGGTAAATTCTTAAAAATAAAAAATAAAAAAAGAAACCTAGTCAATTGAAACACCTTGAACCAAATTTGAAGTTGAAGATCAAACGCTTACAAATAGCTGATTAAGAAGAATCTTTGCCTAGTCTCCTGAAAATGAATTTGAACAAAATACGATTTTGATTAGCAACATAAAACACAGAATGATCACACTCTCACCAAATGTGAACAAAACCAGGCTTAACAAAATTGCATCACCGATGCTCGCTGACCAAACATGTGATCGAAGTGAATAATCTCGTCCCTCTTCACCATTGACCAAATCTAAAGTCAGCGATGACTAATCTAATGGTTGTTGACCGTCTTATGTCTTTATCCACGAACATTCCCGTTAAACTCCCGTTACTCTATTTGATTATTTAAATTTTAAAAAGTGAAAAGGATAGAAAGAAAAGAAATCTAAAAAGTGAGTTTCAAACAACAAAGTATGCAGAATAATAAGATAAAAAGCCTAGATTTGCCATCTTTGGCTGCTGCTTGTTCATTTGGAAATTTGTACCACCCTATTAGGTCATGCTACAATGATATTTTAGGCATTTCTTTGACTTTTAAAATATTAAAATTGAGAAAATCAGATTGGGTAAGAAAAAACGACCTCCCCTCTTCTTTGGGTAAATTTCACTAACCTCCCCTGAGGTTTCTAACAAATACACTGACCTCCCCTCTTCTTTATGAAATTCCACTGCTCTCCCTTGCTTTCGAAAATAATTGTCACTTACCTCCCCTACCGTTACTTTTCGCTTAACGATGTTAATTTTGTTGGTGAAATGACGTTAATGCTCTTAAATTTGAACTTGGCTTTATTTTTTCCTTATTTGAGATTATATTGTATAAAAATTTCGAAAGGCATAAAAAGTATCTTAATTATATATACTTTTTCTTAGTACTTTCTTTTCTTTGACATGGTATTATTATTAGTTTTAATATTTTACTTCCCATTAGGTATATTTTCACAATTTGATAATAATAATAAAAAAAAGAATATCAATAATCACCTAAGCCCATTGCTTGCATTGATGGTTTTATTTATTTTTACTTTTTCACATTTCTTTTCCTTTAAGGACAAACAAGCATTTCGCACCAAAAAAAAAACTATTAGCATGAAATTTTTTGGATAATTTTTTTACGCCAATTCAAGGATCCAATTTTGAAAAAAATTCTACTTCTTTACCCAAAAAAAACTCATCAGTACATTATTATTAAGGTACAACTATCCATTATTTTTTAGTGCATTATGCACGCCAAAAAGAGAATATACATATTATAATGGGACGGAGGGAGAATAACTTTGCTAAAAGCAATAAAATGATACTATAACACCCCAACTTAAGCAGGTAAATATTATTCAAACTACCCAAAAATCTTTGCAATTGAGTTTTATCTCTAATTTCATCAGGAAATTTAGAAGCAAATTCAATACTCCTATCAATTGGGACAATTTTCCCATTGTGACTATTATGACCCAAAAATCTGACATTTGTTTGAAATAATTTCATTTTTGGGGCAGAGACCACAAGACCATTTCTTTTGATCACATCTTTGAAAATTCTAGATGCAATAAAAAATATAAAACCATCAATGCCAACAATGGGCTTAGATAATTATTGATACTCTTGTTTTTAGTATCAAGATGTAAAAATATATCTAAGGGGAAGCAAAATAGTAAAAAAATAATAATTTTGTGTCAAAGAAAATAAAGTTCTAAGAAAAAAGTAAATAATTTAGTTAGTTTTCATGTCTTTCGAAATTTTTATGCAATATAATCTCAGATAAGGAAAAAAAATAAAGCCAAGTTCAAATTTAAGGGCATTAACTTCATTTCACCAACAAAATTAACACCGTTAGGCGAAAAATAATGGCAAGGGAGGTAAGTGACAATTATTTTCAAAAACAAGGGAGGGCAATGGAATTTCAGAAAGAAAAGGGGAGGTCAGTGTATTTGTCAGAAACCTCAGGGGAGGTTAGTGAAATTTACCCTACAAAATTTATACCCCTCCGTCCAAATTTGTTTGTCCACAAACATACTTTTTCAAGTCCTAAAATGTTTGTCCATTTTCAAAAGTTAAAGGATAAAGTATAAGAAATTAACCTTTTTGCCCCTTTTCTAAAACTTAAAATACATACTCAAAAACTAATTTTTTTTAAATAATGTGTTTACATTTTTGAATTTTTTTTGCACCGTATTAAAGTTCTCAATGAGATCTATCAAACAAGATCCATATTGATAAAAACAAAAAATTGTAACTATATTATTTTTTAGTTTGAAAATTGCACGTAATTTCGTAGTCAAATTAGAATGGAAGGAGTATTAAATGGAGGTATTGCGTCCCAAACCTTGTGAACGCAATACTACTACCTTGCGGACGCAAGGTCAAATTCCAGACAGATTCTGCAGCTTTGGCATGGCTGCCCATGCCAAATTCACTCACCTCCCATCCGAATTTTGGTGTAAAATTAACTCAAGAAGCTGTGGTGCCTATAAATAGGACCTTAAGCCTCTCATTTCAACACACAACAAGAAACCTCAAGAAATTCTAGCCTAAAAGCCTTGTTCTAGCCTATTCTTTGCATCCAAAACTTTTCTCCAGTGTTTCTCTTCCCAAAAACCAAGAAAAACCTCTTCTAAAATCAGCCACCAAAATCCCAAAAATATTAGTCCTTAGCTTAGTCTCCAAAATTACCCAAAGCTTAGTCCTTAATCCAAGTTTTTCAAAGCATTAGTTAAGTAAAGTACTTTTCGCGACGAACGGAGTTATACTCGCCGAATTCGTGATTTTGAGGGGAGCATTCGGATGTTGATCAAAAAGAAGTTCAGTCTTTTCCCTTTTATTAATTTTTGGCAATGTTTCATTTCTTTGAATCTAGCCTCATGCATCGTTAATTTTATTTATTTTTCCTTGTTCCTTTTCCCGTAATTTTCTAAATCACTTTAAATATTCTTTTAAAATCTCATAATTATGAGTAGAGACTAATCATTTTGATTAGGCGGGATGGGTGCAATTTTTTAAATAAAACCTTCCCATCCCGTAACTTAGCTCCCGAACCAAGATCACTCTGGTTATGATGGACTAGTCTCTCGAATTTTGTACGTTGAATTCGGTTGCTTGGTTAACCTTAAAATCAAGTGGCGAATCTAACTAACGTGATGTTCTAGTACTTTCAAGGTTTCTCGCGGAGGTCACGGGTGCCCACAATCGCTCTTTTTTGGGGTTTAGGTTTAGGGTACACTTTCATATTATAGGGCTTTAGTAGTTTAGGCACTTTCATAGGGTATCTTAGGATTTTAAGCATTTTCATGGGGTACCATAAGGTTTAGGTTTTAGGGTGCACTTTCCTATTATAAAGTTTTAGTGGTTTAGGTACTTTCATAAGGTACCCTAGGGTTTAGGTTTAGGCACTTTCATATGGTTTGGGGAGTTGAGGAGAGAGAGATAGTGTGCCCCTGTAAGATGGAGAGAGAGAGAGAGAGAGAGAGAGAGAGAGAGAGAGAGAGAGAGAGAGAGAGAGAGAGAACAGGTGGGTAGACCGAAACTGAAGTCCTAAAGTCCCACGGCTCTATTACTAATTGTATATGGATGTCAATTGCGAGACCGGGCTATACTGTCCCGTAAATGTCCCAAAAATTAAAAAGAACATGCACATCGTGTACTCTATGGGAGTGTTTGATAGCAAAGTTTAGAGGTGGGATAGGACAATGAAATAGGGGGGCCCTCAAGGCCTAGGTTTGTTTTGGTTTTGATCTACAAGATTGCTAGTCCGACCGGCTTACGAAACCCCCCATTTCACCGGATTAGCCAACCCGTGGGGTGCGTTACTATTAAACCTATCCCATGGGTTTTGATTGTGGAATGACAAGTATGACCTCCCTTCTTTTACCTATTGATGCAACTGCCCCATTGCAAAATATTTCGTGATAATCCTACAAAACCCCACGCGTATGTTCTGCACTTTCAGTTGTGCATTTTTTTTTCCCGTTGCTAAGACTCGATTCCTCGCTCTTGGAGACAAAAACACTTCCTTTTTCCATAAGGTCTCAAAAATCAAATTGAAGGGTTCTTACCTCAAAGGGATTGAAAGACCGGATAGGTAGGGACTGATAATGAGGCTGAAATCCACAGTATTCTTTCCAAACATTTCCATAACATTTATGATGAGCCCTTCGATCAATTTAGATGATTAGGAAGGATGGGATTTTTTCAATAAGCGACTTTCGGGGGAACATTTTGTTTGGATTGAGAAACCTTTTACAGCCTCTGAGGTTCGTAAAGCTGCTTTCCAAATTAGGGACTCCAAAGCCCCTGGACCGGACGACTTTTCTAGCGGATTTTTCTAGCATTATTGGGACATTGTGGGGCCTTCAGTCGTCTCAGCGGTTCTTTCCTTCTTTAACTCTGGGAAATTGCTTAAGGAAATAAATCACACACATTGCCCTTATTCCTAAGGTTTCCTCCCCTAAAACCCCAGGAGATTTTCATCCCATTAGCCTCTGCAATGTTATTTATAAGATTATCTCCAAGACTATGGCCAACAGGATCAAACACATCCTTCCTCACTATATTTCTCAATCTCAGAATGTGTTTGTTCCTGGACGCTTAATCCCTGACAGCTCTTTCTTAGCCTGTGAATTCTCCAACCTTATTCACCACACCAAATCTGGCAAAAAATTCAGGGCTGCCCTCAAGCTAGACATGAGCAAGGCTTTTGATAGAGTCAGTTGGGCTTTCTTATCTGCTACTTTGCGTAAGATGGGATTCTCTAACAAATGGGTCAATTTTCTCCAACAATGCTTCTCTACAGTTGTCTTCTCCATTCTTATTATTGGCTCTCCATCGGTAAAAATTTTCCCCCAGAGAGGCCTTCGCCAAGGGGACCCTCTTTCCCTGTACCTCTTCATCATATTTTTGGAAACCCTCTCCTGTGTGCTTAATCACTTGGACGAATCTGGTAAGTGAAAGGGGTTGCAGCTCTCCAAAAACGACATGTCTCTCTCCCATTTGTTCTTTGCTGACGACTGTTTGATCTTTTTTTAGCCATCGTTGGAAAGCTGCTAGGCTCTTAAGGATGCGTTGGAAAGTTTCTGCCACTTCTCAGGGCAGTGTATTAACCACCAGAAATCTCAGATCATTTTCAGCCCTAACATCCCTTCAAGTTGTGCCGGACCTTTTCAAGCCTTTTTCAATATCCCTATTAGCACTGACCCCGTTCCTTACTTGGGACTCCCTTTATCGATCACTGCTAAGAAGAGGCAATGTTTTGATTTCATTGTTGAAAAGGCGAAAAAATCTCTCGGAGGTTGGAAATCTAATGTTTCGCAGGCTAGTAGATTAATTTTAATCAAATCTGTCTTATCTGGCCTTCCGCTTTATCTCTGCTCGTCCTTTAAAATCCCTATCTCGATCTATAACAAGCTCAATGCTATTTCGGCATATTTCTGGTGGAAAGTAGGGGATCGCAAACCTATTCACTGGCTTTCTTGGAACAAAATCACTGCCTATACAAATGAAGGGGGTTTAGGCATTCGTGACATGAATCTTTTAAACTAGGCTCTTTTGGCCAAGCAGAGTTCTCGTCTCCTTACTAATCCTACCCGTCTTACTGCTAAAATCCTCCTGCATAAATATTGCTCGAAGGATAATATTCTTAATGTTAAGCCCCACTCTAACTCCTCTTGGGCCTAGAAAAGTATCCTTTTTGGTAGGGACCTCATTAAAGATCATGTCTTTTGGAAGGTAGGTAATGGTAAATCCATTTATCTCCTTCATGACTAATGGATTCCTGATTGGAACACTCCTCTTAGTCACCTTATCCCTCATGATGGTCCGGACACGCTTACCGTCTCGTTCCTTCTTAAGCCAACACTCAGGGGTCTAAGTTGGGACTTGGACATCACCCTTCTTTCCTTGTCTCTAAAGTGCTTGCCATCAGTCTCCCATCTTTTGATTGTCCAAACCAATATGTTTGGCCTTTTACCTCGTCGGGCCGCTACAATACCAAATCGGGCTACAAATTGTTATATGACAAACACAGGAGTTCCTTCCCCCCTTTGATGTCCTTTCATTGGATCTTCAAGAATCACAATGCCTGGGCTTTGATTTGGAACTTGGACTTCCCAGAGAGGGTTAAATTTTCATTTGGAAATGTCTAAAAGGTATCTTGTCAGTTCGTAGCGGCCTGTCTCGTCGTATGCAAGACTTTTCACCTACATGTCCTCTATGTGATGGTGAGGATGAGACTATTGTTCACCTTTTCTGCCATTGTGACATCACAAAACGGGTTTGGGACGCCTCTATGTTCCCCTATGCTGACTTGGGAGTTTCTGGGTCTATTAATTTTAAGGATTGGTTGATGGATTGGATCATTCGGCTTCAATGTGAGAAATAAAAGCTCTCTCTCTCTCTCTCTCTCTCTCTCTCTCTCTCTCTCTCTCTCTCTCTCTCTCTCTCTCTCTCTCTCTCTTCATAACGTTCCTCTGGGCAATCTGGAAGCAGAGAAACCATCTTGTCTTCTCAATGGTCCCTTTTAGTATTAGTTCTGTCCTCGCCCAAGCCCAAGACAATGCAGCTTGGTTCAATCGATCAGCTCGCTGGCACTCTCACATCATTAGAGTTCCTCCTCTAGCCACCAACAACCCTTCTTTTGTCTTAAAACACTATCCCAATTTGGGTTTTCTCACAAAGCTTGTATTCTTCACGTTGATGGGGCTTGGAAGGCAGAGAACTCTTGGTGTGGTTTGGGTTCTATAGTGTCCTTACTGGGCGGTTCTCTGAATGCCCAGATCGCTTTATCTTCATTCAGTAGCAGCCCTCTCCAAACACAAATTATTGGAATCAAAGAAGGAATTGCATGGTGTTTAAAACATAGCCAATGTTGTCTATATTTCTACTGATTGTTTTAATGCTGTCATGCAGGTAGGAGGGAGGCATGATCCTCATTACAGGGATCAATTTCTGATAGACAACCTCACCATCGAGATCTCTAGGCCTTCTTTTTGCCAGATCTCAAAAGCTTCACGACACGAGGTTCAGAGAGCTCATCTCCTTGCCAAACAAGCTCTCGTTTCTTTTATGGCTCATCCAGATACAAGGGATGGGGATCAGCGTACTTAAGACGTCACCTGATATTGGTGGCCCTTTGTTTTGCCTGCTCTTTTTTGTTTCTTTTTGTTCCAAGTCCTTGTTTTGTGTTGTATTCTGATACTGCCCCTTGTCTTTGGCTTTAGTTAATGGAATTTCTCTCTTCCCACAAAAAAAAAAAAAAGTTTCCAAAAATAAGTCAGGTGCTGAAAGTCAATTTTAAAAATTCTCTTTACCCAATATTTTCCTGGGTAAAAGTCGTAATTTTTTTTTTTAAATTTTCTGATTTCTCTCCTCGAGGAGAACCAATAAGTCACAAAAGTTTAACGCAAATGGAAAAGCAAGTAAATACTCCCTCCGTCCAAAAATGGGTGTCCAGGATCACTATTCACGCCTCTTGGAAAATACTCCTTGCTTACTTTTATTAAGCAAAATTTTTAAAATCTTAAAAAGTATTGTAAATACGAAATATAGATGATTTTTTTGAAACCCATGACTAGTGATTTTTTGGACAACCATTTTGGGTTGGAGGGAGTGTTAACATTAGTAAATATTTATTTCTTTCATTTTCCAAAACATTTAAAAAAAAGAAGAAGAAAGATGCAAGTAATGAAAATGGAAAAACATGTAAATATTTGTTCCGTTTCCATTTTCCAAAATGCAATAAAAGAAAGCAACAAAGATGGTAATTCCATACCAAACAAGACACTGAATTTTTGAAACAATAGGATTATTGTCATATACAATTTTTATATATTAGTTTACACAAGGGCGAAAATGGAAATTGATACATATAATCCAATCCTATCCTATGTAAAACAAACATGTTAGATAATAATCCTATCTTCTAATCCGGTGCGAAACAAACATATTCATTACTAATCCCACCTCATTAGCAATCACAATCCTAATCCCATCTCTGTACCAATCTCCTCATACCTATAGTTGTTATCAAACGTGCCCTATATCCATGATTTTTTTTATTTTTTTAATCAGAGGAAAATTCTCATTCAAGAAATGTCATCCAACAACACTGTAGGCTCTATTCATTTGCCAAGAATATTATGTGAGAAAGTTGATCTTGAGTGAAATGAAGTGAAGCAAAGAAAAATTTACTTTTCAATTTACCCACAAAAAAAAAAAATTTACTTTTCGGTGAGCGTTCACTTAATAAATGATGTTTTCGAGGAAAGTGTAATTGGCAGAAACAAACTTTCCCGCGACACATTACTACTTCCTTCTTGCAAGATTCATTTTGAGAGAGAGTCATATAGTTGGGAATTTTTTTTTGTTGGTCTCATTATTTTCCTAGTAACTACACCTCAAGTTATGGGAAAGTTCATTTTCTCATCATTTTCTATACTTTCTTGACAACTGAACGATGCCATAGAGAGTCACATCTGAAACTAAATGAAGAGAATCTCTGAAAAAAGCATAAAAGGATGAATTTCCTATGCATCTAGACACAAGCCTCATGCTACCGTAAATATGGACCAAAATAACTCTCGGCAATACTGAACGTCAAAGAACAAAGGAAAAAACCCTAATAAGGGACAGATTCAATTCGATGAACACTGAAGCCATGGATATGCTATCCAAAAGCCAAACGCAGGCCGAAAATGGACGCCACTCCAGGGCGAAGCCCCCGTTGCCACCGTGGGCTCTGAACGCAAGAAAGCAAACCTGGCGAAGCCGACAAACCCTCACATACCACGGCGAGCACTCGACAAATTCACTCACTCTAACCTAGCAACCAAGCACCAAAATCTAAAACCAAAAAAATAAAAATAAATAAATAAATACACTACACGCTAGGATAAAAGAAGAAAAACAAACAATTGGACAATAACAGTAAACCGAGTCACCCGAGTAGCATTGAGAGTTGCATGGGGTTCACTGTTATGCCGAGTTGTACCATTACAAGCCATCCAGTATGTCTCCGTCAATACCCCGGCAACCACGACCGTAAAAACCTCACCTCTGGCATCCACAAGCCACAAACACAGACAAGTATGGAAAAAAAAATAAAAAATACCCTGGGATTCTGTTTCAGCGTCGCATAACTGCAGCAAGAAACCCATCCGACAGCTGAGATTCCGATCCTGATCTCAAGGCTTCAAACTCCGGTCTCCAACGTGTGTGGGGGGGGGGGGGGGGGGGGGGGGGGGGACGGTTGAGGGTGAGGCCGAAGACGGGACGGTGTGGAGGGCAAAGGAGAGGCGGTGGAAGGCAGGGCGGTTGGAGACGTCAACATGTACTTGAGTAAAGATGTTGAAGGATAGCAGTGGTTGAGCTCGCTCCCCTTGGAGCACCTCCATCTACAAGGTTGGGAGTTCAACTCCCACCAACCCCTCCCCTCCCCCTTGGTATAGGATATATGTAAATCATTGCCTTGTCAAAGAAAATGACCTCGAGTAAAAGTAGCTCCAATTACCACAAAAATTACGAAAACATAAGACATCATTAAATCTTATATATCCATGTACTTGAGTAAAATTAGCAAAATTGGAGCCTCCAACAAAAAATGTATGCAAATAAGAATGTCAAAAATAAGAAAGCTTGTCCCTTGCTATTCAACTGAAGCTTCTAAAGAAAGAGCAGAAACTTAAAGAACACTCAGTTTCATCGTCCATGTACAATCTCTTACCTTGAGCTGAACCAAATTGAAGAGGTCACGTTTAAGAAGTTACCGGTTGGTCGTCCATCATAAAGCGTTTCAATGTATTGTTATCATGCTGCACCCTCCCACTTATCTCCAAGCACAGACCAGTTGATTTGCCCTTGTTCAAATGATTCCCAATAGTGGGCCTCTTGCCATGACCTGGGTCAATGAAGATTGGTTGTACTTTCAGGGTCGGGTTTGGTTTAATCCGGTTTAGTTCCCTCTCATCAGGTGGTCGTAGTATACCGTTATCCAGTTCTACTTCTGAAATATCATCTTCATTCATAAGTACCTGCATCATGCAAAAATACGCTTTAGCTGGTTCAAACTGTAAAATTCTAGCGTAAAGCCCGTGCCCAAAGGCACTTTCCATTATTAATGGCCCCAACCTAAACAAACTGTGTTGCTCTAACAATGAGGAAAGTAGACTGGATCTCTATTTTTAGGGAACTCGTCTCACCCGTTAGATCCAATTTGTATCAAAGTCAGCCGTAAAAGACAATTCCTCTCAAGCTGGGGTTCCATTATAAATGGCGTAAATTAACAATTTAACACTATCGGATCGAATCCCAAGTTCGAAACTCCATTTCAGCCTTCCATTATACCACCTAGGATAATTGTAAGAGAGACTTTGAAAGTCTTCCCCCATATAGTAGCATGGCTAGTTTGCCGAACACACAGCATATCAAGGGAAATACTGCCATCAAATATCTAAGAGTAAAAAACAAGGTTTTCTCCTCCTTGGTGAACCAAAACAGAACGGCAATTCAAATTCTAAGTACATTTCGGAAGACAAGGAACAATGTTGGACAGGTGATAAGATGCAACATACTTCATTTGAATTACATGTAGAGAAAACTTTAGCTTATATTTTAACAACATGGTAAATGAAAAAACCAGAATTGAACCGATTAACGTCAAGTCGCATTATGTAACTTCCTCGGGAAAAGTTACGAATAGAGTAGCTAATTTGGCAAAGAATTACAACCTTGCGGCCAACCAAGTCAAAAGCAATAACCACTTTATTTCGTCTGGCCTGCTCAGCCTCTTCAATTTCCTCCCTTTTCTTCCTTAGAAGTTCCTTTTCCTACACAGATATAATAATAGAGAGAAGATATAAAAAGCTATTATATCAAAACTTTATGCCAACAATGCAATTTTGACATTAAGGATTGCAATGAATTGGATACCTCCATTGACAACCAGCTATTGCCCTCAATCTCATAATAGTCGCTTTGGTCATCAATGACTGTAGTACGTGCTGCAGAGTTTCGGTCATAATCAACAAGCCTCTTTGCATAAGCTTCAGCTGCCACCTCAGCATCTGATAATAGGGGCCCTGCACCTTCATCCAAACCAGCATACGAACTTCCCTCCTTCAGCACAAGGGCACCACAGAATTGACAAGGTCCCTCACCTTCTTGTTCACAAACAATCTTTCCACAAGATAAACAATTACTAATTAGTCCATGCCTACGAGCTTGGCATGAACACGGTTTTCCCTGCTGGAAAATAATGGACCCTTTTGCAGCATCGGCAAGAGAAACAGCTTTTCCAGCCTTTTTCTTTTTAGAACTACCCTGGATTCCTCTATGGGCGTTTTTTGATTCAATGGAATCTGGGGGCACACGATTTTCCTGATTACTGGAAAGTGTGACCTCTTTTGGTGCCTTTGATAGCTTCTTGGTTCCACCGACTGAAACCTCATTTGAAGGTGGTTTGACATATGCATGCAATTTGGAAGAGGAAGTTTCAGCAGAGCTGCTGCCTATTTCAGAATAACCTCTTCGTTTTAAGTATTCATCAATCACACTTTTGCCAGCTTCCTGGCCAATGATATTCTGCAGATGAAACAAAGTACCAAAAAAACATGCACATCTTCAAATTCCTGCAATTGATTAAGTAGAAAATATATATGGGGAAACAGAAAAAAGCGAACTTTCGAGTGTATTGTCAATATGAGAACCTGATGCATAGGCTCTGCAAGCTAAGTACTACTGTGGCTGATGTCATTTGTTTAAGCAAGAGGGTTGATGTTACAGTTCTGTTTTTTAGTGTTTTAAGAGACAGCATGTTGGCCTAAGTCCTTCACAGGTTACATCAGTTTGGTATCATTGCCCGAGCTCCTTAAGCTCATATTGGGACCCTAACCATCTTCTATCAAAGCCAAGTTACATGCGTTGTGGCTTCTTCTATACAAGATTATTCTACCATTCTTTTTTCCAGTTTCTAATCCTGTTGTGCTGGTTGTTCCTTTCCCCTACTGGTTTCTTTTTCTTTTCTGATGCAGCTCATACTTTTACTGGTTTCTCTTTTCCTTCTCTGCTGCTATTCTCTCTCCTATGCACTTATTTCCCCTTTAGTTGGTGCTTTAGAGGTGTTTTATATAATTCTTCTTAGAAAGAGTTACTTTATTCAGTCCTGTTCTTAATCTATAAAGGACAAAAGGTCTCCAATGGTGTCTAGAAAATAGCTTCTGCCCGGAAAGTGAACTCTTGTATTAGCATTCTTTTCTTGTAATCTTATCCACTCTCCCTAGGTATGATAGTAGGAGTCCCTCCACAAAGTTGGCATTCAGGACACAGAAATTATGGCAAAAAGGTGGAACTACGAATAAGAATAGGGATCCATGTTGAGCCATCCTGATGGATGAGCAGCATCAATTTAATCGAGAGACCCATTTTCCG
Source organism: Vaccinium darrowii (assembly GCA_020921065.1). NCBI lineage: Eukaryota > Viridiplantae > Streptophyta > Magnoliopsida > Ericales > Ericaceae > Vaccinium > Vaccinium darrowii. The sequence continues at coordinate 29,025,639 of CM037158.1, read as the reverse complement.
TTGAAGGCTTCAACAATCAGGGAGGCCATTGCATGCTGAAAGTTTGGTTGTTCCTGCATCTATTTTTCATCGTCCACTGTACAGACTTACAGAGTGAGTTTGTAGGCTGAGGCTCCATGTTTCCCTTCACCTTCCTCGCCCCTTGTCTAGCACAAGCACTGTGTACATCCTTAGTAAACTGATCGTCATTATTTATCCTCTTTCTACATGTACGAAAGTGCTGAATAAAAAAAAATTACATGTATGAAAGTACCGTACATCACATGCTCTCGCTACAAAGGGTACAAAGGATAACTGGTGGACAAATGTCCACTTTTATTAATCTCCTTTATCCTTTTCCCCCATTAACATATGATTATATCCATATATTCGCACAGCTAGAGGCTAGAGCTATTACCCAAATCCTAGGTTCTATTGTCTAATAATCCATGTGATAATTTATGGAGGACAAAGTAGTATCTGAACAGATTGTCAAACTTCCCCCCTCTAAGAAATTCCGTCCTCCAAAATTTTCCTGAATTCAATGTCAGCATCTAGCGTTTAAAATTGACTCACTTCCACTGCTCATTCTCAGCAAATAAATCTTCTCTTCTATAACAAACATTAACCGATCATAAAAATTTAAGAGTCATTGGAAGGAAAAGAGTGTTTTCCCTCACAAGGCTATCGATACACCTAGTAACTCCATTGCCAACACGTGTCCACATGCAGGCATGCTAAAAACAAAACATTGCCGGCTTTTATCACATAGGTAATTACAATCCATAGCTACTACTAGACCTGCTAGAATAATTGCAAATCAACATATCATTACTTATGAACTTTTATCTCCCAAAATTCAACTCACATTCATTCGTTACATTCTGGGAAATCTAAACCAATCCAGCAAGAATTCTATATACCAAGTACGGTACAAACACACACAACCAACGCCAATAACTCAGTGAACATAACCATTCAGTGCCACAACACTAATGCCACACATGCTACACCGCAAGGATAACACAAAACATAGAAACTTAACCTGAGAACATTAACATACAAGCAAACAGCAAACCTAACCCAATATCATTCTTGGATTTCTAGGCCTACTAGGGCAACTTGGGAACTATAAAGCCAACAACTTTGATTGTTATTTTCTACCCTGCAGAACTATAAGTGTTTAGATCACTAACAAAGTAGCTAAGATATATTAGCAACGATTCATCGCAAAACTTCAGTCGAGAAGTGCTTATAGATTGGAGCAGCAAGAACAAAGCCTACAGGGACAACCAACCAAAAACCCAACGGGATTAATATCCCACACCTACCAATTATCCACTTCAGGAAACAACCGCAAGACTCACGTAAGAATATACAATGAAGTGGACATTGAAAAAGTTTCCCTCAGACTGATACAAGTAAACATCTCCACATAACACAAGTCTTGTTAATGTCTACAAGATTTACCATATGCACTGCCCACCCTTTTTCTCTTCCTCGTACCTTTTCTCCTTACAAGTTATGTTCCCTTTTTCCTGTTCTCTTCTATCTTTTCTCCCACATTGTCCAACACAGACACTTCGTATATATCTCTGAGTCACCTCCCTTTTCTAAACTTATGTCCTTTTTTCTATCCACTTTCTACGTATACAGCAGATGCTCTTGCTTCACATGGTATAAATGTTAACTGGTGGACATTGTCCACTTTTATTCCTCTCCTTTATCGTTTCCCGTGAATATGTATCCAAATATGTACTCACAAATTAATACACAACATCTTGGACTTGTACACTTGTATCCGTGTGAGAGTTAATAGAGAAATAGATTCTAGAAATAAAAGTTACGTCATCCACGGTGGACAAATGTCCACTTTTATTTCCTCTCCTTCATCCTTTCTCCCACACATATGAATCAAAATAACTGTACATCAAGAATAATAGACAAAAAATTCTAATTTTTTTGGTTCTAATCCATTTGATACTCTATTGGAAATAGCTACTAAAACAAATGTTACATAATCCACCAAAGATTGAAACTATATAGGACGATAAATGAACATTTAAACTCGTCGAAAATTCAAGTAGCTAAACCAATGTATACATACAGTTTATAAATGTACGAACAACCAGGCTTATCCGAAATCAAGTCGCTATAACTCCATAATATACTGCTCAGCAATTACTTATATATTCAATCTTTTGCTTCTCCAAGTTGCTAGGGTTCCAATCCAATGGTGGGTAACTATAACTAGTGGCATATAAATACCTCTTCTTGTCAAAAAAATCAACCTTCCAAGAACTGTGATAACCACGAAAAGTTACGAACCAACCTAATACAGAGGCAGCTCTATATAGTTTTGAATACATGTAATTTTTTGTACTTTTATTTAAGTTTTGTCCTTTTCAAACACCCAAGCTAAAAATATTTGAACACCCTACCCAAAAAATTTGAACAACTAGCCTCAAAAAATCAGCCCACAAACCAATCCAATGTAAAGAACCCAACTAAAAGCCATAAGAGGCTCCATAGCTACCCATAGATGTTCAATTAAACAACCTAAACACTTTTTACATTTTATATCACATGTAATAATTTTATCTCGAGTTTGTTTGAATAGTTATGCCTATACTATGAACATCATCAATCCAGGAAATTCACAATTGAATACTTAATATAATTGAATACCTAATATATTAGCTCAAAACAAAGTACATACTCAACAACAAAATTTTAAAAAATAGAAAGAGCAAAAAGTTTCTTTGGCATGGATTTCGTGATCTGGCTTTTCTCCGAACAACAATCAACTCTTTAGCTCCAAAAAAGCAAAAAATAAGAGTATACGTAAAAAAAAAAAAAAAAAACCCGTGTGAACCTATTTGCCAGACAATTTCTTATAATAAAAACTAATGTGTTTATGTACCAGTTTAATTTTTTTGGCCTAAAAAATAGAATTCTCTGTAAAAACATGCAATTGTGACATATATACCTATTTTCTTATTATTTGGTCTCATTATTCAAACAAATATTGAAAAAAATTGTGTATATACGGCCAGTTAACAGAACTATTAGTGTTAAAAGATAATTTTTAAACACCCTATTTAAAATTCCTAGAGCCAAAATTTCTGGTGCCGCCACCAACCTAATATCCTAATATACCGAATGAAACTCCATATTATCAAACCCAGATTTCTACAGTGACAAAAAACAAGAGAAGAGGAACCGTGAAGGAAAATGAAAGCTTCAATTACTCCTATTTAATACAGTAAAATATTACTATGGAAGTATACACATATACGTACACACAGAGAGAGAGAGAGAGAGAGAGAGAGGGTTACAACTTACATCGAGGTATTCTTTGGCGTCAAGGGGAGAAGCAAGGTCGCAATAGGAGACGAGGCCAGATATGATATCACCATCCAAATCCAAACCATTCTCTTTCTTTCTACACAGATCAACCAACGCCTTCTCCAGCCACTGTCCCGTCGACTCCATCCTCTCTCTCTCTCTCTCTCTCTCTCTCACGCGCACAAACAAATCCTAGAGGCCGAGGGTAATACGAAACGGGTCGGGTCGGTCCGGGAGTGGTATTTGTCATTGTGATAATATACAACGCGCAACACGAAGAAAAAGCGTACTCCTTCTATAAAGAAGGATCTCCGCCGTTAAGAAATGAGACCTACGCTGCATTTGAATTTTTTTGATAAGGTTCTCTCTCTCTCTCTCTCTCTCTCTCTCTCCAGTCCCTCGACCCAGTCCAACCCAACACAGACCGCTGCAAAGGTACACTCTATCTCGTAATTCAGTTCAGGCTTATACTGTCGAAGCATTTTCCATTTGTTCTTGGTGTTTCTGATAAGGATTGCTGATTTGGGTATCTCTTATTTCTAAGGGTTTCTGGTATGGGCATTTCCTCCCTAATCATATGGATCGTAACCTATTCAAATGACGCTGTAAAAGCTCTATTTGAATACTTTTCTCTTCTGGGTTCTGCTTCTAGCTGTGGCATTTGAGTTCACTGTAATTGAAGCACTGTAAAATAGGGGGAAAAAAATTGTATCTTTGGATTTCTACTAGGTTGTTGGGAATTGGATGTTGAATTTTGATTAGATCATTGTTTTGGCATGAGTCGAGCAGCTTTACTTCCTAAGCATGTAGTCACGGTGGTAAAATATCAGAAAGACCCACTGAGGGCACTAGAAATGTTCAATTCAGTGAAAAAGGAAGAAGGGTTCAAGCATAATTTTCTGTCATATAAATGCATGGTTGACAAGCTTGGTGTTCATGGGGAGTTCGAGGCAATGGAACAAGTCCTTGCAGAAATGAGATTAAATATACACAATCGTTTGTTGGAGGGAGTGTATATTGGAGCAATGAGAAATTACGGTAGAAAGCACAAGGTTCAAGAAGCAGTTGATGTTTTTGAGAGAATGGATTTTTACAACTGTGAGCCGTCTGTTTCATCATATAATACAATAATGAATATCTTGGTCGAAAATGGGTATTTCAATCAAGCCCACAAAGTGTATATGAGAATGAGAGATAAAGGGATCGTGCCTGATGTGTATACATTCACAATTAGGATAAAATCCTTTTGCAGGACAAGTAGGCCACATGCCGCTTTATGGCTCCTAAAGAACATGCCTTCCCATGGGTGTGCGATCAATGCAGTTGCATACTGCACGGTAGTAGGTGGATTGTATGAAGAGAATTTCCATGATGAGGCATGTGAATTGTTTGATGACATGCTTAGGAGTGAAACATGTCCCGATGTTACCACATTTAATAAGCTTATGAGCACGCTTAGTAGAAAAGGTGATATCCAACAAAGTGAAAGACTCTTAAACAAGGTTCTGAAAAGGGGCGTCTCTCCTAATTTGTTCACTTTTAATATTTTCATTCAAGGGCTTTGCAGAAAAGGCCAACTCAAGGAGGCTGCTAGCATGATGGACAGTGTGAAAAGGGAAGGCTTAAGTCCTGATGTCATCACATATAACACACTTATTTGTGGCTTGTCCAAGAACTTTAAGGTTTCAGAAGCTGAGAGGTATTTACAAAAAATGGTGAATGAGGGGCTTGAGCCTGACGCTTTCACATACAATAGCATTATTGATGGGTATTGCAAACTGGGTATGGTTCAAAATGCAGATAAGATTCTTAATGCTGCAGTTTTCAAGGGGTTTGTGCCCGATGAATTTACATATTGCTCCCTAGTTAATGGGCTATGCAAAGATGGGGATGTAGAAAGGGCAATGAGTATGTTTAAGGAGGCATTGAGGAAAGGGTTGAAGCCTAAAAGTATCATCTACAACACATTAATTAAAGGGTTGTGCCAACAGGGACTAATCCTAGAAGCCTTGCAACTTATGAATGAAATGCCAGAAAATGGTTGCAAACAGGATATATGGACTTACAATTTAGTTATAAATGGGTTGTGCAAGATGAGTTGTGTACTCGATGCCCATACTCTCATGAGTGATGCAATGGCCAAAGGTTTCCTTCCCGACATTTTCACCTTCAACACACTGATTGATGGCTACTGTAAACAGTTGAAGATGGACAATGCAATTGATATACTTAATAGCATGTGGGACCACGATGTTGCGCCCGATGTGGTCACATATAACTCAGTGTTAAATGGCCTCTGCAAAACTGCAAAATCTGATGATGTTAGGGAAACTTTCAACGTAATGGTGGAGAAAGGGTGTGTTCCTAACGTTATCACATATAACATATTCATGGAAAGCCTATGCAATGACGGGAAATTATTAGAAGCTACGAGCTTGCTTGAGGAAATGGAGACCAAGGGTCTGGCTCCAGATGTTGTTTGTTTTGGCACTCTGATGACTGGGTTATGTGATAATGGGGATGTGGATGGAGCCTACGAGCTGTTCAGAAGAATGGGACTACAATATAATCTTTTGCCTACAACAGCGACGTACAATATAATGCTAAACGCGTTTTGTGAGAAGCTAAATATGGGCATGTCACAAAATCTTTTTCTCGAGATGATTGACAACAGTTGTCCCCCAGATAACTACACTTACCGAGTCATGATTGATGGCTTTTGCAAAACAGATGTTGTTGATTCTGCCTACAAGTTTCTTCTTGACAATATTAAAAGGGGTTTCATTCCATCATTGGCAACCTTTGGACGTGTAATAAATTGCCTGTGTGTGAAAAATAGAGTACATAAGGCTGTTGGTATAGTACACCTTATGGTGCAGAAGGGTATTGTCCCTGAGATCGTTAACACAATTTTTGAGGCTGATAAAAAGGAGGTAGCAGCACCGAAGATTGTTCTGGAAGACTTGTTGAAGAAGAGTCATATAACATATCATGCATATGAACTGCTATTTGATGGCATTAGAGACAAGAAGTCACTAAAGAAAAAGCCTCTAAGAAGCTGTTCTAAAAATTCTAAGAAGAGATCTCACAGTATTGATGAGTAGAAGTCAATTTTTGTTTGGAAGGAGAGGCTGATCACAGAAATGGAATGAAAAATGAAGATGCTTAAGCTGCATCAAGTATGAAGCAGCTGGATATTGAGCCCTGGTGGCATCTGATGAGACGCCTCACATGCTATCCGAGTAGATATCAGTGCAGAATAGAAGGTATTGTGGCGCTATTATTCTTTTTTTATGTGGTAGTGCATTTTAATGTCATTGATATCATGCTATAGGAAGGTCCAAGGTAATATCCTAGCTTCAACTAAGCTACGTTTGGTTAGATCTAGATGTCTTTAAATTGATGCTATGTGTACTATTTTTTGCTGCATCTCTGGTTCGGATGTTGCATTTTGAGATCCTTGCTCATCTTTCTTGCAACGCTTTGACAAACATATATGTGCAGTTATATATTCATTTGTTTTTTTTCCATTTTCTTTTTTTTGTATGTGGTTTGTGATTGCTAATTTATTCTGCAATCACTTGACATAGGTGGACAGTTGATGTACCAGAGTACTAAGAAGAGAGAAAGCGGACCTCAATTTTCCATTACTGGAAAGAGAATACAAAGTGTATGTCATCAATATGTTCTGATAAGTTCTCTTGCTGTCACATTTGGTCTGAGATTGTTATAACTTTTTTGTATAATTAATAAATTAAGATTTTTATTGCACTAGAGTATCTAAATAAAGCATATGTTTCATGCTTATTTGTGTGACTACTTGTAGATGTACTAGCCTAAGAAGCACGGATTCAAACATGGGACATAAAAACAGCATTCACTGCCACTCAGATACGTTATTTCTCTAAAAACATAGAAGGCAGACACATTGAGGGTATGTTAAATTATGTACATTCACTTAGTTATGAGTTGTGACCATTAGTTTGCCTTCCAAATTTGCTTAGTACATAATATACAATAAATAACGAGAATTTATACGGACACAAGACTTAAGGATTTACGTATCCTTTGCATTTCTCTACACATTTCAAGTGAAATGTACAAATGATTAGCCATAACAAAGAATGTTTTTTTCAACTTGTTTAAGATAGTTACATGCCAAAAGCCAAATTCCAAAGTTTGGTAATCACATGTTGGCAAGCTCCAAGAAGTGTCAATTATGTATTATTTTCTTTGTCATAGACACCTATGAAATGTCAAATACATTGCAAAAAGAGTGTTGGACATCTGTCTGAATTAAGATTTTAATTTCTAGTTATGGACACGTTTAACTGAGTATCAGATTTGACATGTGTCGGACACCGATCCATGCTTCTTAGCTACTAGTTGTAACCGGTGCCTGAAGGCACTACTACAAAATTGTACCCCATGTACAAATCTAGTATTGATTATGGTCATACTTTTTCTATCATCAAAATATTACGTACGGAGTAGCATATTTGTCTTACTTTAGTTATTGTGTGTATTGATCCACACCTCACATATATATCAAGTTGAATGGTGGCTATCATTTTCGTATGAAAATTTTCTTTTAGTAAATCCTCCAAACCGAGACTCCCTACGAAATCCCTACTGATCTCTAAGAACCCGCCTATTGAACGTTACAATTAGTTTTCTCATGAAATGACCACCTGTCAATCAAATGTCAAAAATGTTGAATTTTTACATTTCCAAAAATCACATATTTATATCCTGACGTAAAGCCTGATAGTTAAGAGCTACTTCAATAGCAGTTTAAATTTCCTCCCCCAAATCATTTTTGAAGCATTGTTTGTTGCAAGTCTTCTCAACGTGAGAGTTAATAATAGAAAGTGGATACGAAAAGGATATCTACTCAAATTCGTAGGAGTAATATCAGTTTTTAAGTTACATCAATATTATGGCTCAAACTTTGAAAACATGAAGTAAAAAAGAAACATGCATCCTTGCATTTCTTAAAACTACTACAGTAAGGAACCCAACATTGGCCGTCACAAAGTCAACAATTTAACAATTTGGCATCACTCTCCTCTTGATATTGAAATAGATAATAGTAATAGATAGATGTATATACGCTAGACGCTCCAGCACACGCGATGGGTGTGCAAATTCTATTATGCTAAAGAGGGAAAGCAAAAGATCTTCTTTTGATAGTTATCCATTATGAAATCTTAGATTTTAAAGTAGAAAACAGAGGAAAAGAAAACTAAGGTGGCATTTTTTTCCTCTTCTTGGTTGTTTCTTTGGGTAGTTAAAGGGGTAGCTTAGGAAATTAAAATGGTGACCGTTTTTCATAACGGCCGTTTCATACCAAGAGGAATGTTGATTGGGTTCCGTTCATAATATCAATAGTCTCTCTCTCTCTCATTTATTTGGTTTGAATCAGATATTTGGGATTGGGTTGTGATTAAGATCTTGTGATTCCCATTTAAGGGTTTGATTTGTCAATGCCAATCATGTGAATTTTAGATGTACTTATCTACCTTTTTATGGGATTCTGTTGTTTGACTTGCATTACTATCATTTTTCTTTTTGTACTCAAGTAAGACAAAGGGAATATGGTAGGAGTATAAAAGGCAATTTAAGGAGTGCAGGTGTGTGGTAGGCCAAGAGAAGTTTTTCTTTTGATCACCGAAATAGGCCCAGAAAAGTTACGAAAATGAGTTTAAAGGTTGTAGGCCAAGCAAGATAATAAGTGTTTCTACTATCTTTCACTGGCGCCTAGGGTCTATTCCGTGTTTTTGCTAAAAAAAAGTATGCCAATCTTTTATGTGAGGTTGTAGGCCAAGCAAGATAATAAGTGTTTCTACTATCTTTCACTGGCGCCTAGGGTCTATTCCGTGTTTTTGCTAAAAAAAGTATGCCAATCTTTTATGTGCCGGAATTCGAGGCTGACTATGATGCCCACAAGCGAGTGTCAATAAGATTTTCTTCTAACTGGCATATTCAGAGTTACAGCATGCACTGTGTTTTCAGCCTGAAGGATTTTGAAAAAGAGCTTTTCGGCTAATATTGGTCCCAAAATCATTTCCCAATTTTAAATAGTGAGAAGAGGGGAAACTTATATAAGATAGAGGTGCAGTGGTTGTTTAAATGTCCTTGCTACTCCTTTAGATGGATAAGATCATTTTGCTCTCAGGCTATGATTGAACAAGTATTTCTATGTTTGTGCAAAAAGGAAATTCTTACTCAACTTTTTGAAACACAAGTGGGAAGGGATATCTTATTGCAAATTTGAAAGGGCTATATATTTGAAGTAAAAGGAAAAAAAGTAAACAAGTTATGTATCAAGAGAATATGGTGAAGACTAAACATGTAATTGTGTTGCAGGTATCGAGCAATCAACAAACCGGCTGGGATTGTCCACTGGCTAAACCATAGTAAAGATGCACGAAACGTTGATTGGGTTGTGATAATAGATGCAGACATGATCATCCAGGGCCAATCATACCATGGGAGCTTACTGCAGAGAAAGGCCGGCCAGTTGCTGCATATTATGGGTAATTACAGCCATCCTTACGATCTGTGGTATTGGTACGTTTTACTGAAGGCAGCTGTGAGGTTGTGAATTGGATATGCCTCTCCCAATTGCTCAATTTCGTCATCATGCTTTTGCTGGTTGATGACTAATTTTGTTGATTATACGTGATGTCATTACGTCCTTGTTCTTAACTTGTACTGCCTCTTTTTGAACATGTTGGACGGGGCAGAATGGATCCTGTTAGAACAGAGAGTACAGCATTCTAGGTTTCCCCTTTACATGTTATTTCTCTTTGGACTTATTGAACAATCACTATTGTTGCACTTCACAATGCATCACTGTTTGAATTATTGGCAAATCTAACATATATTTGTCGCATTTGAGTTTGCAAGGCCCTTTATTTTTTTCATATTTCAACGGCTAATGCTATGCTTGGAGGAGGGAAAAGAGAAATTCCAACTTTAGTGCAACTCAAAACAGGAAAGGGATCTGGCTACATTTCCTTTTTCCGTCATTACTTGACCTTGTTCCCTAAAAACGTTGGAACTCTTTTAGGGCATGTTCATTGACTTCAGCATCTTCTGTTTAATGTTTCGTTATTATTGTAGTCCTATGGTATAAACCTTCGGTGAAAGTCTTCTTGTCTCTTGTTTTGTTGCTTTTTTACTCTTGGTATTTTTCTCATCCGAAGTGGTAATTAAGTATCTTAATTTCTCCATTAATTCCATCATGGAATTGTCAGATACTACAAAAGTTTAGGTTTTGATTGCTATAGAATACGTCTTTGTTTAGTTTTGAAGTTCAAGTGTTGGAGATTATCCATGCACGACTTGGAATTGTCAAACTCTGTCATCTAGTATTTGGTTTAGTTCTTTTCATTACCTGTTCCTTTCAATTTTGCACTACAAATTCTGCAGATCTATATTGTTTTAACAAGAAATGCCTCTTGCTGTAGTTGCTGCAATTTTTGCCACAGCATTGCATACTAAACAAGTAAAAGCTGAATCTTCATCCCTAAAAAAAGGCGACTCCAAAACAGACGTGGAACAAGATGAAATCGACGGTTCCGAAAACAAGATGTAAAACCATCCACATCCAATAACTGTTGACAAAAATCGAAACAAGAAGAAAGACTGAATCGGGATTCCAAAACTCAATTTTTTACGAGCTATTTGTATTAGGAATAACTTTGTATATATACTAAGCTATCTGTTTTTGTAGATTTCCAATCACTTTGTACCTAAAACAATATTTTGAATGCTTCAGTGTTTCCACACGAAATAATGATAACCAAGCCCTCATTCGAAACACTATTTCTATGTCTTCAATGTCTCTTCGATCTTCTTGTACCTTTTCTTCTTCAATTCAATCTATTAATAGAATGCAAATACACGTAGGTTATTATTATAAAAATCAAACAAAAGCTTTCATCAGTGAAAAATCTTTCACCACTGAGCACATGGTGACTTGCGAAAGCTGTGACTAGTTTCTTGAGAGAGAGAGAGAGATAGAGTGCCAAATGGTGTGCGTGTGCATGTTTGTTGCAGGGCAAGGGAGTCAAGGGTGAGGGTGGGAAGGAGGGAGGGATGGAATGGGCAAATATCCCTCTCATTTGGTCACGTGAGTGGCACATGTAGGTTTTCCATCCAAAACTTTAATGAAAGCCAACATAGGATTGACATTGAAACGAATTTCAAAATGCAAGATTAAGTTTGTTAAAATTAAAACTAGAAGGACTGAAGTGTTCTTTCATACAAAGTTGAAGGGATATACCAGAAATTTATCCCATAAGAAAAGAAGCACTTGCTTATTATATTGGTTTGTTTATTTAAGTTCTCACATTTGCACTTCAAATCAACATTATCATTTTTCTATGTTCCAATCTGCCTCAAGCAAAGGACAAGCACGTACCTTCGTTATCATGGCCCATCCTCTACCCAATCAAGACACTGATTCAAGTGCAAGCCCTGTGCATACTATCATAGAAGGTGATTTTCTGAGAGTTTACTTTACTTGGGGAGGAACAAATTTGTTTCCCAATGCGAAGATGTTTGAGAAGTTAAAAACATTTTTGGGGGAAAAAAACTAGCAAGTCTATATTGTTCAATCCTAAGTCACGACGGAACCTCCCAGCTCGTTCAAGTCACTAATTTTGCATGAACAGTTGCTCGAGAGGGAAATTGATTACTCAGACGTGTGAAGAAGTAACAAAGCCATAGAAGTGAACAAGAAAAAGTGCAGGAAAAAAGAAGTGAAGGAATTCCAAATTCAAACACCATCAGTCAACATTGGAAATATGGGGTTCCAAGATATCCCATAGTGACCACACCTATTGTTCCTTCTCTCTCTCTCTCTCTCTAAAAATCTCTCTTCCTTCTCTCTAAAAACTTCTCATCACTTAGGGCTCCCGTCTTGGGGGGGGGGGGGGGGGGGGGCGGCCGCCGCCGCCGCCTGCCTCCCCTCTCTCTCTCTCTCTCTCTCTCTCTCGTTCCTTTCTCCTTCTTCTCTCTTCTCTTTTTCTTTTCTTTTTTTCCGTTTCAGGTGTGGTGTTGCTGTCGCGGTGGCTCTTTCTGCAGTCCTTCCTCTCTTTGGTTGCTTCCTCGTTGGCGCCTCGGTTTCACCCGCCGGTTACACTGTTGGGTATAACCGGTTTTCGGGCTTAACGGCATAGGGTGGCTTAGTAGCTAACGGTTGGAAGTTTTGATGGCCGATCCCGTTTGCTATGGTTCTTTCATCTTCTCTATCGAGACGTGCTGCTACCGATGAATGTTGGAAGCCTTGTTGGTTTCCGATCAGAGACGTTGGTAGCTCTGGAGGTGACGGCTTCTCCTCGGTGGTACGACGGTGGAGGGTCTTGGTGGTGGCGGTGGTGGTTGTCGAAGGGCCATTTTTCTAAGGTGATGAGGGGCGGCTACTTGGGCTTGATTTTAGTGGCAGGTGGTTGTCCGGTGGTTTCTAATAAGTTTGGACCTCTCCTTTCTTTATTCTTTTTTCTCGGCATAGGGCGGTGAGTGGTGGGTTATGGTTTTCGGATTTGACGCTGTGGTGGCCGGTGGGTCTGAGGTTCAAGGATTTAACGATGTTTGGGTGGCTTTCCGTGAGGTGAGGCGGCTTGGAGCTGCGGGTGTTTGACTTGGAAGAGGAGAAGCAGAGGTTTACGGTGGCTATGGAGCTGAAGCTGTGGATGATGTACGGTGGCTATGGAGCTTTTGTGGTGGCGTAGAGGTGGTCGGGTGATTGCGGGACTGGTGCGGCGGCGTAGAGGTGGCCGGGTGATGTAGGGTTTGGGGTTATTTGTTTGAGGTGGGCCGGCCCAATCTTTAATGTTTGGGTGATCTGGGTTTGGTCTAACATTAGTTGTTTTTTGGGCTTAGCCCATAGGGTGTGATGTTGGCACCTTGCCAATAGTTTTTTTTAAAAAAAAAATCGAGAGGCAGAGAAGTAGGTTAAGATCTCGCGAGAAGAAGTTGCTCAATGCATTTCTTTTCCTACTGTTGTATGCTGATTTCATTTTGTATCCCGATTATTTCGTGATGAATGAAATTATTTTTGCCGATCAAAAAAAAAAAATAGTGACAACACTTGGCCCCTACTGAGGCTTAGTAAGAAGATCCTGAACCCGCAAAAGAATCCACTGGTTTTTTCGCGGGTGACAGTTCTAAATGAGCTAGCTGCCGATAGCTGCTGGGAAGCTGGTTTCACTTATTCAGTTCATCAGCCGAAATAAAATCAAACTTACAGCAAACTGATGGGATGGTGTTGTCAAATGGTTCTTTTGCGACTAGTGAAATAAGGTACAGCCAAAACCGAGCAATCTAGTTGGGTTTAGTTAACCAATCTTAACTGCATTGTGCTCATAACAAGGCATAGTGAATGCACAGTACTCTTACGAACAGGGGAAAATCAAAATTGTAACACACGCAAATGAGAAATCAAAACAGCAAAAATTCTCATTCAAATTCAATGCAATCACCTCAATCATAGTAGCGCACACGTTAAAATCATCTTTAAAGTCAAAATTTCTTTCAAGTGCAATAATTCTGAAGTTTTCAAATGCCTTGTTCTTTAGCTTTTAGCTGCCTGCTTTTCTTTTGCCTTCTGAATCTTCAAAACCTTCTTCACAATCTTTTGCTCTTCCACCAAGAAGGCTCGGATGATTCTACAAAAACAAATATTAGTAAAATCAAACAAATAACAGTAACCATAATCATACTTGAACAGAACAAACTTAACAAGATAACATGCGCATCACAAAAACAAGTTCATTTTGGCAGATTTCTCTTAATAGTTAAATCTCAACAAACCTCTCTCTAACAGCACCTCCAGATAATACACCACCATACGCACGGTTAACAGACCTTCTGTTCCTGGATAGTCTGGATCGCTTGTACTCAGCTGGTCTCAAGTGAGGAATCTGTAGAAAAAGCCAACACATGGTTACTACCAAATGCATATGTTGTCAACCAACGGCACTTGCGTCAAAACAATCATAAAACAATCATAAAACCGACGACTCTTTCACAAACTTTAATATATCCAAATTCAAAATGCATAGCAGCCTAGGCAGAAAAGGGCAAAAGCAAGCCAAAAAAAGATGTAAAGAACCATCAGAGAAGCAAAAAATTGTAGCACACTTCTCAAATAAACATCGAACATCATATCAAAATTGGAATCTCTTCTCTTAGGGACTTCCACAATGACAAATTAAAATAAAGACCATGAATCACTTAGGTAAAGATAACAAAAAAGCAGACACCAATTAAACAACAAAACCAGATCTGAAGTACAAAATAAAATAAGTAGCAGCAGCAAGATATACTATTGAGTCTTGACCAAGAAAGGGTCATGTGATCTTCACCTAGTAGTGTAACAATATCATATTAAGGTACTTAACTAAAAGGACTTCCTATCGGACAGCAAATCCACCTCAAAATATCAGTCCCCGCTCCCAAGTCAAAATCTCGAACGAACCCCACTCCTATGAGGAAGAAATCCGATCCCAACTAAGACAGAACCTCTCAAACATACAAATGCCAAAAGAACCAAAGAAAAGATGTCATGAGAAAACATGAAGTAATGATTAGATTCAAGAAAGGAAAAAAAAAAAACTCAAATTTGCTCATGTCCTTAATACAATAATACAGAGTACTAGCTTTTGTTCACTTCCTATTCCTTTTCTTAGTATCAATTTGTTGTTAGTCTTAGTATGCACGTAATTTGTGTCAACTACAATCATAGTAATCATAGTACTCATCAAGGTTCCACGTCCTGATTGACGTGCATCATATGGAACTCTGAACTCTCCTCAGCCATCATGCATACACCAGCCCACGAGATTTCAATAGACAAAACCCGAGAATGACAGGAGAAGAACATAGCATGGAGATGAATAGTTGAAACCATTGTAACCATGGAAACCAACCTAGCAACACAGGTCTGCATTTAGGGAAAAGCAAAAAACTTTGTACTAGGAAAAAGGTACATTGCTAAAGACACTGGCATCCTCAATTCAACACCTTCATGTTTCAACACATCAGTCACCTAAGCTACAAATCAATCTTTCAAAATAACCCAAACCAACACAGTTAAGAGATACTCCCATAATATTTCATTCAGTTAGTAAAACTATTCAAGGAAGAGATTTGGATCTCAACAGATGTATGATGTATCCATATGACATGAGAAGTTGCAATGTGCTAAAAAAATTGGTGATCATGAAGATCAACTTTATTCTGCAAGGAATTCTAAACAAATGCAACAGAAATTTTCAAGAAAATCAGCACTGTTTTCTTGAGTGATATAGGAACCTAACACGTCTACTTCTCCACACAAAACCCAAACTTGGTTAAACAGTTCTCCCCCAAAACAAAATGTGCCTGTGAAGAAGAAAAACCTTCGGATCAATAAAAAAGAAAGAAAGAAGTCACGTTTGGCGTCTTGAAAGCAAAAAGATTGCATAGAACAAGGAAACAAATAGCAACATATCACAACTGCCAAATGGTTATTCTCACCAGAATTGTGCATGTAAGTATAAGGTTCTTGACTCTCAAGAAATGGATCACATAAATTCCGCAAATATCCAAACCTTTTGGTTTAGCAGAAGTTAATTTTAGCTCACTTCATCTCAAATGAAAATTACCAAATCTTAAAAAAAAAATTGGGGAAAATGAAAAGCCATATGCTATTTATTTCATATTCAAGCATTTCAAATCATCTAATTCTATACAGTGAAAGTGAATTATATCAAAGAAACAAAAGCGAACAGGGGCCATCCCTAAACAAACAGTTTTAGCATCTATTTTATGACCAAACTAGCACAAATATACAATTAAACACTCATATGGTAATTGCAAGGGGATAGAGAGCACAAGCAATATCAACTACAAGTTATTGAACAACTTTTATAAATGTGCTCTCCACTACATTTGTCTACCTCATAAACCCAGACTCTTGAACTCGGGCATCAACAAAAAGAGATGCATTTCGTCCATTAATTCATCAGTTTTCTATCCAACAATTCGCAGACTAAACAGCCCTATTGCCAAGAGAGTACAGACTCTATTTCCCTAACACAAGCACCATAGCGAACAACCCCATAGAAGTTAAATGTAGCATGGGAGTAAAACTATCATCCTGGCTTTAAGGAGAAGGGAATCATGCAAAAACGATTCAAAAAGAACGCCGAAGGAGCCAATATTTGACCAAACCACTTCTTAAACAAATATTACAGGAAAGCCCTCTCTCTTCTCCTTCTCTCTCTTCTCTTCACTCCCAACTCCCTCCCTAAACTTAGCAAACCTAGTAGGAGCCAACCTTAGGAACAATTGTGGAGAGTCCACTAGAGCACGAAAATGATGAAATACTAATTAACTTTGTCCATGTCACCTGGGAGCCCTACTAGGAGCCATTCAAAAATTCCATTGGAGATGCTCTAAGGATTGTTCACGAAATTCTCTACAAACAAGAAGATGTAATATAAAACATCACATTCAAAGGTGACATTAACCCCAAATTATCGAACGAACTCGACACAAGCTAAACCAAATTCGAACATGTGTTGAACCAGAACAGATTGGAAACATAATGGCAGCATACATACCCCTTGGATTCTCTTTCCAGTAACGGGACATTTAGGCCCACTTGCTCTCTTCTTAGTACTTTGGTACACCAACTTCCCACCTATATGTTCATTGGGTGCCCAAAAAATTAGCAACACAAACCACTTACAAAATTTTGTATATCTGTGAGTCTATCTACAAATATATACTACTCTGCGCCAAAATGCAACATCTGAACCGGAGATAAAACATATATAGCAATTTTAGCATTACAAAAAAGACCGTAGATCTCACAAAATGAACTTATAAGATGGGAGTACTTGAAGCTAGGGCCATATCGAAAGAAATGTATAATGTACACAAATATGTATACCTGGAGTTTTGACGATTCTGTGCTGGTTGGATTTGGTGGCATAGCTATGGCGTTTCCGGTACGTGAGACGCTGCACCATTTTCGGGAGAGTTTAAGATCTCGCTCTGTAAAAGTCCCCTCTCTCAATCTCTCTGTGCCGAAACGCGGAGGTTCTTGTCGAGTTTGGAGTTGATGAGTTAAAACCCTACAGAATCGCCTGTGCCCTAGATCTAACGGCTGAAATAAGTAGCCATTTTTACTGTCTTCGTTTGACTGGGGGCTCTTGGACTTTGACAGTCAACCTTTATTTTTGTTCTGAGAATTCAAATAAAGGGACAGAAAAATGAGAGTCTTATTTTTTTTTTAAGGGAAGAAAAATGACTCCTATGACTGGAAATTGGTGTAGATTTGGCCAATAATTAATCCAGATTATTTTTTTCTTCATTCAAATTTTTCCACATTTATTGGTTTCGAGTCGATTTTTCATGAATTATTTTGGCTGATAATTAATCTAGATTATTTTTTAGAGGAATCTCAAAAGTAAAAAATTATTATCAAAATCTTTAAAAAGTTAAATAAAGGCAAAAATGTCTATTTTGGATTATTTTTGTCTTTATTCACACAAAAATTAGCCTAGTTAATAATGTTTTACTTTTTATATTCCTCTCTCGTCAAGACGAACCAAAAATTCACAAAAAAAAAAAAAAATGATGCAAATCTAAAAAATGCGACAAAATTGAATGAAGACAAAAAAAAAATGCCTTAATTATTTAGCCAAAACACCCCGTAGTATAAATTCTTCTAGATGAAAAGGAAAAACTTCATTTTTAGTTTTAGGGGTTGTTTCCGATCTACTAAAATAAAAAAATTGCTAAAAAATCAAGGGTTGATTTCAGCAAATTGTAGCTATTAGCAAATGGAAAACAACTACAGAGGTGGCGTTTAGGACTTTCGCTCTTTTTATCGGAATTACTCTCTGAGCTCCTGGTTAGATGATGAGAATTCCGATAAAAAGAGCGAAAGTGAGAAGAGCGAAATGAAGAACAAGTAAAATCAAAAGAGAGTAATTCATTTCTGTAGTTCTCATCACAGTTCATGTAAAATCAAAAGGAAGTACAGAAATGAAAAGGAAGTACAGAAATGAAGAACAAGTTCATGATTTTATTATATGTAGCCTTTAACTTAAATTTTTCATCTAAGTCCTCAACGTCAAGAACGTCATCTCAAAAGGATGTACAGAAATGAAGACCCACCTGTCACATACTCTCTTAGAAAGGGTACAAAATTTAAAGGCACAAACCCCATTTATAGTCATCCCTTTAGGCTGTTTCTAGATTTTGCCTATTAATAATAAGGATGTTTATAATAAAAGCCTAATTTCTTTATTAAAAAAGTTTTATTAATGAATATAAACATTTCTCGACATTTTGTTTAACAAAAATAAATAATAAAGTCCTAACAACATGCATAACGATTAGTATAGACAAACAACTAAGAGGTCGAATAGCGACAAAAACATGATTTAGGGTCATAACCGTACAAACTAGCAAGTTAAAGGGCTTGGGGTGTAGTTTCAACATTGGGGCAGGGAGTCTCTGGCTTGATCTTCCATGCGGGATTCGGGGATGTCCTAAACGGCCTGCAAAACAGAGCATGTATATGTCTTCTTCGAGTTTTCACAAAACCCTTAGCATGGAGGCATAACTCTTGGCCCATAAACTACATTTTAAGGTACTCCAACACGTACTACAAATTTCTAATCCTTGGTTGTGTAATATCGAGTATTTATAGGATAATTCGCTACATACCCATGGTTACCAAACCCGTAACCATGGTTAAATGCCATCATTACATCTTTCCAAAAAAAGATGTCTGTGGGTGAGTTCAACATTTTCCATTCTTGACACGGCTGATTGGATATCTGATAAGTAATTTGGGGGCTTGTGTATGCTTAATCCATCTTGGTCATGACTTCTGAAGGGAATTGCCGTTCATCAAGACCTTAAGCTTCCTCAGACATCGAGGACCTGTCCTTAACCCTTTAGATGGGTTGACTATGTTCAAGGCGCTCATTGACCGAGCTTATGGTTGGTATTGGGGATAATGAAATTTGGTTGACCTTTGCCATTGTTCAAGTTCGGGTCAGCGCTAACTTTTCTAGCCTTTGTTGACCCTCTTCAGATTTATTTTGCCTTTATTCACATTATGCTTTATAAGTTCCTAGATATTTATTTTCACCTCCCACAATTACAATCACCAAGTATGTAATTCTATTCTATTTGTACAAAAATGAGAAAAACAATGCTAAAACAATGATGATGAAAGTGAAATAGTAATTGCATAATGTACATATACTTCTCATTGAAAATATACTTCTCATATTGGACCTGAGAAGTACTTTAACTATCATTTTTTTCCCTTCTCCAACCAAAACATTACGTCATTCATTTTTCTCAACTAGCATCCTGAGGATCTGAAGCACAGAAGAACGTCGAGCGTCTTCCTCACCAATCTCGCTCCTCTCTCTTCCACCAAGGTACGGAGTACGCCTCTCTCTCTCTCTCTCTCTCTCTCTCACACACACACACCTCTTGAAAGGGGTATGGGTTGGATTCATTTCAAAGCACACTTTTACCATAAATACCCAAATGGGCCAAAACATCACTTAAAACGTGTTTTTGAAGGTCCATTTTTAAAAACATGTTTTGAAAACACGCTTTTTAGGCGGATAATTAACGAATGTCAAAACCGTGTTTACCAAACACGATTTTTGTGAAACCATAATTGCTTATCACGCTTTCACATATTTCAGAAAAAAATTTACAAGTTGCATATTAATTACTTAAGTTATAAAATCAACTCAAATCGGTTAATCGCCCATAGATATTACCACCCCAACATGGATTGTTTAAAATACTTCTCAGATATCGAATAAGTGTTCTAAAACACAAATTAAACCGACTTCTCATTTTAAGAATGAGAAGTATGTATGTTATACAATAAGTATACGGGAAGTATATTCGCAGTTAGTAAAACACAAATTAAACCGACTTCTCATTTTCGAAATGAGAAGTATGTATGGACACACTGGCCAAAAATCCACGTTGGATGGGAACACGTTGAATGAAATTTCAAGATACATCTAAGGTTAAGAATGAGAACTGGATAAAGATCTCATGTTAAACATGAGAAGTACAAAACAACGGTAGTTTTATAAATAGTTTGAAAATAACGGTAGATTGCTAAATAGTTTATAAAACATCATTTTCATAAAAAAACTCTGTTTCCCTTCCCATTTTTCCAGTTGACTTCTACAGAGAGAAAGAGAGAGAGAGAGAGAGAGAGAGAGAGAGAGAGAGAGGTGGGGCTACCACCCAACCACCACCACTGCCGCAAACCACACAGACAAGGACGCCTCCACCACCAGTGACCACCACCACCTCCGTAGCCGACGCCTCCACCCAATCACGCCACTCCATGCACCTCTGTCCGTCTGTAGTTGAACCACCATCATCTTCTTCGTCGGTGTGAAATTCCCACTCTCTCACTCCACGTATTCTCTTCTTCTTCGTCGGCAAGCGCTCACACAAAGCTTTTCGAGCCTGAGTATAGACACCTAAGGCTACGTCGTTCCTCTTTCGAGAGTTTCAGTTTCTATCGATGAAATTTTGGACGGAAACCCAGAAATTGGGCAATGTTTCTCCTCGGTGCCGCACCCTCAGTTTGCACCCCTACCCATCATTTTCCTCTGGCGTGGAGGCTAAGTCCTCTGGGGCAGCAGGTGGGGTGGAGAAGCCGCATAAGTCGAACATTTGGATTGAGACTGAGGAATACTTCATGGAATTAACAGCAGATGAAACAATGTTTTTTAATTGGAAAAACAAAACATTTTGTGAAAATTTCAAAAAAAAAAACCAGAAACAAGTCCTACCAGAGGAGGGAGAGTGAGAGAGAGTAAAGGAATTTTAAGAGTGCCTTACCACGTGTCCTCAACCGTGTCAAAAAGATGTCCACGTAAGCATGCCGTTTGCCACCTATGCAACTTCCATTCATTTGTGGATGGAAAGGGCAACATTGAAATTCGTCACAAAGTGTATGCGTAAAATTGAAGCAGAAAATTTTACAATGACGAAATTGAAATGGTGGCTATTTTGTAGGAACCATAAAATTGCTCATATTTATTCGATAATTTGTGTTTGTCTTACAAACAAAGTTTGCATTTCGTTAAATAGTTAAATTTACATAATGTTGAACGTACAACTACATTCTGAATCGAGAAATAGTGCTAACAGAATACAACATACAAAACCTAACAAGAAAATTACACGAAAGGAAATTGTTCCGTCACTTCGGGATGTCGAACCACCATCACTTGTTTGATGTTTTGTTTGAGCCGATTGCATGTCTCTCACCCGAAAAGTCTCTGTATGGAAATTTAACAATGCTATTTCCGCTTTGTCGAGTGTGTTGTACCTTTCAAGCTCCCTGAGTATCCATTGACCTAGACTTCAGCTTCCTCCCATGTGTTGTAGATCCCCGGCCGATGTCCAACGAAAACCACCCAATACGACTCTTGGCCTGCCATTGAATAATCTAAAATGAAAACAAGCAATGATCACATTTCCAAAAAGTAAGACTATGCATATATGGGAAAGTCGGCTCAGATTTTGACTGGCACCGGCACACATTGCACAAATCGAACAACAAATTATGTTGCCATCAACCAGTGACCATCATAAATTGTTTGGCTTTCTCGAGTGCTTTGCCTATTTTTTGCAAAATAACATCACAACCGGTAAAGAGGATCACTAGTGAGCAAAAGGAGCAGCTACCAACTTAGAATCACCAAGTAGCAACTACCATCCTATTGCCCTAATTTAAGTTTTTTGGACACTTATTTATGCTGTTTTCTGGGTTTTATTGCAATTTGGGTTGCCAAATATGCAACTCAAATTCAGTCACACACACACTGACTACAACAGGCTCAACAAATTCATCATAGGCAACCCAGAAAATAGCATACAAACTGGCCTAAATCCTGGCATACAAACTGTCCACAAATGGGCATGTCAAGTGCTCAAAAAAACTGCACCATAGGTGGCCAGATTACGTATCAACAAATGCCCAGAAAACACCTTCTCATGTATCCACCAAACTGCACCAAAACACTGCCCAAAAAACATCATTAAGTGCTCAAAAAACCTGCACTACACAACTGCCCAGATTACGTGCCCAGAAAATAGCACTAAGCTATCAAATAAAGTGCTCAAATAAACTGACTTCAAATGCCCAGACAACTGCAACAAAACGTAATGTAATCTGCACCAAAACTCAGACCACCATACTGCATGTAAGTGTGCCCAGAAAACACCATAACCACAAGAAAACACCATAAACACCAAAAAAAAGCAGAAAACAGGAGTACAACTGCCCAAAAAATAGGAGTACAAATGCCCAGAAAACAGCAGAACTAGGGCATAAAACTGCATACAAAGCAGCTCAGAAAACAATGCATAAAACTGCATTAAAAGCTGCCCAGAAATGCAGAAAATTTGGCCACATGAATGAAGGCCAGAAACACAAATTTTCAGCCCAGAAACAGTGCATAAACTTGCCACATTAGGCAGCCAACAAACATGCCACAACTGCAAATAAAAAACCTCAGCAAAATGCCTACAAACCTGCCCAGAAACAATGCATAAAACAGCCCAGAAACAGTGCATCAAATTGCATATGAAACAACCCAGAAAACCCAACCAAACAACAACAAAATACAGCCCAAAAAACAGGTCCTTGCCTGTATCAGTAAACAACATTTGCACCTGCAAAAACTGACTAAAAGTGCCCAGATTGGTGCACCAATTTGCAAGACCATGTCAAACTGCCAACAACCACAGCTCATAATATCCATGATATGCATCAAACATACAATACAATGGTAATGGGCTCAGATAAATATCATCATTGCCTAACTTAATTCAACAAACATTCTCATATCATTGGGCTCAGACATGTCATATAATCATCAGCGGTACTGTTGGTTGCATAATGGTTGCCCCGCCAAGGTAACAACATAATGACAAAAACCAAAACTATTATGACTTCATCAAAAAAGTTCAACAATCAAGTTCATAACTAACATGTAAAGCATGAGAGTAGTATTTACTACTCTCATGAAACATATGGCTGCTACCACAACCTTACGTAAACTTCTTCCTTCGTTCATGTTTAGTTAGTCTTGTCATCTGTATACCTCAATTAAAAGGTTGCACAAATTAAACCAAGCTACGAACAAAATACACTAATTTAATTAACTATTTGGGGTTGCTAAACATTATGAAAATTGCTTTTGGAAAATCATCGTGTCTATTGAATATGATCGAAAATTACGCCAAACAAAATAAACTAATTTAATTAACTAAAAATACAGAAAATTAGGCCCAAACTAGGGCTACCATCAATGGCAAAATTAGGGCAAAATCTCAGTACCAAACAAGCTAACAAAGTCAGATTGTGTCACACCCCACTCTGGCAAAATAAAACTTGCACAAAGTGACAGGACACCTGACACCACCTGTACGCCTTTCCGGTTTCTCACAAAAATAATACTCAAAATTAGACTACACCTCGCAGCAGAACCAATAAAAAAATAAACAGGTGTTCACACCTCCACATCATTTGTACAGTCAACCATATTAGACTTGTACTGAACCACACCAACCTCACATTATATAGTCATTCTACAACACCCTCTAACTGACTAAATTATAAAACTCAACCTCTATGAACACCTGACTGTCACCCTGGCACTGTAGTGGACCGACGTCTAGCACAACTGGAAATCTGCAACCAAAAAGGTTACAGGAGAATGTACCTTAGCAACATAATAAATGGAAATGATAAGTATTTAGATGGATCGATGTATAAACAACACACCAACACATTTGCTTAAACAATTTAGATGGATCACAATTTTTAAAGCATCACACCCACATTTTTATCTCAAAACACAGCACACCATATTTATTTCAAAAATACAGCCCACCGGCTCATCTCAAAACTTGGCCCACCGGCCCATCTATAAAAAAAACACAGCCTATCGGCTCATCTAAAAAACACGGCCTATCGGCTCATCTCAAAAACACGGCCCACCGGCCCATTTCATCAACACACCTCTGTAAGTTTTGCAAAATATTTCACATTTTCTTTCACAATATAAAATAATATCCTATCATTTTACCCAATGTGCCAACGAGTCGCCAACCTCACGACCGGGAGTTATGACGGTACCGTTACCACGCTCACAGGCTCACATATAGTGGCGGTGACGAGGGCCATTCTTTATCACCAATGGTAGGTGCAACCACAACGTAAGCAAAGCTTACCGGCAAGCAGCAACCAAGCTTGCACATCAAACATTTGGCACAGCCCACGAATGCAAGTTGCCAACCTTGCAAACAAAAATATTGGCACAGCCCACGCTACAAGATGCCAACCTTGCAACTTTTTGGCTAAAATGCTGACACACAGCCAGATGGCACAGCCCACGAATGCAAGTTGCCAACCTTGCAAACTAAACATTGGCACAAGAGGCATAAAATATTCTCTTTTCACCCACCAGAAATCATTTGATCCATCACTGAAAATCATTTAATCCGTCCAAACACAATACTTTTAACATATACAAAAATCACAAGGAGAGTTTTCAAAACATCAATAATCACACCACACATTTGAAAACACCACATAAACACTACACATTTCTATTTATTATAGAGGCTGTACATTCTCACCTGTCATAACAGGACCAACTCCGCCATAGACTTAACCTCTATGCACCAGAAGTGTCACCACGACCATCTTACAGTATCATCACCTATGACATCAATTATGTATCACCCATAAGCTCACTACCAAAAATTCATGCCCAAATGCAAGTGAAATGCATGAAAATGTATCCTACAACTCAACAGTGCTGCGCTCTATGAATTTTCAGAATTAATCTACTTATCCGATTCCCACGAAATTTTCACCACAAACTACAGAATCACACTTCATCATCATATCCAAAATTCAGAATTTTCTGAGCTCCGTAACTATTTTTAAACAACCTCCACACAAACCCAGAACTTGCTGAAAATTCCCCAAAACAGATTTTTCCCTAACTTCAAATTAAAAACTGCTATTCTCTGGAAATAATTAAGGCACAACCCATACATCGTTTCGAAGGTATACGAGTCTAGTTTCATAATCAAAAGACGGTGTACCAATCGGATACCCGAGCTAAAAGTTATAACCGTTTTCCCAGGACATGACAGTGCTGTCTGCACAAACACGAGCCTGACAGCAGATTGGTTCACGAATTTTCATATTTTCTGTATTTCGAATTAAACTCTGAATTTTTTTACACAAAGTAGAAAACATCCATGGGTATCCACTGTAAAAATATCGTAAATTTCCGACTTCAAGAACCCTGTCTTAAAATTCGCCAAAAACCATGGTAGATGTGGTTTTTCACAAAACCAGTCAGTGAACCATTCACCTTCCTTTCACGAATTTCATAAAAATCAAACCCCAAATCACTCTTATGAGATGCAAAATCAGTGATTAACTTGTAAAAGAACAACGTATATCAAGAATTTCAGAAATTAAACTCTAATTCGTACCTTAATTTTGAGTTTTCCCCAATTTTTCCTTCTTCTCTTTCTTCTTCTTCTTCTTCTTCTTCTTCTTCTTCTTCTTCTTCTGCCGACTTCTCTCTCTCTCTCTCTCTCTCTCTCTCTCTCTCTCTCTTCTCTGATTGTTGGCAGAGGAAGTGGGGAAATAAAAATCTTCCCCTTGACTTAGAGTCAAATAAGGGATGATGTGTCCCATTTGCTCCAATTTTCCACAACAATCTTTCTTTCTTTCTTTCTTTTTTCTTTCTACGTACTGATCTCTTTAAGGGGGAAAATATCCCCTCAACTGAATTATTGAGGGGAAAATGATTGGGTGTGGGTGAGAACAAGCCCCGTTTCGACCGTGCAGTCCAGATACTACCTCAGAAAATTCTAAAAATTTTACCATGGCTCCAATAAATTACCTTGAGACTAACCGCGGTCTCGGTTTATCCAATAACATTCTCATAAGTACTCCAAAATGTGTGTCAAATATTTTTGAAATAATCCGGGGTGTTACAGATTGAGTCTCAGAAATTAGGGAAAATTGACCACAGTCAATCTCAGACATTAGGGCTAAATTGTTTAACCATGGAAACCTAGATTCATGCTCAGAAATTAGGCCTACAAAACCCACATTCAATCTCAGAAATTAGGGCTACAAAACCCACAACCAATCTCACAAATTAGGGTCACAAAACGCACAACCAATATCAGACATTACAAAACCCAGATTGAATCACATATATTTGAGGCAGCAAAACCCAGATTCAAGCACATATTCAAGCTTGTAACAAACCCAGATTCAATATTGAAACCAAGGACCCCCAAAATCGAAATAGAAACCTTGTAACATATAATTTTATCAAAATAATCACCATTTTCCATGGAAACCCAGATTTTATTGCAGAAATAGGGCCAAATACGATCGATCTATATCACAAATCAACCTTATCAATGGAGTTAAACATCATACCTCAGTGAACAGGTTGAAGACGAAGTCGAGATGAGCAGCAAGGAGTCGCACAGTTAAAAAATGGCGACGTCCTCTCTCTTCTCTCGAACAAAACGAAACCCTACTGATTCCCCAGATCTAACGAGGTGTACAAGGTGGATTTGCAGGGGTAGAATCGACTGAAAAAATCACAAACACACTCGGATTTCTCAACGACAGGGGGTACCCCAGTCGTTCACAAATCCACCTCAGGCCTGATTTCGACTCCAAACAGTGAACAAATCGGGGAGGAAGAGTTGCAACCCAAATGCAGGAGAAGGGGGTGGGACCAGGATATGTAATTAGGGTACTCTCATATCCGGGTTCATATCCGGTATCCAAACATGCCGTTGGGTCGAGAGGTTATTTATATAGTACTTTAGTTGAGCAATGCTCAGCATCTTATGCACCATACACTTTGGGCTGGATTCCACAAATATGCAGTGTGAAATGTGAATGGGCATTGGCGAATTCAGAACTGCATCAAGATGTAATTTCTCAATTGGGTGAAACAGGACAAAAAATCAAATTCACAAATTTTGGGTGAACAGAACCAACTCCCACCTGCTCCATCCCTTATTTCAAAACCCTAACACTGCCCTAAATCCCCTTCGCAGTTACATTCCAGCTGTTCGTTCCTTAAACCATGGGTTCCTCCGCTATTCTTCAGTTATCGTACTCATCAACCTTCACTCCCTCCTTCAGAACCCATCGACCTCCTCTTTCACAACATGCTTACTTTCCTAAATCTCTCACAGTTAAGGCCTCAACTTCTCTGGATTATGTAAAGACATCTGTTGCTGATGTATCAATGAAGGTGAGTAACGCCCACGATATAGTTAATTTTGTTTGCTTTTGCTTTTGAAGTTGGAAGTTGGATTTTGAGTATCGCCAGTTAGAAATGTCCCAGCTATTCGAGTTTTATGTTTAATTTATACTGCGATTGTTGGGGAGCACTTGCTATAAGTCTGCTAGAAAGATATTTCGGAACCAAACATTAATGATTCAGAATTTTGAGACTGATGCTGTTGAGAGGGGCTGAATCATAAGAGAGGGTGCTGAGTCAGAAATAACTGAGTCAACTGGGAGAGGTTGAGGATTAGAAACTGAAGCAGTCCAAGTGACGGGGAACTGGTCAAACTGTGTTTTCAGGAACACATTTTCCATGGAGAACATTTTCTGAAAAATTGTGTTTTCCCAAATGTGACCTTTAATATCAGAGCAAGTCTTTTCCATATGTTAAGCGCAGTAGGGACTAAAATATGATCAGTTTAGATCGAAGATTTATAAAAGTTACCACTGCTCATATCAACTTGACTTTTTGCAAACCCCAAGGGATTCTCTCGGCAGAGCTTACCGCTCCCAAGTTCACAGGGTCGATTCCCCTCAGCAGTGAGTAGTCCTTGGAGCCACTCCACCTCACGCAAACGTGTGAAAAGGGTTGTGGGAGCCTGGGAGGGGCTGAAGAGATTAGTCCGGTCTATCCGGGAACTTTTCATTACCCGAAAAAAACTTGACTTTTTGCATCGATACTTGGATTGATACTGTAATAAAGAGTGTAAGTGGGCCTACAATTGGGTTAGACCAAAACCTCCAATCCGTCCTTTATTTGCGAAAAGAAGCCCAAGTTTGTCGAAGCCCATCAAATTTGTCACCCCAATCCAATTTCCCCCAAATTCTAGGAGAGGAAATTAAACAATCACCAAAAACCAGCACCTACTTATATTTTTGTCCGGGACATAATAGGTATAATTGTCTATATGTTTGTGTATATCTCACAATAATGTGCGTGTGTGTATATATGTAATTATATCACTCATATGAGTGTTTATGTATATATATTTGACTTATGAGGGAAAAAAAGAGATAACAGCTTATATTACTGAATAATGTGTGTGCGTGTGTGTATGTATATAAGTATTTTTTTCCTTGCTTAAATTGCATTTTAAGTTGTTGAGTGTTTACATTTTGCAATATAAGCCTGGAAAAAACTACACACACACAAACACACTCACACAGATACAGTTGGTATCCGATAAGGGATCCCACACATTACTTAGGTGTAGACCTCATAGGTACCGATCGATTTTTGGTGTCAAACAATTCCCGGTCATTTTTGTTTTTGTGGTGATTTCTCGTTGGCACCCTTAAAAACATGTTTTAAACACATTGAATGGTTTCGATCGGGAGCTATGAGGTCCGCACCTCTCCCCATCTAAGCAATGTGCGGGATCCCTTATCAGATCTTTGGTGTGCACACACACACACACACACACACGGAGGATCAAGTAAGGGATCCCTTACTTTGCTACGGTGCGGACCTCCCCTCCCCTGGTCATATTTTGGTGATCCGAACCGTTCAATGTATTTAAAGCATGTTTTTAAGGGTCCCTACGAGGAATCACAAAAAAAAAAAGACCGGGACGGGAAAGGCTTGATCCAAGCAGTTTTTCATAAAGTTTAAGGGTCCCGTGAGGAATCAGCAACAAAAAAAAAAATGACAGGCAAGGGCTTGCAGTTTTTCGTTAAGTTTAAAACTATGTTTTAAATGCATTGAACGGTTTGGATCATCAAAATATGACTAGGAGAGGGGAGGTCCGCACCGTACCAAAGTAATGAAAAATTGCTTGAATCAAGCCCTTCCCGATCATGAACGGTTCGGATCATCAAAATTCGATCGGGAGTGGGGAGGTCCGCATATAAGCAAAGTGAGGGATCTCTTATTAGATCCTGTGTGTGTGTTGCCGTGTCCGTGTCCATTTTTTTAAATTGCCGTGTCTGTATCCGTGTCCGTTTCTATGCTACATAGCAATTGACCTATATGTATATATGTGTGTCACCATGTCCATTTTTTTGGAATTACCGTGGCCGTATCCGTGTCCATTTCTATGCTACTTAGCAGTTGACCTATTTTATAGATGATATTATTCAACATGAGATGGGTATCTCCATGTAATTCCTTAATGCTCACCTAATACGATAAGCATGAACTTTTTTTTTCCTAGTTTGTCCTCATGACTTGGTTAGTGAAACAATGATATTATAATCCTTAATTCCTACTGCAACTTTTGACGTTATTTGTTACCTTTTTGAGTCATTTGTTGGTTCTTTTTTTGATCAGCCAAATAGCTGGCAATGGAAATTCAAGGATACCCTTATCAACATTTATTATGAAGAACATGAGAAGGAAAGCACTGTTCCTACTAAGAATATTCTTATGATACCAACAATTTCTGACGTTAGCACTGTGGAAGAGTGGAGAACAGTGGCTAAAGATATTGTTCAACGAGGTGGCGAAGTTAATTGGAGGGCTACTATTATTGATTGGCCTGGTCTTGGTTACTCTGACAGGCCAAAGCTGGATTACAATGCTGATGTCATGGAAAAATTCCTGGTTGACTTCGTGAATGCACGAAATAGTCCAGTAAGTTTCTCAGGTGGGTAGACTTCCGGTTTCATGTGCTTCACCAATGTCAGCGATATCTTATACGGTCCTCAAGCTAGTCTTGATTTGTTTTTATATGCGCGTTGAATAAGAATTAACAGTTGTGCATCTGGTATGATTGGCTTCAGTTGCATTTTCATGATCAAAACTTATGAAACAACATTACTGGTTATCCTTGTATTTGTCACACAATTCTCCACATGGCCTTAGTTTCATGCATATCTGTCTATAGTTATTTATTCTGTTACTCTCGTAGTTTGAAATTCTTTATTTATGTATGTAAAAGGGTGTTGATTCTCTAAGCACTTAACTTACATGTTTTAGATAATTACTTGCCATACAGAACTAGAATCAGGGCCACCGGCCGGCGGCTTGTAGTGGGGGAGGTGCCACAGCCTCCTCCAGGTTATAAACTTTTTTTTTTGGGTCCTCAGTTTGGTTTTTCGTGCTTTCAGTCTACAAATACAAACACTGAAATTGTGCCAATTTATTTTGACTTGGTGCTCGCCAAGGAAAAATTGTGATGCTGCGACTCTCCCCTTCTAATTATTGAGAATTTGTCACGTGATTATTGATTAGTACTGTTTGATTTGTGAACAAAGAGCTTTCTTTGTGAGCATTTTTTGGGACTTGTTCATGTTTTCAAAGACTATAATATTGATTTTAATACTATTTCGTTGTATGTTGGTGAATGATTAACCTCAGAACTTATACTTTTTTGGATATCTGAATGATAAACATTCGAGCACATGTACTTTTCTAGTATTAAATAGTAATTGCATTTGTAGTGGTCGATTTACTTCAATTTTGTCACCCTCGAACTCAAATCCTGCTTCGCCACTGACTAGAATTGCCTGAAAATACGTATCATGGAGCTAACTGCAAGGTCTTGTAACATTCCACGGGTATCGAGGTTGAATATGTAATACATAAGGATCTAATATAACCGCACTTCTAATTTAATTCCCCACTTTTGTTTGATCTACACATCACTATCCTTTTGATTCTTGTTTATCGCGTAATTATGGTCCCGAGTAGAGGTTTTTTAACTTCAGCATCGTCATTGAGCCACTGATTCACAAGAATTTTATGGCCTCAGGGGCTTATAGACGTCTAATGACTCTCTCTTACTAACATCATGCTGAAGTTCAGAACTAACTTCTAACAACTTGCTAAAAGGCTTTTCCTCGTGGATTTAATACGGCTCGGGTTCACCCTAGTAGAAGAAAGGCCTATTTCGAGTGTCTAAGACTGCCTTCGTTGATTTCACTTTCAATTGCGGTCCGGATTTAGTGTAGAACTATAATTCAACTATTAGGAGAAATCTCTGTTGGACCGTTTGTCGAAGATAAAGATGTTCGTATTGTATTGCAAACATTCCATAAACACTAACGACGTAGCATAATAGCCTCATTTGTGATACTATCAAAAATCTCCCTCTCTATATACACAATCAAGCTATCATGCTATCATTGATCACCCATTCGGTTACTAAGTCGATTCTTCACAATAGAATGGTTACGAAGTCGATTCTTCACAATCTTTATGGCAGAAAATGCTCTTTCTAATGTAGCTTTCGTGACAAGTAAAACTAGAGCCAAAGTCAAAAGCCTGAAAACCAATGGATATCCTATATCTTTTCGGGTCTCAACAATCTTTCGAGAAACAACACCAAATCCATTTAAGTTTGAAAACTCGACATTAGACCGCACATCAATGATGAAATTCTCAAGTTGATCCGAAAACGCCAAAAGCTCAATACTTGAGAAGTCTTTAGGATAAAATTCGGGCAAACGGTTCAATTATGCTTGGCAAAACTTGCAAATGAGTCGGATGGCGACTAGAGAGAGTTTGAGAGTTACTGGAAAAATGATTTGGTGTGGTAATGAGAGCAAGTAGTGGTGGAGAGAGTCAGAGAGTTGGAGGAAAAATGATTTGGTGTGGTAAGAAGGGCAAGTAGTTGGGACAAAGAAATACCATATACAAAGGGCAAAAATTCTAAATTCTAAAAAATATTATTCTTATCCCATTCAAATTTGCCACCCTTAATGGGGTCAAGTGACCCCGCTTACCCCCCCGCGCTCGCTCTCTGCCCCTGCCTCAGACTCAAATCCTGCTCCGCCACTGACTAGAATTGCTTGAAAATACGTATCATGGAGCTAACTGCAAGGTCTTGTAACATTCCATGGGTATTGAGGCTGAATATGTAATACACAAGGATCTAATATAATCGTGCTTCTAATTTAATTCACCAGTTTTGTTTGATCTACACATCACTATCCTTTTGATTCTTGTTTATGGAGGAATTATGGTCCCGAGTAGGTTTTTTAACTTCAACATCTTCATTGAGCCTCTGATTCACAAGAATTTTATGGCCTCGGGGGGCTTATGGACGTCTAATGACTATCTCTTACTAACATCATGCTGAAGTTCAGAACTAGCTTCTAACATCTTGCTTAAAGTCTTTCCCTTGTGGATTTAATAGGAAGGTCAGTGTCTTCTCAGTCACTCTCTTGTTCTTCTTCCTGTGAAACTCCAGAAAGATTCTACTAATTTTCTATGTATTTCAATTATGGTCTGGATTTAGTTTAGCACTATAATTCAACTATTAGGAGAAATGTCTGTTGCACGGTTTGTCGAAGATAAAGATGTTTGTATTGTATTGTAAACGTTCCATAAACACTAACGACGTTGTCAAGAAAGGATATTCTTGATATTCAGATGACTGCTTCTGCTTGTCTTTGTAGTCGTCTGAATTTTTTTACATATTTTTTGATGTCCGTCATTTTTTGTTGTAGGCAAAGGTAACTACTGAATTCTTTCTGTTCTATTGTTATTAGTATTTTAGCTCTTGTATGTGTTGCTTTGTCTCTTTACCTTTTGTTTTAAGACTTCCAGGGCTTTTCTTACAACAACAGCAATTCCAGCATCTTCAGTTTGATTTAGATATATCTATGTTTGTTTGTACCAGACAATGATTTAGTGGTCTTTGGCGGAGGGCATGCTGCTACAATAGCAGTTCGTGCTGCAAAAAAGGGTTTAGTTCAGCCAAACGGCATTGCTGCTGTTGCACCCACCTGGGCTGGGCCCCTCCCTATTGTGTTTGGTCGAGATTCAAAGATGGAATCAAGGTACTCTGAACTACACATCTCCTAGTTTGGGTGGACACTGTGCTCCACTGGTATTCAA
Source organism: Vaccinium darrowii (assembly GCA_020921065.1). Taxonomy (NCBI): domain Eukaryota; kingdom Viridiplantae; phylum Streptophyta; class Magnoliopsida; order Ericales; family Ericaceae; genus Vaccinium; species Vaccinium darrowii. The sequence goes on along the minus strand of CM037158.1, from coordinate 28,992,097 downwards.
GTTCTATTTCGTGCTCACTTGCAAGATCCTGCAATCCAAGAGTGGACCTTGCTATGTGTATGCAACTAAATCATATGCAAGTATGCAACTAAGGCAACTGTGAAAATTCCTTACTAAATGACCTTTGGATCAGAAATTTTTTTTTTCCTGAAGTATCTAGTTTCATATCACGAATTTAATAGGTGAGATCTTTCAGTTGAGCCCAAGTTTAACGGGCCAATCCCATTGGTCTGATCTTATGCTGTCAATGTGGCTAACTCATTTTCTTGGACTTCCTGTCGAGATATGAAACCAAATTTTGGGAAACCTAAGTTCCGTTTTACTAAGAGTTAATCAGCTTATCTCACCTTCTGTTTATTTTGACTAAATAAACAGGTATGGGCTTCTTAGGGGAACCCTGAGGGCTCCTGCTGTAGGCTGGATGATGTACAATGTTCTTGTAAGCAACGAGAATGCAATCCAATCTCAATACAAATCTCATGTTTATGCAAATCCTGAAAATGTGACTTCTGACATTGTTGAGAGCAGATATGCTCTCACAAAACGGGATGGAGCCCGTTATGTGCCTGCTGCTTTCTTGACCGGGCTTCTAGACCCTGTGAAGTCGCGAGAGGAGTTTGTTGAACTCTTTGAAGGATTGGAAGGGAGAATACCAGTACTAGTTGTGTCTACTTCGGGTGCTCCCAAGAGATCAAAAGCAGAAATGGAAGCTCTTAGAGAAGCCAAAGGAGTGAGCAAGTTTGTTGAGGTCCCAGGTGCCCTTCTCCCCCAGGAAGAGTACCCAATTCTTGTCGCAGATGAGCTTTACAGGTTCTTGCATGAAAATTTTGAACCCTAGAAGTTACAGTTACCGAAAGAGCAGAGGTAAATGATTCTTATGCTTTACTTAATACAGTTGTACCCATAATCATCGGGTGCCAGGACTTGGTAATTGCCATTATATGAGAGTTTTTCATTTAGCATTTTTTTCCTTCTGGTCTGCTTATTATACCTTTTTCGGATCAAAGCTTGTACAAGAAGATGCATCCTTTTTCACACGATGTTATAGAATGAAGTTAAATAAATTTAATTTAATCATCATGACCTGTAAGTTTTTTTGTGTTGTGTTCTAAACCATATTTGACCACCTTCTTTCTGAAATAGCTAACATGAAAAACGATCCCCATCGTTCCTTTGCTGGTCTCATTAAACGACTCAATTCTGAAAGCCCTGTTCTAAATACCCCAAAACGTCTCAATAGAGCCGCTGGCAGAAACACCAAAAACATGCATCGTTCCGCTGTTCATTCTTCACTTCCACTCTCCATGTCTCTCTCTCCAACAGCACTCTCTCTGATTTCGGAATCGGTCAGTGATTCTCTTTGATTTCAAAATCGATCATGATTCTTGTTGTGTTGTTCAATTGCACCCGATATCTCGCTTATGGTAATGTGAAGTCAAGCTTTCTCAATCGAGGTAATTTGTTTTTAATTCTCCAATTCTAGGTTTAGATCACTGATTTATTTTCCTTCAGGGGTTTTAATGTTTTGTGGGTTTTTTTTTTTGGGGTTATCTACGTGCTTTAATTTTGAGGTTTTTACGCATTCAGTCTTTGGTTTCAGGTTTCAATTTTTCGGGGTTTTTTTGATAGGAGTACTGATTAAATGGGGAACTCAATTCGGTAGGATTTGTGTTCTCTCCTGTTCTAGACAATCAGCTTCTGCATTTTAGAGAATTTTGAAAATGAGAAGAGAAATAGGGGATTTGGGATCCTTTATGATGAAAATGGGATGGGGAAGAGCATTTTGTAACGAAATAGCCTGTAGGACAAATTGGTCTCCCTAACCCCGAACCGGATTTCCTTGAAAAAATGGGTAACTATACCTTTCTAAAACTTCCTCTTTTACATCCATATGCTTCCATTATTTGCATTTCACATGTTCGACGAAATGTGGGAGAGAAGTAAATGGATAGCCCATCTTGGTATCTATAAGGTTTTTGAACGATCAATTCATTTCATTAGTGGATCAAGCACGGGTTCAATCCAAAATAGAATACTGAACCATCAAAGTAGGACAGATAGGGTACTATTTTAGTGTGCCTGAATTGCCTATAAGATACTATAAAAACCAGTATACAATCTATTTTCTCACTGCATATTGAAATCAAATTTATTCTTCTCTTTAAGTGGAGAAATCTATATGGCATTACATTAGATTTAAGTGGAGAAATCTATATTTTTTTCTTCTTTCTGATACTGAAATGGGGTAACGAACAGGAAATCAAATTTAAGTGGAGAAATCTATATTTTATTCTTCATTTTTGGGTTCAAGAAAGGAGGGAAAAACATGGTCAGGTATCAAAAGAAATGTTTAAAGTTGGTCAACAAGAGTTGCACCTTTGTTTTTCTTTCATTCAAAACTTAAAGATCTGGCATTACATTAAATGTTACTTGCAAGTTTTACCCATTTTGTTTGATATGTTTGATCTTTTATCACTTTATGAGAGGAGAATGACCTGTCTCGTAAAATGTGAAACCTAAAAAAGACGAAAAGTCCCTTATTGAAATAGGGCCTGAGAATACATGATTGCCAAGAAGTTTTAAAACTAGAATTAGCTATGGGATTGACTGGTTTGATTTCAAAAGAGTAATGTCTTTAACTTTTAATACTTTCTACCCTGGAAAGCAAAACATATCTTCTTCTTTGATGAGAAAAAGAGAATGTCATTTTGACATGATCCAAGTTGCAAGATTATTGTGCCTGTATTGGTTTCTCAGATAAGTACCATACTTGAGACAAATAAGAAAATCCAAGCACCGCTCTCACCATTGTTTCTTGATGACCTTAGGGTTTTTAGTTGCATGAAGAATGTCTCACTTAATTAAGCTTAGAATGAAAATTGGCCAAAAAAAAACATAGAAACAAGGCACAAAATTATGGTCTGGTATAATTGTTGGGTCAAGAGAGAGAATGGTAAACAAGAGTAACATTTTTACTCAAATTGTTCTCAAAAGACAAAAAGAAGAAAAGAGATTTGAGTTTTTGCGATGTTGGAAAGAAAAAGTTCAGCTTTATTTATTTTTTACACCAAAGCATGCTTGCCAAAGATTCATAGGCTAAGTGTGGATGGAACCCTAGCTACATTCCTCTCTCCAGCGCATACAGTACAAGATTTCTTTCTTTGAATTGAAGTGTGAAGACATAATTTTCACATATAGGCCATAGACCGAACGACAATACATGCTTATAGAGTTTAGGATTCTCAATATGCCTTATGTTGCTGAATTGCTTTCACGTACTCACTCCGTCCTTAAAAAGAGTAGTGTATTTCATTTTGATTTGTCCCTAAATAAGTGTGATATTAAAAAGTTAATAGGTAAAAGTTGGTACATTTCTTATTTTGTCCTTAAAAGTAAATTCTTTTTTGAAAAGTTAGTGGGTAAAGTTTAATAATGATGTCTCCATCAAGGGCAATAGTGGAAAGTGAAGGTATAAGTTGGAAAAAAATTGATATGCAAGGTGTAATGATGATGTTTTCTTAATAAGTTGGCATTACGAAACTATACACTTAAAAAGGAACGGAGGGAGTACTTAGTTGTCTTCCGTTCCTTTGTAAGTACGTAGTTTCGTAATTCTAACTTATACTCTAACTTCTAAGTTACTTTTAGCTAAAAAGGTTACTTTTAACAGTTTAACTTCTATTTCTAACGGAAAAGATTTTTTCACCGACCACCATGCACCGACCACGTACCGATGGCGTCACCGACGCTGGTGTGGGTCCCAACCGGTCGATCCGAGCCGTTCATCCTTCTCAGAATCAAATTCCGAGTGGGCCCACGCCGGAACCGAGGCAATCGGATGGCTGTATGAGCTCGGCGTCGGCGACGCCGTCGGTACGTGGTCGGTGCATGGTGGTTAGTGCATATAGCACGGTTATCTTTCTAATTCAAAAGCAGATAGGTCCGCAAGGGAGGCCGTCAGGTCGATGAGCGGGCCACAGCAACCCTCAAATAGGGTAAGCCAGCTTTTGTAATATCTTTTTTATTGGCTTTTTTTTAATGAAGTCCATCTGTGCTTGGAAAAAGAAAAGTAAGGTCATATATAAATACCACGTGCAAATCACGTGCACTCTTACTAGTATGTCGAAAAGAGTAGCAAGTGAAGTGGGAAGCCCAGTGATAAGTATCATGTACCCCGTGCATTTGGCTTTTGGCTGGGATTCAAATCTCATTAACTACAATTAATAACGTAACCGACTTTTGCCGAGAAAAAAGAAAGTTATAGAAAGAGTACCTCTCACTTGGGAATTATTGGACACTATGTCAATATCGGAATCCGGGGAGGTGTTGTGCGGTATGTGATGTGCGCCGTGTTGTGCGGCAAAACGACGTAGTTTTGCTCATTTTCTTGGTACACTTCCAAGGCCTTGTTTGGAGAGTTAGTCTTGGGTTCAATTTTGGGGTTCAATTTAAGGGGGATTTAGGCTCTTTGGGGTAGGGTATAGTGGTTTTAGGCACTTGGATTTAGGCACTTCGGGTTTAGGCACTTTGGGTTTAGGGTTTAGGCACTTTGAGTTTGCCACTTTGTAGTGATTTTTTTCTTTCTCCAAACAAGGCCCTTTTAAGCTTCAAAGGTGTGCCCAAAACTATGTCGTTTTGCTACACAATACGGTGCACATCACCTACCGCACAACACCCACCCCGGATCCGACAATATCGATTAACTAGCGAAAGTAGGGGTGCAGATACAACTGCCTAAACAAGACTTATACTAGATAATAAAGAGACCTATGTGTGTCCAAGCCCAGCCCATTAATATTGGCCTCCATTAATATTCCCAAACTTGGACCTCTTAAAGTTTCATTTTTCAAGTCCGTCCAACTAGCCCACTTATTTTTCTAAGTTATAGTACCCAAGTATAAATTAATCATCCACACTATTATAAGTTATTTTTTTTAATCCTAAATTAGAGTTTAAAATCATAATAATAATAGTTATTCAAATGCCACAATACACACACACACACAACACCCCTAGCAGATCCCATCCAGGATCCCGGATGGGAGAAAAATAGGTGTTTTTAAGGTTTTAAAATGTGTTTTTGCATAATCCGAACCATCCAATGTGTTTCAAATGTGTTTTTAAGAGTCCATGCGAGAAATCATAAAAAAAGAAAAAGAAAAGGGGAGGGGCTCGATCCGAACAGTTTTCACAAAAATTATACACATAAGTATTATAAAAAATTACTCGGATCAAGCCTTTTCAGTCATTTTTTTTTATGATTTCTTGCTGAACCCTTAAAAATTTGTTTTAAGTACATTAGACGGCTCGGATCATGAAAATTTGATTCGAAAAGTGAAGTCGCGGACAGAGAATCCCAGATGAGATTCTTTCCCTTATATATATACACTTAAAAAAAAAGATATTGTTTATGTATAAGAACAGTAGTGATTTTTTGATAGAATAAATATGTAATGAACATTATTATCATTATTTTATACTGGCTAGGCCGGGTTTGATTTTAAGAGATATTTTTAAATCCAACCCATTTATTAAACGGGCTTAAAAACTCAACCAACCCAATCCAACAAGCCTTTGTTTCGTAGTTAGGAAAAGATTGAGGAAAGTTAAGAGGGAAATTTTTAGTTAAAATAATTTAATCTAGTTCTTTTTCTTCTCCTTTTCCTCTCAACCCGAACGAAGGAGGAGGAATTTTTTTTTTTATTTTCCTTAATTTCTTTCCTTTTCCTTGGGTTCCAATCAAATCCTAAATATATATCCTAAATCTTAAATAAAAAACGGGAAATCCCAGGCCGCCCCCGCTTTTTGTGGGGGCTTTCGTCCAAACCCCATTTTGTCTTTCACTCCTAAATAAGCCCTGCGCGCGCGTGGGAGGGTTTTCCATTTAATACAGCTGTGAGCTGTCACTGTCACACGCGGGCTCTCTCTCTCTCTGTCTCTCTCTCTCTCTATCTCTCTCTCTTTCTTTCTTCTTGACACATTGCAATTATTTCTCCCTCACTCTCCTCTCACTCTCTCCGTCGCTCTCCCTCTCTCTCTCCCCGTCCTTTTCACTCTCTCCCCCTCTCCCTCTCGCCCTCTCTCTCCCCCTTTTTAATTTTATTTTTAAAATAAAATAACTTTTGTTATACACATTAGTTATTTTTTATAAAAATTATATATTTGAAATCTACTCAATGAAATCTTTCAAACAAGATCCATTGTGAATATGAAATTATATACATGAAAAAAAAATTTTTGTTTTGATACCCATTAATTAAGAATTCATACCCCTAATTCACAACCCAAAAAATAAAAAAACTCACATCCTTCAAATGCAAAATTCACATATCACAACTCACTCTTCAAAATACACGATTCAAACCTCAAAAGAAAGGATTCACAGACCTAAAATGCAGAATTCATGCCATAACTCACTCTCCAAAATACAAAATTCACACTAAAAAAGAAAGTATGTTATTAAGGGTGTGTATTGTTGCATGGGTGTTAATTGTGTGCTATTGGGGGTGTGAATTGTGTACTTTTTGGGAGGTGTGAATTGTTGCATGAGTGTGAATTGTGTGCATTTGTGGGTTGTGAATTATTTAGAATTAGTGTGAATTCTGCATTTGAGGGGTGTGAATTGTGTATTTTGGAGAGTGAGTTGTGATATGTGTGAATTCTGCATTTTATGTCTGTAAATTCTTTCATTTTACAGGGTGTGGCTTGTTTAGAAGGGGTGTAAATTAGTATTAATTAATGGATATAAAATAACTTTTTTTTAAATGTCCACAATTTTATATTCAAATGGAATCTCATTTGAAAGATCTCATCAAGTACATTTTAAATATATAATTTTTATAAAAAAATAAATATGTACAAGAAAAGTTATTTTATTTTGAATCTAAAACAAAAAAGGTGGAGAGAGAGAGAGAGAGAGAGAGAGAGAGAGAGAGAGAGTTAATTAAAGAAAGCCTCACATTTGTCAGCGACTCAGCGGAAAAGGGGAAGAGAGAGAGAGAGTAATGATGCGATCAATGGACAGAAAAATTATCATCCGCGCACGTGGAGAGGGTTGGGATGAAATGTGTTTGACATGGGGTGAATTTGGAAAGAAAGCTCCAGACAAAATAGGACAAGCCTGTAAGAAGCCCAATAAAAAATCCGGTTAGGTCGGGCAGGCCAGTGTCCAAGAACATCCGATGGTTAGTGTCACGTCATACAATAATGTCGGGTGGTTATATTTGGTCCCCATGTGCCGACGTGCGTGATACACGATATAGCATGTGACTCAAACTTATTAGTTGTTACATATGTTGTGTGTGTGGTTCCATCAAATGGTTAGTATTAGTGATGTCAGTGTACTACTAAGCTTTGCAATAAGTTTTGATTAAGTCTTGCAATCTTATTTTTTATAAGATAAATGTGTTCTGAAATCATATCATACAATATGTGATCAGCTTGTTTTTGGCATATTTGATGCTATCGATAAGGTAAAAAAATTTGAAAGGTCCCGATCATTGAAGTGCTCCTCAGAAAAATCATTTTCGGGCTGAAATTATACTTTACAATCCATTAGAAGGATTGAAGGGGACAGGGCGGGTTGAGTAGGCCATGGTCTGGGGTCCACCAAATTTAATTAATTGAAAAGAGGGGTCCCCATTTAGCTAAAACTCTTAGGTATGTAATAAATATTTGTTGCAGAGGGAGTTTATATGAAGTAATTGATGACCCAGAGGTAAGTCAGCCTTTGTTAACGTGTGTGGCGTAGATTGAGTCTCGCTATTAACAAATTGTTTTAAGTTTTTTTCTCTTAAACACCTACTGCACTGTCAAGTTTGGCATACTTTTTTACAGTTTAGGCCTTAGGCTTCATTTGAGTGACAAAAAATTCTTCTAATATTGCTGAATTTAAGTTCAGTAAGTCCATCTTTGTTAAAAAAATTTGAGCTCATTTATTATTTTTTAATATTATTTTAAGTTTTACTTTATATATATTATAATTTAGGGGCACTTAAATAATCATCCTCCAAGTCACTTGTTTCTATGAAATCATCTTGCCCCTTTTTTGGAGTTATGTTTCCATTCCGAAATTCAAATAAACCCAATATTACCCTTTGAATACTTAAGTTAACATCCTCAAATTCAAATAAACCTTTGATTTCTCTCTCCTAATTTTCTAAATATTTATCTATCCAAATATTTCCTATTTTATCTCAAACTCTCTCATATCTTTCAAATCTTCTTCTTTCCTAATATTTTAATTATTTCTCTTTCATGATTTTCTCTCTCCTAAAATCTCAGACCAAACCAAAAGAAGGTAACCCCAACCCATAGCAAAAAAACATAATAAAATGTCAGTGAACGTGGTCTTAAGTGTATATGGAGCTAATTAAAAAAGAAAGATTTCGAAATCTTAACAATAAACATGATAAATTTATAAAGGTCATTCAATCAACATGGTAAATTAATTACAACTAATAAGATCATGGTAAATTAACTAAAAAATGCCAACGAACATGATAAATTAGTATACCATGGACAATCAGCCAATCAAAGAAAAATATTTCGAAATATAGCAATAAACATGATAAATTTATAAGGGTCATTCGATCAACATGGTAAATTAATTACAATTAATAAAGATCATGGTAAATTAATTGAAAAAATGGCAACAAAAATGGTAAATTAATTTACCATGAAAAATGCCAACGAAAATGATAAATTAATGTACCACAAACAATAATGGTAAATTAATTTTTCTTCATTTATTTTGACAAAAAACCCAGACAACCAATCAAAACCCTTGACCAAAACTCAGCCAACACAATCAAGATCCACAACCAAAAGACTAATAATATTTTTCGTCACGTTGCCGATTCCCAAAAAAAAAATTCTTACGTTAACATAGGTTAAAAAAAAAAAAAATGAGTTAGATCATCCATCACCATGTAAGTCACTGCTCCTTTGACATGCCCTTCCATGAATGTAGAGTTGGAAAGAAACCCAAATCATACTCGTAACTCATATTTGCCAGCAATCCCAGTTTCAAGAGACTTCCTTGTAGTGCTTGATTGCATGTATTCCGCATCAAAGTTTCTGATGCTTGATTGCATGTATTCCTCATCTAGTGGTGGATGACCTTAACAATGGGAAGCCGCCCAAGTATAGAGAGAGAGAGGGAGAGGTGAGAGAGAGAACGAGGGATTTAGCAATTTCAAGATAAGTGAATTTTGTGAAAATGGAATCACATCCCACCAAAATAGGGATGTGAAGCATGTGATCAGTGTTATCCCTTAAATTGGGGAATAGCATTTTTGACATACAAACATGTAAAAATTCTTAAGGAAAAAATATTTATGTATCACTAACTAAGGGTACAAAGGGTATTTTACAAGTGAGAAGGATGAAAACATAACCGTTCAAGATGGCATGGATGAAAATGTACACGGTACCCAAAAAAAAGATGATTATTTAATTACCTCTATAATTTACTTAGTAAAAAACATTAGAGCATCATTTTATAAGTTTGTTTGGGACCCCAAAAAACTCAAGGCCGAGCCTAAAAGTGGAGCTGGACTCTTTTGCTTAATATATGGAGAGATATTAACCTGAATTATTCCATTACCCAAACGTCAATATCCCATGCCCGAGCAGCATCTTTTTTTTCTTATTTGTTTTAATAAGCAGCCCCGTGCCTATGCAGCATCTTACTCCGTATTTAAGAAGAAATCACGTACGGATTACTTGTTTACAGGATGAACAAATATTGGATATGTACTTCGTTAGTGTTTAGATTTATTTTCATTTTTCCATTCTTTTTTTTTTCTGAACTGGTTAGTGTTTAGATTTCGCTTCTTAAAGAAATTGGTCTATATATTTCTTTCAATAACAACTTGAGACTTGTGGGTATTTTTTCATAAGATCTTTTTTTCTTTTTGTCTTTTTTTAAGTTTAGCGGTCAAGGGTGCTCAAGGTTGTTCAAAAAAACCGGTGAACCGTAAATCCGGTTCGGACCAAGCCAATCCGTATGTTTTGGATTTTAACCATGGATTAATGGTCCGGGCATGGATTCAAAAAACAAAAAACCGCGACTCGCGGTCTGGACACAGATTTTGATTTTGAAACCGTGGATTAACCAATCCGGACCGTGAGAATATTATTATTATTATTATTATTATTATTATATATTTAACAAATAAATATATTTGTATAGATATATAATTTTACCACTTTTATAAGTATTGTCGACTTCATATTTTGATATTAAGGGTTATACTGTTATCGCCTATAAAATCTAGGGGGTAAACTGTTATATAGAGTCTTCTATTATATATAATCGTTAACTTGCAGTAGTTATTTTTTGTATTGAACTTTAATGTACTACTGAAGTATTTGCATTCCTCTACGTAATTGAACTAAACTGCCTTTGTTTGTGGGCTAGATGATGAATTGCCTTTGCAGCGCACTATACTACTACTGAAGTGTTTGTTTTAATGTTGAGTTTGAGTAATTTGAATGAGTTGATGATTTTGTTTTAGAATAAATTGAAATCCGTGGACAAATTCGGAATTGATCCGTGACTCGCGGATCGGATTGGAACTAAACCATGAGACTTTTGGATGGGACAGAGATTTTATTTTTAAAAAACCGTGACTCGAGGATTAGGATTGAATTCATGCCAATCCGGACCGTGAGCACCCCTAACATTATTTTCTTGTGACTTGACTCCGATAATCGAACCTAGTCAGTTATGTGAGCAGCAAACTCACCAACCAACCGAAAGGCTCTCTTTTCATAAGTTTGGTTAAATAAAAATTGTCTAGCTGTTGCACCCCTCTCTCCCCCCTGGACCTTATCTTTCCTGAGAGGTACATGCATCTACTCCCTCCATCCCATTTTGATATTCCAGTTCGGTCTCCAATACATTTTTTAGATTGTTAAGATCTTTCAATCTATAATAAATTTTATGTGTAATATGGATCTTATATGATAAATCTCAATTAGTTCTATTATACAAAATTTTTAAAATATTTAAAAATATTGTATATTGAAAGATATTAACAATTTAAAAATTACATTGGAGACTGAACTGGACTATCAAAATGGAATAGAGGGAGTACAAAATTATGGACTGAACGTGTATTGTTCGTTGCAGTTTGTTTTCTGAAAATACTACTCACGTGAATTGATTCTAATCACGTACTTATTTAGGTACCATGCGAAAGAGACTCCAACAAAATTACTAGCCAGAAAACAGTGAAACGGGTCAAGATTTGATAAAATCAGGGTTAATTTTATCAAATGAGGAAGATATTTGATAAAATTTCAACTTCTTTTAAGGCAAAAAACCTGAGATTTTATCAAACATTTTCCTTATTTGATAAAATCAAGGGTTGATTTTATCAAATCTTGATAAAATTTCATGGGAAACGAAAATTGATACAGAGTAATTGTTTGTCCTTAGGACCTTGCTGGCCCCATCTATCAACATTCAACACATAGGTTTTCACATTTGGTGTGCGCACTAAATGTTTTGAGGGTATTGTTAACTATGAAGAAAAAACAACTGAAAAGACCATTTGAAAAACAAAATAGGGATACGACAAAGTTATTAATCTTGTCCAGTAAAAGAAGAAAAATGGGGTACTATACCGGTCAGAAAACAATGAAACGGACTAAAACGAAAAAATTGTTTGTCCTTAGGACCTTTCTGGCCCATCTATCAACATTCAACACACAAGTTTTCACATCTGGTGTGTGCACTAAATGTTTTGAGGGTATTTTTAACCACGAAGAAAAGACAACTGAAAAGACCATTTGAAAAACGAAATAGGGACACGGCAAAGTTATTAATCCCGTCCAGTACCAGAAGAGAAAAATGGGGTTCTATACCAACCAGAAAGCATTGAAACGGACTTAAACGAAAAATTGATACAGAGTAATTGTTTGTCCTTAGGACCTTGCTGGCCCCATCTATCAACATTCAACACACAGGTTTTCACATCTGGTGTGCGCACTAAATGTTTTGAGGGTATTTTTAACTACACGAAGAAAAAACAACTGAAAAGACCATTTGAAAAACGAAATAGGGATACGGCAAAGTTATTAATCTCGTCCCGTACCAGAAGAAAATTGGGGTACTATACCTCATATTTCATTCGCTCATAATACCACCCAATACCATGTGTTCCGGTCAGTGTTTCGGCCAATCTCAGACATTTTCCGGATACTGGCCAACAATTTCCTTGTTTTTAAACGTTAAATCGTCAATTCCAAGAGAGGTGCTTTCAAAATTACAGTCTACTTCAGTCTTCAGCCCTATAGTGTAATTTTCACTACAATACATACTTTAGCATAGCCATCCTCACTCCAGAACTTTTTAGATTCTTCTGTGATGGAGGCGACTCCAGCAAGATGCCACTCGATGCCGTTTGATTAGTTTTTTCATCTACAAAATCCAAAGTTCTAGTATTAGTTTTTTAATCCACAAAAGGTTAGTTCCTCTTTCCATACACTTCTGTTTTATAGGTTCAATATAGATGGTGTTCTCGACTTTTAGTATGATATTGGCCTTTGCAAACTTGCTACTTTAATCACAAAATGTTATTGTATAATCGAAAATGCCAAGTACCCAACCCCAAAAACCCCGAAAATACCCAACCTTTGTGTGTGGGCTTCACACACACTGGATGTGCAGTGTGTGTGGAGCCCACACACAAAGGTTGGGTATTTTCGGGGTTTTTGGGGTTGGGTAGTGTGTGGATTGGGTATTTTCGGGGTTTTTGGGATTGGGTATGTATCATTGCTGTTGTATAATATTCTAGTTTGACCCTGCTTGGGACTGAGCATGAATAATGAAATAATATTGTAATATTGTAATGTAAAGTTACCATGTTTTATTTTTGATGTCAATTATTATTATTATATTAAATTGCATATTTTTAGAGAATTATACACCGTAGTTTGTTGCGATCAATCTGAAATGGTATGCGGTACGCACCAGTATTGCGACGTAACATCCCAAAAAAAAAAAAAAAAAGACTCACCGATACGAAATTAGTAACTTTGGTATACGTATTTGTATTTCCTCAATCAGGACCATATCTGGCCCATCTATCAACACAGAGGTTTTCACATCTGATGTGTGCACCTAAGGGCCTCCGCTGTTTGTCAAAAAAAGCGGCCTCCGCCCTCCCCAAGTCAACACAGAGGTTTTCACAACACTGAGTTCACACTTCACACCACAATTCAAATCCTATGGCCAGCAGCATAGTGAAACTCTGTAGCGGTCCAGACTCTTTCTCATCACGCATTATTGTGGAGTGACCATTTAATCCTCCGGGGCCAGCTCTGAGATATTTGGGCTCATACGAACTTAAAAAATGAGGTCCCCATGCAGGGGGGCAGACCGAAGGGGGTGCAAGGCAGGCACCTGCACAACTTCAAATAGTCTCTTTAATTATACAAGTTTTTCAAGATCCTTTGATGTAAATTTGGGAAAAAGTTCAAAAAACTAAGGAGGACAGAGCATTTTCATAAATTAGAGTGGATGTTTGTGTATTTGTCAGATACCTCGGGAAGGTCATGCCAGAAAAATCCAAACAAAACTAGCCTAAAGGTAAGTATTGAGGGGGTGTTCCACTGACTAGTTTTTTTCCAAAAACTAGTTTTTCTAAAAAACCAAGACAAGTCATCCTCTCACAATACAATACATCACATAACACAAAAACCAAGACAGTTTTAAAACAAAACTACCTTAGTGGAACACCCCCTGAAAAGGATCGGTAAGGACCCTATCTGGCCCATCTATCAACCTAGAGACTTTCACATCTGATATGGGCACTTTTAAATGCCTGAGGGCCTCCACTCTCCTCAAGTCAACACTTCACCGCACACTGAGTTCACACTTCACATCAATCCTATGTACAGTAGCATAGTGAAACTCTGTAGTGTTCTCATCACACATTAATGTAGAGTGATTATTCAATCCTCCAGGGTAGCCCTGTGATATTTGGGACCCGACAAACTTAAAAAAATGAGACCCCCCGATGTCTTTTATCAAACAAATTTAAGAAATAAAGTAGATATATTATAATGATATTGCGAAAAAAATTACTTCATGTAACTTATGCTTTTCTTTATTCTCATTTAACTAGCAATATTAACAAAGTATTATCTTTAATTAAACACACAATAATAATAAACATACCTACAATATATAGTAAGTAAAACCTAAACCTAAGAGGGACACATACCTCAAAGAACATGATGTCAAGTTTCGATTATAGATTTTATTATTAAAGAACTTTTATTTAACAAACATATAGAAAAACAATATGTGTAATAGTGCGGGGTATACCTTAAAAAACATAAGAGAAAATGGGGAAAGCATGTCCAATGGGAGGAGTCAAATCCTTTGTGGAGTTCCACTTGGCAAAATTGGCATCGTAACTCTCTCCAACTTGCCTTCAAATGAAATTCGAATTCTACATGGATTTGATGACAATCAATTTGCTTCAAAATTGGCATCAAGTGTCAAATGTACAAGTACCCTTTTGCATTTGGGTTTTTTTAGTAACCTATAAAATTTGGTCACTCAAATGCTATTTTCGGTAATCCAAAAGGCCACTTTTATATTTGACACTTAATGTCAATTTTAAAGCAAATTGGTTGTCTTAGAATCCATGTAGGATTTGGGTTTCATTTGAAGGTACAGTTGGAGAGGTCTGAGGGCTATGATGTGAATTTTGCATTTGGGTTTTTTTAGTAACCTATAAAATTTGGTCACTCAAATGCTATTTTCGGTAATCCAAAAGGCCACTTTTATATTTGACACTCAATGTCAATTTTAAAGCAAATTGTCTTATATTTGATTTTCATTTGAAGGTACAGTTGGAGAGGTCAGAGGGCTATGATGTCAATTTTGACAGCTGAAAATTGGTTGTCTTAGCTCCACATAAGATTAATTGTTTTTCTTAGCATCTCCAGTAGATCCCTCAAGTATCAAATTTTAGAAAATTTGAGGGATTAGGCATAGAATAGGTGTTCTAGCAGATCGATCAAATACCAAATAATTTGAGGCAACCCTTCAAATTTCCTTTCTCCCTCTTCCAATTTAGAGAACAACCCTCGTCCCTCAAATTCCACATTATTATTAATCTATTACTTGTACCATTTAATTGGTTGTTTCTCAATATATATGTATATTTTTTCACCTTTGTTGTTACAAAACAAAATACTAACCATTGTTTTCCTTGGCAACAAAAAAAAGATCATGCTTCAGAACTTTGTCTATAAGTTCATAAAACAAGTCTCTCTCTCTCTTCGTTTTTTTATATTTTTAAATGGGCAATCAATATGCACAAAAAGAGAAGTCTTTTTTTTTATTCTACCCAACTTTGCCTATAAATATGTAACTCATGTTCACAAGTTTCACAACAAACCCAATCTCATCACTTGTCTTTTTCTTTTATCATCTTGAAGTATTTGCGTTGAAGATACAAAATTCAAAACTTATTGAGTACTATCACCCAATCATATTAAAGTTAGAATTCTTTAAAAAAATGTACTCCATTAAAGTAATTTATTGACCAATAAAGTAGAGTGGAAAAAATAGTTTTAGATGTAATCATTTTACATTTAAATCTATAAAACTAAAGATGTATAAAAAGTAATAAAATATTGCAGTTTGAAAGATCTGATGGAGTGCATCACATAAAGTGATCCTTCAAATTTTAATTGTGGTTGCAAAGTACAGTTTTGAAGTTAAAATTTGAAGTATCTAGTAAAGATGCTCCTCTGATAAAAAAAATAGTAAATATGTTCCTATCTCTCCACATAAATTTTGACTCTTACTTACATAGTATCCAGCCTTAAAAAAAATTTGACATCTCAAAATTTGAAACCAAGGTTGAAGAGTAACCATGAAGGACTCCCATTCTTTCGAAATATACATTTGACTTATTTTGTCATATTTTTCTGTTGTCTTAGATAGAGGACCAAATTGTTAAAAAAATTTGAAATCGGCTTTAGCAAAAGAATTGGCGACTTGAGTAAAAATTAAGAACTATTTTCACTAAATGATATATTTTTTTGAACTTTCAAATTATTGTAATCTAGAGCAATAGAAAAAGATTTGGTCACTCAAATAAAGCCTCATATAAAATTTGGTCACTCAGATTGAAAAGATTATTGCAGTGAAAAGTCTATACAAAGTAAAGATATTTAGATTAGTTGAAAAAATAATTATTGGATCTGATTCATTTTATTTTTTAAGCTATATTATCTACTTACTAAGAATTGAAAAACGAATTTTCATTTACTTTGACTTCGTGCAAATAATTAAAAGAAAGAGTATAAGATTTTAGTGTATTTTTTAAAGCCTCCCACTATATGAGAGAGCCGCCCTTGGATTTCTACATTGTTTTTTAATTTTTATATGTTGGCACTTTTTTTATACTGGTTTTCAAGTAATGTAAAGTTTATGACATTACTTTTCAAGTACAAAAATGAGAAAAACATTAAAAGGTAGAAAAGATAAGTTTGTTATATCAAATAACATTTCTCCGTCTCACTTATGGTAATTTTTTGGCCATCTCAAAACAGTCTACTACGACTTCGTTACATTTCAAATAATACTAGTACCAAAAAGATTAATGCTGTTAAAAAAAGTACTGAAACGATTAATAAATAGACTAATTGATATTTTTTTGTTTACAACACGTTTTTTTTTTGTACCGGCTATAAAACATGTTTATTGACTCGAATAATAGATCAACTGTCGAATACAAGTATTGAAGTTGATTGGATAAAAAAAATTTGTTCAAAAAAAAAAACAAACCTGATAAGAAAGAACAAAAAAAAAAAGTGAGTTGATGGATTACGAACATGCCAAATCATTGTATTTATACGAAAGGGGTGCCAAATCATATCACCTTACCAAATCATCGTATGTATACCTGCACTAGACAAGGAGTCCTTATGGTGAGTTGATGGATTACGAACTTGCAATCATCGATATTTAAATTATTCATTGATAACTAAATAATTGAGATAGATTTGTCTCACCGTATAATTTTATACCGACCATCCAATTTTCTATAGCAAATAATATCCAATTAATTTGGTTTTGTTTAAGAATAATCCACTCAGAAGATTTCACAAACCAAGCAATTTAAATCACGATGATGAGATTTCAGTGGAGACCCTTGGAACTGGACAGGCATCCTCATATGGACTAAGACGTGTGAGTTTGGGTGGGCCCTGGCCTACAGTTTGATGCCGACGGAAAACATTTTCCTAATAACAAGTATAGTTGGCTTCTTAGGAACTTGCAAAGGAAATTATTTTTGAATTTTCAAATTATTGTAATCTAGAGCGATACAAAAAGATTTGGTCACTCAAATAAAGCCTCAGATAAAATTTGGTCAGTCAGATTAAAAAGATTATTGCAGTGAAAAGTCTATACAAAGTAAATATATTTAGATTGGTTGAAAAATTATTGGATCTGATTCATTTTATTTTGTTTAGCTATTACTAAGAATTGAAAAATGAATTTTCATTTACTTTAACTTCGTGCAAAACCGTTAAAAAAAAAAAAATTCGTGCAAATAATTTAGTGCAGACAATATTAGAAAACTTAAACTATATTTAAAAGAGAGAATATAAGATTTTAGTGTATTTTTTAAAACCTCCCATTATATGAGAGAGCCGCCCTTGGATTTCTACATTGTTTTTTAATTTTTATATGTTGGCACTTTTTTTATATTGGTTTTCAAGTTATGTAAGTTAATGCCGTTACTTTTTGAGTACAAAAATGTGAAAAAAATAAAAGGTAGAAAAGATAAGTTTTTAATATCAAATAACGTTTCTCCGTCTCAATTAATATGGTCAATTTTTGGCTACCTCAAAACAGTTTACTACGAGTTTGTTACATTTCAAATAAAACTAGTACCAAAAAGATTAATAAATCAACTACGACTTTGTTAAATTATATAACGAATCATGAGTTAAATTTCATGGTAAATTAAAATGTCATTGTTTTTTTTCAAATCAAACAAAGTTCAAAATTCACGAAAACTCACAGCAAAAATGGTAAAATTATTTACCATAAATCCTTTGTTGAATTATTTAGCGAATCATGAGTTGAATTCCATGGTAAATTAATATACCATTGTTTTTCTACAAACAAAATTAAGTACACGATCCATGAAAACTCTCATCATTGTGAAACTATTTATGTTGAAATCTTGTGTGACAAAACCTACTACGATAGATTATTTATCATGAGTCCTGTTAAAATCAAAGACCCAAAACTAACAACAAAATTAAAAAATTCAGATCCAAGAAACTCACAATCTAAAAAAGCTATGTCGTGAAGCATATTTTGATCAACAAATGCTCTCCCAAAATGGACATGATTTCACTCAAACTTCATGTAGATCCATACATGCGGCTGCTCTTTCGTTACGAATCTACACTATCACGTCGCCATCGTGGGGATCCAACGCATGTCGATCTCTTTAGTGTCTCCGGTGATACCGATTTGAAGATGCTTTTGTTGTAGATGATGAGCAAGTCGATTATCATAATCGGGGATCTAGATTGGCAAACACACACACTCTGAGATTTTGGTTCAGATTTTTGTGTTGAACTCGTACACTTGAGACGTCGTCGGGGACAGTATTAAGCTAATTTTTATTGCATGCGAATATAGAAAAAAAGTAAACCAGGAGGAAGCAATGGATTATAGCCGTGGTGGTTAGATAGAGATGATCATCAAAGGGGCTAGATTTTAAGGCTTGAGAAGATCACTTATGATTTTATGGAAACTGCTCTTCTTTTGTTTCTAAAACGGACTTGTAGGTTATGGGAAGACGGAAGGAGCAGATTTATTTCATTTCCTTTTCGGGGTTGGAAGATTATCTTGGATTTTTTCATATGCTCAATTAAGAAACAATCAAATCCGTTAAATTACGTAAGGCTTTTAATTTTCTCTCCCTCTATGAACAAATTACATAATGAGGGCATAATTGGACATTTATACAATTTTGGGATAAGAACATAAGTATTCAAATCTCCCAGGATGGGAAAATAAACAAGTTTTCCAAATAGGATGGAAAATTAAAATTCTCTAAAAAGGAGTACTAAAATGATTAATAAAAAACTAATTGAGATGTTTTGTTTACGGCACGTTTTTTTTTTTTTGGATCGGCTATAGAACATTTTTATTGGTTCAAATAATAGATCAACTGTCAAATACAAGTATTGAACCAAATCATTGTATTTATTAGGGGTGTCCACGGATTGGATCCGGACGGATCGGATCTGGACCGATCCGCTCAGAGCGGATTATGGTTTTTAAGATTCGGAACCGAACTGAACATTCACGGATCGGTTACGGATTGGATTGGGCGGATTTGACAGATTAAAGAAGGATTATTGAGCAGATCGAGCGGATCCGATCCGGAACCGCCAAATAAGAATTCTCGATCCGGAACCGAACCGAACATTCATGGATGGGTTAACGGACGGATCGGATTGGATGGATTTGGCGGATTGAGCGGATCGGATGATCCGTTGGAAAACCCTAGTATTTATACCTGCACTAGACAAGGAGTCCTTATGGTGAGTTGATGGATTACGAATGTGCAGTCTTGTATTTCAATGGAATCTATCAAGATCGTTCCTATCATCGATATTGGAATTATTCATTGATAACTAAATGATTAAGATAGATTTGTCTGACCGTATAATTTTATAACGATCATCCAATTTTGTATAGCAAATAATATCCAATTAATTCGGTTTTTTTAAGAATAATTCATCTCAACAGATTTTACAAACCAAGTGTGATGGGTAAAAACCAATTTACCCGTAACAAGGGCAAAGCACGTGCCCTTACAAATCACCATGAGAGGGTGAATAGCTCGGTACCACATATGGAGTCCTTAAGCCCTTTGTCGAGATGATTTGGCCATGAATAAGGCCAGAATGATGAGAGTGAATTAATAAATCAAGATGCACTAGCTCGGCGTGAGGCATAAAGGGATGACCCTGACACAGCCGAGCTAGGTAGACTACGTGTACAATATAAATAGCATTTTGGAATACATAATTTAGCTCGGTGTGATGAGCAGAGCTATGAACGGGTTAATCCGAGCTACGTGAAAGCACGACACCGCCACGTGTAATGTGGTGAGACATTCCAGAATATTCTGTGGCGGTTGCTTACGTGGTAAGGAGCAATCCCGTGAAACAAGGGATTGGTATGGGTAATCCTAACGAGATTAGGAATGTACCCCATATAGAAGAGAACCCTATATGGAAAGAAAGACTGGTGCAAGATGGGCTCTTGTAGGATATGGAGGTTTATGCAAGATGGGATCTTACATGCCTGGTGATTCATGATTCTCCAAGATCAGGCGAGCGACAAAGACGCTCAAAGACGCCACCGAAGAGAAATAGGGGAACCTCTCCCCGTCGTGAGAGGGGGAGGAGCCCCCCAAGCAGGGAAAATCACAAGCGAGCACGGAATCAGGAACGGGAAGATAGCCTCGACCGAAAGGAACACGAGGCCGAAGAGCTGGCACGAGAGGTCACTCGACGCGAAAAAAAAATTCAAGATCTGAAAAAACAACTCCAAGAGAAGGAGAAAGACTTATGCTCACGGACGAGATCTGTGCGGTACGAAAAAGAAAGAAGGAGTCATGATGATGATGATGTTTCTACTGTTAGGAGAGTCTCTCCACAAAAAAGGAGAGAAATGAGCCCCTCTGCTGAGAAAAGAGAAAGGAGGCAGCATGCTCGGGACAGATATGAGAGATCTGGTTCCAATAAGCACACCCCCGAGCAGTATGTGAAAAGAAGGGAAACTGGCTGAGCGGAGGGAGGTCCTAAAATTGCATGAGAGGTAGCTAAGGAAGCCCTAGGCCAGATCTCTAAGTCACCACTAGCCCACTGGATCCAAGCAGAAAAGACTCCGAGCAGGGTTAAACACTCTACGTTTATACCCTATGAGACTAATACGGACCCGGTGGCCCACATTCAACACTATCAATAGGCCATGTTCGTGCACGAGCAAGACGATGCCTTGCTGTGCAAGATGTTCCCATCCAGCTTAGGGAAGGTGGCCCTGAGTTGGTACCACAAACTCCTAGAAGGGTCAATCCTGTGCTGGGCCCAGCTTGCCGAGGAATTTACTGCTCAGTTCTTGACAAGCCGAGCAGCCCCAAAGACATTCGACGCATTAACCTCTATGAGACAGTGGGATGATGAAACTCTCCGTAGTACTCCAAACGATATTGGGAGACTTTCAACGAGATTGAAAATTGCAGTGAAGAGTACGCTTTGGCTACGTTCAAGACTAGCTTGCCCATGCATAGTAAGTTATGAGAATCGCTCACTATGCACCCAGTCAAGACTGTGGCCAAGCTTATGGAGAGAATTCAGGAGCATGCACGGGTGGAAGATTGTGGCTGGGCAACCTCAGCTTCCAGGGAAGAAAGTAGTGGAGTCCAAGGTGTATAAGAAGGATACACAACGGGAAAAAGGGACTACACACAGCAGAGGAATGACAGAGCTGACCCAGACCCCAAGTCTTACTTTAGCATTATGGCAACTTTCAACATACCAATCTACAAGATGCTCTATAGGATCAAGAATGAGTCATGGTTCAGAAGGCCCCCCAAAAATGATTGGAAATCCATAAAAAAGAAGGGCCACTAACCAGCACTGCAACTACCATAGAGATTGGGGCCATATGACGGAAGATTGTGTGGAGTACAAGAAATTCCCGAATGAGAAAGTGGCAGAGAGCCACTTGAAGGAATTTCTGGTCGGTAACCAGAAGGATGCCGAGCAAGTTGAAGAGATGGACTACGAGAAAGGTCTAAAGGGAACGATCCATATGATATATGGGTTGGTGGCCTCGTACACCAACAATCAAATCAGACACATCCAAAGGATCAATGGACAAGTAAACTAGGTCATGAAGCTCGGCGCGAAGAGGCTGAGGACAGAAGGAGTGATGAAGGTACCCATAACCTTCTTTGACAAAGATCTAGATGGGGTTATAATCCCCCATAACAACACATTGATCATTACCCTACGAATAGGGGAATATGATGTGGAAAAAATCTTAGTAGACCAAGGGGCAAGCACGGAAATCATGTACTACCACACCTTCAAGAAGATGGAGCTCCCGACGAGCTCGTTACAAAAGTGTCTTGTCCCTTTGGTCGGCTTCAGTGCACAAACAGTGTGGCCTAAGGGGAAGGTCACGCTGCCTGTCCGAGCTGGATCAGTAGTCCTGAAGGCTGACTTCCTTGTGGTAGATATCCCTTCCTCCTATAACGTGATTATAGGAAGAACATGGATGCACAAGATGAGGGTAGTTTCCTCGACATACCACCAGATGATCAAATACCCAGGAGCGGATGGCATAGAGTGTCTTAGGGAAAATATGAAAGTGGCTGACCAGTGTTTTAACATGGTCTTGAAGAAGTCCCCAAGGGCCGAGCTTGTCCAAACGGTTGAAGTTCCAGATCAGCCAACTTTGGAAGACGTTGGAGGAGACCCCACTAGGAAGATGGTGGAGGGACTGAAGAAGATAAAAATTAAAAAGAATGATCTAGAAAGGTATTTCCTGGTCGGCGAAACCCTTGCCGAACAGGAAGAAAACGATTTGGTAGCCTTTTCGAAGGATCATATTGATGTTTTTGCAAGGACTCCCCAGGAGATGCCTGGGATAGACCCCGAGATGATTTGCCACCATTTAAACGTGGATCCACAGCACAAACCAGTTGTGCAGAAGGCAAGGAGGTCAGCCCCACAGCACGCGGAAGCTGTTATTGAAGAGGTAGAATGGTTGCTCGAAGTGGATGCCATACAAGAAGTGAACTACTCAGAATGGCCGGCTAACACCGTTGTGGTCAAAAAGAAAAATGGAAAGTGGAGAGTTTGCGTGGACTTTACTAGCCTCAACAAGGCATGCCTTAAGGACAGTTTTCCACTCCCTAGGATTGATCAGTTGGTAGACGCTACAGCAGGCTGTGAAAGGATGAGTTTCCTTGACGCATATCGAGGATACCATCAGATAGCCATGTACAAACTCGACCAGGAAAAAACGTCCTTTATTTCCCCAAGAGGCCTTTATTGCTATAAGGTCATGCCTTTTGGACTGAGAAATGCAGGAGCAACTTACTAGAGACTGGCCACAAAAATGTTCAAAGATTAGCTCGACAAAACCATGGAAGTCTATGTAGACGATATGGTGGTAAAGAGCAAACTCAAGCCTGACCATCTAGTCGACCTCAAGGTAACCTTTGATATCCTAAGGGAATAAGAGTCAAAGCTGAATGCCTCAAAGTGTGCTTTTGGGGTTAGCTCGGGGAAATTTTTAGAGCACCTGGTGACCAAGAGGGGGATTGAGGCTAACCCGGATCAAATAACTGCACTTCAGATTCTCCAAAGTCCTAAGACCATGATGGAAGTCCAAAGACTAACAGGGATGGTAGCAGCTCTAAACCGTTTTATCAGTAAATCCTCAGACCGTTGCAAGCCATTCTTCCAGCTTCTGAAGAAGAAAGAAGGGTATGAATGGGGAGCCGAGCAGGAGGAAGCGTTCAAAGGATTAAAGGCCTACCTATCTTCACCACCCTTGCTCTCTACTCCAAAGGTTGGGGAGCGATTGATATTGTATTTGGCTATATCCGAGCATGCAGTCAGCTCAGTTCTCCTACGAATAAAGGGGATAGAGCAAGCTCCGGTCTACTTTGTGAGCAAAACTTTGTTGGATGCAGAAATGCGATACTTACCCTTGGAAAAATTGCTGTATGCTCTTGTTATTGCCTCGAGAAAACTGCCTCACTACTTTTTACAGCATCCCATCACTGTGTTTACCGAATATCCATTAAGGGATTTGCTGAGGGAGGCGGATTTTTCTGGGAGAATATCTAAGTGGTCCATTGAGTCAAGTCAATTTGATTTAGATTATAGCCTAGGACGGCAATCAAGGGGCAAATCTTGGCTGATTTTGTAGCTGAATTCACTCCAACAGTAGCTCCACCACCACTAGCTCTCCACAAGAAGGAACGGGGAGCCGTTCCTCAACAGCCAACGAGAGTGGCCGAGCTGGATCCTGAGGAATGGAGGCTCTATGTCGATGGGTCAGCTTGCAATAAAGGCTCACGAGCAGGGGTGGTGCTATTCTCCCTGGAAGGTTTGGTGCCAGAGAAAGCACTAAGGCTCGGGTTTAGCGCTACCAACAATGTGGCAGAGTATGAAGCCCTGCTAGCTGGGCTAAGTAGTGCCTCGGAACTCAGGGTAAGTAAATTAAGGATTTTTTGTGATTCACAAGTGGTTGAAAATCAACTTTCAGGAGAGTATGCTGCAAGAATTGAGAAGATGGCTGCATATTCAGAGGTGGCCGAGGATTTGCTGGATAAATCTGACAAAGTCCACATCCAACAAATCAGTTTGGGTTAGAACGCCCATGCAGACTCACTAGCTTGCTTGGGTTCAGCAGTTAACACGGAGTTTCGATGTACAGTGGCTGTAGACTACCTGAGTGAGCCAAGCATTGGCCGATCAGTTGAGATGGTGATGGAGACCGAGTTAGGGCCGAGCTGGATGGACCCAATAGTGGCGTACCTACGAGATGAGACTTTACCAGAAGACAAGAGGGAAGCTCACAAGATCAAAACTAGGTCTGTATGTTTCTGGCTCTCTCCAGAAAGTAAGCTTTACATAAAATCTTTTCTTGGACCCTATTTGTTATGTGTACATCCAGCTCTGGTCCAAAAGTTCCTCCATGAGATTCACGCTGGAACATGTGGAGGACACACAGGCGGTCGGTCCATAGCCCACCGAGCAATATCCCAAGGGTATTGGTGGCCCTACATGCAGGAAGATGCAAAGGTATTTGTTAAGAAGTGTGAGACATGCCAGAGACATTCACCTCTTATCCGAGTTCCAGCAGAAGATCTGTTGCCATTAACAAGCTCGTGGCTATTTGCACAATGGGAATTGGATATCGTGGGTCCTGATGCAGGGTGGATTTCAAGAAAAGTCATATTTTATTTATATTGATTTACATTTAGTATTTTCATTTAATATGTTATAATTTAGTGAAAATATTCTAGAAGTATTTTGTTTCCTAGTTTCTTCTGATTGAGGTTTCCTATTTTGTGTTTCCTTGTTTTACAAGAATTAGGGTTGCTAGCTAGTAATTTTATTTCCTTTTTAGTTTTAGGGTTGCGGCTAGTATAAATAATTGATGTAAGCCTTAGGGCAAGAGAGTTGATTAATATGTTGAGTTTTTTCACAAGAGAGAGTATCTCTTTTTCCTATAATTCTATTAATCTGCGGGTTATTAGATTGTAGAAGAGTTGTTTCTTATTCGTGGGGGTGATCTTTGTCCTTGTTCACGTTTCTAGCTGCGTCAGTTGGTATCAGAGCTTAGGCTCGATTCCTAATTGATCATGGCACGAAGATATCGTCATGATCGACAAGTTGACGTCGAGTATGTGTACAAGCACGATGATGCCGTGCGAGAAGCACAACTAGAGGCGCGGTTCCAGCAATTAGAACAGCATGTGTCGGACTTGATTGCCCTAGCCGACCAGATTGCTGCCCTAACTGTTGGGGGGAATCCACCTCGCCGTCGTCTTGTTATACCTCGGTTTCCAAAAGAGGGGGAGGTATCGGATGACGTTTCTATCACCAAACCTTTGGCGGGCAACTATCAGCCGAGGGAGAGGACAACAGAGGCTACCATTGAGTGGCCTTTTACTACAAATAATATTCCGGATCCAGTAGTGGATTGGAGTAAGCCACCAGTTTTTGACGAAGAACTGGTGGAGAAAATTACAGAAAATCAAGAAGAGTTGCAAGAAAAAGTGGTTTCTACGTTGGCGTTGTTAGAAAAAGATTTAGAAGAATCAATTGGATTTGATTCTTATAAAAAGCTTGAAGATGGTGCAATTGACAAGAGTGCTAATGACTTTGTTGATCCGTTTTGGGAATTCATCGAAGACTCCATAAGCAAGAATATATGGATTGCTCACCTGGGCGGAATTTGGAAGAAAATCGTTCCCTTACTTTTTGAAGAATTTTCAAAGTCCAGGTTCGAAAAAATTAATTTGAAGTATAAAATTGATGCCGACAAGAAATGCTTTATCAAGTTACTTCAAGCAATGAAAACTCGAGGACGAGTTTTTTCAACAAGGGGAGTCTGATGCAGGGTGGATTTCAAGAAAAGTCATATTTTATTTATATTGATTTACATTTAGTATTTTCATTTAATATGTTATAATTTAGTCAAAATATTCTAGAAGTATTTTGTTTCCTAGTTTCTTCTGATTGAGGTTTCCTATTTTGTGTTTCCTTGTTTTACAAGAATTAGGGTTGCTAGCTAGTAATTTTATTTCCTTTTTAGTTTTAGGGTTGCGGCTAGTATAAATAATTGATGTAAGCCTTAGGGCAAGAGAGTTGATTAATATGTTGAGTTTTTTCACAAGAGAGAGTATCTCTTTTTCCTATAATTCTATTAATCTACGGGTTATTAGATTGTAGAAGAGTTGTTTCTTATTCGTGGGGGTGATCTTTGTCCTTGTTCACGTTTCTAGCTGCGTCAGGTCCTCTCCCCATGACAACAGGGAAACGAAAATTCCTACTCGTTGGCACGGATTACTTCACTAAGTGGATAGAGGGTGAAGCTTTGGCAAAGATCACAGAGGCTATGGTAGAGAAATTTGTCTGGAACAAGATTATCACACGATTTGGAGTGCCCTACTCCATCATCTCAGATAACGGGTCTCAGTTCGGCAAGAAGTTCAAAGCTTTTTGTGCTTAGTATGGCATCAGAAACTACTATTCAACCCCAACTTACCCACAGAGTAATGGGCAAGCAGAGGCTTTAAACAAGACCATCCTTAAAAGTCTCAAGAAAAGGCTGGAAAACAAGAAAGGAAGGTGGCTGGATGAGTTGCTAGCCGTACTATGGGCATATAGGACCACTCCTCGATGATTTACGGGAGAGACGTCGTACTCCCTTGCTTATGAAACAGAGGCAGTAATTCCACTAGAGATCGGATTGCTGACCAATCGCACTACTCGTGTGGAATCAGGAGGCAACGATAAAGCCCTAGCCGAGCAGCTCAACTTTGCCGAAGAAAAGAGAGAGCGTGCACTTATTACTTTGGCAGCATACCAGGAGCAGTTGCGAAGAAGATACAACAAGAAGGTGCAGCCAAGAGAGTTCAAGATTGGGGATTTAGTCTTAAGGAAAGTCTTGGCCAATACCAAGATATCGTCAGATGAGAAGCTTGGGCCGAACTGGGAATGCCCATATAAAATTGTGGGGATTGCTGGATTCGGGGCCTATCGTTTGGCCGACCTGGATGGAGACCCAATACCACGACCATGGAATGTCCAGAACCTACAGAAATTTTACCAATAACTTGTTTTTCTTTATGTGATTACGAATACAATCACATCTTTTTTTAGTGAATACGAATATATTCACATTTTTGTAACTAGTTGGGATTACGAATAAAATCACCAACACCAGACTGTTATTTTAATTGTTATTTCAGCATTAGTAAAATTTCATTTTTTCGTATTATGGTTTTACTTAAATACGAACCAAAATTGTCTCAAATTTGGATTCCTATTGGGGAGCAGAGAGGGTATATATGTGCCCTATAATTTCATTTAAATACTTTAATATGAAGGAGTTTAAAAGAGCCGTCTCAGCACGAAAAGCTTAGAAGATCAAGCACGAAAAAGCTTTAAATTATCCGTAAGTACGAAGAAACTTAGCATGCAACGAATATTGCATAAACTAAGTATGAAGAAACTTAGTGTTGCAACGAATATTGCATAATATTCAAGTACGAAGACACTTGATAAAATATTTTCTAAAGTACAAAAAAACTTAGAAAATTGCAGCATTTACTGCACAACCCAAGTACGAAATACTTGGTCAAAAATTCTAAGTACGAAAGAACTTAGCATTTATCAATTAATCTTATGCAAAGATTTTTCTTATGATTCTGCACAATGATTTAGAGGCTAATCTTAATCATTGTGGATAATATTTCGATAAACACTTTTTCTTTTTGGCAAAAATGTGTTCTCCCTTTGTTTCGAAGTTTAAGCCAAAATCATCTACTGTATCCGTGAGAACAAATCACAGTGGATACCCCGTACTTCAATATTAGCTTTAATAAACCAAACTATAAGATGAATGTGCTGATATCAAATCATGGAGAAAACCAATTTATACCGATTGAATCCATACCCGAGTTTCATGCACATTAACTAATGAGTCGAGAACAATATACAATAAATGAGTATTAAAAAAAATCATATGCATAAAATCATTTAATAAACGTTATGAGGTTTCATCCTCAACCCTAGTTTAAGATTTTAGCTCATACAAGTGAAATCCATAACAATAATAAACCTCAATGAGTATTGCCTTTGCTCCAGCCGTGTTCTCCTTCTATTTGCCGTCGTGTTGTTGTGTTGCGTGATATCCCCCTCAGCCCTACTGATGCCGTCCTTATAATGTGTAAAACATTTTCTTCCAAAAGGAAGATTCCTTTTCCAGACAAAGCTCTCCTTATGTGTGCCGAAGTTAGACCAAAAGGGAAGGAGAATTTTTTCCTAATTGTAACTCTTGGCTAGTGGAACAATATATGCTATGTTATTTTTCCTTTGTTTGGGCACACTATTCACGTATATCTATAGTATAGTACTTTCCCAACTTGGCATCCCAATCTAGTCCACACCAATTACACATCCTACAGCCAAGTAAACATTAAGGAAAGTTTAGGCCATTTGGTCATGCATTTTGGTGCTAATCATCCGATTAGCTTCTACGGCTCATCACTTGTAGTATAACTCGACTTCGGTGTGCCTCTCAATTCGAACAGCTAAAACATGATTAATTATCATCTTTTCCTGCGAAAATAAATAATTCAAGGTAAATGAACAAAAAGATAATACTATTATCTAATTAAACATGATAAAGGACTAACAATGTGCGATATAGGGATTGCTAAGTGGTAATATTTTGGGCTCATCTAATACCCCCAAACCTAGATTTTGCTAGTCCTCGAGCAAAAGAATTAAAATAAAATAAAGAAAAAGAAAAACACTACCTAATCCTTTTTTCGGAGGAGTCCGATTGCATTTAGCATATGCAACAAGCCTTTAAACCCCTAGGTGGTCCTAGTGGACGAGTTATAGTCTCCTGAGGGTTTGCAGCAGTGAACACCCACAAACACGAGAGAAAAAATACACTCAATCAGGACCCCAAACTTACGCAATGGCCTCTCAAAGTAACTAGTACAAGTGCAACGCAAGATAGAGACAAGATACTTCATTCATTAATAGAGTTAAACAACTGAACATTCTAATTCGAATTAGCACAAAAATTGCTCCTCTCACAGATATCTGGATAGGGAAAAATCACAAGGCATGCGTGTAAGTGAAAATCACACAGATGTTAATTAACCTCGAAAACAATACACGCACCTTCAATACCTTAACAAGTCATCAAAATGTCCAACTCAACATATAGCCCCTCCCCTTATTGTAATAGTATTTTTTTCTTTTTATTGTATGATCGTGCAATGCCTGGATTCCTCGGGCTTTCTAGTTGACCCCTTTAGCGACCTTTAGGCCAGCTTTCCCCAAGCCTTTTGGCCTTAGAGCGCTAGGTTTTAAGAGACCCCTTCGGGCTTAATTACTCGAGTCAAAAAGACTTACCAATCCAAGCTAACCACACATAACTAATCCGAAACTCTCCACCGTTTGACGCGAACACTCACTGCTTACTGAGGCAAGAGGCCCGGTTACTAAGTGGAAAACTCGAAAAAAAACATGCATTTTATTCACTTTTTTTTTTGTTTTTTGTTGTTTTTGTTTTTGTTTTTTGTTTTTTTTTTTTTTTTTTTTGGGAAAGGGCGTTAAATATTTCATTGAACATCCAATTCATATTGAGGCACCAAAAATTTGTGTATGAGACTCGAGGTCAAACACAACTCTAAGTGTGACGGTGCTCGTGCAAAGGCATGTACACAAGTGATAAATCGCTATCCAAGCATAGGTGATAAAAACAAGTCAAAGTGCCTCTCATCAATGCTATGTTCACAAGCTTAAGTCTACCAATGAAATCATATCAAGACTCCAACCTGAGAAACAGTCAAACTAGCACTAATCAAAAACCAATAACCAAGTTGAAAGTCAAAATCAAGCATCCACTTCAAATCTTTTTTTTTTTTTTTTTTTTACTTTTTTTCTATGAATAATCAATAATAAAAAAATGGTAAAAAGTGAATATTGTGCATAGAGCGAACACATCAAGAACAGGTACACCCTCCCCCAAACCTAAATATGACAGTGTCCTCAATGTCATGAATGTAAACTTAAGAAATAGACATGGACATGAAAATATAAAGGAGAAGATACACTTGATAAGTGTGATGATGTTGAATTGATGTTGAACTACGGGTTATCTGCAAAATAAATTAGGGAAACACACAAAAAGAAGGGAAAAAAAAATGCATCAAAGAAAAGTAAATAAAGGAAACTAGAACCTCTTTTTTTTTTTTTTTTTTCATGTCCCCCAAACCTGATTGCCGCATGAATCTCAATAGACAAAGAATCGCCCACAATGGTCATAGAGCATGAGACGAAATAATTGTGGGTTAACCCATTGAAAAATGTACGCCAAGTGAAATATCACCACCAAGTCATGTCCTTTTATTCGCCTTTTATAATTAACAATACATGGATTTGCCCAACAAAAATCATCAAACTTGCCTAATATCCGTTTGCACAAATCAACAAGATTAGCCATAATTTCAACACTATTCAAATTCAACAAGAAATCAGCATACCAAGGAAATATTTTCTTACAGAAAAGCCTCTCGAACGAAATTCCATTCGTATGAAGTAAGAGATCTACTCCAATGACAAAATCAGATTTAAATTCTTTGATGTAGTGTCTAGTCTCATCAACTACTATTTCCTCTTTAGTTTGATCAATATATGTAGGATTAATGACTGGCATACTTGCTACTGGTTGCTCAAGTTCAACACTAGGATCAGGTGGCAAAGGTTTCAGTTCAAAATTTGATGCATGTTCATTCCACAAATTCGGAATGTTATCCATACGTGGTGGCTCTACAAAACATGACTTCCATTTATCAATATCCATAAGTGGAACAGACTCTAACAAGGAGTTGACAGAGTTAATCATTGAGTCTTCATCAAAATTATTGAAATGAGCTAGACAAGCTTCAAAGGGGTCCTCGTGGCATGATGGAGTAAAAGGTTCTTTAACATGACTATCTATCAAGTAAACTGCACTCACCTCCTCCTCACTTGGTAATTGTTTGTCAATATCAAAAATACTAAGATCAACAGTCATGTTACCAAATAATATCTTCATTACACCATTCCTACAATTGATTTGAGCATTAGACGTGGCTAGGAATGGACGTCCTAATATAACAGGAATTCGCCCCTTCGAATTTTGAGCAAGTTGAGTGTCTAAGACAACCAAGTCAGCTGGAAAATAGAATTTCTCAACTTTTACCAAAATATCCTCAATTACACCTTTAGGAATTTTAACGGATCCATCAGCCAATTGAAGTCTTACAGAAGTGGGCTTTAACTCCCCCAAACCTAGCTGCAAATAAACTGAATAAGGGAGTAAGTTGACACTGGCTCCCAAATCTAACAAAGCACGCTTAATATGATGATTACCTATTGTGCATGAAATTGTAGGACACCCTGGATCCGTATATTTGATAGGCATTTTGTATTGAATAATGGAGCTAACTTGTTCGGTCAACAATACTTCTTTAGGGGTGCTTGTCTTTCTTTTTATAGAGACTAAATCTTTCAAAAATTTGGCATAAGAAGGCACCTGTCTAATAGCATCTATAAGTGGTATGTTGATCTTAACTTGTTTAAACATCTCTAGGATATCTCCATGGTCTACACCTTTCTTAGGGGGTACTAGTCGCTGAGGATATGGAGCTTTAGGGACAAAACTCTTAACTTCCAGTTCTATTGGAGTTTGGGGTGAACTAGTTTCCTGAACTTTGTTTGGACCACTATGCCTTTCTTCTTCCTCTGACTTCTCTAAGTTCTTGTCTATTGGCATACTTATTTGATTGTCAACCTGTTTTCCTGACCTAAGGGTAATAATGGATTGAACTTGTTCATGTGCGTAAGTTGATTTAGAAGGGTCACTAACAACAAATGGCCCTCTTGGGTTAGGTATTGGTTGACTAGGGAACGTTCCCTTCTCTCTCTCCGCCATTTGACTCGCCAATTGACCCATTTGATTTTCTAATTTGGTAATGGCTTGAGTAGTGTAATTTTTAACCTCTGCAATGGCTTGAGTATTCAAGGCTGTTGAATTTTTTATTTCTAAGATGGATTGATTAGTCATTCGAATGAATTCTTGAAGAGAGTCTTCTAAGGACGACTTTTGTTGTTGGGGTACAGTCGTTTGGAAGTTAAATTGGGGAACTTGAGGCTGATTAGGATAAGCCTGGTCAGCAAATAACGGGTTTGGATGACGAAGACTTGGTGAAAATTGATTTTGTGATTGCAGGGGTTGCCCACCTACATTTGTAGAAGATTGATTTTGCTGCCATGATAAATTAGTATTATTTCTCCAGTTTGGATTGTATGTCTCTGAGAAAGAACTTCCAAATGATTTCCCATAGTTGTTTAATGCATTTGCTTGCTTAGCACAATATTCAGAACAACCAACCATGGCAGGACACGCTCGAGTCATGTGCATTGGGCTAGCACAAAGAGAGCATACTTCATTGTGAACGTGGTTGACAGAGTTCAAGTTACCACCTACAACTAAGGCTTCTAACTTACGAGTGATGTTGTCTAGTTTATCTCTCACATCAAAATCCTCCCTAACTTCATATAATCCTCCTTTTCTAGATGAGCTAGATTGCTTATCTCTAGGATTAGAAAAGTCCCATTGCTGAGAAATTTCAGATAAATTTTCAAGAAATTCATAAGCCGCATCATGATCTCTAAGATTTAAAAAGCCACAACATTCATGGACTCTATCATATTACGATTTGATTGAGTCAAACCATTGTAAAAGTATTGGATAAGTCTCCATGTCTCAAAACCATGGTGGGGACACTTAAGAATACAATCCTTAAATCTTTCCCAACTTTCATAAAACTTTTCCTGTTCATCTTGACAAAAATTAGCAATTTCTCTTCTCAACTCATTTGATTTGGACATCGGAAAAATTTGGAGAGAAATTTTTTTACAAGAATTTCCCACGAAGTTATTGTCCCAGACGGTAAAGACTTCAACCATCCCTTGGCTTTATCCTTCAAAGAAAAAGGAAAAAGTCGCAACCTAACCGACTCATCAGAAAAATTTTGGAATTTAAAAGTAGAGCATATGTCAAGAAAATCTTTGACATGCATGTAAGGATCCTCATTTTCCATACCTCGAAATGTGGGTAACAATTGAAATATTTGCGGTTTAAGCTCAAAATGTGTTGCATTGGTGGTGGGTAGCACTATGCAGGGTGGTGGGTCTGTGGTAATTGGAGCAAATAAATCTTTAAGAGTTTTATTGTTTTCGACCATGTCTCCCATTTTTAATCGATTATGTTCTTCTCTTTGATTTTTTAACCAACGTTTAAAGGTTCTTTCAATTTCCGGATCAAGAGGTATTAATTCTAATCTTCTTGAACGACAACCAAGCATATAAATGAAAACAAGTAAGGGAACAACCCAAAAATAAAAATAAAATAAAATAAACTAACTAAATGGAAATCCAGCAGAGGTGTCTAAAAAGTATAACTAAAACAATCTTTCTCTCTTTTTTTTTCCTTCTTTTTTTTTTGAAACAAAAATTCTAAGTTAAGCTAATTGAATTAAAGAAAAAGGAACAATGCAATTATCAGCAACATAAAATATGAAATGGACAATTTTTTTTCTTGGATTTTTAAAAAAAATTTTAAATGTTTTTTTAATTTAATAACAATGCATGTAGTAAATGACTTACTATGTAAAGAGCAAACCTGACACTCCAAAAATGGTGAAAAGGCGGCCTTATTACGGCAACTGCAACTTGTTGCTTCTTGCTCCAACCACCGTGGGTGCACGAAGATTAAAGTGGTTCCCAATGTTATAGCAATAAACACCTGTAGCTTAAATAGATTTTGATGCACTACAAACCAAGTCAGACTTATTAAAGAAGCAAAGATGAAACAAGAGAATCAGAGGGGAAATAGACTGAGCTAATTGAATTTTTTTTTTCTTTCTATTTAAACTAATACCAATGTAGTAATTGGAAGGAAGAAGCTATTCAACTAATGAAACAAAAGGAAAATAATAATAATTAAGTAATGAATGCAAACCACTACTGATCCTAAGACAAGTAATGACGTGAAATTTTTATTTTTATTTTTATTTTTTTAGTTCCTAATTATAACCAGTAGAAGGGAAAAAATCAATTCAAATGTCTAGATTTCCTAAAAAAAAATATTAAGTCCCCGGCAACGGCACCAAAAACTTGTTGTGAAATTTTAATGTACTCGCAAGCGCACTAATCGTACTGAAGTATAGTTATGCAAGAGCGAGGTCGAACCCACAGGGACTTGTGTTGTTTTTAATAGGAAACTAAATGAATTTAAAATTGATTAGACCCTAACCTAGTTCCAAAAAGTTGTGGTTGATTTAGAAGATAAAAATTAAATAAAATAATGACAAAACAAATAATTAAACTAGCATGCAAAAATAGTGGGGATTAACGGTTGGAAAACTAACTAGAGTTTCGGAATCCACACCCCTAGCATTTATCAATTTATCTTATGCAAAGATTTTTCTTATGGTTCTGCACAATGATTTAGAGGCTAATCTTAATCACTGTGGCGATAAACACTTTTTCTCTATGGCAAAAATATATTCTCCATTTGCTTCGAAGTTTAAGCCAAAATCATCCACTGTATCCGTGAGAACAAATCACAGTGCAATACGCCGTACTTAAATATTAGCTTTAATAAACCAAGCAATGAGATGAATGCGCTGATATCAAATCATGAAGAAAACCAATTTATACCGATTGAATCCATACCCGAGTTTCATGCACATTAACTAATGAGTCGAGAACAATATACAATAAATGCGTATTAAAAAAAATCATATGCATAAAATCATTTAATAAACGTTATGAGGCTTCATCCTCAACCCTAATTTAAGATTTTAGCTCGTACAAGTGAAATCCATAACAATAATAATAAACCTCAATGAGTATTGCCTTTGCTCCAGCCGTGTTCTCCTTCTATTTGCCGTCGTGTTGTTGTGTTGCGTGATATCCCCCTCAACCCTACTGATGCCGTCCTTATAATGTGTAAAACATTTTCTTCCAAAAGGAAGATTCCTTTTCCAGACAAAGCTCTCCTTATGTGTGCCGAAGTTAGACCAAAAGGGAAGGAGAATTTTTTCCTAATTGTAACTCTTGGCTAGTGGAACAATATATGAAAAGTTATTTTTCCTTTGTTTGGGCCCACTATTCACGTATATCGATAGTATAGTACTTTCCCAAATTGGCATTCCAATCTAGTCCACACCAATTACACATCCTACAGCCAAGTAAACATTAAGGAAAGTTTAGGCCATTTGGTCATGCATTTTTGTACTAATCATCCGATTAGCTTCTACGGCTCATCACTTGTAGTAGAACTCGACTTCGGTGCGCCTCTCAATTCGAACAGCTAAAACATGATTAATTATCATCTTTTCTTGCGAAATAAATAGTTCAAGGTAAATGAACAAAAAGATAATACTATTATCTAATTAAACATGATAAAGGACTAACAATGTGCGATATAGGGATTGCTAAGTGGTAATATTTTGGGATCATCAAAACTTGAGTATGAGAAAACTTAGAGTATTATAAGTAATGTGAATACACGATTTGCTAAAACGCTTGGCAAACAAAACGTACCAGACACCAACCGAGCTAGCAAAGTGCAGGAAATCATTGTTAGAAGCACCTAAGTACGAGAAACTTAAAGTATCTATAGGCCAAAGCCTCACAAGGCTGATCGTCAAGACTTCAAAAGTTCAAAAGACAGGAAACAGAAAAATAACACAGGCATTAAGCCTCTTCACTGTGCTCAAGGGCATCAGTGGCGGGGGAGGAGTCATTAGGAACAGAACCAGCATTAGCGTCCTCATTGTTGCCAACATCACCTTCACCAATAGTAAGGTCAACAACATGATCTTTAGCTTGGGGCTGCTCCAAGGGGGACTCAAGATGAGGTTGAGCAATAGGCTGAGCCTGGGTCTCCAAGTGTGCTTGAGCAGCAAGGGCATCCATCTGGCTTGGGAGCTCCAGGTCAGTCCACATAGGGGAATCTTCAGGGAGTCCCATCCTTGTGCAGCAACGCTTCCAGCTCGTCTCCCAGATGGCATCCTTGACCGCAGGCATCTGAGCCTGGTAGTTTGCAGTAATTTCTATCACGGCATGGTCGTATTCAGCTTTAGCCTTAATCTGAGCATCAGCAAGCTCCAGGCGTAGGTTCTGCTCAGTCTCTCCTGCCAATCTTTTCTGCTCGTCAAGCTAACTGTTCAGCCTCTCGATCTCTTCCCGAGCCTCCCTTAGCAGCTGAGCATTGGAGGCATTTTTCCTTCTCGGCCCGTTCAGCTTTCTTTTGGAAAGAGCTCACCTCTCTCTTGTACTCCCTCAAAGCTTCTTTGGCTTTTTCGAAGCCTGCTGAGGCCTTTTGCTTGATTTGTGGAAGGAACATAGCTAGCAGTGAAGAAAGCAATTCATGAAGATAAATACACAGGAGAACGAGAGTGAAAATTCGTACCTTAGCACTAGATTGAAAAATTGACTTCATGAGGGCATCGTACGAGCAATTTTTCTCTCTCTCCATGTCTAACGGAAGGAGAGCAGCTCTGGAGACTCCGTAGGCGACGTCAACAGAAGTAATTTTATCAATCATATTTAGAGGAGTACCATCAGGGAGAGCAAGGAGGGGAGACCATGGCTGCACGAGCGGTGGAGAATCGGTAACAGGCCGGCTAGAGCTTGAGTCCCCAGTCCTTCTTCTCTGCAAAGGGGGCTGGATCTTCTGAGGACTTTCCACTGGCCTCTTATCCCTCTGTTGCTCGGGAAGAGGGGAGGTCCCTGTCGGAGGAGGAGTAACTTGTTGAACGGTCGTGGGAGCATGAGAAGGAAGGCCGCCAAGGTTCAGCTCGTCAAGGAGGTTGATCGGCTAACAAGGCATCTCTCGGTCTAGAGAAGGGGAATAACCAGATGAATCTGAGAGTAAGGCAGCTTGCTCGGCTAAAGAAAGCATGGCAGCACGGTGATCGAACCCTCCTCTTTCGTCCTCTTCTTCTTCTTCTCCTACTGCTATTCGTCCGGATGTGCTCGGCTCTTGGTCAGTGCGGGTAACAATAGGGATGGCTGTCAATATTTTCGGACGGTGGGTGAATATAATTTGTTGTTGAGGATCTGGGAGTGCTCTTGTGTGGTTGACCCTGCCTCGAGAAGGGTTTCTCCCCTTTCGTCTACGGCTTTGCTCGGCAAGGGCGAGAGGCGTCGTCAATCTGGTGGCTGGAGGCCAGGGGTGCCTGATGCGGGGTTTTCCTACTCTTCTAATCCCACCCCAATACGAGGGGGTATATCCAAGCAATATGTGCGCAGCTCGGCCAAGGCCTACTGGAGTCGGCTCAAACTAGTCAAAATAGAGGGCTAGAGCGATGTCCTCATGATGCAACCCGCCGTGGTTCAAACGGCTATGCTGATTTAGATTATCCGCTGCAAACAAGAAGATTAAGAAGAAAAATGTATGGTCAGTAAACAGAAACTAAGCATTTGTCCAAAAAACTAAAACACAGTTACAAATCAACAAGAAGGAGTACTAACACAGTCGGCCGGCAGTGGTGGGGCAAGAGACACCAATAGTATACCCCTCGGCATCCCTGGGCTCCCAATTCCCAGTAACCACCAGATAGTCGTCCCCCTCACCTTTGGAGGAATTGGGGAGATCTGTAATGAGTTTTCGGTCGTTGTTCCTAGCTTTGAAATAGTAGGAACGATCAATTATGGGTACAACGCTGCTGAGGTAATGGAGATCCCACCAGTTCAGGTTAAGGTTCAGGAGCCTATTCAGGGCAAGTGTGCCCATGATGACCCTAACGAAGTTGGGACAGAGTTGCATAGGACACATGTTACACCTATTACAGACCTCACGGAAAAAGGGATCAAGGGGAAGTTTGAGCCCGCCCTTTACTATGAAGATAAGTGGGATATGGATTTTATCTCAGGTCTGACCTTGCTCCTTGAGATCATCTCAACCGTTCAAACGAAACTGAATGTCATCAGGAATCTCGTACTTACGTCGAAAATCTACCATTTTTTGAGCATTACTTAGGAGGGCTCTCTGTCTACCCATGATAGGGATGATTAGGGTTTCAACTTTGAAACCCAGAAGACGGAAAGAAGAAGATGATGAAAGAACAAAATTGAAAAATGATGGTCTAAGAGGAAACACTTACGTGAGAAGGGGAAGGCCAAAAAGGAGACTCTTCGACGAGATTGGGGGGAGGTTTCCGACGAGAAACGGGGACGGATTGGTGGCTTCTGCAGAAATTGAGCTCTGGAAATGACTGGAATGGCTTTCCCTCTCTCTTTGCTTTTGTTTCTGATAAGGAAAATGAGAGAGAAGGAGGGTGGGGAAGTTTTAGGGGTTTTTTTTTTTTGGGGGATGGGGGTGGGGGTGGGGGAGAGGGGGGGGGGGGGGAGGGAATGAAAGTAATCATTATCCCGCCCAAAACCCCAAAAAGTAGGACATGACGGGTGCAGACACGTCAGCAAAAAACGTCCTTTGGGTTTATCCGGTGACTAACGGGTCACTTCACATTTAATGCAAAAGCAATTTTGCCCCCCCATGTGAGGGGGAGGCGTGCAGAAGGCTATGATAGAGACCATTGGAGCTCTGCGCACTGCTGATGAATAACAACAGTGGGCAGAGCTGGGGAGCAATTGTGATGGGTAAAAACCAATTTACCTGTAGCAAGGGCAAAGCACGTGCCCTTACAAATCACCACGAGAAGGTGAATAGCTCAATACCACATAGGGAGTCCTTAAGCCCTTTGCCGAGATGGTTTGGCCATGAATAAGGCCAGAATGATAAGAGTGAATTAATAAATCAGGATGCGCTAGCTCGGCGTGAGGCATAAAGGGATGACCCTGACATAGCCGAGCTAGGTAGACTACGTGTACAGTATAAACAGCATTCTGGAATACATAATTCAGCTCGGCGTGATGAGCAGAGCTATGTACGGGTTAATCCGAGCTACGTGAAAGCACGACACTGCCACGTGTAAGGCGGTGAGACATTCCAGAATATTCTATGGCGGTTCCTTACGTGGTAAGGAGCAATCCCGTGAAACAAGGGATTGGTATGGGTAATCCTAACGAGATTAGGAATGTACCCCATATAGGAGAGAACCCTATATGGAAAGAAAGACTGGTGCAAGATGGGATCTTGCAGGATATGGAGGTTTATGCCTAATAGGAAATTTCTATTAGGAAAAGGGTTCCTAAAGAGAGTAGGAAACAAGGGCAACGTGATGCCCTAGTAAGCAAACGATCTCCCCTATAAATACGACTTCAAACCCATGAAATAAGATACGCTGTGAATTACTTTCATATGCACTATGATTTGAGAGTTTCCAAGTACGAGATACTAACTTAGGCATTGGAGGGCCTTTGGCAACGAGAGGAGAAGGCGTTCTAACCCTTTCTCTATCTTGCAGATTTAGGGTCGAGGCAAAGGAAGCACGTGATCAAGACCCTACGTGGATTTTATCCTCGTACACCAAGCAATTCAGATGACGATGATGAGATTTCGGTGGAGACCTTGGGCACTGGACAGGCATCATAATATAAACTAAGATGTGTGAGTGTGGGTGGGCCCTGGCCCACAGTTTGGTGTGAACGGGGAAAACATTTTCCTAATAACAAGTATTGTTGGCTTCTTAGGATCACTTGCAAAGGAATTTTTTTGTTACTATCAGCAACAAGGGAAATTAATTTGCTACGTATAGCCTAAAATCAACGTTATATATATAGGTGGATTTTCTAGTCCAAACCTCCCGAAAATAAGAAAAAAGTGAGTTTTTTTGTGTTGCAAATTATTTTTGGAAAATCCGAGCCGTCCAATGTGTTCAGAAGGTGTTTTTAAGGGCCCACGCGAGAAATCTTCAAAAACAAATACCGGGAAGGGCTTGATCCAAGCAGTTTTTGCAAAAACTGTAAATATAAAATTTTTGCGAAAACTGCTTGGATCAAGCCCTTCCCGGTTTTTTTTTTGAAGATTTCTTGCATGGACCCTTGAAAACACCTTCTGAACGCATTGGACGGATCGGATCGTCAAAAAAAATTTCGGATCATGGAGGTCCGGAAGTCCAGAGTCCGGA
Source organism: Vaccinium darrowii (assembly GCA_020921065.1). Classification (NCBI taxonomy): domain Eukaryota; kingdom Viridiplantae; phylum Streptophyta; class Magnoliopsida; order Ericales; family Ericaceae; genus Vaccinium; species Vaccinium darrowii. The sequence continues at coordinate 28,951,598 of CM037158.1, read as the reverse complement.
GGAGAAGCTTACCCTATATATATATATATATATATATATATATATATATATATATATATATATATATATATATACATATATATACATATATACTTTTTTTTATTTTTAATTTTTGGGTAAGTAAAATTTGGACCATTCCTCAACTCAACGTTATATTATCACTACATTCCAAGTCATTTCACACACGTTCACCTAAAATCGCCGAACACCTAAGTTCGTAAATTTGGGGGGCTTTTATATCTTGTTTGGTTTGGTTTTTGGATAATGACTGGCGGGATAAATAAGGGTAATAATTAGAAATACGTAGAATATTGGGATGAAACCTGTTCTGTCAGAAAAATCAAAAGAGAGATTTCTGAAGTTTTGGTCCGGACAGGGTCCAAGGCCGTCTGGACGAAAAGTGCAGAAAGCTTTCAGCAGGTAATGTTATCGAAGGGGAAATTGCCCGGTTTGTAAGTCGCAGGATTTGGACTTCTGTGAGGATTGTGTTCTCGGGAAACAGAAGAAGGCCAGCTTTAGAAAGGTGGCAAAGACCCTAAAAACAGAGAAGCTGGAGCTGGTTCATACCGACGTGTGGGGTCCATAAAAGGTACCCTCTATTGGTGGCTCGCATTATTTCGTTACTTTTATTGATGATTCTTCTAGAAAATTATGGGTTTATTTCCTTAAGCGTAAATCTGATGTGTTTGATGATTTCAAGAATTGGAAAGCATTAGTTGAGAATGAAACGGGAAAGAAATTGAAGTAACGGGAAAGAAATTGAAGTGCCTGAAATCTGATAATGGTGGCGAGTATTGTAGTAGTGAGTTTGAGGCTTACTAAGCTGCGAATTGGATTTGAAGCGTGAAAACGGTCCTAAAGAAGCCAAGGCAGAATGGAGTTGTTGAACGCATGAATAGGACGATCCTAGGGCGTGCGAGGAGCATGAGGTTACAGGCTGGGTTACCTAAGCAATTCTGGGCTGATGCAGTGAATACGGCGGTGTACTTGATCAATAGGGGGCCTTCAGTTTCTTTAAATTGTGGATTGCCAAAAGAGGCTTGGACAAGTAACGAGGTAAATTTATCTCATTTGCGAGTTTTTGGTTGTATTGCCTATATGCACATAGAATTGGAGGATAGGGATAAATTTGATGCTAAGTCTCGTAAGTACGTGTTCATAGGCTATGATACTAATAGCTCTAGGGTATAGGCTGTATGATTTTTAAAATTGAAAAACACGCAGGAGTATTGATGTGGTATTTAATGAGTCTGCTTTGTATAGAAACAGACTAAGTCAACCCGAGGAGGCTGAGGTAAAATCAAACTTTGTAGAGTTTGACAGGATCCCTTACAGTAATGTTTTAAAGTCGATACTAATATGCAATCTACTGCACAGGCAGATTCACAGACTCCTCCCCTTAGAAGATCTATACATATTGTAAAACTTCCAATACGTTATTCTCCATCTTTGCACTATTTATTGTTAATTGATAGTGGTGAACCAAAATGTTTTGAGGAAACATTGCAGGTTAAGACCAAGGAGGAGTGGGAGCATGCGATGGATGATGAGACGGATTCTCTCTCATCTAATCAGACTTGGGAATTGGTTCAATTGCCCAAAGGGAAGAGAGCTTTGCACAACAAGTGGGTTTACAGGCTTAAGAAAGAATCTGGTGGTAGCAAGCGATTCAAGGCAAGGTTGGTAGCCAAGGGTTTCGAGCAGAAACAAGGTATCGACTACACTAAAATCTTTTCTCCTGTTGTTAAGATTTCTACTATCAGATGTGTCCTTAATATTGTGGCTGTTGAGAACTTGCATTTAGAGCAGTTGGACGTCAAAACTGCTTTCCTTCATGGGGATTTGGAGGACGATAGTTATATGCATCAGCCAGAGGGTTATGTTGTGAAAGGGAAAGAGAATCAGGTATGCAAGCTAAGGAAGAGTCTGTATGGGTTGAAACAGGCTCCGAGGCATTGGTATAAAAAGTTTGATACGGGGTTTAGTAGATGTCATGGGGATCACTGCTGTTATTTTAAGAAGTTTGGCACATCGTCTCTCATACTTTTGTTGCATGTAGATGATATGCTTGTTGTAGGTTCAAGCATGGATGAGATTGTTAATCTCAAGGCTTAATTGTCCAAGGAGTTTGCAATGAAGGATTTGGATTTTGTGAAGGAAATACTTGGGATGCGAATTAGTAGGGGCAGGGCAAACATGAAGTTGAAGTTGTCACAAGAGGAGTATGTTAATAAGGCGCTAAAAAGGTTCAACATGGAGAGTACTAAGCCAGTTACCACACCCTTGGCAAGTCACTTCAAGCTTTCGAAGGAAAAGTGTGTAGTAACAGATGAAGAGAAGAACTATATGGCAAAGGTTTCGTATGCCTCGGCAGTAGGCAGTCTGATGTATGCCATGGTTAACACAAGGCCAGACATTGCTCATGTAGTGGGAGTGTTAGCAGGTTCATGGCAAATTTAGGCAAGGAGCATTGGGAAGCAGTCAAGTGGATTCTGCGTTATCTGAGAGGTACTTCAGATTTGGCTTTGTGTTTTGGGGGTTCTGATATTTGTCTGCAAGTTTTGTGGATTTAGATTTAGTGGGGGACATTGACAGCAGGGAGAGCACTACAGGGTATGTGTTTACATTGTGCAGTGCGGCAGTCAGTTGGGTCTCACGGCTACAGAAGATAGTGACTATTTCCACGACAGAGGCGGAGTATGTTGCAGCCACAGAGACTTGCAAGGAGATGGTATGGTTGAGGAGCTTCATGAAAGAGTTGGGCAAGGAGCAAGACAATTCCATATTGTTCTGTGATAGTCAGAGTGCTATACATCTGACAAAGAACACATCCTTTCATTCGAGGACCAAGCATATCGACATAAAGTATCACTTTATTCGCTCTTTGTTGGAGGATGGGCAGTTCACTTTGGAGAAGATTCACACAAAAGATAATCTGGCAGACATGTTCACAAAGGAGGTTACTGCGGAGAAGCTGAAGTCTTGTTCAGCTTCTGTGGGTCTCTTAGCTTGAGTGGGAGACTGGGTGCTGGTGGCGTTCATGAATGATGGTGATGGGTGATCACCATTGACATTTGGCGGGAGTGTCGAGGAACAGTTTTCAACTGGGAGAATTATTGGCATGAAACATGTTCTGTTGGAAAAACCAAAAGAGAGATTTCTGAAGTTTTGGTCCGGACGGGGTCCCGGGCGGTCAAGATGGAAAGTGCATAAAGCTGTTTGCAGGTTTTTGGTCTAGCTCTGAAGTTGCAGAAATTTTGGTCCGGATGGTGGTCAAGTCCGTTCGGACGGTCCGGAAGGAAAAATTGTGCGTTTTTGCATTTTTTAGGGTTTCTGATGTATTGTGTCGCCTTCCTCTATAAAAGGGACACTTAGGGCATTCCCCATTGAAACTTTGATCATTATTCATCATAGTGAAACACCCTAGCACCCCGTGGAGTACGATTAAACAATTAGCTTAAGTCGGAACCACGAAAAATCTCTGTGTCTTGTTCTTTCTTGCTTCTCATTGTTTTCTGTTCTTGGTCTGTTCTTCGATTGAGTGTGTTTTTCTGCGGGTTTAAAGCGTGCGAATCCATAACATAGAAGTGATTGCAGAGAATTGCGAGTAATAATTGGAAAATAATGGAGAAAACCGGACTTGAAACCCAAAATGGACAAGGTAAGGCCAGCCCTGTTTTTTAATTAATAGATAATTCCTTATAATTGATAATTCCTTTAATTAATAGGTAATCCTTGATAATGTTAATTTAATTAATAGACAATTTCTTATAGAAGTTTTCTTTGAACTTGATCTTGTGAATTGGTTTATAAGCACAGGGGAGTAGTTACTTTAAGCATTCCAATGTGATGGTTCACTTTAGAACCAATTCAATTAGTGGCTGCCCATTTCGATAGGCACCGTTTCAAACAGTGCGTGTCCCTTGGGGTGGAATAGTGGTATCTTTAATGTTCGCACCATTTGGGGTATGCTCTTAATAACTATATAAATTTATATTGTTTCATTTGGTGAATAAGTCACCAATCGTCTGATTATTTTTAAAATCAGCGATAAGTGTGACAAGTGGTGAAAAGTCACAGATCCTTTGACTTTTCATAGAGTCATTTGAACCAAATCGATTTAGAACATGAAACATGTAAATTCATATTTCAGGCTATTCGAAATTGAGTTTTGATAGACTCAATAGATGTGGTTGCTTAGCTCTGATTTGGCACGGAAACTAAGAGTTAGAACACTTTAGTTTCTAGGATGTTGTGTAGTTATCAAGCAACTACACCCCACAAGTCGGAGAATATCCAATGAATTTAACAGAGTATCTAGAATGCATGTTGCATTTAACATAAAATCATGCTATTTTTCGAGTGGAAAAAATCGTGAAAATTTGAGTAAGAAGTTACTCGATTTGGGGTGAGTTACTCAATGTGTGGGTTATTTCTTATAAATGTGTCTAGAAAAACAAGAGATGAACTGTGAAAATTATTTTGTTAAATTCTGAATTGATTCAGAATTGTAGGTGAAGTGTTATGTATAATTTTCATAAATTATTTTCACAAAGTGAAACTATTTATTGCACTGTTGGGGATGTCGAACTATACTTGATGAACAAAGTATTATGATACGAGTATCAAAATTTAAGTTGTAGAATCCAATGTGGACTTAATTTTACAATTAGAGTGCAACATCGATTTGGAAATCCTTACGCGTGTGTAGTATGGTCTACAATGGAGTCCGATCAACTCATTGTGTCAGACAAAAGCTAGTTAGTGGAGTGGCTAAGCCATCCCTTAGAGGATGTTCCAATGTGGTTCGATTCTGTGTCAGGATTTATAATACAATGGCCATCGATCGTTGGAAAGGCATAGAGGACCACAAAGAACGGTAAGTCTCGATATTGTAGACATGCACCGTTAAGCATTTGTTTTCACTAAAGAATGAGTTAACGAAATAAAGGTAGTGACAAATTTTTTTTTGGTGGTCACAAGTATGTTTGAGTAAAATACAAGTATGAGTTAATAGTTGTGACATTGATACCTGTCCGGACTTAAAACAATCATGTCAAACTATAGGTGATTATGTGAATATTCTAGATTATCACATAATTGTGGGGGAAATGGTGTTTTTTTTTGCAAATAACTCGATTTTTGCAAGTAACTCATACGTAGCTTTTTTGAAAATTACTCATATGAGTAATTTAATTTTGTGCAAAAAAATTTGCAGATTATTCTTTGATTGGTATTCATAAGTTTGACACTCATAGTTAGGCACAGCCGCAATGGTAATTGCAGACACAATACCATACAACAATTTGTTCTCAATTGAAATTAGCACCATTGAAGGTCAATAATGAAATACGGATCCATTAACCAAATGGTTTTGACCAAAGAACAAATGATCATTGAGGGGAATGAGTTTAAAGCCTACCAATTAAAAGGCTTCATAACGGCAACCCAACCTAGCTGACTGGAGATCCCCAGATCTAGGTTCAACGGGACAACCGAGTTATATGAGACTTAGGTGTATCACTGAGGAGATATCTCTCCAACTCATTCCTACGGTGAAACAGTGATGCCTGCAGCGGTTTAGGTTAAGTTTTAACTTTTATTGATTTTTATACCTTGGTAAATCCAAGTGGGATATATTGCAGGATACTCTTAATAAGAGATCACCTATGTGAGTGTGAAGTGGGCCGCTTCTATGATAATTTTAAGGCTGAACTCTTTAAAAAAACACTCTCTAAAACCAGTCGCGTGTTCCAGGGCCAAAATGGGCACAACCGTAAGAACCAATTGTGTTCGGAAAAATTCTGTGTGTTGACTATTGTCTTGGCTTACAAAAGGCTGAATAGTTCAAGACATCGTGTTCACTGGTTAGCTAGTAAGTCCGATAGTTATTCACAAGGTGCGGTTCAAAGCCAAAAGCTACCTAACCCCATGCAGGAAATTTTCACATGTACTCTCTTTGTCATTTGTGTTTTTTTTTTTTGCATTGGTTATCGAGTCATGTGGGAGATTGTTGGAAAAAATATTTTGAATATAATATTTATTTTAAATGTGAATGGAAATTGAATTGATTTAGAGTCGTGTCTTTTTAGTGGCACCTATTGGCTGTGGACGAACGTGTTCTTTCGTGAACAGAGGTGTCTCTTCTCCCTGGTGACTATTCGTACAGTCGCATGTTTGCCTATATATATATATATATATATATATATATATATATATATATATATATATATATATATATAGCATTTTTCATTCATTTCAGAAGTTGATTTTTAATAACTTTCATTAAGTCGGAGTCTTTTCATTGGAGAGAGTACAAACACAAGTCTGGTTCAACAGACCCATCGATTGTAGTGCTACTTCAGTGGGGAGTTCGATCAAGTAGTGTTGGGAGATAGACGTCCATGCAGACCGTAAACACCGTAGCAGGGGTGAATTTTGTCTTAAGTACAGAGTGTTAAATACTCGCCTTGATCACCATTTCGTTTTCATCGATTTCCAAGTTTCGAGTTTTAATTTTATTGCATTCATATGTCGGTTTTATCACAAAAAGTAATCATATTTTCCAACATTGTCTTTGATCCATTGGATCCCACCGGTGGTCCATTCCTTCACCTTCTTCATCTCACTTGAAGCCACCGCTTTTGTCTTTCCCAAACCTTCTCCCACCTTCTTCCCAGCACTGCCGCTGCCACTACTCTTCCTGAGCTCCGCTGCAAGTGGGTTCGGGCTGTTGTCCCATTGGTTGGCCCATGATGCCCCGTAAGAGTTGTGCGATTCCATGTTCAACCGTGGAAGGGAAGAACCTCACTTTAGTTTTTTTTTTTTTTTTTCATTTTTGAGTCCAACATATTTTGAACCCATTTTCAACTCATTCAACCCATGTAAATATGGATTAATATGTGTCACGCCCCGTCCTGAAACAGCACCCGTGTGGGCCCGTGTCGGTGCGGCCACGTGGCCTCACTGACACGGGCCCACACGGGTGCCGTTTCGGGACGGGGCGTGACAGCTTGGTATCAGAGCTAGTACGTTCTAGACTCTGTGTTAGGAGTCGGCTGGGGTTTGGTAGTGGACCATAGGAGTCTCGTGTCTGTCGAATAGGGGTTGGTGGATGACTAACGTGTGAGATATATGTATAACTTGTGTTTGTTGTTGGCTGTATTAAGTTGTTGAGACAGGTTTTGAGAAATGAATTCAGAGTATACGGTTCATGTAGAAGATGGGGCATCTAGTGGGAATGAGGTGGAGCAACAAGTTCCTTTGCAACGGCCTATTGTGGGGGACACCGATAGAGTTCTTGCAGCTCTGGCTCAATTTACCAAGCGACAAGCAGAATTTACTGAGCGACAAGCAGAATTTATGTTGTGGCAGAATACACGGGAAATGGCTTGGGATTCAGGTACAGGATTGCTTGAACGTTTCAAGAAATTGTTTACAGTGGAGTTTGAGGGAACCGTGTCGCCTAGTGATGCTGAGGAATGGTTAAAGGCTGTGGAGCGAGTGTTGGATGCAATGGGGGTGACCGATGCGCAAAGAGTAACCTCGGCAACTTTCAGTTTAAAGGGCGAGGCACGAAATTGGTGGGAGGCTTTGAAAAGACAGTTGACAGCACCTTTACCTGGGGTGGTACCGGCGGTTCCACAAGTTGTAACGTGGGAACGCTTTGTCAGAGGGTTCAATGATCAATATTGTCCGGAGAGTTATCGATTGGAGCAGGAGGCAGTTTTTATTCGTTTAGAACAGGATACTATGACGGTTCCAGAGTATGAAGCAAGGTTTGCGGCTTTGTCTCGGTATGCTCCAGAATTGGTTGACACAGATGCAAAGAGATGCAGGCGGTTCCGGCTAGGACTTAACCCGGATGTGTTTAAAGGGCTAATAACATTTCGAGAGAGAGACTATGTCGATTTAGTGGATATGGCTAGGAAGACGGAGAAGAGTTTGCATAACTGTGGTGATAAACAGGAGTCTAAAAAAAAAGTAAAACGGAGGGAGCAGCCTTTGAGAGATTTAGTGGTAGTAATAATGAGGGCGAGCAACAGAGGTCACAAAGTGTTGGGAATCAAAGTGCTGGGAGAACACAAGGTGGTTCATCAGGGTGGTGGAAAGGGGAATCTAAACAGGGGGCAAACAAGCAAGCTATGAGTGGCATTGCCACAACACGTTACTGTTTCAATTGTGGGGTTGCGGATCATATGGCGAAGGAGTGTCCAAGTGCGGCTAGGGGTCCTAAGTGTTTTTCTTGTGGTGAGTTTGGACATAGGGCAGTGCAATGTCCACATGCACAGACACCACCGACATCTTCTGTGGGTAGTGTACAAGGGGGTAGAGGTGGAGGAGCAGGGGGGTCTTCGGCACCGGCCAGGGTGTATGCACTTATTCATCAGGGGGCTCAGGCTTCGGCCGATGAGGTGACAGGTATTTGTATGGTTTTCGGTATGAATGTCACATGCTTTAATTATTGTTATGGGTAAATAATTTCGGGGACGAAATTTCCCAAGGGGGGGAGAGTTGTAATGCCCGTCACGGATAAATAGCATTTAAATTGCGTGTTTTAAGTTTATTTTGCGGTATGGGTTAAAACCGTTAGAACTATTAGTGGGAGGGTTAAATTGTAGTTTAGTGGGGTTGAAGAAAATATCTACGTTACTTCCTTTTCCTGGTTCTTATCTACACCGACATGGAGAGAGAGAGAGAGAGAGAGAGAGAAGAAGAAGAAGAAGAAGAAGAAGAAGAAGAAGAAGAAGAAGGGGAAACAAGGGGAGAAGGCTAGGTTTTATGTTATTTGTTGGAAGTTAAGTCTTAATTTAGGTAATCCATACTTCTTTGTGTTTGAATTCCTTAATTTGTTGTTGATTTCATGTCATAGATGGATTAATTTCAGTTGGTTTATGGTGTTGGGTTTGATTCTTGGAGCTTTAGAACTCTTGAGTTCGTGGGTTTTGGTTATAACCCACTGATTGGGTTTATAAATCTGGGCTGAGACCTTTTTTCACGAACTTGTTTCGGGTACTTAGATGGCTTGTTAATTTTTGATATTTTTAAAGTTGATTAGTCCATGAGTCTATTGTGTTGTGTAAAAATTTCAGAGTTTAAATCGAAACACAGAAAATATGAAAAATGTTCTACCGAGCTGCTGTCGGGTTCGCGTTTGTGCAGACAGCACTGACACTCTTTGGGAAAATGGGCATAACTCATAGCTCGGGTATCCGTTTTGCGAACCGCTTTTTGATTTGGAAACTAGAATTGTATATCTTCGAGAATATGTATAGTTTGTGCCTTGATTTGTTCTAGGCAATAGCAGTTTTTGATTCGAAGTTGGTGTACTTGCTGAACCTGCAATTTTGTGTTTCTTTTTGTGTAACTTCAAACAAGCATATCTTGGTCATCCGGGCTCCGATTAGGGAAAATTTTATATCGATGTTGATGTACCGAAAGTCTTCTTTCTAGTGGTGGTGGTCTCATGTCCTAATTCAGAACCCGTAAGAAATGATAGTCCAGATACGATGGGCTGGTTATTAGATTTGATACTAGTTTTGGAGTGGTGTGGTATCTTGACTTGTCTTCAATTGTGATGACCTTATAAGTTGTTCATGTTACATATTTATGTTTTTTATTATATGTAAGACATCAATGGAAGCTCATAGACTAATATTAGTTGATTTGTGGCTAGGTAAAGAGTCGGTCATTCGGGAGGTGCCAAAACCATAGTTTGGCATACTCCAGTCGAATCAGAGGTGAGTGTGTTTGACATCGTTAAGTTCAATACCATATAACTGTGATGATGATGTATTGTTGTGAAGATGGATGTATTGATGATGCATTGTTGTGAAGCTGGATGTATATCATGCTAATCGATGTTTTAGCTACTGATATGCATGCTTGATGTGTGAAAGATGGTATCTGCGAAGGGGCTGTGGATTGGGTTACACCGCGAGTACGTTGTGTCGGCTAGCTACCGGTGACAACGAGAGGGGTGTGCTCCCACAGTGACCTAGGATACATAGGATGTGGCAGACGTGCCACTTGCATGTGATTGGTTATATACATGTTAATAGCTGTTGTATAATATTGTTGTGTTTTGAATGTTGATTTGGTTGTATCTTATTGAGCTTTTCTATGTCTCACACACTCCTGGTTTTCCTTTATGGTTTTCCAGATAGCAGGGGCTGTAGAGGGGGGTCCACTACCGGTCAGCGTTGGGTTGTGCAGTTGGTGTCGTGTGAGTTTCGGTAGTTGTCGCGTAGTACTTTAATGATTTGTAATAAGAGTATTTTGAGCACATGTATTGTTTAAGCTATTTTTGAGTAGACGGTTGTTGGTGTTTGAAACTGTGGTTAACGTTGACACTTTTATTTATATGATGAAGTCTTCCGCTGTGTTTTTATTCTGAGATTTGTAAGTTGATGTTGGGTCTTGTTTTGGAAGGCCACGTGGCCGCAGCGACACGGGCCCACACGGGTGCCGTTTCGGGACGGGGCGTGACAATATGGTTCAACTTATATCAACCCATATTACAATATGGGCAAGTTGAATTGAGTTATAAGTGAGCGGGTTGAGTTGGGTTGTCAATTGCCACCTCTACTGTTGGTAAATCTACATGGATCCGCTAGCCCAAGTGAATCACGCATGTCAATTTATAGAATCTACTAAAAGTTTAACACATTAATTGCCCGAAAGATTTAGTACTATATAGGAGTATTTAAGAGTCCAACATGTCAACATGTATAGTCCTGATCAAAGCTTCAGTATATTCGCGTCTCCTATCCGTATCACATACATTAAGCACGCACTCACGGATCAATTGCAAACGTTTACCGGAAAAAGAAAAGTAAAAGGAAAAGGAAAGTAACATAAACTTGGCCATCCCAAATAAAACCCAACAAAATTGAATGGCCCTCAACAAGCATTTGGTCCGACTTAGGAGCTTGCTCTCATTTAAGGTCTCAAGTTCAGCTCTTCTTGTCAACAAATGCTTGGGGTCACTAGGGGTAATGTTTGGTCGTTATCTCCAGGTCTCCGTATTAGTTGAGGTGCGCGCAAACTGACCCGGACGATCGGATGTTCGAGTGGATGACATCCGATTTCCACTCGGGCATCAATTTCCCCATCTGAGTGGATATTGATGCTTTTGCAGCCATCCACTAAATCATGGGCTCCGATCAACCACGACTCAATTTAAGTAATCCTGTTCATAATTGCAGATTTTTGATGAAGCAGTTGGGAGTGGTGAAGATTGATATGCTTGTTAATATGCCGTGTAATGATGCCTTAGATTTTCGTATATTTGATATTGCTCTGGTTTGTATTATTTCACAATTTTGCGCGAATGGCAATGGGGTTTGGGTACTCTAGACTCATGTACGACCCGTAAGCTTTATTTAATGTACCCGGTTTACCCAATGAAAAACTTACGTAGAATTGGAACCTGTGGAATTAGAAGACGATAAATTCAACTGTATGACACGAGAAAACTAAGAGGCAAGTAGTAATCCAAACATTTCTACGCCACACACACAATCTAAGATCCAGAGCACAATATCTTCCCGTTCTAACCAAAGAAATTACTTGAGACTTAGAAGTTTATTTAATTTAATTGAAACAATTACTTTTTAGTAAGCCAAAACATGCAATAGATACATATGGAGGGCATCAATGTATTTAAAATTGTGTGAGATTCACTAGTTCAGAAGTTTGATGTAATATTATGCATTTTATGATGATTAGTGAGGTTTCACTACTATGAAATTTGATCTTTTATCAAACATTTAGGATGATTAGTGAGCTTTCACTAGTTTCAGGAGTTGATAGTTGGCTAGTTGGTCGATTTTTTAAACTTTGTGTACGAAATTATAATTTTTAAATATTACTGAAGTCTCACTTATTTTTTCGGTCGCCAGAAGTAGTCTACCGGATGCGGGGTGGTGGTCAGCGGGAGGTAAGAGTTATTTTTTTTGAATTTTGCGTACGACATTAGAACTTTTAAAAATTAGTGAAATGTCACTAATTTTTTGGGTCGCTGGAAGTAGGCCTGTCAATGGGTCGGATCCGATTTGGATCCGAAAGGATCCGAATCCGATCCGGATCCGATAAGCTTGGATCCGAATCCGGATCCGATTTTCACAAATCCGAAAACGTTAATCCGGATCCGGATCCGAATTCCAGATATCCGATCCGAAAATCCGAATCCGATCCGGTAATTTAATTTTTTGTCCTTTCTAGCTAGCTTGCTTGCTTATGGGTCGGATTTGATCCGGATCCGATCCGGATCCGATAAGTTTGGATTCGATCCGAATCCGATCCGGATTTTATTAGAATTTTCGGTTCCGGATTATCGGATTATCGGATCTGAAATGCCGGATTCGGATCCGGATTTTTCGGATCGGATCCGGATCAAATCCGATCCGTTGACGGGCCTAGCTGGAAGTGGTTGGCCAGGAGGCAAGAGTTGATTTTTTTGAAGTTTCTGCACTAAAATTAGAAATTTTAAAAATAGTGAAATGCCACTAATTTTTTGGGTCGTCAGAAGTGGTCGGCCGAAGGTGGGGTAGTGGTTGGCCAGGAGGCAAGAGTTGTTTTTTTTTTAATTTTCTGTACGAAATTAGAATTTTCAAAAATTAGTGACATTTCACTAATACTTTTTTTGTTTTGTTTTTATGTTCGATTGCAAAAGTCACTTGTCCTTTCCTTTAAAAATATCAAAATTTTTTGTCTTTATGTTCGATTGTCCTTTACCTTTAAAAATGTCAAACATTTTAGATTTTTGGCTAAGTGGCCAAAATAATTTTGAATAAAGACAATGGAGAACAGGGCTTTAATGTGGTTATTAAAGTAGTTTAGCTTTGTCCATTTAATGCATAACAACTACTTTTCTTAGAAATAAAGAACAAATTAACACCTGACCCTTCAAAATGACATCTCATTAGACTCCACAAGACATGGTTTCTCAATAACACTACCGTGGGGACAATTCTAGGAAAAAATGAATCGGTGCATAATGGTATCCAATTCTCTCTCTCTCTCTCTCTCTCTCTCTCTCTCTCTCTCTCTCTCTCTCTATATATATATATATATATATATATATATATCTCTATCTCTAAAAGCAGATTTAAAAATATTAATGTAAAAGATATTAAAAATATTAATGTACCCATATTGTGCATGTGCTCTTGATCAAGTATTACATTGGATCTTCAATATTGGATCATCACTTTCTGTCCAAACCAATAAATAAATCGGATCATCTTTTTGAAGCTATTGAAACTTGAAGACATATTGTCAATGCCCTCTTCTCTCCACTCTTGTGCGGTGGTGTTCACTCTCGAGTCTTAACTCGACTTCTTTAATCTTTCTTGAGAATGCTATGGGTAGCCCCCTTCTTCCCTCTGGTTCCTAAGTAACAACCAGTTAATGTCGTTCGAGCGAAGGTGGCCGGAAGGCCACTCCAAAACTTAAGATAAAACTTGCCTAAGAAGGAAAGTGTAGAGCCTCAGTCAGGAGAAGAGAGCATACTTGTTAGGGTTTATCAAGGGGGATTTAGGAGTGCCTTGCCTTGGGGTTGGACCAGACCAGAGCATCGCGTGCTTGTGAATGAGAACGTCACCGACAGTCAAACCCAACGTTGCGAACAACTATCTGCAAGCATATTTGGATGGAGGGAATGACAACCGCTCGCGCCAAGTGGAGTGACCAGATTGGTGTTATGTGGTCGGATGGTATACAAATGTTATAGACCACATGTTTGTTATGTTGCATGGCCCCGTCACGTGGCGATGCTAAATATGTGTCATCAGATTGGATCATTCGGCTGTAGACACTAAAAATTCATCATGGCTTAAGCACCGTCCGATTAATTGAGATAAAATAAATAATCTTAATTAATCAAAGTCAAAATTGGTCAAAAAAAGCCTGCAAATAATTTTTGGGCTTGGCAAAGTATGGGTTCAAAAGACGTGAGCTAGACCAAAAAAAGTTGAGCCTACTAAATTGGCCAAACGAACCATGAAATCGGCCCAATCCATGAAATCGGCCCAATCAAATTATCGTGGGTCCAAAATATTTATTTCCATAAGAAAAGATCAATTTACTCTTATGGAAAAAAAATTAATCAAGGGAAATTTATATATACACATGTATATAATTTGACTTGACTTATTTCCATAATGAGATTTCAATTTGCTCTTATGGAAAGAAAATCAATCGTTTGACCTAATTTATTTCCATAATGAGAGGTCAATTTACTCTTATGGAAATAAAACCAATCAAGGACAATATATACAAACATATATATATATATATATATATATATATATATATATATATATTTGACTTGATTTATTTCTTAAATGGGAGACTGATTTACTCTTCTTTGGAAAAACAATCAATCAAAAGAAACTTTCCAAATTAGAGGTCCCTCCCCTTGAGCCTATAAATAGAGGCTCTCATTAAGAAGAAACGAACATCTGCAGTCAGGGAAATTCCAGAGCACTCTTAAGCAGTTCTCAAGCCTTCTCTGCAAGTTCTTTGCAAATCCCTAAAGTTCGTGTGGAGGATCAACAAGCACCCAAGCTACGTGCCGATTCATCCATAACAACAACGGTCTACCCGTCAGCTAGCGAAGATCATCCTTAAGTTCACCGTTTGTTCGAGATAAATCTGTTCAAGCCCTCGATCAAGCTTCGTTCTTCAAGCTTCTCAACTCGAAGATCTGAAAGAACTACAAACCGGTTCAATCCTACGACAAGCTTCTATAGCCGTTAGGTTGCACAATCAACTTTGGGGATTAAATCAGAGGAATTATTCTTTATTGTAAAGAATTTAATAGATATTGTACCTGCATTCAATTCAAATCAAATCAATAAAATATATTTTGTGCATCTTTTTCTTGTCTTTGTTGCAGGACTCGAATTTGTGTGTTATAGGCCACTATACGACAACACAGAGCACTATACGTTTACGTCGCTCATCAGATCCCTATCGGCACCACGCGACCAATCTTGATTGGAACCGTGCCGGTGCTTCAGAGCATCTAAAGGTACGGTCGAGGTCTGACCCGAGCCCCCATTGCGGGCTGAGAGGCCTTAGGCAGGGTGGCCCATTCAATCAGACAGATGATGGGCCTCATGGATGGCCTTTCTTGGGCTTATCAGAATGCATGGCCCAAACCCAAATGACAATCTCCGGCCCACTAACCTCCCTATTAAATGAGCTGGCCAATTTGCCTAAATGGAGTACTTATAATTATTTCGTATTGGAATTAAATAAAGTTAATTAATTGCCTACTGATACATATGGTGGTTGATAAATCATTCTCAGACTTTTTGTAGGGGATATGGTACTGATTTTAAATTCTAATCGTGCTACTTCCATAATTATGCGACCCTTTACATAAATGTTTTATTGGCAAGTTCAAAACTTGGTTTTGAGATTATTTTCTCCGCCAAAAGAACACGGTTCAGAGCGAATATGAAAAATAATTTCCTTAAATGTTTGAAAGCAAAAGAAATACAAAACAATGTTATTTTTTTTTTGACGAGACAAAACAATGTTATGTACTCAACATCAGTTAGGCTGAGCTTCCCATTTTTTTTTTTTTTTTTTTTTTTATGAGATTTCTATTTTATTAAATGGAAAATTTGGCAAATTCAACATAAGATTTACGTTAGGGAAAAATTCAAAAAAACCCCATACTTTGACCTCAAAGTCTCATCACCCCGCAAACTTTAAAAATTATCAATTGCACTCTTGAACTACCATTCCGTTATCAATTTCACTCCTGTTGTCCCAATCTGTCACTTACCTAACAGAAGACGCTGAGGTGGACTTGGACGGAGGTAAAAAACGTTAGGGAGTAATTTTTGTGGGAAAGTCATCTAATGTGTCACCCTTCTCTCTCTCTCTCTCTCTCTCTCAAAAGCAAATTAGAAACCCAGAAAAATGGTTTCAAAAGTCATCAAGGAAACCCCTCCCAAATTGGCCATCAAAGACGGTTGCCGCGGTCTCCTCCATCATCCACAACAGCCACCACCGCCTCATCAAGATCTTCTCAAAATTCACCCGAATCGCCACCGCCCAAAACAAGAAGATAAAGAACAATATCAGATTCTCCCGATCACTTTTCTCTGTCGCTGGCAACTGCCCTCTTCTGCCACAGACCTCTCTGGTAAAACCCACCATTTTTCTTGATTGAACCCTTCTGATTTTGTGGGGAATTGTTTGTTATGGAGTTGGTCTCTGTTCCGATGAATCTATTGGCCAATGTGTAAATGGGTTTAGAGGTTCAGTTGCTAACAATAATACTACGGCACAACCATTTGATGACCAGATTAACCATTCAGGTACCGAAGAAATTCTTGACCAAACAATGAGGAATCAATTTTTGACTATGAAAGTGGCATTTCTGGACCAAACAATGGGGAATCCCAAATGTTTGGTAATGGATTTATCAAATTGGATGAAGGAGATAGGCTGCACCAGATTATCAAGCGGAAGTTTGTTTCCAGTTTGGGTAGTATTGGAAATCATACATCTGTAGTGGTTGTAGTTGTGGTGGCAGGTGGGTGGTCGTGGGTGATGAGGAGAGGCGGTGGGGAGGGAGGAGAGAGAAGGGGGAGGCATGAGTTTTTTTTTTTTAAGTTAGGGAATTAACATTTTGTCCCTCCATTAGTTTCCATCAGCGTCTTCCGTTAGGCAAGTGACAGATTAGGACGGCAGGAGTGAAATTGATAACGGAATACAATTGATAATTTTTAAAGTTTGGAGAGTGATGAGACATTGAAGTCAAAGTATGAGGGTTTTTTTTTGAATTTTTCCCTTTAGGTTATTTTCATAATGCGATATACTGTAAATGGGATTAAGGGTTTGGCGAAGGAGGGCCCACAATGTCAACATTCAATGCCACGCGGTTTTGCGAGGAGGAAACAGAACGAAGCCTACTTTCTCTCTCTATCTCTCTAATGCATAGAGCTGACTTTTTGCAAGCAAGAGGAGAAAACAAATGAGAGTAGTAAATGCTGACAAACCCCTATAACCTCTTTTCTTTACTTATGGCTCCTTCGGCAAATAATTCATAATTCAGATTATCGAATTACTTATTTTGTTTTTATTTAAATTTTATTTAGTTTGACTATAAATTTATACTTTTTAGATTCGTCTCGTCGAGAAGAATCTATAAATTACAAAATTTTGATGCAAAACTAACAAATGCAAAAAAAAAATTGAATAAAGACAAAACGGAAAAAACCAAAAAACCAGATTAAGTTTTTTTTGCCGGAGCCCTGAGTCTAAATTTGTTCACCCTCGCCTTGAGGATGAACAAAACTCACTCTGGTTGATGAAAAAGGTGTAGAGTCTATATAATCACGCAATTTTTTAGTACGCATGACATCATTTTAAAGTAGACTCCATCACTTTTTGATAGCATACCATCATTTTGTGATGGATCCTATACTTTTTTCATCAATCAAGAGTGATAGTTTTGTTCACCACGTGAACAAATTTGCACTATATGTTCTTCTCCCCTTTGGTCAGCGTACAAACACCACCACCTCTTGACTTGGTCTCTCTGTCTCTCTCTCTCTCTAGCTGGTAGCGGTATATATAAACAAGTGCATCCTTTGCCCTTAGACTCCTGTCTCTCACCTTTTCTTCCAAAGAAGAAATCAAGTCTTCTTCAAAAGAGAGATAAAGAAAGAAAGAAAGAAGACTGATCTTTCTATCCAGATACATATATGTATATATATCGTACTACGATAACAAAGACCTAGAGAGAGACAGAGAGAGAGAGAGATGGGTAGACCACCTTGCTGTGACAAAGAAGGTGTAAAAAAAGGGCCATGGACACCAGAAGAGGACATCTCACTGGTTTCATACATTCAAGAACATGGACCAGGGAATTGGAGATCTGTTCCTTCTAATACTGGTATACAGTTCAAACCAAATACTCCTTCATAGTTCATACACTACAGTACTAGCAGCTAGATAGCTAGATTCTTTTTTCATTTCTCTCTCCTTGTTTATTATTACTTACCGCTATGATTTTACTGCTATTGGGTATTGGGAGGGTGGTGGCTTGGTGTATTCATCATTATAATTAATATGGCGGTGTTGGTGGTGTATTTAATATCTTCCACTTCTAGCACAGCTCTCTTCAAAGAGGGTGTCAAATTTACTGTTTTGGAAATGCTCAAACAGTTTTGTTACCTACTTTTTTCAGCCGGGTTATTTCTTCTTTTTTCAGGATTATTGAGATGTAGCAAGAGCTGCAGGCTAAGATGGACGAATTATTTGAGGCCTGGCATCAGAAGGGGTAACTTCTCTGATGGTGAAGAGCAGATGATCGTCCACCTTCAAGCTCTTCTTGGCAATAGGTTTGTCCCCCTCTCTCTCTAATCGATCATCTTTTGTGTAGATATTGAGTTTAGGGCGATCCCCTTTGTATTCTATATTCTTTCAGCCGAACTTCAGCTTTTGCAATGAAATTTTTCGTTTTCCAAATAAAGTGCATCTATAACAAAAATTTTAGAAGTGTTATATATTAATTATGATGATGCTCCTTATAAATCATCTCCATCTATGTACTTTATGTGGCTAGTTATGTGACACTCAAGCTTTTTTTTAATTTATATTGAATCTAAAATTGGCATTGAAAAATTGTGTCATCTACCCATATTCTTGCTGAGACCTTGAGATTTGTTAAATAGACGGACTGAGATGTTGAAGGGGAGAGAAAAATATCCCAAGTGAGTTAATTGAATTGAATTTAATGTTTATTTCACAAACCATAGAGAGATTAACTTTTCTTGCTCTATTTACATTGGGAAATTTTTGGGTGCAGATGGGCTGCGATAGCTTCTTACCTTCCACAAAGAACAGACAACGATATCAAGAACTACTGGAACACTCATTTGAAGAAGCAGCTCAAGAAGCTTCAAGGGCAAGATGGTCAAAACAAAGAAGGGATCTCATCTTCTTCTTCTTCTTCAAAATCAATCACTAAGGGCCAGTGGGAGAGAAGGCTCCAAACTGATATCCACATGGCCAAAAAAGCCCTCTGTGAGGCCTTGTCGCTTGACAAATCAACCAATTTGTCAAACCTAAAACCCAATATTCTTGCCCCCCAAAACCAACCATCCTCCCAAACCACATATGCATCTAGTACTGAAAACATAGCTAGATTGCTCCAAAACTGGGAGAAAAATTCCCCTAATAACAAGTCATCACAAACAAGTTCGGAAACCAATACACAAAACTCGTTCATCAATCCGGTTGGTATGAGTTCCTCTAGCCCTAGTGAAGGGACACTGAGTTCTACCACTCCGGAGGGATTCGATCACTCCATTTTCGGGTTCTATTCGGATGCCTCTCACTCGGTGTCGGTGGACGAAACGATGAATTTCACACCTGATCAAAATGGTCTGTTTCAAGATGTGAGCAAGCCGAATTTGGATCCATTGGTGCCGTTGTCATTACTAGAGAAATGGCTGTTTGATGATGGAGCTGGTGCAGGACAAGGACAAGGTTACCTAATGGATCATATGTCGTTGGGGGAAAATGATGAGCTGTTTTAGACTATGGGTTTGGAAGTCTTTGGAGTTTTTTCTTTTTCTTTTTAATGCAAAAAGAAAAGGGTAGAAGGGAGCGACCAGCACGTGACTATCTCTCTGTGATCAAAGCACGTTGGACCCTTGTGCGTTTTTTTTTTTTTTCCCTCTCTTGTTTTCTGTTTAAAGTTGCTGCAGGCCTTGGACTTGTAGAGTTATCTTTTGAGTTTGAGAAAGAAAAGATGAAATCTCCTACTTGGAAGGTGAAAAGTTGTAAATTAATATCAATCATCTACTTGTACTTGATCGGAATAAATCTATATTTTTCTTTCTAATTAGGATTGCAAATCTTTTGGCGGTTCATTCTTTAGCCAAGTTTTTATTAAAAATGCTTTCTTCCCAAACAGTTGTTTCCAGTAAATGTCAAATTTGTTGATATGTGTGAGGAGAATGATTTGTCTCAAAATCAGTGCAACCAAAAGTTTAGTCCATTTAGCCTATGTAAAGAAATTCAGCCTTGGTATAATATTGATCGTAAATTATTGAAGTTAAGGTCAGTTGTAATGATTTGGCCTGATCTGAACAATTTGTTGGGTGCATATGGTGTGTGTTTTAAGTAGGTGTGTATTAAAGGGTTTCCTTCAAATTAAGATACCGAAAGTATTTGTGCATCCTATAGCATTTGGGGAAGAAAACAGAAGGGTCCAAGTCGTTTTTACTCCTTTAATTTGTTTCTAGGCAGAAAGTTGGAGTTCGAGCTTCGTGCTCATCCTACCACCATTATTTTGACCAAAATAAAAAAATAAAAAAGAGAGAGAAATGGAATGAATGCAGCTAGCTTTTCTTTTCTTTTTTCTTTTTTTTTTTCTTGTGTTGAAATGGGTGTTCTTGATTGAATGAATGCAGCTAGAAATGGGTGTTCTTGATTTAAAAAAAGAAAACGAAAAAAAGAAATTAGTGTCCTCTGGGGAACTACTACTTGATTGAATGCAACTTTAGCTTAGCTTATTTTGTTATTGAAGAATTGGAAGAGATAGTAGGGTGACAAGATTCTATTCCTAAGAGATTGCTTTTCGTGATTAGATTTTTTAGACAAACAAGAGAAATTATAGTAATTTTAATTGACTATTGCAATCTGTCCAAAAGTGGAGTAACTGATGGGGAGTCACCAGATAGGAAACGATTTTTTTTTGTAAATGAATTTAAAATTATTTATATTATTATCTAAATCTTACAAGGGGGAACTAAATTATTGATTCTGAACTAGTAATACTTAAATCTTCATCCTAATTGATTTACAAATAATTAGACTGTGATCGATATTATTAACCCGATTAATAATCCTACTAATTTGTTCCCCAACTCAAATAGAACTGTCCTCTTTCTTTTCCCGAACAAGGAGGAGGATAACATACGTACACAGTTTTCCTTTCTTAGAAAATGCTAACGTGCGCCCCGGTGAGTTTATGTTAAGATTGAAAAGTATGTTGAAATGTGTAAAAAATGTATAAAAGTAGGTGTAAAAGAATTGAAAAGTATAAAAAGTGCATTAAAGTACGTTATCTTTATTTTTTTTTTTTTGTGCTTATTGTGTGCTGATGTGCTCAATGGTTACACAATAGCAAGACCCCTTTTTCTTTACTCTTCCAAACAAGAAGGAAGAAGAATACTATTCCCTTTTCTCTTCTACGGTACAATATTTGTCGTTAATTTATTTTATGGGGAAATGACCAAAAAATGGTAGCCAGGGCCAAAAAAATACGATTTCATGGTTATGGTTTCAGAAATTATCAATGCATGACACGGAGAAAAATAATTACATATACATGACATTTTATTACTGCATTGTCCAAATATCCCTGAGTTTATTTTTTTTCCCTAAATCATGCAAAACCCTAAGTGCAATGATTTTGAGATAAGGTGTAATGTTGGTTCATACAAGGTGCAAATTTAATTCAGTTACAATGCAATTAATGTTTCAAAGGTCTGTCTAAATAGTTTGATTTGACCAAAAAATGGCAAGACAAGTTGACCTAACCTAACTGTAAAGAGTTTGAGCTAATTGAGAGGGAAAAAAGCAATCTTTTCATTATTCAAAACAAAAAATATGACTTAGACATCAGAAAGCGAAACTAGTTGTACTCACTTGAGTGCAAAATAGTTCCATATATGTTGCAATATAGTTTCAGCCGGAGTGTAATACGTTTTGGTTTGAGGTGCAATACATAGTTTCATAAAAGAAGTAAGTTTCATTTTTTTCCAAAATAAAAAATTGAATTTAGACATCATACGGGCAATTCAATCTTCCTCATGGGGTGCAATGGTATTCTCAAGGGTACAATGTTAATTCACTTAAGCTGCAACGTTTTTTAGATTCCAAACCAATATTGGTGCAATGCTTTTATTCCAAGGTGCAAGGGTTTTTCATTTACAGTGCAATTAAAATGCAAGGAGGGTGGTTGTGGGTTTGATTTCTAATTTTTTTTTCTTTTTCTTTTTGAAGGTAGATCGATCTCCTAGTTTTGATCTAGTGCTGTTTTAGTTTCTGGATTTGGGTTATGATGGATTCTTTTAATGAGGGCAATGTTTTTACTGTAATGTGTAATAATTTTTCATTTACAGTGCAATGCTATTGCATGTAAGGGGCATTGTGTGTGTTAGGGCTTCCAAAATCAGAAGGGTAATTTGGACGTAATTTGCTGGTCACATGTATGAGGAATTATTTTTTTTCCTTGTCATGAATCCAGTTATTTCTAAAAACCTTACCATTAAAATTGGTATTTTTAGTTTTGAAAACACTGTTTGGTCATTTTCCCTTTAATTTTTTAATTGTTTGATCTCACCTATTAGGTGTAGTTATTACTGGACCGGGCTGGCCCCGGGGTGGGGGGAAGCTGTTAGATTTGAAATCAAACTAACCCTTAGAGAAATTTGAGGGGAAGTTTTTAATTTATGCCCTATTATCTTTAACTTTTTGTACTTTAGGGGGAACTAGCGGATATCCGTGCCTAAAGGCACGTCAAAGCGTAATATAGTCCATTAAATTACGCGCTTATCCTGACTCCTATACCAAGCTACACATAGCACCAATTACAATTTTCAGCAAACTTCCAATTTTATCATAAAATACAACATTTCAATAAAGGAAATAATTTTCACACCCCAATTTTTGCTAAATGCACACATTTGTTTTTTGTCTTTTAGTAAAATTTAGTGACCAATGCTAGAGGCACTAAATAATTTACAAACTATTACACCAAAAATACGTATGTCAATGCCACAACAATTCATGATGAAAATATGCAATACATGGATGCACCCATCCACTAAAAGAATGCCACATGTAAATTTAGTATAGTAATTAGTACATTAATTAGTGTCTCTAAACTGTTGAAATTTTTACACAAAAAATTTCACTAAAAGACAAAAAAGGGGTACATTTATTAAAAAAAAGGGGGGGAAGAAGAAGGGCGGGTGAAAAGATGAGTTTGACCCTCAAAAAATCCCCAACTTGGGTTTTCCGTCTAATCTGCTAACGAAAGTTAACGTTTGGACTCAATTCGACCAAAATTGAAACTACAGGGTTCGTTGGAGTGCAATTGAAACTAGAGGGACTAAATCGAGATTCGGGTGAAACTACAGGGACCATTTCGATAATTTTCCTATCTTTGTAGAAAGAAATGATCCAATGCTACAACATTAGAATGATAATATGATCGGACGGCTGTAGATATTATTTTAAATATGCCTAGACATTTTCAAAGAAAACCGCTCTATTTTATTATACTACCCTTATATAGATATTGGAGGGCCTCATTGTCCTTTTTAGAGATTTTTTCTCCAAATTTACTTTTGGTTGGATCTCCAAAAATGGAGATCCTAAACCATTTTGGATACCAAATTTCTAAAAAGATGACTAGTCTCTCCAAAATTCCCATATAAAATACAAAAAAATTAAAGAAAAAAGCGATAAGTTACAAAATCTTCCCTTATAATAAAGAATTTGAAGAAATAAATAAACATGTGAAGATGGGTTAAAAATGCTCTTAGCAATAAATAAAGTGGTGGGAGTGTCAGCTCCCATTTCGCCTCTTGTGAAGAGAACAAAAATACTGAAGGTATGATGACGAAATATAATTTTGGTAGCATTGCAAGTAGCTTTTGTTGACAAACCGGCGAACGTATATGGAATGAATCCAAAAATTTGAAATATATTTAAAGAATTCAGCACAATATTATTTTCAAACTTTGAATTTCTAAGGTCAAGTTTGGCTTAATAAGTCACTTGACTTTTTTTTTTTTGGTCTTCATTTTTATTTTTTTTCAGGTTAATTAGTTTTGTATCAACTTTTGTGGAATATTAATTTCTCTCGATAAGAGAAATCAAATATTAAAAAATTATGATCGAAACTCAATTTTTTTGAGTAAAGACAAAAATAAGTCAATAAGACAAGTTTTTTGACTTATTTTTGTCTTTATTAAAAAATTGAGAGTTTTGATCATACAACCTCCATCCTTTTTAAGTGCCTCTTTTGGGAAATGTGTATTTTCTTAAACGTAAAAAAAAAAAAAAGAATTTCCATAGAGAAAATAAGTCAAAAAATATTTTCTCAATGAGCACTTTAATTTGGTGTAAAACAAAAATAATGTAGGGAAATATATTTTTCAGGAGCTTTATTAGTGTCTCCACTTTTTGGAAATTGTGTCACAAAAATGATTTCCAATATTGTCTCATAAAGAGTCAAATTTTACAATTGTTTTTACTATAACATTTATTAACCAATAGGGCCAAATAGCAAAATTACTCGAGCTCAACCACTCTCACCACACTTCCCACTTACATATACTTACACTTAAACTTAGTGAGCCCAACCGTTAATTACTCTTAAGACAAATACTGAGAGCAACCCGAGAATTAGATAGCGACCTGTGCGCGAGAAACATTGTACCCTTCTTCTGAAAAGCCAAATTCATGGCACTCCCAACAATTCTCCATCTTGACTTGAATTCCACTGACCCAAATCACCAAATATAACTCTTCCCTTCAAACCTCTCACTCACCAAATGCCCCCTAGGGGCGATCAGTTACAAATACCAAGAAAGCCCAAGCAATGATTGAACTTGGCAATTGGAACTTGTTTGGTCAACATATCTACAGGTTTATCTGTTGTATCCACTTTCTTCACCTCAACTACCTTCTCTAAGTGGTCGAAACGACGCCAGTAGTCCCCTCGCCTGAATCCTTTAAAGCCAGTGCATCATTTCCCTCGCAGCGACCCTTAATCCTTTAAAGCCACCAAGCCACTTGTATCTCCCCTATTCCCGCGGTGCTGGGCATGGTCACGAGCCTTTTGGCTCGCACCAAGACCTAACTCGAGCTCGTACTGACTTTCCTGTCCCTGCCTTTTGGTCAGGTACCGTCGCGAGCTTGATCTGTGTGCTCGCATGAGCATATGTTCTTCCCCGTCGCGTCAATCCTCTTCGCTGAGAACCTCGCGAAGGGTAAGCTTCCTTTTAGGTGGTGTTTCCCTTGTTCAGGGCACCTGCAATTCTGTCACGTTCCTTCCTTGAGGTTATCACCTTCGCGGTGGGGTTTTCCCTTAGCCATCGTTAGCTACTGAATCATGACGTGTCTTTTTGGACTTCATTCGAGCCACGTGGCTATCCATTACAGGCTGGTCAATCGCCATGTCACCCGACGCGCTGATCTTTCCTACATAAGCCCCTCGAGCGAGCGTGATTTTGCGGCGCGTGGTGCTCAACGCATTATATCGTGCGCGTGCGACTAGCAGAGTCCGTCGTTTTAGCATTTCCCCCCAAAAGGTGGTCGTCCCTTATTTCGAAGTTTTGTAGGCCGATTAGACCACTGGCGTCGTTTCGACCGCTTATTTACCGTTGATGACAGATAAACCTGCAGTTATGTTGACCAAACAAGTTTTGGACGGTTGAGCCCTCTCGCCTGAAAGACAACACACAAATCTTGTAAGTACACAAAACAGAAGTAAAACTGCAAAAGCTTGTATATAGCAGTTGGGAGTATCACCTTGATCAATTTGAGCCAATGGCTCAGCTTGGGATAAGGGCTTCGTGAGCAAGAAAGAGGATTTTTTCATTACTCAACCCTTCCGCGAAGGACCCTAAAAGATGAGAAATAGCGACAGGTCAGCAAAAGCATAAAGAGGTAATAAAAATAAAGAGAAGGGAAAACAAAGGTCTGACCCTTGCCCTCTTCAGAGCAGGCCCCAGCTGAGGAGGAGAGAGATTCTTGGCCTTTCTCTTGTCCTTCGTGGTAACGTGTTGCGGTGTAGGAACTATCTTCTGATCTGCAAGACAGATTTTTCAGACAGCGATAGCATTAATCACGTCTAAAGGTACCATAGTGCCCTTGACCCAACAGGATTGGGGACCGCGCCAATCAACGTCCTTCCCTGGTTTAAAAGTCCGTAGGGTCAAATCTTTTTTCGAAATAGG
Source organism: Vaccinium darrowii (assembly GCA_020921065.1). Lineage (NCBI taxonomy): Eukaryota > Viridiplantae > Streptophyta > Magnoliopsida > Ericales > Ericaceae > Vaccinium > Vaccinium darrowii. Next base: position 28,925,583 of record CM037158.1, on the reverse strand, counting down.
GTCCGCGGAGGGCACTACCGCTGGGGGCTGGACAAAATCCATGAAAGATTGTAAGTTCCTGGCCCAATACAACCTGTTTTCTGGAGTAAAGGCCGCCTTGCGCGCGGAGCTGGGGATGATCCTATCCCCCCCCATAGTTTGCGGTGAGCTCGTGATTGAACGACTTCAGGAATCGGCGGATCCCAATGAAAAAGTCTTTAGGAGGTGAAAGAGGCTCGCGAGGGACGCCCTGATCATACCCGAATTGTAGCTGAAGCCTGTCTGCCCTATACAACACCATAATGGGGCCTTCGACAGAAGGAGTTGGGAGATAGCTGGGGGTGACCCACGTGAGGAAGTCCAGCTTATGGGAGCGAATATTTTTGCTCTGAAAATCCACCATAGTGTCCTCCAAGAAGATGGAGGGGCCTAGTGCACCATCAACATTTTTTTCATAAGGGCGCGGGTTAAAAGAGGTTATCTCGTCGCACCAATCCTCGAACAAGTGGCCCGAAGAGGTTTTGCTCCACCTCATGATCCTGGGCACCCTCTCGCTCAATCGTAGGATAGGCATGCCTTTGCCATCACGAATGATCTCGCCAGCAGCATTCCTCTCCTCAATGGACTTCAAAGGAGGGAGCTTGTGGGGAGGAAGAGCAACCTTTGGAAAATACTCGTAGAAGAAACAGAGCTAGAAGGAACTGTGAATCATGGAAGTAATCTCATACCTCCCCATTGACCGCTCAAAATCTTGGACGGTGCGGTCCATCTGATGGTAAAAGTGGCCCAGAAACATGGGACCCAAAGGGAGCTTCTTCCTTGACGCGAGAGTGGCCGCGAGAGGAATCATCTCGCGGTGGGGTCCCTCATGGGGAAGGTTAGGAAAAAGGAAGAGGGACAGGAACTGAACGAGGAAGACCGCCAAGGATAGCGGACCTCCATGATAAGAGCTCATCGTCATCGCAAGCTTCCCTTCCACTTCGACAGAGGCAACGTCCCGAAACCAGTATCGCTGCCAAGAACCCCAAGTTGTCTTGTTGGCTTTTGGAGGGGCTCGGAGCTTCCCAGTGTTGTCATAGCGGGAACCATACTCACCGGCCGCCTTGAATTCCCCCTCTATGAACTCAATCGCCATCTCAATGTCGGAAGTATATTTGGCAGGGTTGTAGTGATACTCGCCGCGGGAGGGAAGGCCCATCAGGGTTTCTGTATCGAGAAGGGTCGGACCAGCCTCTCCGAAGGGGAATACGAAGGTATGACTAGTTGGGCTCCATCGAGACACCGCAAAGTCAAGATCGCGCTGAGGGTGGCTCGCGACAAGATATCGCGAAAGGCGCACGGTCTTCAATAAACCCACCTTGTCTAGGGTTATTCGATGCTCCAAGCTGTCAAGAATCGTGGACACCCAGTCGCCCCAATCCCTTGGGGGTTGAATGTTGGCCATGTACTGAAGTTGAGAGAATGGGAAATCGCCCCTCTCGATCCTCAGCCTCACCAGTGAAGATGGGTCAACCATATCCGCCTCCGAGGCACTGGTCTCATTAGAAAGCAAAAGGTACTGGGCATTGGGATTGCCACGAAGGGGAACGTAATTTTGGACGTTAGCCTAGAAAATATCACCTTCAGGCTTCAGATACAGAGCCCTTCTCCATTCAGCAGCAGGAGGGAGTGAAGTTTTTGCCAAGAGAGCCTCAGTATTAGGCTCATGTTTTCACGCTCGAGTCATGACTGGTTTGAAAAAGGAAAGAAAAACTAGGGTTTTGTAGAAGTCTGGAGTAGAAGAAGAAGAAAGGCTTGAAATTCTTTTTGAGATTATCACGAGAAGATTATGGAAGGCGTAAAAGAAACTCTATCCCCTCTTGCAATAAGTATTTATAGGCCTAGTCCCACTGTCATCAACGGTAAATAAGCGGTCGAAACGACGCCAATAGTCTAATCAGCCTACAAAACTTCGAAATAAGGGACGACCACCTTTTGGGGGGAAATGCTAAAACGACGGACTCTGCTAGTCGCACGCGCGCGATATAATGCGTTGAGCACCACGCGTCGCAAAATCACGCTCGCGCGAGGGGCTTATGTAGGAAAGATCAGCGCGTCGGGTGGCATGGCGGTTGACCAGCCTGTAATGGATAGCCACGTGGCTCGAATGAAGTCCAAAAAGACACGTCATGATTCAGTAGCTAACGATGGCTAAGGGAAAACCCCACCGCGAAGGTGATAACCTCGAGGAAGGAACGTGACAGAATTGCAGGTGCCTTGAACAAGGGAAACACCACCTAAAAGGAAGCTTACCCCTCGCGAGGTTCTCAGCGAAGAGGATTGACGCGACGGGGAAGAACAAATGCTCGCACGAGCACACAGATCAAGCTCACGACGGTACCTGACCAAAAGGCAGGGACAGGGAAGTCAGTACAAGCTCGAGTTAGGTCTTGGCGCGAGCCAAAATGCTCGCGACCATGCCCAGCACCGCAGGAATAGGGGAGATACAAGTGGCTTGGTGGCTTTAAAGGATTTAAGGGTCGCTGCGAGGGAAATGATGCACTGGAATGACCTAAAGGAAGCTTCCTAACGGCCAGTGACATCACCCACATCGCCCAGATATACAGAGAGAGCACGTGTCATCATGTTATTGGGGAAATGTCTGCAGCCCAATGATTGGGTGCAGATCCCTATAAATATGGGGCATTCCTTCACAAAGCGGGATGATGGATCTTCATTCCTAAGGCACGGAAATTCTAGAGAAAGGGAGTGACTCAGAGCTCTAGAATCAAGAACATTGTTCTTGCTAGTCCTTGCGAGCCCATCTTCCCTTCTAGGACTGTGGTTTAAGGATGATGATGATCTAATGCGTGAATGGATCGAACACTGCTGCCTTCTCTTTCTGTATATTTGGCTTAATCTTTCGTCCCTTTACACACTCTCTTATTCCCGTTCTCTGATTGACCATTAGTTATTGTTTGCCTCTCCAAATTTAAAGATTTTTTTGAATTGACCAAGAACCCTATCCTACACTATGTTATTTGTCCAAACCGTGATCTTAAAACTAATTTTATCACAGTTTTATGTTCAAACCGTTATAATATTATTGATTTAACTATGGTTTATATGGTAAACTGTAATTTTATAGTGGTTTTAATCACGTTTTTTTTTCGTACAACCCGTGATTGTACCTCATTTATTGACACATGCTATAGATTTCGATATCAGTTTGGACGTACTTTTAAGAACAATAAAAAATTGTGATCGAATCAACATGACTTTTAATATTGGCTCCATCAACCACGGTTTTAAAACCGTGATTAAATTATAACAATCACGGGTAAAACTCATTGATCTTTTACGTTTATTGTAGTAGTGTATGAATAGGGTCCAGTGCAAAGCTTGGAACACCATAAAATGTGTGCTGCCCTACTATTTTTTGGTGGCTACCGTGTGTAGTAGTTTCTTGCTGTTGAGCCATAAAATGTTATTTCAATGAGAAAATGCAACACGGTAGCCACTAAGAGCATCTCTAGTGCACTACCTAAAAAATGTATGCTAAAGTGTACACCTAAGCACATGTGAGACCCTATTTTGTGTGCTGAGAACTTAGTTAGCTAGCTGAGAGGTGCAAGTGGCCCCACAAAATTCTCCTCTCCTTCCCTTCTCTCTATCTCTCTCCTTTTTCTCTCTTCTTAAGTCTCTCCCCAAATTTAGGTAGTCACTTAGGGCACTTTAGGTAGTGAGGGGTGCCACCTAGGATTTTAAGGAGTCAATTTTTGTGCACTGGAGACCTTTTTTTTGAGTTTTTCTTAGCTAACTAGTTAGGGCACTTTAGGGAACTCTTTTAGGTAGTGCACTAGAGATGCCCTAAGAAAATGGTAGGTGCATGGCATAGGCGGGGCTGCTTTACAACCATGAGAGGGTTGCCACTTGAACGCTCTTAAAATTAGTTGGGAAAACAAATTTTTTAGAATACATGCATTAATTTTGGTTTGCCATTTTTTGCACACCTAATCCTAATAGTTTTGAACACCCTATCCAAAATAATTGAACACCCAATCTCCAAAAAAAAAAATCCAATACCCAATAACACATAGGTGGAGCGATAACACATAGCTAGCTCCACAAGCTTGCTTGGGTGTTCAATTGAACACCTAACACATAAACAAGTATTAATGAAGAAGATAGGAAAAATACAAAAAATAAAAAAGCCATTGCTATCAATATCGTGCTCTGCCTTGTCTCTAACGACAATCAGCTCATAACTCCAAAACAATAGCATGTGTCCACAAAATTTTGTTGAAGCTATTCGCCACATAATTTTCTACAAAAGAATATTAGTGAATTTCAAGGTTTTCAAATCGGGATTGGAATCGAGTATCGTTTTCCTTATTTTATACTCCCTCCGTCCATATTGCTTGCCCTTTTAGGGGAAGTATGCATTTTGCACGCAAAGAATGACGTTTTTATGAGAATTATTTTTAAAAAAAAATTACACCAATTTTTTCTACTCAATGAGATCTTTAAATTGGTGTAAAAATTTTTGAAAAACAAAATGAATGCTAAAAATTTAGATTTTTCATGCAAAATGCGCAGAAACCCAAAAAGGGCAAGCAATTTGGGACGGAGGGAGTATATCGTATCGGGATACGTATAACATATTGTAAGATACGTTAACCATAGTTAATATAAACTTAAAATATAATTATACTTAATAACACAACAAAATATGCCTATACAAGGGAAAAAAATTTGAAGATGAAAATTTTCCAAGTTTTTCAACTAAGATTTATCATATATTCGCCTAAAACACATTGGAAGTATGGTTCTTTCTTCTATTGAAGCCCTACATTGAGGTTGGCTATCTTCCAAATGATTTTAATGTCGCTCAAACGACTTAAACAAATGCATTTGGTGTCCCGTTTCTTACGATTAAGTACTCCGACTTCTTTTTCAAAAAGAAATCGCAGGATACATACTGAATTGGGATACACATACATATTGTAAGATACACCATCGTATCGTAGGATTTTAACAACAATGGTGTATTTATTATGCACTATTTAAATTTGCTTGGCTCAAAATCTACAAAGTTGCTGAAAACAAGTATACCATCCTATGTATTCTTTAGTTGCACTATTCGAATTAATGTATGACTTTTTGTATATATGAATGGTTAATAGAGCTATTAGAGTCAGTGGTGTAATAATCCTAATGTCTATTAAATAAAAATTAGTTTATTTAACTGAATAAATGTTATTTTATTTTCATGGTGAATTATTACATGGCATTTATTGGGTATACTTGTATTAATTTCACTACAACAATTTTCCCCATTGCCGACTAAAATTTTAGTCGGAAAATGTCGTAATTTAGTCGGCAATAGTAATTTCCGACCAAAAATTTAGTTGGCCAGTTTGGTCGACGGAACGAGGTCGGAGATTGTAATTTCCGACCAAAACAAGTTTGGTCGGAAAAAGTTTTGTTTTTACCGACTAAATATTTAGTCGGTGAAATATTTATTTTTCACCGACTAAATATTTGGTCGGTGAATATTTTATTTTTCTCCGACTAAATATTTGGTCTGTGAATATTTTATTTTTCTCCGACTAAATATTTGGTCGGTGAATATTTTATTTTTCTCCGACTAAATATTTGGTCGGTGAATATTTATTTTTCTCCGACTAAATATTTGGTCGGTGAATATTTTATTTTTCTCCGACTAAATATTTGGTCGGTGAATTATTTGTTTTTTTCCGACTAAATATTTGGTCGGTGAATTATTTGTTTTTCTCCGACTAAATATTTGGTCGGTGAATTATTTATTTTTTTCCGACTAAATATTTGGTCGGTGAATTATTTGTTTTTCTCCGACTAAATGTTTGGTCGGTGAATCATTTATTTTTCTCCGACTAAATATTTGGTCGGTGAATTATTTGTTTTTCTCCGACTAGATTATTTGGTCGGTAAATGATTTTTTTTCCGACTAAATATTATTTAGTCGGTAAATTTCTTATTTTGCCGACGAAATATTTGGTCGGCGATTAGTTTATAATTTCCCGACTAAAAGTTTGGTCGGAAAATAGTAAATTTTCTCGACTAAAAATTTTTGGTCGGCGATGAGTTTATAATTTCCGACTAAAATACATTTAGTCGGTGATTGATATAAGAAGCACCGACTAAAATTATTTTAGTCGGCCAAACCTTTGAATATTTTCCGACAAAAAAAAAAAATTTAGTCGGTGATTATACTAATTTCCAAATAAAATTATTTAGTCGGAAATTTAAGTGATATTTTCCGACCAAAGTTTATTTAGTCGTTGAATGAACAACAATTTCCGACTAAACATTATTTAGTCGGCGATTTTAGTCGGGAATGGTGTAAATTGTTGTAGTGTTTATACATATATACACAAATAAAAAGTTATAAACGTTTAAAAATGGCATGGATATTCGAAGCGAGCGAACAAATTGGGAAAGTGGGAGTATACAACTAGCCTACATTATCCTACTAGATCTACCTCATTACACCTAGGACTATTCCATCCACCAAGAGCGACCTAGAGTCCTATTTTCTTCTACCCTCATTATACCAAATACTTTCCCTCCAAGTATACACATGCATGCATATACATGTATATCTAACCCAACAAATTTCCTAAAATGAGTGTGGCCATGCAAAACCTAACCCTAACTAGTCCCCTAGATTTTTGTAGGATTTGCCTCATTTAAAACCCTAAGATTCAAGTGCACAAACCCTAAGATTCACCATGATTAGCCTATAGATTCATGCTTATCCAAATCTCCACAAATCATGGCATTTATGGGGGGTGGGGGGGAGAGAGAGAGAGAGAGAGAGAGGGGTGCCCATTTGCCTATAAATAGGACTCACCACTTCACTTGTTTCTCACATCTTTCTCACCGGCCTCCTTTGTAGTAACTTGTTAGTAGCTTTTTACTATGAGTTTAGAGTGAGTTTTTAGTCGAAGTTCTTGAAGATTTTCATAGTGTTCTTCTCATACACAAAAGGGAAAATTTCAAAAAATCCCCTAAACTTTACACTCAATGTTTCAAAACCCCTTAAACTTAACTAAACTTCAATTTCACCCCCAAACTTTCACTCCATTAATCAATTTACCCCCCACCGTCTACTTCTGTCAACTAGGAAATGGAAATAGCTGATGTGAACTTGGACGACTGTTAACCTAATTGTCAAGGGAAAATTTCAAAAAAAAAAACCCTGAACTTTACACTCAATGTCTCAAAACCCCTTGAACTTAACTAAACTTCAATTTCACCCCCAACCTTCAAGACGCTGTCTTCGTGCCATTTTGCCTTCTTCGTGCAAGATGCCGCTCTTGAGCAAGACGTGGGTGTCGTTCAGGTGCCGGTCGAGGCTGGCGGAGATGGAGTCAACATCGTTTTGGGTCTGGAGCTTGCCGTTTGGGAGAGGGGAGGGGAACTGCTAAGTAGCGAGGAAAGAGAGGGTGTTGGTGAAAGTGTGGGTGAGGGAGTGGAGGAGGTCTAGAGAGAGAGGGAGTTTGTGGCGGTGGTGGTGGTGGAGGGGAAGGACAGAGAGGAGAGCTGGGATTTGAGATGGGTGAGTTTGGCGGAGATGGAAGACCATTTGGATTTGAAGTGGTGGGTGTGGGGTGTGGAGTCGAGGAGGGTTTGGAGGAGGTGGGTTGTGAGACCGAGTGAGTTGTTATCTTCTTCTTCGGTTTCTTCTGGTGGTTTCACGGCCAGAATTTGCTTCTCCGAAGATTGCAGATTGGGTATAGACTAGAGAGATGGATGAGAGAGGAGTGTGTGTTTAGGGTTTGGAGAGAGAGAGAGAGAGAGAGAGAGAGAATGGAGGCAAAACGACGAAGGATATGAATGTGCGAAATGGAGGAAAATAATGGTAACGATATGAGTGAAGCTTAGGTGCAGCCTAGACGGGTGATAACCACGCTCCAGATAAAATCTCGAATCAATTCTTCTTTTTTATGTAAACGAGAGAAAACATTTTGTACCTCCGTTGAAGGAATCATAATATCATATGACCAAATTTGTAGACAATTTTACAGGAGGATGTTGCACTTGTGAAAGAGGACTAATTAAGCAATTATTCTACGGTTTCGAAGACGGGTCACCATTACGTAGTGCCTCAATATTTTTATTCACCACACATTTTTGAATTTTGGGGGTGAAATTGAAGTTTAGTTAAGTTCAAGGGGTTTTGAGACATTGAGTGTAAAGTTCAGGGGTTATTTGAAATTTTCCCTACTCAAAATTAGCCACCACCCTCCTCCACCAAAATCACTTTTCAATTCAAAAAGTAGCAGCCAAGTTAATAGTTTGTGTTTTTAAGGAAAATAAATCTTTCTTTTCTTTCGGAGGAAATTAGTCGTTACGTTGTCCGAGGAATCCCACTTAGCTTTCTCATCTTCAGATTAGCAACCGGAATTGAGGTAGTCACTCAACCCTACTTACTTATGTAATTACTCTAGTCATATTATTTTTTACGTAGTCTTTATAATGCTCGGTTTACTATGTATAATTTTGAAGTCATTAATAAGTTGATCGATTTTCGGAAGTAGATATCAAATACTCATTTTCAAAGTGACAAAGTCGTTACAATGACTGAGTTGGTATGTACACTTATAAACTTTGCAATGTCATAATGCCATCTAGTTTTCAGAAAAATGTGAAGTTGTTATTATAAATCATATTGTTTTATCGGTGATCATGAAAAACGAGATTTCAAACCTATGTATCTAAACATGACTACGTAGTATTAATATGCTATTTCTAGAAACCCTAAACTGATTTTCAAAAGATCGCTAGGGGAAATCATGACGTTTCATGAGAAAAGTTGCTTAATTATCATGACACGTTTTACGAGAAAGTTGCACAGTTACACATTTGATGAGAAATGTTGCATATTCACGAGACATGTGTAGACACCCCAATTTTGACCCGAAAAACCTCTCAAGCATTCCCGATGATGAAAATGCCCGATATGAGCATGCGAAGCTTGAATGTTTGCTTGGAAACCCCTCCAAAACCTCTTCAAAACAAACTCGAGCTTGCACCGCCTTCTAGTACTTTCAAAACCCTCTTTATCGACATGTAATTCGTCTCAATCCATTTTGAAATGAGAGAGATGTGCACGTTTTACCAAAACGACTTGTTTTTTTGACCTTCTGAGGGTAAAATGGTCATATATTTTGATATACAAATAATATTGGGTTCAAATCACTTGGGTTAGAAATTAGACTCAATTACCTTTCCAACGCTTCAAACCATGCACAAAACGGAGTTCGGTAGCACCCGGAGTGGCCCCGCGAAGTTTGGAATGTTGTGCAGTCTTCAAGTCCAGGCGCCTGGACTCCCAATTCCAAGCTCCCAGACCCAGTCTAGGCGCCTGTACTTCCTTTTCCAGGCACCTGTAATTCCTATTCTAGGTTCCTGGACTTGCTTCCAGTGAGCAACATCCAGCAGGTTTTTTTGTGCAACCATGGGCTCCTCCCCTACATTATCCCATGTTTTTTTCATTCAAAACTCCCTCCAACACATTATCCCTCCAAATTTTAAATTCAACTCCCTCCAACACATTTCCCTCTCAAAAAACCAACTCTTCTCTCTTTATAAATACCACCCCTACTTCCATCTTCATGGAGGATGAATCCCCCCTCACTAATATACTATTACTCTGTCAAATTGTTTCCAGAATCCCTGCTCCTAGTCCATTCCCTCTGTTTTACCTATTCTCTAGCCCACAACCCCACCTTTCATCACCAAAAGTCTTCATATTTCAACCACCACCATTGAACTTAACCAAAATGGAAGCAATCAGTTTGTCTCTGCTCTAGAAATCCATCTCAGTCTACATAACCATCTGTAGTCATCTAAACTTCCCTCAAAACCTCACAAATCAAGCTTCACAAGGTAGTTCATCTACCTAGTTTGCTCAAATAGGGCCCTAAGGGGACACCCTCTAAGTTCTTACTAGTTCTTTATACTAGTTGGGAGCTTGGAAAGGTTTCTAATATTACAAAAAAGAAGCAAAGCATCTGCACCTTCATTAAGTGTAGGCGCCTGGACTCCTCTCCTAGTTCTTGTAAATTTTCTGTTTTTGTATAGTTTCTCATGCATTCTCATGTCATTTATGTATGGTTTGAGATTAAATATTATGATCATGGTGTAAAGAGTCATTAGATTAACTCATAAAGTGCTTAAAAAGGGAAAATTTATGTTGTTTTAGTTGAATCCAAGGTCATTCATTCATTTCATGCACTTATTCATTAGTTATTTGCATAGTCTACATCACTTTTGAAATAGATACAAGAGCTATCATTCCATCTACATAAATTTCCATTGCATTCATGAAGAGTTTGCCATCCATCTAAACCAGTCATTGTCTTTTAAACCCATAGTCATTCTGCTCTTAGCATATATCCCATAAGTATATTAGGATTTAGTTCATATCTCATAAATCATGTCTCAAAATGCATCAAAATCATGGTTCATAAGACCAAATCATCATACAAATGAGTTTTACCAAAGTGAATCAGTGTCTGGAAATCATAGAACATCACTATGAACATGTGGGAACAAGCTACAAGGTGTGCATTTGTTGTTTGTTCTGAAGCCTGGATTGAGAAAATTTGTGCCTGTTTAGCATACCAGGCGCCTGCACTGTTGGATTCCAGGCACCCATAACCATTCTAGACGCCTGGAGTACTCTATTCCAGGCACCCATTCTTGCTCCAAGCACCAGGATTTGCTTAGTCCAGGTGTCCAGATTGTTATCCTGGTGTGATTAGCATGATATTTGTGGTTGAGTTTTGGGATTTTTCAGTACAATCCAAGCATGTTTTAGTGAATTTTAAGTGTTCTATGCATGTTGATCATCCACTCATGACACCAAGCACATGAATCCACTTAACTCATTTTGGCCTTTTAATTGTATTTACATGTTCTCGTATAAATTTGTGAACAAAGTCCATTCATACGGCATTTCTAAAATCCCTTAAGCATTTAGTAGAGACCGGTAATCATGTTAGGCGAGAGGGGTGCTTTAAATTCCTTCCCCTCTCGTACCTAGCTCCCGAACCTGAGAAATCTCAATAAAAGCAGACCAGTGAAATGTTTTTTATTCTAAGGGCAAAAGAGTCATTTTATAACTGGTTTCTCAGGTACGGTCCTTAAACCCAGGTGGTGACTCTATTAATTGAAACTGTTTTCCGAACTCATTTTGTGAAATTCGGCGGGGTGTCCACGACATGTTTTACGAGAAATGACACGACACGGTTTATGAGAAACTGAAAAGATGCGATAGGAGAAAGAATTTTTAAAATTGGTTGATATGGAATGAAATGGAAACGGTAGTGTAACTTGAGCGCCGCCCCATCTTTGCGGAGCGAACATGGTGGTTAGAGCTAAACGTGTACAACAATATGGTGGACAGACCTTGTATCATGCAAGAGGCGGTCCGTGATGACAAGATGGCTAGGACCATGTTTGTGAGAGTCCGTGCAAAAGTTTGGCGACCGTCAGTTGAAAGAGACGTAAATGGACCAATCCTTCGAGTGACTGGACTGTGGCCTGGTGGATGAAAACAGTGCTCAAACCTTGATAAATTTGAAGGAGAATGCCAACATTGAAAGATAATTACGAGACACATTATTGTATGTGCTGCGATAGACCTGTTTTGCATTGATGTCACTGGCACGTGCATTTTCATGATAGATACGGTTATTTGTTGAACTGTCGTTATTGTTTTCTATCTAAAATATTGTTTTCGAATTGCTAGTATAAGGTTTTGGGGTAATAGCTATCTGCTGGGCGTTTAGTGTATCACTTGTGTGACCCTGACATAATACTAAGATGTTGCTTCCACGACTTTGACATATTATGTTAGATTATCGAGATGAACATGAGCGTATTATAGCTTGGAGACCTACGGAGCCAAGCAAGCTGCCGACATGGGAAGTGACTGAACCGAGCGCTAGGAGTAGCCGTAGACCCTACCCTATTGGAGTAAATGTAATTCATTGAGGACGGATTTGATGTATGAAACTTATTATTACTTTTAAATTATTGTTTGTAATAAAATTAACGCTCTTGAAATTAATGGCGTTGCAAGTGGCAGAGCCAAGAATCGAAGTAGGAGGGGGCCAAATTGTAAAAGAAATTTTGGTTCTATGATTTGTTGAAGACTAAATCCAGTCATTCGAGTTTTTATGAGACGATTTTGATAAATTAAAAAATTAATCTTGGGCATTGTTGTTATCATATTGTTTGACGAATGCACCGTTATTCTCACACGGTATCGTCAACCATAATTTAGCGTTCTCAAAATGAAAATTGTTCTTACTTTTTAAATATTTCTTAATTTTTATGAATTTTTTTAAAGAATATATATCAAAAATATGCAAAATATACTCCAAAATAGAAAATTGGGAGGGGCCGAGTCCACCCCCAGCCCCTGTATAGCTCTGCCACTAATTAAAGTTAAATGTAATTTTTGAACACGTTGCCTGAAGCCACCACTGAGTGGCACCACCAGAAACCAGGATAGGACTTCCTTCCTTTTCAATTAGATCGACGATGGTGGGAATGAAAAAAACAGGTTTAAATAATAGCAACATAAATTTTTGGAAAAACGGTTATAAATACATGTTTGCAAAAAGAGTAAGCAACTGTCCCTTAGGGATTATCACTTCCCAAGGATGGGGATCCATGGATCATAACAACTGGTCAACAATGTATTCATTTTGTTGAAGGGCTTATTTACCTTTTTAGTCCCCAAAGTATTCGCGAAATGTCAATTTGGTCCCCAATATTCAAATCATGTCTATCGAGTCCCCAATGTTCACAATGTGTGTTTAAATGGTCCCTGTGTCTAACTCCGTCCATCTTCTCCGTTAAATGCAAGGGTAACTTCGGTACTTCATCCCCACAAAGCTTTTTTCAACCTCAAAACCCTTATCTCCAACCCTCACACCCTTCTCTCTCTCTCTCTCTCTCTCTCTCTCTCTCTCTCTCTTTCTCTTTCTCCCTTATCTTTCTCCCTATCCAGACATAGTAAGAAAATATATATACTAGAGTATTTATCTCATAACTCGGTGCCAGAACCACACGATCTTTGCCGGCCGAAAACACCGTCTCAACTCACTGAAATCGCACTTGCACTCGATGAATCGGAGTAGCCGTTTGTTTGGGTGGTGAAGAAGATAGGGGAAATAGACAAGACAGGAGAGGAAACTTGGTTGAAATCGGGCCAATAGGGTCGGGTCCAAACCCACAAATTCCATGAACCCCCCATACAATGAACAATGGTGTATCATCCTTCTCTGCGGATAAGTTCACCGGATTTTGACCGGAGAACAAACTGAATTGAGACACTAGTCTCTTCCATTAAAATTACAGCCCACAACTAAATAGTTTCATCAACTTCTACCGAGACCCGTCACCGCAACCTAACCCACACCGAGTTGTTGAAACGAGATTCCAATCCCAGGAGAATCCATGGCCGAGAGTCATAGTAGACCGCAGAAACCCCGGCGTGGATGGAATGGGTCTGGAACACGATTGTATTGTGTGGTTCGATTGAACGCTTAGGGTGACTGAAATTCTCAGATCCCCTTTTTGATTTTTGTGGGTAGAGACCAGACGCACCATTGCCGACGACCAGACCGCACCATGGCTTTGAATGCCTCTTAGAGCCACAGATCCCCTATTTCAATTTTTGGGTTTGTTGTTTCTTGTTCTCTCGGAAGAGATGATCGCCCAAATCAAGAAGATAGGGCGCGATTTGAAAAATTGGGTTTTTGAGTTGGAGATAAGGGTTTTGAGGTTGAAGAAAGCTTTGTGGGGATGAAGTACCGAAGTTACCCCTGCATTTGACGGAGAAGATGGACGGAGTTAGACACAGGGACCATTTAAACACACATTGTGAACATTGGGGACTCAATAGACACGATTTGAATATTGGGGACCAAATTGACATTTCGCAAATACTTTGGGGACTAAAAAGGTAAACAAGCAGAAGGTTGAAGTGAACATATGCTGAATCTTTTCCTATTTAGGTTTTGTGTTTTCACTATTCCATTGTAACTTGCTCATATATTGAGGATGTATAAGCTGAACTTCCTTGGTTTACCTCTCGTTAACTTTGCTATTTCTCTCTTTTGGTCCGAGATGGCATATAATTGTCGCTTAGAGGGGTGCCAAGTTGAGATGTCTCTTCGCATTGTGATGCCGCTCCATCGGTTCCTTTTAATCTTTGTAATTTGTTTCCAAAGATTAATAAAATTATTTTTTGTCGTTTAAAAAAAACTGTGTTCATTTTGTTAAGCAATTTCAAGTTAGATACTGATTTAAGTAAGGGGAAATGCTATGGTACACACCCTCTACAAATTACTCCATATGAGATTTTGTGGCTCCACATATGAGATTTTATGGCCAGAGGTATGAAAGGGCATTACGGTATGCACCCTCATACGGACAGTTACAAAATCTCATATAGATCCACAAAATCTCATATTTGAAGACACACAATCTCATATTAGAACCGTGGAGACTAGGTGCGGATCGTGCGGACTTGGTGCAGAACTCATACGGATAGTCACAAAATCTCATATTGGAACATCAAATCTCATTTCTAGTCCCACAAACTCTCATATCAGTAATCACAACAATAAAAATTGGATCTGTCATAAAATCTCATATTGGAACACCAAATCTCATATTTTGTCCACAAACTCTCATATCGGTAATCACAACGATAAATATTAGAGTCCACAAACTCTCAAATCGATATACACACTACCTCATATGGTCAATGGTCAAAGGTGGCACAAAATCTCACACGCATATGTGGTGCAATCTCAGTCGTCCATCCATATGGGGTGCATACCGTACGTCCTTTCATATCTCTAGCCACAAAATCTCATATTTGGAGCTACAAAATCGCATATTTAGAGTCATAAAATCTTATATAGAGTAATTTGTAGGGGGTGTGTACCATAGCATCACTCGTATGTTTAAGTTGTGAGTTCTTAGTTACTGAATGTTGTACGTTATGTATATAGCTATAGTGTAAGAGTTCAATCTTTCAAATATTAATTATTCGAATTGAAGAAAATGAGTTGCATACCTCAATACGTGCCTTTTGTCCTCAATCTTCATCTCACTATCTATTTACACGCGTTCATGTTTACTCTACGAAGCTGTCACAAGCATTTCTTTTTCTATGTGCTCCGATTCCCTGTGTTTGTAGTTTTGTGATAAATTAAAAGTTTCACTGCCGATAATAAAAAATATGCGTGTTTATCTAGTGGTCTGTCTTAGTAAAGCATTTCATTTGTAGCAGAAGTTGAAATTGGGCTAGATTTTCCAAAAATAAAACTCTAGCCCACAGTTTGTCACCAAGTTACAATTAAAATGGTTGCTAAGGGCCAATCAAAAGGTTACGTGGAGCATTGAATAATCACTCGTACGTACTACATTACATTCCATTCGTCTTTTAGAAGAGATCTAAATGTGGGCAAAAATTACTCCATCCCAACGAGGCAATGATAGGGAAAATAGCAAAAACCTCTCTGAATAATTTGAGGGGTGGGGATAGATGTGGGGTACTCTCAATCATGGAGGGAAAGGGATTTTAACATATCTCCAAAGGGGGCCATAGCCCAAAGATAGCAGCCCATCAAAAAAATCTCAATTGCCTCAAATAATTACTTAGTGAAGTAGGGCTAAGGTCGAGAGATGGCAAATCAATTGATTGATGAGCCGTTGGGCAATACACCAGCCGATATTATGCAATTAGAGTAGATGCTCTTTGTCTACATTTCTTCTTCTTCTTCTTCTTCTTCTTATTATTATTATTATTATTAACGGATTTTCTACGTCAGGTTGTGCGCGCCTCGAGTAATTTTTTGGCCTTGAAGTTAACAATCGGACTGTTGGGAAACGAATCCCAGAACCCAGTAATTACGCGTACAGATTAAACAACAAAAATAAACACAAACCCTACAAGGCGGAATTAGGGTTTACCTCTCATCCGTAGATACGAACGCTGGTTGACTTGTTTATTTTAGAACTTGACAGACCTAATTACTGTATGCAACAAGCTTTGCTCGACAGTACCTCATGATCTTCTGCCATATTCCCTTATATCTCGATCATGTAGCAAAGTGTGGACTTCTACGTGATCTCTTTGTTCTCTCTCACAGCCTCTATTCCAATTTTCTGAATGACTGTTGTGTGACCTAGAGAACATAACGATATATTTATAGGGCTAGAGCAGGGACCTGAGGAGAAATAAATCTGGGCTCCTTGTGTAAATAAGAAAACCTAATCCCACCCGGATTCTATTCTTATTTCACAAATTATAATTCACACCACTAAAGAATTATAATTGCACTCCCATCTTTATCTCGATTATATTTCGAGCTCTACGTTATTAAATACTTATTAATCTCCCCACGTTAAGATTACAGATACCCGTTGATTAAATGTCGATTACTAACAATCTCCCACTAATCAACATCTTATAAAACACCTTGAGACTAGCCACTTAACTTATTCGATATGTCGGATACAAATATCCACCTGCAGGGTTTGACATAACCGAAACTTATAAGTATATAATGTCGTGACCCAACTCACCAAGACTATTGACCGTGAAAAAAGATCTCACTTTATAATGAATCAAAGTCAATAACATTAAATGTATATATGTATTAATTATATCCAGATTAAGAGCATAAGTATTCTTAATAACTATAAGGTTCTAAATGTCTTGAAATGTCAGTACTAAGACAATTACCTTAAATGGTCCTGTTCAATATACACAAAAATGTACTAGCACAATGAGTCGGAACTAGAACCGTTCCCTGTAGTCAAGACAAACCTACTAAAACATTGTACTACAATCCTACTGATGGTGTGTCAAATTCCATCTAAGATTGTGAACCAAAACTTATATTCCACAAGAACCGATGATCCAATCTTCTGTGTGTAAGCCGTACTCTACACACTGGATCATCTACTATATAGAATAAAAGACACATGCACAACATACAATTATATCATGCAAACATTGCCCATAATAGATTCTCATCAAAAAGGGATAAAACTGATTAATAATTAACTAATTAAATATTAATCCATTACATAAAAGCATGGCTTTTAGTATTAGTTTCTAACAATCTCCCACTTAGACTCAAAACCATGCTACCACGCATCTCACTTCCATGCCATTTACTTGACTATCAAAAGTCTTGGCATGTAAGCCATTTGTAAAAGGATCTGCTAGGTTGTTTGTTGATGCAAACTTGGTCACAGCTACATCACCTTTCTATACGATCGCTCGAATCAGGTGATACTTACACTCGATGTGTTTTCCCTTCTTTTGAATCTTTGGCTCCTTCGAGTTAGCAACTGCACTACTATTGTCACAATAGATTGAAATTGCTGATTGTATCGAAAGTACCACTTCTAGATCCATCAAGAAGGTCTTGAGCCAAACGACTTCTTGGCTATTTCAAAAACTGCCACATACTCGACCTCCATGGTGGAATCTATAATACACGATCACTAGATACTCCACCAACTCATGGCTCTACCTCTTAGGGGAAACACATATCTCGATGTTGACTATCTGGAACTCTTATATAACATAAAGTCTTAATCTGCGTACCCACAAGGCACTAGACTGTCTGACTGGTACACCAACGTATAATCCTTAGTTCTTTTTAGATACTTGAGTATACATTTTATATCAGTCCAATCTTCTTGTCTAGGGTTAGACTAAAATCT
Organism: Vaccinium darrowii; assembly: GCA_020921065.1. NCBI lineage: Eukaryota > Viridiplantae > Streptophyta > Magnoliopsida > Ericales > Ericaceae > Vaccinium > Vaccinium darrowii. Next base: position 28,907,808 of record CM037158.1, on the reverse strand, counting down.
GCTAACTATGCCGACAGCAAAGCAAATACCAAGTCTACTTCACAGCATAGCATACATGAGGCTTCCTATTGCTGAAGCATTAGGAACTCCTTTCATTTTCTCCATCTGCTCAGATGTCTTAAGACACTGATCCTTGGATAGATTGACTCCGTATCTGAAAGGAAGCAATCCTTTCTCGGAATCCTGCATGCTAAAACAGGTAAGGATCGCATCGATATAGGAAGCTTGAGAAGTCCAACATCCTTTGCTTGATCTCGCAAAAATTTAATCCCAAGGATGTGACCGGCTACTCCTAAATCCTTCATATCGAACTGGCTGGATAACCACAACCATACCAAAGATAACACTCCGACATCGTTTCCGATGAGCAAGATATCATCCACATATAGCAATACAAACACCACCACATTTCCATTGCGCTTCTTGTACACACACGACTTATCCGGACACTAATCAAAATCAAAAGACTTGATTGCTTGATCAAAACGGATGTTCCAAGACCTAGATGCTTGCTTAAGTCCATAAATAGACTTATTAAGCTTGCACAACATGTGCTCATGACCTTTTGCTATGGATCCATCTGGTTGCATCATGTAGATGCATTCATCCAGATTGCCATTAACGAACGCAGTCTTCACATCCATTTGCCAAATCTCATAATCGAGATGAGCCGCAATGGATAAGAGAATCTGGATGGACTTAAGCATGGCTACCGGCGAAAGCATTTCCTCATAATCGATCCCTTCTTTTATAGTGTAACCTTTCGCAACAAGCCTAGCTTTATAGGTTTCAACCTTCCCGTCCGCTCCTCTCTTCTTCTTATAAATCCACTTGCATCCGACGGGTTTTATCCCTTCGGGTGGTTCTACAAGATCCCAGACTTGATTTGAGTACATAGACTCCATCTCTGAATTCATAGCCTTTTGCCAAAATTCTGCATCTATATCTTGTAATGCCTCATTGTAGTTAAAGGGATCGGCATGTTGTTCATCAGGGATCAAATCACAAGATTCTCCCAACAACGTATACCGATTGGGTGAAACAATAACCCTCCCACTACGACAAAGTATTGGTGTGTTAACAACAATTTCATGTGATGTAGCCTCTTGTACTATTTGAAGAAGTCTGTGCCGATCTATTTTCTCTCAATTCTTCTAGAACAATCTTACTACTGGGCTTGTGATCTATGACATAGCCTTTCTCTAAGTATCAAGCATTGGTGCTAACAATGACCTTATGATCCTTAGGACTATAAAATAGAGCAACTTTTGTTCCTCTAGGGTACCCCACCAAAACAAACAAACATTTGTCCTTGATTCCAATTTATCTGCTTTTCCTTTCAGCACATGTGCTGGACTATCCCAATTCTGAACATGCCATAGACTAGTTTTGCTCCTAGTCCACAGTTCTGTGGGTGTAGTTGGTACTAGCTTAAATGGTACCAAGTTAAGAATGTACGCTATTGTTTCTAGTGCATGTCCCCAAAACAAATTTAGTTCATTTGAATAAGTCATCACTGATCTCACCATATCCATAAGAGTCATTTCCTTCTTTCTGTTACACCATTATGTAGTGGCATACCTAGCGCAGACAACTGGGATGTAATCCCATCTGCTGCCACTAGTTCCTAAATACTTCCAAGAGGTATTCGCTACCACGATGAGATCGCAGTGTCTTGATACATTTATCCAGACGCTTTCCCGTTTCCGATCTATGCTCCTTAAATTTCTCAAAGCATTCGGACTTACGGTGTATCAAATAAATGTAACCATATCTTGAGTAATCATCAATAAAAGTATTGAAATACTCAAAATCACCTCTACCCTGGATGTTCATAGGTACACACAGATCAAAGTGAACCAATTTCAACATTTCATTGGCTCTCCCTTTTTCCTGAAAAAGGACATCTTGGTCATTTTACCTTCCAAACAAGATTCACAGACTAGGAAGTGCCTCCACTTCTAATGAACCCAAAGATCCATTTCTAACCAGTCTAGAAATTCTGTTTAGATTAATATGACCTAGGCGTAAGTGCCAAAGATACGTTTGGTTCAACTTATAAGGGTCATTTCTCTTATATGGCAATCTATTAGTGTTATTCAATTCATTTAGTTGCATTGTAGAAACGATATCATTAATAACGTAGAGATTGTCATCTAATGAACCATAACAGATAAAATGTTTATTTAACTTAATAACCACAGAGTTATTAAAAATAAACCAAATATCCATTTACAACCAAATTAGAAACCGAAACTAAGTTTCTCCTAATTCAATGATCATAAAGACAATCTCTTGAAATTAAACAGCCTACTGCAACTGCTGCTACTTTTGTAGCACTTCCCATATGTAGATAAATCTCTTCATCACTAAGTCTCCTGATTTCCTGGAACCTTTGCAATGAATTGCAAACATGATTAGTGGCACCCGTATCTACACACCAGGTACTGGTAGATAACACCGCTAAACATGATTCAACTACTAGTGAAAAAAATTTCGTTGATTATTCAATTTATTGAGAAAATTCGGATAACCTTCTTCTAGTGTCCTTTCTGCTTATAGTGAAAACACTTGCCGTTAGACTTTTTCACTCTATCTCCAAGCTCATAAACTGTCTGAGGAATCGTGGCTTGTTGTTGAACCTTTTCCTGCTTCTTGTTGCCTTCCGGCTAAGAAGTAGAAACTTCTTCAACTACACTCACAGTTGTCTATTTATTAACCAAAAGACCCTTGGCTAATTTTAACTTTCTTTCAGCAGTTTCGTAAAAAAATAATGCATTTTGTTCATATTGTAATTCAGGCGGAACTGCTGAAAAAAACTTGATAAGCAACTGGAGCACAACATCAACCTGGGTTTCCCCATTGATTTCAGCTCCTTGGATTTCTAGTTCATTCAGAAGACCTATTATCTTCAGAACATAATCCCCTTACTAGGGTTCTTTCACCAATGGTTATATTCCCCAAATCCCACATTGCAACTTGCCTAGCTGCACCCCAAACCTTTATTTTAGGTTATGCATCATGTCATAGGCAGTTTTCAAAAACTGATGCTGATGTTGCAATACATTCGACATAGAAGCTAAAATGTAACACCGCGCCATCTCATCAGTTGTAACCCAATCCTTATATAGTAGATTTCAGGTTCTGTTGCAATTTCAGTGGGTTTGATAGAGCATACCTCAGAGAACACAAATTTGGTCCCCTAAGCAGTTGACACAATATCCATATCCTTTTCTAGTCAATATAATTAAGACCAGTAAATTTGTTTGACAATGTCATCAAGTAGATTGAAAAAGTCCATTTTTTGAATCTGAGAATCACATAACAACAATTATGAAGGGCAATTAAAACTTTTTGTATTTCTATTAAATTGGTTCCCTCAACCAGTCTATTAAAAGAAAAACATTAGCAACCCTACACACCGTGAAGAGTATGCCTCGATGGGTAGGTCCACTACTCTTCATCATTCGTGTAGATAGGCACAACCTTTTAATTTTACTATCTAGACACTAAACCGCGCCCAATAAAATTAAATAGCTAATTTGCTTCGGTCCTATAAATAAAAGCAGTGACTCAGATGGAGAGGATACTTGTTATTTATAGCTAAGTGTATACCATTACCTAACTTCAAGATCCATTGTTCCGTAATGAACTACCCCAGATGGAGGAGTAGTCCACACAACAATTATCTTGGAGCTATCCTCTAAGGAAGTAAGTACTGATGATGCCATAATTAATTTCGTCCGATGGGGAGGAAGGCACTAAAACCAACACACAAAACTTAATTATATCATCTACATACTAGTAATGGAGACCATGGGATTTATACAAAATAAACTCCCTCTCCCACTTAGTAATTTAAAAAATTTGTGAGGGTTATCAAAATTAACATGTTTGCAAAAAACGTGATCTAGGTCAAAAGCCAAATATTACCATGTTGTCCAAATATGGTAAACTATCACACATGCAAACAAGATGAATATACAAACATTCATAAAAAGGAAACATAAATAATATGTATCCCAACTATTATGGTCAAAGATGCAATCCTTGAGCAATAAGCAATCCTTCTAGTCTTGAAATCCTTAAGCAGTCAGGAATCCTTCGAGTCTTGAAATCATCAAGCAGTAAAGAATCCTTTCCAAACTTGAAATCCTTGAGCAATACATGTGTTGAAGACTTAGATATTTTGAATCAATCAAGGAAACCAAAATCCAACCATACTTAGGCAAGAAAAATCGGATCTGAAATTTTTCCCGAGTAAACTGCACAGCCTTCAGTATTTTGGACTTTTCTCCCTCATCCGAACTCCAATTGAACTGATTCCAATTAGGTTGGATTCGAAATTCAATTATCTACAACTTCTGTGAATAACAGAATTTCCAATTCCGATGTTTACTGGGTCAAAACAGCCTTGCAATCAGACCCTAAAATCTGGAAAAATTCTGCTGCGAGCCAAACACTCTTTTTTCTTGACAAAACTTATCTTCTTGTCAAAAAAGATTGTTTTCTCCGTATCGTATGCCCCATTACAGAATCTGTAATCTTACAACAGATCTATATATCTAAAACGATACAACTGAAGAAACAAAGATTACATCAAAAACTTATGCCTCCCACATACTACTATTACAGATTACAAATCTAAACTTGTAATCAAAAAACAGTAATAGTAACCACGCATAAAACAATTACAAAGCGTGGGATCCAATCACACAATCAAAAACATGCGTGACCATAATAGTGGGATAATCGATTCTGCAAAACAGACGTTAGAACAAACTAGAACTCTGCAAAACAACGGTTAGCACAGTTCTATATCTATGTTCTACGGACAACATGGCTTGTTCAATCCATATGCATGATTACAGCTTGCTCTGATACCACTGTTGGGAAACGAATCCCAGAACCCAGTAATTACGCGTACAGATTAAACAACAAAAATAAACACAAACCCTACAAGGCGGAATTAGGGTTTACCTCTCATCCGTAGATACGAACGCTGGTTGACTTGTTTATTTTAGAACTTGACAGACCTAATTACTGTATGCAACAAGCTTTGCTCGACAGTACCTCATGATCTTCTGCCATATTCCCTTATATCTCGATCATGTAGCAAAGTGTGGACTTCTACGTGATCTCTTTGTTCTCTCTCACAGCCTCTATTCCAATTTTCTGAATGACTGTTGTGTGACCTAGAGAACATAACGATATATTTATAGGGCTAGAGCAGGGACTTGAGGAGAAATAAATCTGGGCTCCTTGTGTAAATAAGAAAACCTAATCCCACCCGGATTCTATTCTTATTTCACAAATTATAATTCACACCACTAAAGAATTATAATTGCACTCCCATCTTTATCTCGATTATATTTCGAGCTCCACGTTATTAAATACTTATTAATCTCCCCACGTTAAGATTACAGATACCCGTTGATTAAATGTCGATTACTAACACGGACAACCCCTCCAGTTTTGGCCTCCATTGAATTGGAACATGCCATCTCATAAACAACAAAGATTTATTGCTTTCTCATATCCACTTGGCCAAATCCCTTGAGCTTTGTCTCTTTCCTATTTGACATATTCAATAAATTTCCTAAAAAGTAACATGTATGATTCCAATTCATAGTTGATTTGAGGTTCTTGTTATCGAGAATGTATCTAGTTCGTAAATTTCATATTCTTATCACTTTCTATTTGGTTTTTTACATGGGATCAGTACATATAAAGAACCAATACATAAACGAAACATATGGTGGTTTGCCACTTTTTTGACCATCTTGGACCAAATGCCATTCTATGGATGTTGGGTGTGTTGTGTGGAGGGATAGTAACTGAGAAGGGTAAATTTAGCAATTACTTCATGTTTTGCAAGTTACCGTATTACCGTCATTAGGCTATAGATGTTTTCCATTTGCGTCCTATGATTGTGTGGGTGTTATGTTCAAATGTGCAGAGGCATTTGCTAAAAAACGCAATGTAAAGTGTGAGCAAAACTGGCATTTACTATATTTTATAATTTAATTGATAATGTAATAGGTATTTATTGTCTTATGTGAACCTCTAAAAGTTTTTTAAACTAAATGTCATTTTAATGAAGCCTTATTTATCGAAATAAAAATAGAAATAATGGCAAGTGATCAGCTAGAAAAAGGTATTGTAAAACTTTTAAATCTTAATACAAATACCCAGCTCTCCACAAGGTAAGTGCTAGTGCCAAACAGGAATGGCAAGGCAGGTTGGGGCGGGTCAGTTTTTGGTATACTTCGACCCGAAAATTATGACACAATTCCGACCCCGAATTGGTAATTTGTGGGTGCTCCCATTGCCTACTTGGTTGGGGGTTGGGTTTACCCTTCCTGTCTTGCCCCATAAAAAATGTATGTGAAAAAATTATTTAAACTGTAAGCAAAATAGAAAATAATTGTATATAAGGTGGTGTATTAGTATGGTAATGAAAATATAAAGGTAAAAGTTAAATTTTTTTTAGTACAATGAGAAAGATAATATGGTATAAGTATTATTTTCAAGTTTAATAATAAAAATATTGGATTAAAACTGGGCGAATTACCATTCCGAATACCAAAAACATATACTCGATCTTGTTGGTTTCACGATTTTGACAATAGCAAACCCCAATTGGTTAGAACTTAAGACTCAATTTGTTTGTCTCTTTTTAAATCTTTGTTTAATAAAAATTATATATGAATATCACACCTAACTTATCTAAACCAGAGTGAGGAGCGGGTAAATATAAATTCTAACTCTTGAAAGTGTTACATAAATGGAGAGATGTTGTACAAATTGAACAATTGTTAGATAAACAAGGGCATTGGTTATACATGTCCAGGCATAAGATTACACAAATATATTTCTTACAATCTGAAAGAAAGATGTTGTTTGGGACGAGGGTCATATTTTTTAAATAGAATACTCTATTGTACATGTCATGCCCTCGATTTTTAACATAATAAAATAAACATTTCTCAAATATGGAAATACGATAATTCATACATTCATTCCCAAAAGTCTCACTACAAGGTCCCAACACACATCCAAAGGGTAAAGTCTAACGTACGTACTGGCATCCCATATGAAAACATGAAAGAAAGTAGTTACGTAATTACATTCTTCCAATGTCAAAGAGAATAATAATAAATGGGATTACAAGTTCATCTTCCAAAAATAAGTTCATGAGATGATCTAATAACTCATCATATGTCTCTCAACCAATGTCATGCACTTCAAGCACGTCAACTCATGCTCAATGATTTGTACCTGAAAATGAAGCGTTGAGCCTACACTAGCCTAGTAGAAAAATCCTCTAACTTTCTAAATGCATATGAGATGATATAAGTATTTGAATATTAAGGATGTACAGAAAACAACAATGAAAGAAACGCCACAATGCACAATTCATATAATAGAAACAAGATATTCTCTTACATAAACAATGTACCCTGTACGTGTCTAACGTGTCCCACAAGTGTCCACAAGTATCCAACGTGTCCCGTAGGTGTCCAAAGAGTCAACAACATTTCATTTCCGTCAACTCACTCATTTCATAGTCAATTTGTTCATTACATTAACATCCGAGTATTCGAGAACTCGCAATCCTTTTTCTGAGTCTTATGGGCCTCGTGGAATCCTTCATAGCGACACACGATTGGTGGTCCAAGTGACTTATTTCCATGCTTTATCATTTGACTTTTCATTTTTCTCAATTTACCAAGTGCCATTTATTCCATTTTCGATTTTGTCTGCATGTCCATCGCACAAGGTCACTACGTGTCAAACGAGTGTCCATAAAGCATTGTTCCATCATATTCCGATAACAATTAATAATACAAGTTAAAAGTACTTTGACAAGTCCTCAAGTTGAAATCACGTGTGTTACGATGAAACTATGCAAATGGGGTTGACACGCACAGTTTCACCAGATTTCTGATGGGTTTCACCCAAACACAACAAAATAAGGTTCAAAACCAGAAATTTATGCTACCAATAAGAAAGATACAAGTAGGGAGAGAGGGATATATTATCAATGGGTACTAACAATTTCAATGGGGGGATCGGTGGCTCCTTCCTCCTCCCCCCGGGCTCTTATCTTCTCGTCTCCCTCCTTCCTCCCTTCCTCTCACTCCCTCTTTCCCCCGCTGTCTCCCTCTCCCTTTCTTGTTTCAAGCCTCGGTGCCGTTGTTGGACGGGTCAACTTTACTTAACGGTTGTTCGGTCTCGGGTGCTCGAGATCTTGCTGCCTTCTTTGGTCTTTGAGGTGTTATGTACCTTTTTTTGGGGGGACTGATCGTTGCTGGCGCCAGCAATCTGGCAGCTGACCAATTTTTTCTCTTGGGTTTCAATCAGTTTTGGCTTAACTGCGAAGCGGCTATGGCTTGTTGTTGGCGATGGTTGGTCCTCTCTTTGCACCTCCAGTGGCGGTGGCGTCGGATGGTAGTGGATCCTGGTGCTCTTGGGCAGTGGTGGCGGTGGCGGCTGAGGGCTGTTTGTATGGCTAGGTCTTGGTTTTGGGTTTGGGGCTTGGGCTTTTTCCCATTTGGTTTATTGGGCTTTGATTTTTTTTCGGGTATGCCCTAATGGGTTGGGCCATGAATGGGTGTTATGGGTTTATTTCATACTTGGTTCAGCTCTTATTTTAGTCTAGACCTTTAGGTGTTCGGGCTTCGGCTCTTGGGTATCTTGATTGGTTCCTTGCCAATCGTGGGTTGGGTCTCGGACTTGGCTTCGAATTCTTTGAATTTGTTGCTTTCTCCTTGTTCCTTTTAGTCATTGTAATATCTCGATGATTAAAAAAAAAAAATTCGCCGTTCAAAAAAAAACAATTTCAAGGCAACAAGGATCAATCCAAACATATAAACCATTAACTCGTAGATTTTCTATCTAAATTTAAAAGAGGTAGGATCAAAACATGAATATCGCCACAACCATCCTTAAGCACCTAGAAAGAGTAGAAGATATCTACACCTCAATGAGTTTGAGTTCCAATCAAAACTTGATCAAAACCCTAATCTCTACAAACGTAGAACCCACCGAAAATGGCTTCCTCCAAGCGAATGCACGCGAATCCTGAGCTCAAAAGGTGTGAATAAAATGGATCTTTGTAGGGTTTGTGTGAATTTTGGGTGTGAGTGATGAATTTCGGGGTGGTAGATGAAAAAAATTGGGTGGGTGGGGGAATGAATTTTCTCTCTTCCAACTATGTATTGTCAAATACACTATACACTTTACACCCCTTAAATACCAAAATATTCAAACAAGTCCAAAATCAAACAATTTTCACATTAAACCCACTTTAAACACATAAATGCAATTACACCAAATCCCCACTTTAATTTTTAAAATGTTCTATTTTAAAACATTACGGGTCTTTATAGTACATGTCTTTATATGAGGAATGTACTTATGGAGTACTTCTTGAAGTAAAATATGTGCGTGCATGCATGCATTGTGAGATCAGTAACATATACTCATTTCTCAATGTATTTCCAGTTAAATGTCTTTCATAAATCCTGTGATGTTTAAATAGGATAAAAAATTAGAATGAGCACGAAACACCATGCAAAGCACAAGGTGGGACTGATCTCTAAAGAATAAGTCGAGGGGCATAAGGTGATAACACTACCTCCTATAGAATTTTAAGATAATATTAGAATATTATGTATGAATATTTTACTCTTTTTGACTAATAGTTTTAGTTCATTTACGAATTTTCTTTTCTTTAATAAAATAACATAATGTAATACATAAGAGGAGGGGGTAATGAGACTCGATCCCGGGATGCAGTGTGGTGACATGATTTTATTTGATTGACTAAAATTATGATACGGAAAAGTAGATTCCTTATTGTGGACACTATCAATTAGGGGTGTACAAGGAAACTGAAAAAACCGCGAAACTGGACCGACCAAACCGAACTGATTTTTTGGATTGGTTCTATGGTTTAATGGATTGGTTTTGGTTTCAAGAAAATGAGAACCATATATTATGGTTCGGTCCTTAGTTTTATAATTGCAAACCGTGATTCGAACCGAACCGGACTGTTAATACTGTATCCTACATATATACATACAAACATACATTTATTTAGTACTTATTTATTTTACCCTTTCATCTACCATGAGCCATCAATAAATCTTTTCAACTACCCACTGAACTCTTCTACTCCCACAAATGGCCAATACCCTTCTACTCTCCAAAAGTATTTCTTGTTTCCCATAAATTTGGAATCCTACAATGGCAGTTATATTGGAGTAGAACTCTTTTAAAGGGTTCCAAAGGCCTCTCTCTCTCTCTCTCTCCCCAAATTCATCAAATTGTGAACAATTTTAATAAAGTAGTGGTATTTTTATTCATTCTTTTTTTTTTCGCAATTTGTAGATGATAAATGGTTTAGAGCTGTAAACCGAACCAAACCAGACCGATTAAATGGTCTGGTTCTGGTTTGATTCCATATGTATAATGGTCTGGTTCTGGTTCTTAATTCTTTGAAACTGTAAGATATGGTTCGGTTCCTGGATTTTTACAAAACCTAGTCCAATCCGGACCATGTACACCTCTACTATCAATATCATTGCATAGTGTAATATTACTTGGAGGGGACTGTGTTGTGCAATGGGTGCACATCACATTTGGGGTTCACTCAAGGTGCTGTTATTTGATCTAAATCGTTTATTTTGTTCATCTCGTTATGTATGTAGTGCACGTTAAAATTCATGTGGATCGGACATCAGTAATTATGTTTTATAATTGCATTTTTCTTGGATATGAAACACTCAAAGAAACTGTTGGTATTTTTTTCTACAAAAGCTAAATGATCACCGATCAAATAATTACTGATGTCCGATCAACGTGAATTTTTACGTGGACTACAGAACCGACGAGGTGAACAAAATGAACGATTCATATCAAACAATGGGACCTGGGGTGAGCTCCAAAGTGACTGCATAACACAGTCCCAATTCCCAATATTACTTACTACTTTCACTCTCGTTTTGTCTATGTACTAGGGGTGCTCACGGCCCGGATTGGCATGAATCCAATCCTAATCCGCGAGTCACGGTTTTTTGAAAATAAAATCCGTGTCCGATCCAAAAGTCTCAAGGTTCGGTTTCAATCTAATCCGCAAGTCACGGATCAGTTCCAGATTTATCCACAGATTTTCAACTTATTCTAAAAAAAATCATCAACTCATTCAAAAACCCAAACTCAACATTGAAACAAATACTTCAGTAGTGTAGTTAGTAGATGAGAATATAAAGCATCAAGAAGAACAAAGAAAGAGCAGTCCTGGAAAGAAATAATGAAAGCTTGTTAAATATTCCAACAAATTAATTGAAAAAATCTCAACTTGAACATTATGGAATCAAAATAGATAGACAAAAAACAAAAACCAAAATTCATTTTGGAATTTCAAACATAGTAGACTATAAATCTAAGCTTAAACATTGTAAAGTGTAAACATCAAACTTGTTTAACATGCCAACAAACTCATATAAATGGATAGTCACAAGCACAAAACGCAGATATCATTTTGGAATTCCAAACAAAGTAGGCTACAAAAATACATATATATTTATTTTTTAAAAAAAATTTATATAATAAAATTCTCACGGTCCGAATCGGTTAATCCATGGTTTCAAAATCAAAATCCGTATCTGGACCGCAAGTCACGGTTTTTTTATTTTTTGAATCCGTGTCTGCACCATTAATCCACGGTTAAATCTGAAACGTACGGATTGGTTCGGTCTGGACCAAATTCACGGTTCACCTGTTTTTTTAGCATCCCTATTGTATACAAGGAAAAAGAGGAATTGAACCTAACGTTTGTTTGTTTTTCAGGATTAGATTTTTTTGAGATGAAAAACAGTATCGATGGATTCTTATTATTTTTGTCTTTATTTAACTTCTTTTTTAATTTACCATCTTTTCTTTAACATTTTGGGCACATGTTGTGTAGATACACTTGAAATTTACATAACCAAATTTTCCAAAATTTAAACTAGAATTTCATTAATTATCCAGCTTTGACTTGGCATTTGGACCTTTTCAATATTTTTGGATTTTTTTTCATTCTAAATGCACTGTTTAGAATAATGTTTCTTAATTTCTTCACTTGTTTTTTTTTTTTCTTTTAGCAAACATAAATATATCATATATATCAAAAGAGCATTACAATCCGGAGCTACAATCCAACCAACAAATCCAGAAAGGCATACACATCACAACCCAACAAGCAAAGACTTGACAACAAATAAACCAACTAGACCAAGACTAAACAAGACCACCCCAAACATGACTCAGAGAAACAAGTAAAACATACCCTCAACGCCTGCGCGCACACATAAAACCTGCAGGACAAGGTTAGGAACCAAGAGAAAGATATATCAAACTAAAGTGCGACGCCGAGGGGCACGAAAAATACAACGGTCACCACAACTATCTTCAATAACACTTTTTGTTTGTGCTTCCTCTGAACAAAATTTGGAATGGCCTCAGCACAACAGTCATTAACTTTGACATTGTCCTTCCTTTTCCGTCTTTGCTTACCAGGACTCCTACCAAGATCATGTCCCCACTTCTCATGCCCATCCCGCCTAAAAACCATTCTCCTCTTAGATAGCAAATTCAGAGACCCAGTAGCAGTGTCCTGAAGGGCATCTCCAACCTTATCAGATGAGGAGCCTGCAAAGCTAGGATGAGAAGGTACATGCATTGGAGCACAGGACACGCAACTGAACTGGGACGAAGAATCTGCTTCCATCTGGGTGGAACGAAGAGGTATTTGCGCATCATCCATCAGAACATCATTCTTCTGCCCATTATGACCAACCTCATGCGGGAACTCTTCGCATTTAACTTCAACAACCGACAAACTCGACGAATGGAAGAATTGAAACCTCTTACCCTTGCCCAAGTCCCCAAGACAATGACGGTCAACAAGGAGAAATTGCCGACCCACAATAACCTTTTTTTGTCGTGGTCATCGACATGCTTTAGGATTGGAACACTCCCTAGTAACAAAATGTTTCACACCCTCACCTACTTCACCGAGATCATCCAGTTGAATGAAAGGGCCAACACCACCAGACATAACTCTACAATTAAGAGTACCCCCCTGAGACAGACCCTTTGCTGCTATTAACTCACATGTCCCCCTTTTAGAACCAGAATGTGAAGTTTCACCCACCTGAAAACTGCAAACATTTGGAGCAACTCGAAATGAACCAAGATTATCCCCACCCAATGGATTAACCTCCATATTATCCACATCCGATTGATCGAAATCCGACTTGTCCGAATCATCTTGCACCTCTTCCCATGGCTCGTAATTCGGATAAAAAATCTAACATAATCGACCTTGGGCATCCTCCTGAGCTTTAGCAAGTCGCCAATCGGAAATCCAATCCAAATCGGAGTCATCAAAATCATCTAACGCCATATCCATGGCTAAAGCCTGATGCCTCTCAACTGACACAGAGAAAGACCGCCAATTACCCCTAAGAGGATACACTGATTTGGAACAAACAAGACTACATGTAGTCACACAAGTAAATTTAAATTGGAAAAAATATACTGTAGACGAGAAAACAAAACAAAACAAAACAAAACAAAATAGGAGGCATGGCCAAATTAAAGATATTCAATCAAAAGTGAGTTTTCGAGAAGAAAATAGAACATACATAGACGAAGTGCACGTGGCATGTGGGTCGTGGTCTAACCTTTTAGGCCAAAGTCCCATCGATCAAACAATAGTTTCCACAATTAATTAAACAAAAATAAGATTTTTCAAAAGTCAATCAAATGAGAAATTAACAAAAATCACACACATTTTTCTTGGTATAGGTTTTATAGGCTTATCAAGCTTGGTACGGTTGGTGAGAGACAAAGTGTCTCATCTCCATCAATTCCTTCCCCATCATTCATGTGTTCATGTCCCCATTTCTATCTTGATCAAGCTCATAGTTAATTCAATGGTCCACTTTTCTGAATATCGTATTTTCTAACACATTTGTTTTCATTGACTAATACCACTATATGTATTAGGGGTGCTCACGGTCCGGATCGGTCCGGATTGGCATGAATCAAATTCTAATCCGCGAGTCACGGTTTTTTGAAAATACAATCCGTGTCCAATGCAAAAGTCTCACGGTTCGGTTCCAATCCGAACCGCGAGTCACGGATCGGTTCCGGATTAATCCGCGGATTTTCAACTTATTCAGAAAAAACAACAAACAAAGGCAGTAAGGCACTAGCTCGTAGCAAATGCACTAAATAGAAAGTTCAAAGTTGAAAATCCCAATAAAAAACAAGAAAGGCAGTTAGGCAGATAGTTATATAGGAGTAATTGAACAAACAAAGACACAAACTTATATTACCACAAAGGATAACAGATAGTTACTTCTGGTTCACTCACAAAGACAATAGCAAATAGTTACTTCCAGTTCACTCACAAACAGAGAGTATATATAGTAGCATTTATAATACTTTACCCCCTAGATTTTATAGAGATAACAATATTCGCACCATAACTCCTACAACAGTACAACCAAACCGTAAGTCTGCTAAATTAACAATATCTATATAACTATAATTATAAAAGTGATAAAATTATATATAATAAAAATCTCACGGTCCGGATCGATTAATCCACGATTTCAAAATCAAAATCCGTGTCCGATCCAAAAGTCATGGTTTTTTATTTTTTGAATCCATGTCCGGACCATTAATCCACGGTTAAAATCCAAAAGGTACAGATCGATTTGGTCCGGACCGGATTCACGGTTCACCGGTTTTTTTGAGCAGCCCTAATATGTATACATGGTTGAAACATAGGTCACAACATTTTTTCAATAGAAATCTCTGCTCTCGCTTTAACACCTGCTCTACGCACTTGTTCTCAATTTTTTTTCTCACGAATTTTAATTGTTGGAAGTATTTTTGAAACCCGTTTTCATGCTCGCTCCCACTTTCGTACAGATTCATGCGTTCGAATTAATGTCACCAATTAGGTTCATGTATAATTGTTAACCACTAACTCATCTAAAAGCTGTAGCTGTTAGAGAGAGGAGTAACTTATTATTTCTATTTTCAACATGCCCCCACACGTGTAGCTAAGCTTTCATCTATAACAGGTCTTAATACGTATAAGCTTTCATCTATAAGTAGGCGTGAGTTTCAAATACATGATCTATTGTCTGATACGATATTAGATTGTTAACCACATGCTCATTTAGTTTGATCTATATAATTTTCTTTGCTGATCAAAAAAAAAAAAAAAACCACATACTCATTTAAGGGAGAACATTCCTTACACCGCCTGCGTAAACAAAAGTTTCCTCCAAAATAATTATATTGCTCCATGTGTCTAACTAGTGGCCTCAAATAGTAGAATATAGACATGTTTCGTAATGCAATTGATTTGTAGGAAACTTTTATTTATACCAGCATTTTATAAAGAATGTTTTCTCCTCTTTTAAAAGCTTTTTTTTTTTTTTTTTGCCAATAGAGAGAATTTCATTTCATGAGAAATGCTATTACAAACTACCGAGTATAAAGACAACAGAATAAAATAATCATACAGACGAGAAGAACATAGACAAAACCAAAACAAATGAAGGATACAAGTCCATCGTGACATTGCTTCGGTCGTCAGATGTCCGTGATCAATGTATGAACTTGAGCTGCTGCTGTTGTCACGGTAGTTCCACGTGAATGACGATTCTTCCAACACACAGAAAGTAGGTAACCACCGAAGAGATTTAAGGAGGCATCCGGTGGTCAACTTGTCGAGGAACTGTATGCTTGATAATGATACCAAACAGAAACTAACCGATCCAAACCAGGTGTCTGTCACACACCCATGGTCGAGAACTCCGCGGCACGGATAGACATCATGCAACTAGATGGCCGAGACCAACTACAGAGCTCTAAAATCGGAAGAGAAACTGTTGAAAGAGACGCAACCGTGGAAAGCAGAAAAATGCTGCGGAGAATCCAAATCGTCTGTGGTGATCTCCCATAGCTTATTGACACCTAATTGTAGAGAATCCAAACACCCTCCTACACACACCCCTTTACTTCCCAATTAGTTAATCTGCTAAATCATCCAAGACGCTAAACCATCCTAGACATCAAACCAAGTCGGCTACAACATACAAACCATGAAGCTCCCATCATAGAAACCCATCACTGCCACAGGTTCCAATTGATATCCAAAGATTCCGTAGACCACATCAAAAAACCCAGAGAAGCCATATGGGCCAAAGAAAACCCTAAAAGCCACTGGACGGACCGACACAAACCAGACAACCTAAACAAATGCACGTGTGAAAGAAACACAAAAAGACCCGGAACAAGCATGTATGATGAGAGTTAGAAAAACTAATTCTTTAAAACTCATCAAAAACTTTTAAGAGTACTACGAATGGGCATACGGAAATGCACAATCAAGCATTACCTCAACTACAAACGTGAAACGATCATTACAGAGACGATGCCATAACAATCGGGGAAAGCTGCTTGATTAAGTTATTAGAGAGAATGTTAATTTTACTGTATATCTTTAACTATACACAGCAGTTTGCAACTATTTAATTTCGAAAAAATTCCCCAGCATGACGTCATGTATTCAATTCAAGAGAGTACATATCGTCCACTAGTGAATATAATCCAGTCAGTGGCGATGGTCTACTTGGAATTTCCAATATCCAACAAAGTAGATTAATGCACTAATACCTAAAAACTATAAAATCTACCTGTAAGGATATATACATATACCTTCCAATTGATACGCTAAGGGTATAATATTTCGCATAATTGAGTGAGCATAATAATACATATAAATATCGAATAATCTTTTTTTAAGCGCCCCAGCTTCAGCATGTATCCCTTCTCTCTTTTGATCCGTAGGGCAACCTCTTGTGCACATGTTTTCTGTTGAAGTTTGGATTGTGCGTTTGTTCCTTTCAATTTCTCACATGGTGGAGGCTTTTCTGAACTTAAGCCTCGTTTGATACGAGTGAAACTAGGATGGCAATTTCCACCAACCCGTTCGAATCCTTTTCGCTTCCCGATCCGATTGGATCGGCGTTTTGGAGATCTGTTTGGAGACTGGGTCGGATTTGAAGATTTTTTTAAAAAACTTTCGGGGATCGGACCAGAGGCAGGTAGAAGTGTACCCCCGCTCTGAATCCGATCCGATCCGTCCCCGAATCCTCAGTTTTATATTAGTATATTTTATATGTATTTAGGATTTGAACTACATGTGTACACTATACACACTGACTACTCCTCTTGAATCTCTTCTCAAATCTCACAACCACCATTCTCATTTCTCACCGACAGCCACACCCACAGCCACCGGCCCACCATTCTCACTGACCGCCACCATTCTCACTGACTCTGCGTCTCTACGACTATGACTCACCAGGTTCTCCCTCTCTCTCTCTCTCTCTCTCTCTCTCTCTCTCTCTCTCTCTCTCATCAGTCATCTCGATCTCTCCCGCTCGATCTCTCATCAGTCTCTCTCCCTCTCGATCTCTTATCAGTCACCTGCGACTGTGACTCACCAGGTTTTGAATGTGATATTGTTTGGGTAGTAAGGAGAGAAAACGTATTCGTCGATGAAGAATTTCAGCCGGTGGTTCCAGTTGGGCTATCTGCCGCCGTTTTTGTCGACGGGAAACTTGACATGGGACAGAATGATAAGGTTCTACTGCATTTTGGAATTCCCCAAATCCCCGTTTTGGATCTCTATTCTCCATTTGGGGCATGGATGGAGGGAAGAAAACGATCCCCATTGGGGATCGCAACTAGGACGGGGATGGGGGAGGGATTCGGAGATCAGGGGCGGGGATAGTAGTCTCCAGCCCCACTCCGTCCCCATTGCCAACATGTCTGTTTTGCACAAGTAGGATAAAATTAATATAGTGAATTTCCAGTCATGCCATTTTTTTTTTCTCTTCCTCATGGCTAAGAAGTTAATGGGTGTGAGAGGCGCTTCCTCGGAGTTAACACTTTGGTCCTTCTGGTATGATACAAAGAGGTGGTGGGTTGCCAGAGCCTTGCTGATACCCTAGCTGATGATTGGAGAAGAAGACCTGTACACAAGAACAACCATGTTAGAGCCAAACCCGGACGGTGATTGTCCTGGAAGACACTCCGACGGTCAAATAAGTGACTGGAGAAGATGAAGTAAACTAGAAAACTTGAGAGAGAGAGAGAGAGAGAGAGAGAGAGAGAGAGAGAGAGAGAGAGAGAGAGAGAGAGAGAGAGTTAGCAAGTTATGAGGGTATTCAATTTAGAGAGAGAGATCCAGAGTGAGGTAGGTGAGTATTGTATTTATAGGCAAAGTGGGGCATGCCTATCACGCTCCCCATGTGCCCCACGCGCTCCATCCATATCCCATGTGATCTAATCAGAATGTCTTGGGTAGACACCATTCTTCGGTTGACGCATTTCCAATGCTTTGGCTAACGTCACGCCTGCTACACCTGGAGGGTCAACTGGTTTGGGAATACTTCCCGATCAACCACGTGGTCCTGCAAGCAAGGAATGTTGGGTGGTTGACTAGCACTATTAATGTTTCGTCTGGTTTGTCAAGAACGCCTAGTGCCAAGCACTATGAGACCGACATCCACCGATTCGGCTCTTAGTAAGTGCTCGATATGAAGGTTGTTACATATGCCGAGAGGTATGCCTACTGGATCCATCTATCTGAGCGGTAGGCTCCCTAAGGAAGGCCTTCCCGTGAATGCTTTGCCAAGGGTTATACACCCGGCACCACTGTCCAAGCAATGGGGCATAACCTCTTTTTTATATTCGTCTAGATCTGTGCCAAGCTTTTTCAGCGGGGTTGAGCCTGGTCGAACTGCATTCGCTTTTGTCATTTTTGTACAAGTGACCCATTGTCCTTTCATGTTCTAAAGGTACAGGGGTGAGCCTTATGGGACACGGTGAACCCGTTTGCTACAATAGCCTTTCAACTTCCTCAATCACCGCTCGACTATTGGGGGAGTTGACCATGCTGAATGGCCGGGTGGCCCTTCGCTTCCTTCCGAGCCCTAACCAAGCCATTTTTACTTAAGTCCAAGGGCCCTCCATTCGAGCCCCAGCGAACAAGTTTAAGCTCGAAACATCACATTATGTGCCTGAATTTGAAAGGACGCTTGATGTGACATAGTTTCAGTGTTTGTCGTTTGATGTGACGGTCCATACTAATTGATGCAGGGAATCTCTGACATGTCATGACGTCAACTGCCACGCGTCAACATGTGATTTGTCCGAGGAGCGGTGTTTGGGACTCTCGCCCAAACAATTTAAATAGGGGACAAGTGTCACACCTTGACTGGCTCGGATGAGTCGTCGCTTCGTCTTTCAAGCCAGTTTCATTATGGCCACTATTAAGTAGGTACCTAAACCTACCCTCTGGTCTATAAATACAAGGGAGGGAGGAGAGAGAGGTACCCTTATTCTTCCTCTCCAACCTCTTGCTAGAAAAATCAGAGTAACCACCGTTGATTTCCATTGTTTGTTCACCAAATCGTGATTTCAAGCCAAGTTTTCTTGCAAGATCATGAGGTAAAACTTATTTCATGTTGATTTCTTGCGTTTTCCTCATTTTTCATGCATTCTCATGCCATAGAGTAGGTTTTCTGGGGGGTTTATTTGGGGCTTTGGCTCTATTTTCTCTTAGGTTTTTGGGCAGTGGCGTACGACGATGCACGACTACCGGTTTTTGGGTTTCCCAGAAATTCAACTATTCTTCCGAGCATTGTTGTACCATCATCCCCTTTATCAAAGCGTCCCTTGTACTACTTGATAGGTTTGACCGACCATCAGATAGTGTTCCCTAGTGAAAGTTAGGTTTGACCCAATCGAGCGTGGCTTAGGCCAGAACTGAACAATGTCCTTAAACTGCCGACCTGTGGCCGAGCAGGTAGGTCCCCTTGGTTATTCTGAGAGCATTTTGCCGAGAGCGTAGATGAGTGAGCTTACCGAACGCTTTCGATATAGGAATTGCAATCATATTTTGTTTGTGTCCTTATGCATATCGTTGATGGGTCTTCACCCGTGCACTTTTTAAGTTTCCAGTTGGATGAGTGCTGACTCCTTCCCTTCATCAAACGACGACATCTCTGAAGAAGTTTTTCGAGATATCATACAAAATGTAGGTCAAAATTATCAAGCCTCTTTAGCACTCGACATCTACCCGCCCCGAGCCATTCCCGCTTTTGACTTTATGGAGAATGAGGCAACGTTGTCTCAAATGGTTGAGCCTCCAAATCGTACCGAGCTCCCTAGGTCTCCCGAGTTCGCGGCCTACGAAATCATGGTAAACCCTCCTTGCAACACCGAAGAGGACGTAGTTAGCCCGAGTGATCCGACCGGCGAGCAGAATCCCGAGGCCAATCCTGCCAAAGGAGTTGGTGGAGATGATGACACCGAGGCTGCCAAAGATAACAACGCAGCTGGGAGCGTCGGGCTTCGGTACAAAGATGACTAGGAGGAGGTTCCCCTCCCGAAGGTCGGGCTGGACTACTGCAAACATTTCAATTATTTCGATGAGAAGAAACCTAGGAGTATAAGGACTTCTACAAAAACCTTCGAGATCCCGCCCGATGTCTAAGTTAGTAGGAATTTTGGGGATAGGATAACATTCAGGGACGACTAAATCACAGTCCCCCTCATGCCTATTTGGGGGCGGGGGCGGGGGCGGGGGCGGGGGGGGTGGACTTTGGTTCCCTTTCACAGTGTTCTCGGTGATTAGATTGGCCAAGAGACATGATATCCCGGTCACAGTGTACAAACTAATGGGGATATACACCATGGCCAACAGTCAGGCCTATACTATCTCACCATCTGCTGAGAGTATGACCAGTTGTTCGGAGGCCTCTTCAACTCCAAAAAAGTGGTAAAATGACTTCGTCGTGGCCACGGGCAACTTCATGTGGAGGCCCAATGAACCGAAGGCCTGGCCCATCCCAACTAGGCGTGACACCCCAAGTAAGCTGAACACATTCATTTAGAATGTATTTTGCATTTTACATTTCTATTGCTAGCATTTGTTATCCCTGTTACTTTCTCGAGGGCTAATAAATTTCTCGTCCTTCTGTCCAGATTGTGGAAAGATCAACAAGAGGCTCCTTGACAAGTCTGAAGATCACATCATCGATGCTCTCTTTGCCCTTCGATAGCGAGAGTCCCTTGTTGTACTCCAGTATGAACCTAGCTACAAGGGGTTTTTGAACAGAAGGAAAGCTCCCACGCCGAAAGATAGGCTGAGACGTAAGCGGAAGGTCGACCCAGACGAGAAGCTTGAACAACTGTGGGGGAGGGAACGCCAGCCGAGAGAGAGGGGTGCAAGAGAGCCTTCAATTGCCGAAGGAGATATGGTCGGGTGAGGGAGCAATAGACCAACTGTGAGGGAGCTCCGAAGGCAACAAGCAAGGGAGGAAAGGGAGTGGGCTAGGGATGAGAAAGTGCAGGAGCAATCGGGTGCTCCCCCCGCTAAAAGACCTAGGACAACTGGCCCCTTGGCTCCACATCCACCCATTCCTCGTACCACAAACACTTCCGTCTCTGCAATTGCCATGACTATAGCTTGGGACATGACTTCTTCCATCTGAGTTCAAAGCCAAGGCCAAACTCAGCCCCCAACCCAAGAATAAAATGTTCTAGTCCAGGGTAGCCAAAGAGCCACTACTGGGAGGGACCTCGTAGTTCCATCGCGGTGACCTATATTAGGGAGCTTTGGGCTCCAGTCTTTGAGGACCCCAAAGGCGCAATACTCGGTAAGAGTGCTAGTGTCCTAGAGAGTCCAAGGGTGGTCCCCACCCTTCTAAAGGGAGTAGCCTTGCCGAAGGACATGGAGGCCCTTAATGCTACGACCTTGAAGGACAACTTCCTTAAACTACATAACAACCTTGTCATGGTATGTTCACTCTTTATCTCCATCTTTGAATTTTATTCTTTAAGTTTTATTGCAAGTCTTTCTCCTCGACAACATTGTGATAGAATTATCATTTTTTGCAGGCAAGTAGTTGGCTCTCTCCACCCATCTAAAGGTCTGCAAACTTGCCGATAGTGCGAAAGCCGCTGAGCTCATGTATGCTGCCAAAGCTAAGGTTTCGGCCAAGGAAAAGCAGAACTTAAAGGATCTTGAAAACAAGATGGCTGACATGGCTCTTGAGAAACAAACCGTGTAGGAGCAGATCAAGGCCCCAGAAGATAGGGCCAAGGCCGCTGAAGAAGCAACTAGGGTTCCCGAGGACAAGGCCAAAGCAACCGACGATAAAGCCAAGCTATCCATGGAGCAAAAGAAGGCAACCAAGGAGAGGCTAAGCAAGGCCCAAATCGAGCACGCGATGCTACTGGCCACAACAAATGAAAATGGATATAAGTGAGGAGAGAAGGACACTGGTGCCCAATATGTGGCCGATGTGGTAGTTCGTTGAGGTGGAGACGTTCGTTAAAGGGTACCGCCTCGGCCACAATGATTGCATCCCAATGGCTTACAACCGAGGACTTGATGCCATGCATGTTCCTACTAATGTTGAGGCCCGTTTTGTTCCAGCCATTCCCGAGCTTCTCGTTCATCCTATGTCGAGAGATGATGACAAGAAGACGAAGTGGAGGAGGTGGTTGCAGATGAGGGTAATCCTTAGGCCATTTTTTCTTCTTTTTGTTTACAAGTTTTATGGTTCGGTACTTTGTAGGAGTAAAGTTGAAATATAATTAAACAAGTATTTTAGGGGGCCGACAACGAACGATGCACCACCGCCTAGCCCCCGTTGGCTAGTATTGCCGAAGGCTGGCAACGAATGGTTTACCACTACCAAGCCTTGACTGTTTTGGACGAAAGTGTCCCAATTTTGTTTTGTCTCTGTAAATGCTTTCTTTCATTTACTTTTGTATGTATCTTTGTTGAATGGTTTTAACTTTTTGCTATCGTGAATGCTTGAAATTTACCAAGTGTAGGCACACTTCGCCAGCCCCTGCTTCGGTAGGGAACAAGGTTTAAATAGCCCCTTTGTTTTCTTCCGAAGCATGAAAGTTGGTAATTTTTTGGCTTGGGTTGGGAATCAAGTGGAAATAGCCCTTGATTCTTAGCCTTAGCCAAGAAAGTGGCCTTCAGCCGAACGTGTAATAGGCCCGAGCTCTGGGTTAAACAAATAATAGCCCCGTGCCTGGTGTTTGTGTGGGTGGTAATTTATTTGAACGTTTAATAGCCCCGAGCCGAAACGATAATTGGATAAACTTGTTAACCGAGACCCAACTGCCTTAGAATTCCACTAAAAGTTTAGTTCATAGTGTTCAACCGAACACAAGTAGATGTTCCACCGAACATTTTAAGCTGTTCCAACAAACATTGCAAAGAGCGTTCCACCGAACGATAATGAGTGTTACCGAGAGTTTAAAGTTATCCAATTTTTGGCATGGAAATCAGCTAAAGGTATAACAAACAATTTAGATACAAACAGTAGATACTTGAGAAATGATCTTTTCATTAACATCTTATCCCTTCGGCATTACATAAGCTATTGAGGGCATGAGTAGTTCAAAATGATAAAAAGAAGATCCTAACCATAGAATTTTCTAAGCTTGGAGGCATTCCATGGGTTGCTAATAGCCGTGCCATCCATCTCAGCAAGCTTGTAAGCCTCACATCCTGCGTTGGCCAAAATTCTGAATGGGTCCTCCTAGTTGGGCATAAACTTTTTCGTCAATGTTCAAGGGACAAATTTTGACATGCTTGTTGTACCCCCGAACGACCTCTTGCTGATAGGCCACATACTTGATCTTAGCTTTATCTCTGAGGTCTTTGATGTGGTTGATCTCAGATGCAATGTGCTCTTCGTTTGTGGCAGGTTGAAAGGCTTTGGTGTGGTTTGTTAGTGTAGTAGCTGTAAGTGGAAGGACCGCTTTCATGTCGTATGCCATTGAGCAGGGCGTTCAGCCAGTGCCATGCCGAGGAGTTGTAAGGTAACTGCATAAGACTTTGGGGAGCTCCTCAACCCATTCTTGTTAGTCAGCCGCCGCTTGAGGCCAGTCGAGATTGACTTGTTTGAGGCTTTTGCTTGGCCGTTTTCCTGGGGGTATGCGACTATAGAATCGTAAGCGCGAATGTTCTTCTTTTTGCATAGAGTCTTAATGGCCTCGGCGACAAACTGGGTGTCGTTATCTAAGACGATGGTGTAGAGCACACCAAACCTTGAAATGATGTTCTTCCAAATGAACTGTTCAACCTTGGAGGCAGTTGTACGGATGAGGGGCTCAGCTTCAACCCATTTTGTGAATTAGTTCATGGCGGTGATGAGTTGCTTGAATCTGCCAGGTGCAGTAGGGAGGATGTCAATGATGTCAAGCCCCCACTGTGTGAAATGCCATGGACTTATGACAAGTTGAAGAAAGAGTGTTGGTTGGTGGAGGATAGGGGCGTGTTTTTGGGCAAGCCTCACACTTTTTCACGTACTCCTCGACTGACTTCCTCATTTTGGGCCACCAATAGCCCTGATTGGTTGCATGCTCAACCAAAAACCTTCCTCCCAAATGCCAACCACAACTTCCTTCGTGAAGCTCATGTAGTACTTGTGGTATTTCCTTCTCATGGAGTACACGAAGGTTTGGACCCATGAAAGTACACTGGTAGAGTAGTCCACTTTGCGAGAGTAGGTACAATCCTGATTAGCCGCTGATCCTATAGGCTTCCTTCTTATCAGAAGACAGTTTCTCATCTCTGAGGTATAAAACTAGGGGGTCTATCCAACTTGGATCGAGGGAGATACACATGACATCCTCCGCCCCAGGCTCAAAGCTTGGGATGGGGATATCACCAAGGATGACTGTTCGAGAGCCTCTTGTACGGGGATAAATCCACGTAACGCTGGATCACGTGCTTCCTTGAATCAACCCTAAATATACAAGACAGAAAAAGGGTTAGAGCACCTTTGCCTCTCGTTGACAAAGGCCCTCCGATGCCTAAGTTAGTATCTTGTACTCAAATTCTCAAATCACAATGCGTATGAAAGGGGGTTTCACAGCGTACCTTTCGTCATGGTTTTCGTCTTGTATTTATAGGTGTATATGCTCATCAATTTAGGCATCTCGTGCCCCTTGTTTCCTATTTCCTTTAGGAATCCTTTTCCAAATAGGACTTTCCTATTAGGGGCAAGTCTCCATATCCTGCTAGATCTCGTTTAACAGAGGCCTTTCTTTCCATATAGGTTTCTTTCGGGTATACTCCCAATCACTTTAGGACTTCCCATATCAATCCCCCATTGCACGGGATTGCCCCTTGTCTCATTAAGAACCGCCTTAGATTATTCTGAAATGTCTCACCGCCTTACCCGTGGCGGTGTCGTGCTTCCACGTAGCTCGGCATGACTCGTACATAACTCAGCTACTCACGCTGAGCTGAGTCCATGTATTCCAGAATGCTATTCAAGCTTTACCCGTAGCTTCCCCAGCTCGGCCGTACCAGGGGCATCCCCTTACGACTTATACCGAGCTGGCACATCCTGGTATATTAGTTCATTCCTTTCATTCTGGCCTTACTCATGGCCAAACCAGCTCGGCATAGGGCTCACGAATACCCTACGTGGTGCCGAGCTATTCACCCTTTCGTGGTGATTGTCATAGGCACGTGTTATGCCTAGTAGTAGGGTAATCAGATTTTACCCACTCCAATTGCTCCCCAGCTCTGTCACTACTGTTATTCATCAGCAGTGTGCAGAGCTTCAACGGTTTTTGATGCATTTCTCTCATGCCTTCCCCGTCACGTGGGGAACAGTGTTTTCTATAAATGTGAAGTGAACCGTTGGGGGCTGGATGAGTTCAAAGGACACTTCTGCTGATGTAATTGGATACGTCGTGGCCTAACTTTTGGGGTTTTGGGCGAGATAATCATTACCCCTCCCTAAAACCCTTCCCCTTACCCCAATTCTCTCACTTACTTCATCAGAAAAAGAAAGGGCAAGAGAGAAAGATAATTTCGTCTGCCATCGACGACGCTCAAGTTCTCTGCAACAGATCTGTCTCCGATTTTCGTCGGAAAATACCTTCTTTCGTCGCCGGAAAGTACCTTTTTAGGTTCATCTTTTCACGTAAGTGACCTCCTTCGTTCTGCCCTTTCCTGATTTTCTCCATTTCCATTCTCGCGTTCGTCTTCTTATTTCCTGGGTTTCAACTGCGAAACCCTAAATCCTTAGTTAGACATGGGTAGGCACAGGGCCCTCCTTAGTAATCCCCAGAAAGTGATAGAGTTTCGACAGAAATACAACATCCCTGCTGACATTCAATTCAGACTAAACAATAAAAATGACTTGAGGGAGGTAGGCTTGGATGAACAAAAGATTCTCATCCCTTTGATCTTCATCGTGGAAGGAGGCCTTAGGCTCCCTTTACACCCCTTCTTTAGGGAAGTCTGTAGTAGATGCCAGCTAAATCCCATGCAACTCTGCCCCAATTTTGTTAGGGTGGTCATGGGCACAGTTGCCCTAAACAGGCTGCTCGGCCTGAATCTAGATTGGTGGGATCTGCACTACCTTTACAATGTAGTTCCCACAGTTGACAATAATTACTATTTCACGGCCAGGGATCCCAACCAGAAGCTCATCACCGACCTGCCAAATTCCTCAAAGGGAGAGGCAAATGACTTTCTCGTAGTCACTGGCAACTGGGAGCCCAGAGATGCCGAGGGGGGGCCCATTGGCTTTGCCTGCCCTACTGCAACAGGCGGACTATGTTAGTACCTTTTCCCTAGCTGGCTTATTTTTTGTCTTTCTAAAAACTGTAGCTGACCATCTCTTTATTACGTTGTTTTGCAGCAGATAACCTCAATCACGGTGGCCGTTTGATACACGGCAGACTCCACTGTGAGGACATCGCCAAAGCCCTCTACTTTGACGATTTTGCTCCGACTCCAGTTGGACTCGGTCGTTTTGCTCACTTGCTGCTAGGCTACACCCCGTCCTACTGGGGAGGAATTCGCAGAAACGGCGAGCCGCACTCGAGACACCCCTGGCCGCCAACCATTCCACTGACCATTACAGGCCGACCAACCGACCAAGAAAGGACTCGTGCTCGCAGGGGCCGAGCTAGAAGGGGATCTGTGCGCTCCCGAACCCCAGTAGACCTTCAGTAGCAGGTGACGTTTGCTCACATCGAAGAGATTCCAACTGCCATCCCGATTCTTGTCCGCACTGATCCTGAGCCGAGCACCTCCGATAGAGCAACAAGGGAAGAAGAAGAAGGGGGAGAAGAAGAAGACGACGAAGCAGGTGGGGTAGACAACCGCGCAATTGTCCGTGAGATCGCCGAACACTCCTCCCAACTAGCAGACTCAGACGACTCACCGGGCTATTCCCCTTCACCAGACCGAGAAGAAATGCCGCGCCAGCCGATCAACCTGCTGGACACGTTAAGCCTTGGTGGAGCCTCCCGGGAGGCTCCACCAACTGTTGGCAATGTCACTCCCCCTCCTCCAGCAACAACCTCCATCACGGATCGTCAGAGGACAAGAGGCCCGCTGAGAGTCCTCAGGACCCACAGCCCTCTCCGTAAAGAAGGAGAACCGGTGAGCAGAGTTCTAGGCAGCAGCCGACTGAGTCCCCTCCTATGGTTCAGCTTTGGGCTCCTACTCTGATTCGACCAGACGGCACTCCTCTCTCGGCCCTTGACAAAATTTCTTCTACGGAGGTTGCCTATGGTGTCTCCAGGGCTGCCCTCCTTCCCAACGACATGGAGCGAGAAAAGAACAGCTCCTACGAAGTGCTCATGAAATCGATCTTTCAATCCAGTGTTAAGGTATGAATTTTGAGCATAGTCCTTCACTTTGTCTATTTGAAATTGTTTTCCATGTTGTCGTACTGATCCGTACCCCCCCATTAATTGCAGATCATGCAAAAGGCTGCCACTGGGTTTGAGAGAGCTAAAGAGGCCGAAAAAGAGCTGAATAAGGAATAGAAGAGGGCAGAGAGGGCTGAGAAGGAGATCGCCCAGTACTCCCAGTCTCTGAAGGAAGCCCGAGCAGAAGTGGAGATGCTGAAAGGGGAGAACGCCGATCTGGTGAAGAGGTCGGAGGAGGTTGAGCACAGTCTGAGTGATCAGTTAACGGCAGCAGAGGACCAAGGCAGAGGCAGAGTATGACCGTGCCGTCCTGGAGGTTACTGAGAACTACAAAGCGCAAATGCCAGCCGTGAAGGATGCCATATGGGGGGCGGCTTGGCGGCGCTGCCTCGAAAAGCTTGGCATCAATGAGTCTTCCCCCCATTGGGTTGACATGGAGCTGCCGAGTAAGATGGCTGTTGCTCAGGTTCAGGCGGATGCCCATGCTCAATCTGACCTTGTGAACCAGACCGAGCTTTCCTCCAAGCAGACTCAGACTGAAGGTACTCATGCCGACCTCTCTGCTCCAGAAGATGGTGGAAATAATCATGATCCTACCCCTGCCACTGATGCTTCCGGGCTCAGTGAAGAGGCTTGATGCCTGTTTTGAAACTTCGTCGTTTCGCTTTCTTTACCTGGATCTGACCCTGCGTTGTCCTTGCTCGGCCGGGTGTGGCCTTTCCAAAACTTTGATACTTTTGCTAAGTGCTTCTGTTTAAGTGTTTTCGTACTTTGTTCTTTTTATCAATTATTGTTGAGGCATTTATCTGCGTGCCAAACGATTCAAGTATCTTCTTACTTGAGCCTTTCATAGCCTAAGTGTTTTCATACTTAGGAATTATTGCAGTGTTCATTGCGGATACTTGGATCTGTTGCAATGTTCGTTGCAGGTCCAAGTGTATTCATACTTAGGATTTCTTGCAATTCTCGTTACAAATCTAAGCTTATTCATACTTAGGATTTCTTGTAATTCTCGTTGCAAATCTAAGCTTGTTCATACTTAGGATTTTTTGCAATACCTGTTGCAAATCTAAGCTCATTCATACTTAGGATTTTTTGCAATACCCGTTGCAAATCTAAGTTTATTCATACTTAGGATTTCATGCAATATTCGTTGCAAATATAAGCTTTCTCTGCTCCCCAATAGGAATCCAAATTTTGAGGTAGAAATTTTGGTTCATATTAATCAAAATCGTGATAAGAAAAGATAAAATTTCATTAATATTAGAAATATCAAGAAAAAACTGAATAATTGAGGTTGGTGACTTTACTCGTAATCCCAACTAGGTACTAAAAACAAATGTGAATTTATTCGTATTCACCAAGGAGACGTGATTGTATTCGTAATCACGTGAACATGTTACTGGAAGAATTTCCTAAGGTTCTGGACATTCCACGGCCGTGGAACTGGGTCTCCGTCCAGGTCGGCCAATCGGTAGGCCCCAATGCCAGCAATCCCCATGATCTTGTATGGGCCTTCCCAGTTTGGTCCAAGTTTTCCATCAGTAGATATTTTGGTGTTGGCCAAGACTTTCCTTAGGACTAGATCTCCAACTTTGAATTCCCTTGGCTGCACCTTCCTATTGTAGCTTCTTCGTAGCTGTTCTTGATATGCTGCTAAGGTAATGAGTGCGCGCTCTCTTTTTTCCTCAGCAAGGTCGAGCTGCTCGGCAAGGGGTTTATCGTTGCCCCCTGATTCCACGAGAGCAGTGCGAATGGTTGGTAAACCAATTTCCAAAGGAATCACTGCTTCTGTCCCATAAGCAAGGGAGTACGGCGTCTCTCCCGTAGATCGCCGTGGGGTGGTCCTGTATGCCCAGAGCACGGCTGGAAGTTCATCGGGCCATTTTCCCTTCTTCTTCTCCAACCTTTTTTTAAGACTCTTCAGGATAGTCTTGTTTGAGGCCTCTGCCTGCCCATTGCTCTGTGGGTAAGCTGGGGTGGAATAATAGTTTCTGATGCCGTACTGAGCACAGAAGGCTTTGAACTTCTTGCCGAACTGGGACCCATTATCTGAGATGATGGAGTAGGGTACCCCAAACCTTGTAATTATCTTGTTCCACACAAACCTTTCCACCATTGCTTCTGTGATTTTGGCAAGAGCTTCTCCCTCTATCCACTTGGTGAAGTAGTCAGTGCCAATGAGTAGGAACTTTCGTTTTCCGGTGGCCATAGGGAGAGGTCCCACGATGTCCAACCCCCATTGGGCAAACGGCCATGGGCTAGTCAATGGTAGCAGATCCTCAGCCGGTGCTTGGATTAGAGGAGAAAACCTCTGGCATTTACTCACAAGTCTTGACAAAAGCCTTTGCATCCTCCTGCATGTAGGGCCACCAATATCCCTGGGATATTGCTCGGTGGGCTATGGATCTACCCCCAGTGTGTCCCCCACAAGTTCCAGCATGGATCTCATGGAGGAACTTCTGGACAAGGGCTGGGTGCACGCATAATAAATATGGACCAAGGAAAGATTTTCTGTAAAGCTTACCTTCTGGAAAGAGCCAAAAATGTACTGACTTGGTTTTGATTTTGTGTGCTTCTCTCTTATCTTCTGGCAAGGTCCCATCTCGAAGGTATGCCACTATTGGGTCCATCCAGCTCGGCCCAAACTCTATTTCCATCACGATCTCAACAGATCGGCCAATGCTTGGTTCGTTCAGGTAATCCACCGCCACCGTGCGGCGATACTCCGTCCTGACTGCTGATCCTAAGCAAGCTAGCGAATCTTCATGTGCATTCTGGCCCGAGCTGATCTGCTGGATGTGCACCTCGTCAAGTCTGTCAAGTAGATCTTTGGCCGCTTCTAAGTACGCGGCCATCTTCTCGCTTTTCGTAGCATATTCCCCTGAAAGTTGGTTAACCATTAACTGTGAGTCACAAAATATTCTCAACTTTCTTACCTTGAGTTCCAGGGCACTCCTTAATCCAGCGATCAGGGCTTCATACTCTGCCACATTGTTAGTGGCACTAAACCCTAGCCGTAGCGCTTGCTCCAGAACCAACCCTTCGGGAGAGAAGAGCACAACCCCTGCCCCAGATCCTTTGTTGCAGGCTGACCCATCAACGTAAAGCCTCCATTCGTCTGGTTCCAGATCGGCCACTCTCGTTAGCTGCTCGGGATTACTAATTTGCTCCTTCTCGCGGAGAGTCGGTGGTGGCGGTGCCACTGTTGGAGTAAACTCAGCTATGAAATTCGCTAAAGTCTGCCCTTTGATTGCTGTTCTAGGCTGATAATCGAGGTCAAACTGACTCAGTTCTATTGACCACTTGGAGATTCTTCCGGAGAAGTCTGCCTTCCTGAGCAAGCCCCTTAGTGGATACTCAGTGAATACGGTGATAGGATGTTGCAAGAAGTAATGGGGCAACTTTCTTGATGCAACAACGAGAGCGTATACCAATTTTTCCAGCGGTAGGTAGCGTGTCTCAGCATCCAACAACGTTTTGTTCACAAAATAGATTGGAGCCTGCTCCGTCCCCTTTATTCGTAGGAGGACCGAGTTGACCTCATGACCGGATACTGCTAAGTATAGTATCAATCGCTCCCCGACTTCTGGTGTAGAGAGTAAGGGTGGTAATGATAAGTAGCTTTTTAACTCTTGGAAAGCCATTTCCTGCTCGGCTCCCCACTCGTAGCCTTCTCTCTTCTTCAGAAGTTGAAAGAAAGGTCTGCAGCGGTCCGAGGACTTACTGATGAAGCGATTAAGGGTTGTTGCCATCCCGGTTAGCCTCTGGACCTCCTTCGTGGTCTTTGGGCTTTGAAGGCCTTGTAGAGCCGTGATTTGATCTGGGTTGGCTTCAATCCCCCTCTTAGTCACTAGGTGCCCAAGAAACTTTCCCGAGCTGACTCCAAAGGCACACTTGGAAGCGTTCAATTTCAGTTTGTATTTCCTTAAAATGTTAAAAGTTACCCTTAGGTCGGCGAGGTGATCAGGCTTCAACTTGCTCTTGACTACCATGTCGTCAATGTAGACCTCCATAGTCCTGCCGAGCTGTTCTCTGAACATCTTAGTGACTAGCCTCTGGTATGTTGCTCCGGCATTTCGTAGCCCAAACGGCATGACCTTGTAGCAGTAGAGCCCTCTTGGAGAGATGAAAGACGTTTTTTCCTGATCGGGCTCGTACATTGCTATTTGATGATATCCTCGATATGCGTCAAGGAAGCTCATCCTCTCAAAGCCTGATGTGGCATCTACAAGTTGATCGATTCTGGGAAGTGGGAAGCTGTCTTTGGGGCATGCTTTGTTGAGACTGGTGAAATCCACACAGACCCTCCACTTCCCATTTTTCTTTTTGACTACAACCGTGTTGGCCAACCAATCCGGATAGCTCACCTCCCGTATGGCATCCGCTTCTAGCAGCCGTTCTACCTCGTCAATTACAGCGTCCGCGTGCTGTGGTGCCGACCTTCTTGCCTTCTGTACAACTGGCTTATGTTGGGGGTCCATGTTCAGGTGGTGACAGATTACTTCAGGATCTATTCCAGGCATCTCCTGGGGGGTCCAAGCAAACACATCGATGTGGTCTTTAAGAAAGGTGACCAAATCTCTTTCCTCCAGCTCGGAGAGGGTCTCGCCGATTAGGAAATACTTTTCTGCATTATCCTCCTGAACTTGTATTTTCTTTAACCCCTCCACCATCTTCTTGGTAGGGTCGCCTCCGACGTCCTCCAGGGTTGGTTGATCTGGAACTTCAACTGTTTGCACCAGCTCGGCCCTTGGAGATTTTTTCAGGACCATGGTGAAACACTGATCGGCCACTTTCTGGCTGCCTTTGATACACTCTACTCCATCTGCTCCGGGGTATTTGATCTTCTGGTGGTAAGTTGAGGAGACCGCCTTCATTTTGTGCATCCATGTTCTCCCTATAATCACGTTATAGGAGGAAGGGATATCTACCACAAGGAAATCTGTCCTTAGTACTACTGACCCTGCTCGGACGGGCAGTGTAACCTTTCCCATAGGCCACATCATTTGCGCACTGAAGCCGACTAGGGGGACGAGACACTTCTGCAACGAGCTAGTCGGGAGTTCCATTCTTTTGAAGGTGTCGTAGTACATGATTTCTGTGCTAGCTCCTTGATCAACAAGAATCTTCTCCATGTCGTACTCCCCTATCCGTAGGGTGATTACTAATGCGTCATTATGGGGTATTGACACCCCATCCAGGTCATCATCAGTGAAGGTGATTGGGGCCTCCATAACCCCCTCCGCTCTCGGCCTCTTCATGCCGAGCTTCATGACCTGCTTTGCTTGTCCGTTGACCCTCTGGACGTGCCTTATTTCATTATTTGTGTATGGGGCAACCAATCCATGTATCATATGGATTGTTCCCTTTGGGCCTTTCTCGTAATCCATCTCTTCTATCAGCTCGGCGTCGTTCTT
Organism: Vaccinium darrowii; assembly: GCA_020921065.1. Lineage (NCBI taxonomy): Eukaryota > Viridiplantae > Streptophyta > Magnoliopsida > Ericales > Ericaceae > Vaccinium > Vaccinium darrowii. Next base: position 28,874,521 of record CM037158.1, on the reverse strand, counting down.
GCTATCGGCCAAGAATTCCTTTAGATGGCCCTCTGCCACCTTCTCATCCAGGAATTTCTTGTACTCCACACAATCCTTAGTCATATGCCCCCAATCCCTGTGATAGCTGCAGTGCTGATTGGTGGCCCTCCTCTTCTTCGGGTTCCCAGTCATCTTTGGGGGTCTCCTGAACCATTGTTCATTCTTGATTCTGTACAGCATTTTATAGATGGGTATATTGGAAGTTGCCATAACACTGAAATATGACTTGGGGTCTGGATCAGCTTTGTCCTTCCTCTACTGTGTATAATCCTTCCTTCCCGTTGTGAAGTCCTTCTTGTATATCTTTGACTCCATTGTCCTCTTCCCTGACAGCTGAGGTTGCCCAACTACGATCTTTCCTCCAGCCTGCAGGATGTCATCTTCTACCCGTGCATGCTCCTGAATTCTCTCCATTAATTTGGCCACAGTCTTGACTGGGTGCATCGTAAGCGATTCTCGTAGCTTACTATGCACGGGCAGACTTGTTTTGAACGTCGCTAGAGCATACTCCTCACTACAATTTTCAATTTCGTTGAAAGTTTCCCAGTAACGCTTTGAGTACTGACGTAGGGTCTCATCATCCCTCTGTCTCATAGAGGTCAACGCATCAAAGGTTTTTGGAGCTGCTCGGCTCGTGAGGAACCGAGCGGTGAATTCCTCGGCCAATTGTGTCCAGCATAGGATTGATCCTTCTGGGAGCTTATGGTACCAACTCAGGGCCACTTTCCCTAGGCTGGACGGGAACATTTTGCATAGCAATGCATCATCCTGCTCATGCATAAACATGGCCTGCTGGTAGTGTTGGATATGGACCACAAGGTCCGTGTTAGTTTCATAAGGAATGAACGCTGAGTGTTTTACTCTGCTCGGCGTCTTCTCCGCGCGAATCCAATGAGCCAGTGGTGACTTTGAGATTTGGCCTAGGGCTTCTTTAGCTGCCTTCTCGTGCAGTTTTAGGACCTCCCTCAGCTCGGCCAGCGTCCCTCCTTCTCGCGTACTGCTTAGGAATATGCTCGTTGGAACCAGACCTCTCATATCTGTCCCTAGCGTGCTTTCCTTCTTTCTCTTTTTTCAACAGAAACGCTCCTATCTCTCCTTTTTCGTGGAGAGGCTGCTTGGTCGATGGAAATGTTGTTGTGATGATGACTTTTCTTCTCTTGCTCATGGTGCACGGATCTCGTTCGTGAGCGTAGGTCTTTTTCTTTCTCCTGAAGCTGTTTTTTTAGGTCCTGAATCTCCTGTTCTCGTCGAGTGACTTCACGGGCCAATTCCTCTGCCTCTTGTTCCTTTCTGTCAAGGCTATCTTCCCTCTCTCGATTCCTCGTGTGCCTGTTACCATCCCTCCTTGGGGGGCTTCTTCCCCACTCATGTCGGGTGGAGGCCTCCCCACCTCCTGGTGGTGTCTTTAAGCGTCTTGCCCTTGGAGAACCATGACGTATTAGGCGTGTATCCCTGAATTTTGGAATCTCGGGGATATTCCTCATGTCGAACCTCTTTGTTGCTGGTTTTTTTTGTGGTGCTCTTAGAATCAAGGGAGTTTTGTCCACCTTTGTGTTCTTTCTCGTAGTATACACAAGCGTGGTCCCATCATCTTCCACATCCTTTCGTCGTGGAGTGCACAGAAGAGGCTCTGAAAGCACCATTGTTGATCTCTGTTGAGAGGGATCGAGCTTTTGTTGTTCTTTTCCCACAGACAGGTGCCAATTGTACAGGGGATAAAGCCACGTAACGCTGGATCACGTGCTTCCTTGAATCAACCCTAAATCTACAAGACAGAAAAAGGGTTAGAGCACCTTTGCCTCTCGTTGGCAAAGGCCCTCCGATGCCTAAGTTAGTATCTCGTACTCAAATTCTCAAATCACAATGCATATGAAAGGGGGTTTCACAGTGTACCTTTCGTCATGGTTTTCGTCTTGTATTTATAGGTGTATATGCTCATCAATTTAGGCATCTCGTGCCCCTTGTTTCCTATTTCCTTTAGGAATCCTTTTCCAAATAGAACTTTCCTATTAGGGGCAAGTCTCCATATCCTGCTAGATCTCGTCTAACAAAGGCCTTTCTTTCCATATAGGTTTCTTTCGGGTATACTCCCAATCATTTTAGGACTTCCCATATCAATCCCCCATTTCACGGGATTGCCCCTTGTCTCATTAGGAACCGCCTTAGATTATTCTAGAATGTCTCAACGCCTTACCCGTGGTGGTGCCGTGCTTCCACGTAGCTCGGCATGACTCGTACATAACTCAGCTACTCACGCTGAGCTGAGTCCATGTATTCCAGTCCAGAATGCTATTCAAGCTTTCCCCGTAGCTTCCGCAGCTCGGCCGTACCAGGGGCATCCCCTTACGACTTATACCGAGCTGGCACATCCTGGTATATTAGTTCATTCCTTTCATTCTGGCCTTACTCATGGCCAAACCAGCTCGGCACAGGGCTCACGAATACCCTACGTGGTGCCGAGCTATTCACCCTTTCGTGGTGATTGTCATAGGCACGTGTTATGCCTAGAGAAGGGGCGCCCTCGACATGTACTTTTTAAGCGTGGCCTATGCAACATCCCACTCGGCAGTCCATTGGAAAGCCCTCTTGCTTATCTTTATGGACTGGAAGAATGGGTGGCAAACATTTGATGACTTGCTGATGAAACGATTGAGGGCGGCCGTCATTCCAATCAGCCTTTGGACCTCTTTGATTGTCGTTCCTATTCCTCTTCTTGATATTGTCTACTTGATTTTTGCCCTCCTTTGGGGAACTTTTATCGTTGGAGCCCTTAAAGGCCCTGGGGGGCCGTAGCATCGGCTCCTTGAAAAGGTCGGATGAATCGTTGAGGTCAATTTTGAACAAGGTGGCGACAAATTTCTGGTCGGGCTCCTTAATAAGGTTGTACGTCTCCCAGTATCAAGTGATGTATTCCTTCAACCTTTCATCCGGGGCCCTCTTTATGTTGATCAGCGCATCAAGTGTTTTCGGTTATGTATTACTCGTCACAAACCGAGACTTGAACGTGAGCTCAGGCTCGTCAAAGTCTCTAGTCGAGCTCAGAGCCAGCTGGCTGTACCATAGGAGGGCGATCCTCCCCAAGCTCATGGAAAAGGTCTTGCACATGATGGGGTTGATGTATCCATAGAGCTAAAAAATTTGATGGTACTGCTGCGTGTGAGTGATGACATTAGTAATGGGCTCATACTTAGTGAATTTGGAGATTCTAAAACCTGGGGGAGGGAGTATGAAGGGAGACTAATTAACCTTTTTCACCCTGGAGTCTGATTGGCTTCAGCTCGAGTGGTTGAGATCCACCGTTTGGTATTCCCCGCAAGTATGCTTCGGGGGGACTTTTACTGAATGTTGAAGATCGTGGTAGTCCACATGAATATTGCTACATTCAGATGAACATCTCTTGGTGGCTGCTCTCACCCCCTCGTTTCTTCATTCCTGGTCAGAGGGGGCCTCGTCCCCCTCGTTCTCGTGTTCACAAGAACTATGCTCTCACCATCATTGTGGAGCTCGTATGTTTCGCCTAGGTTGAGACCTTGGTTTGCTTCTCTATTATCACCCCTTCCTGCTGAGGTGGCTAGCCGCCCTACCGAACGCTCTTGCATTCCAGCTGCTTTATTGTCGTCGGGACCCCCGTTCTGTGCACCCTGCCGATCCACTGGCCAGCTAGGGTGATGGTCACCTCTCCGATACACCGATTGGCTTTGATGACGGTTGTCCGTCTGATCCACCGATCAATTTTGAAAATCACACTCTCGGTGGGCAGCCACGCGGTCTGCAAGGCCCTTCCCCATGTTGAGCTATCGGTTCAGATCTTGGGCAACATGCGCGTCCCTATAAATGTTTGGGGTCCTTGCACTCGATGTCGTGGCGCTGTCCTTCGGGTATTTCGTTCGCCGAGTACCCTCGTCAAGGGTTTGCCAGTCCCATGACGTGTAAACCTTTGCTCGACAATGTGGGCGTTGCCATGAATGTCCACCTTGACGATCGGGCCCAGACGCTGGAACACTAGGGGCCTTCCACTCTCGGTCATTCTAGTGGTCGGTTGAGGCCTCTTGGATCGATCTTGTCCACTGGATCTTGAGGGGGCCTGGCCCACTTCATGCCTTCTTTAATGCTTCAATTTCTTTCCTCATAATGGCCATTTGGGCCTTCATAGTAAGATGGGGAGGAGGTGGTAAGACTTCATTCTGGATAGCAGGCGTTGTGAGGTTGTCAAGTGGTGTGACATCTCCATTCATGTGAAATAAGACATTGTTTCCCCCAGCGTTGCTGATGCCAGCGCTATCAGAGGTGATGGTGACACCTTTATTTCTGTTGGCTATGGAAGTTAGCGAGAGTCCCAAGTCACTCTTTACTTGGTATATCCGATATGCACTTTGGGAAATAAAGTTACCATTTCCATCAAAGGATTCAAGGCCCAGCGTAAGGTCAGCCATTTTGGGAAAGGTTTGGAAGAAAGAAGTTTAAGAGAGGGAAGAACCACCACTAGAGTGAAAAGAGAGGCTGGGAAAGAAAACGCTTTTCCCCAGCAGAGTCGCCAATTGTGGGAGGCGCTTTCCCAGAGTTACTCATTTGGTCCTTCTGGTATGGTACAGAGAGGTGGTAAGTTGGCTGAGCCTTGCTGATACCCTAGCTAATGACTGGAGAAGAAGACTTGCACTGACTGGAGAAGAAGACTTGCACACGTGAACAACCATGTTAGTGCTAAACCCGGACGGTGGTTGTCCGGGAAAGCACTCCAACGGTTAAGTAAGTGACCGGAAAAGATGAAGTGAACTGGAAAACTTGAGAGAGAGAGAGAGAGAGAGAGAGAGAGAGAGAGAGAGAGTGTTAGGGAGTTATGAGGTTATTCAATGTGGAGAAAGAGATCCAGAGTGAGGTAGGTGAGTGTTGTATTTGTAGGCAAAGTGGGGCGTGCCAATCACGCCCCCCGTGTGCCCCACGTTCTCCATCTATACCTGACACCCCATGTGAACTAATCAAAATGTATTGGGCAGACACCATATTTCAGCTGACTCATGCCCAATGCTTCGGCTAATGCCACGCCTGCTACACCTAGAGGGTCAACTGTTTTAGGAATACTCCCTGATCAACCACGTGGTCCAGCAAGCAAGGCATGTTGGGTGGATTGGTACCATTAATGGTCTGTCTGGTTTGTATGGCATGCTTTGTGCCAAGCACTATGAGACCAACATCCACCGATTTGGCTCTTAGTGAGCGCTCGGTATGAAGGCTGTTGCGTATGCCAAGAGGTATGACTACCAGATCCATCGATCAGAGCGGTAGGCTCCTTGAGGCCTTCCCTTGAATGCTTTGCTGAGGGCCATGCACCTGGCACCTGAGACCGCTGTCCAGGCAGCGGGGAGTAGTTTTTTTTTATATTCATCTGGATATGTACCAAGCTTCCCATTGCCAAAGGCATATTCCGTTGGGCGGGGTTGAGCCTGTTCGAACTGCATTCGCTTTTGTCATTTTTGTACAAGTGACCCATTGTCCTTTCATGTTTCAAAGGTACAAGGGTGAGCACTATGGGACACGGTGAACCCGGTTGCTACAATGGGTTAAAGTGGAAGACAATTTTAAAAAATGGAGGTAAAAATTGATGTGAAAAATGTACAATGGAGGTAAAAGTTTGTTTTTTTTTTTTTTTTGCTATTTAAAAGAAATTTTATCAATCTTTGAAAAGACAACGAAGATTAAAAGGAACAGAGGCAAACAAGGCTACCCGAGACCCAAGAAAAACGTTGGTAAGATACCAACAAAAGGAAAATAACTGCTCAACACACTACAACACCACCAAAGAAGAAACAACACAAAGCCCAAGACCTAACAAAACCGCAACCCGTACACAAAGCAACCCAAGAAAGAGCAAAGCACCAAGCAAACTAACAATCGACAAAGCAGACCCAACCCAAGAAGGAAAAACCAAACGAAAGCCAACGAGAACAGCCCTAGAAATCTCCCACAGAAAGACAAAGAGCAAAGCATCAAGCAAACCAACACTCGACAAATCGAACTAACCAAAGAAACAAAACCCAATAAATGAATCAACCAAAACCCAAAATGACTGCTAGCGGGAACAGCACCAAAAAGCTTCCACAGAAAGATGACAAAAACAAAATCGAAACTCCTCTGAAAGAAAAGCCCTTACATCCAAATTGTTAAGAGCTTTAATCTTCTTTACAGACATTTCAACTCCCCCCAATTTCAAATATTTCTTTATCTTATAACTCTCCTTTCGATAATATATCAGCCCCCACAAAGCACTTTGTGGGGGTCTCTTCTCCGGAATGAGCTCTCTGGACCTTCTACTGCGGATTAAGGAGCGCTTGAATGGAAGGGGGCGCGCTTGGCCCCTTACTGTACGCCGGAGAGGGTGACCTGCACACGTAGACAACCACGTTAGTGCCTAGCCCGGACGGTGGTGGTCCGGGAAGGCACTCCGATGGCTAAGTCAGTCACCGGAGGGCAGAGATTATCCGGAAACTTAGAGAGAGGAGTGGAGTTATGAGGGTAGTAAATGAGAAGAGAGGAATACCCATTGTGGTAATTGTAGTTGGGTATATATAGGCAGAGGGGGCGTGCGTCCTACGCCCTCGGTGCCCCTCAAGCGCCTGTCATTCATGCTTGGAATGACCGCTAATGTGATTTCCATCTCTGCTGCAGACGCCGCGTTTCGGCTGACGTCATGGCACGTGGGTTCGAGAGGTCACTTCGCCTCGAGACATTCCCCATCACCCACGTGACTCTGTAGGCGGCGGTGACAGGGTAGGTGACTGCCACATTTAATTCTCCATCGTGGAATGTGCAGCGTGCTTGATACGCCATAACCAAATCAAGTACCCCTGGGCCCTCCGCGTGGCCGGAGTCGACTGACTCGACACGCGATCTGCCCGACCACCCTGGCGCTCGGCACGCAGATCGGAGGAGTCCCCGAGAGAGATCCGAGGGGCGAACCTAGAATGCCGTGGCCTCGGTACCCCATGTGGTCAGCGGATATCACTCGAATCCATATTCGTCCAATCTTGGATGCCCGCTCCGAACGCCGTGTGAACCTCAGGTTCGACGGGGGCGAAATACATCGATCTGCATTCAGTTTTGCAGGTCCTGGGGTAGTGGTCCCTTTCGCTCTTTTATCATGCAAAGTGGGGCCTCTGCTGGCCCCTAAGAACCCGGTCGCTACACACTTAATTCCGTATTTTTACGAGCTTGCTTAATTAACATCGAATTCCTATTACTGATGTCACAAGACGAAAGAGAAGAAAGAGAAACCTCTTTCTCGTTCTTTTTCAGCAATTCCTTCTTCATCCCAAACTCATAAATAGATTTATGCTTCTTAATCTTAATCCTCGATTTTTGCATCATCCTTCTTTCCAGCTTCTGAATAGCATCATTAATGAATCTCTCATTGGTGATACTAAGCCCATCTTCCCTTTCCTTCACCACAGGCCTCGAAGGAGAAATAGGACTAGTAATAGACATGGAACCAGTGATAGGTGAAACATGCCTCGATTGAGCTGGAGTGTCAACCTTCCTATCATCACCAACATCATTAAAATCTTCATCAATGTTACCACTCCTCAACCAGAAAGTAGTGAAAGGGGTAATGGTATGATTTCTTAACAAGTTGAATTTACGAAATAACACACTTAAAAAAGGAACTAATGGAGTAGTAATTATGGGATCATTTTTATTTTCCTTTGACATGCGTGTATATGAACATGAAATTTTTGTCATTAATTCAAGAATGTGCGTTTTCGGCCTCTCTTAACTATGAATCATGTGCCCAGCACTAAATGCAGTATGCATTTATCAAGATATTGATGGTTCAGGAGGCTTCAGGGACAATCACACTTGTAAAAATCAATGAGAGTAACCGTTTGTAAGATCGATAATCACAAAACGAGAAGAATTAATTAAAGTATATCCTAAAAAGCTAGAATCGCAGACAAGTTTCGATGAAGAATAACTTAAATAACTCTTCCCTACTAGTAGACGGTGGGATTCATCACACAACATTAGTTGAGAGACGCGTAAGTGGCCTTGGCTACCTGAGTTATAAGAAAATAACACTTGCCACTCAATACCAAATTGAGAACATATAACACATATAATTAAAGATGGACATTGCCTTCTTTTCTCGGATAATTGTTGATGATTTTATTATAATATTTGGATTTGATTGAGGAAGGAGCGGAGGAGGGTTTTTTTTCCTTCTCCGGTGTAGGTTATGCTTTATCTTTTTAATTACAATCGATAGAAGAATACAAATATATGAATAATTGGATAATACAGAACATAAGCTCGTGATCACACGAAGGCCAATCGATAACCTATAAATAATACTCGTTCAGGGGAAGAAACAACTTGTGTTTGGTTTTGGCAAGGATTGATCTCCTCTATCAAAAAGTACATATGCAAGGGTGACAAGGTGAGGTAACCCTAGTTGATTGTGTGGGTTATGCACTCAGTTACTATGATCTTGGCCTTCTTAGGTAGGTAAGTAATTAAATAATGGTTGTTGATGCATGTTTTTAAGTGTTATAGGAAGGGAAAATACTTTTTTTTTTGGCCGGTAGGCGGTATACATATGTTCAGACACAGATTCATATATGAACATGTTTGTTGTTGTCGAATCCGTGATGTGCATCGTGTAAAGCTCACGTAATTTAGAACAAGTCTGTATTCGAATATTCAGATCACTCCATTAAAAGAGGCTTTAATAAAACATTATAGGACCACAACATAAAATCTCTTCCAAATTGAACATCGGTTAAATTTGTTAATATTTAGTAACATAAAATATGTAACACTAGTTACTATTAATTTGAATTATAACTTTTGAGTCACATGAGTCTTCCCATCATAGTAGTAAATAGCTGTGTAGAAATGAAATGGTCAACACTGTGCTTTTAAGTCTTGCTAAAGCAGTTGGAAAATCATTTCCAACGTCCAGTCTTGGATATCCCTATCGTCTCCTTGTACCCATTAAGGGGCATTTTAAGGAACGTAGGTAAGCCCCATATGTTGCTCATCTTCTTTGCAAATGAGCACCATCCAATTGGAGAGCAACACGTGCAATAATTGAGGATGCTCTTTTACTAGGACAACTAGTATAATGTAGTCAATGTATTAAATTAATTTCTTGCTCTCTCTCAAAAATCTACAATTACGTGAATTTGAACACACACTTTACACACCCTATTGTTGACATATGAGAGTGTGTAAAGTGATAGTAGACTTGGGGCGGCCAAAGATTTTAGCTTAGCAGCAACAAAAATACAAAAAAAAAAAAAAAGAAATTGTATACTCAAAACGTTATATGGAATAATTGTATTTATTTTGGTTAAAAACCTACCGGGTGTAATTTACTTTGTTTTATTGACCTATATGACCGACTTTCTTGCAAATTTAAATGAACTTGCATTTACACTTGACTCTTACCAATGATGCAGGGCATTAAATATTCAAGAAAAATCAAATCATGTACAAAAATATATAAAATTTTACTCAAGTACATTTTTTGAACTCAGGAGTTTGCTTCAACCCCTCAAAAGCTAGAGGAGACGCCCTTGGGTAATGTGTGTGGACGTAGAAAAGTTGCTCTCTCTTTTGCAAAATAGTTTTAGGACAAATTAATGTTAGAATTACAACTATACAATAATTTGGCACATGGACTCCAAAGGGGACCAACTTCTCTTCAGTCCCTACGAAGGGAGTGACCTGTTCTTCTGTGGTTGTCTATTTAATAATCAAAATTGTTCATTTTTAAAGTTATAAAAAATATTAGCCACTTAAGATTATATTCATCGGCCATCAATTAACATGTTTTCGGAACCAAAAAAGGGGGTTAGTTTCAGTATTCCAATCTTTATTTTTTTCAATACGAATATGTTTCGAAAACATTTCAATAGTCATCCAATGAACAAGATTTTTTGCTTTGTCATGGTTTATGGCAAAAGCTTTTGCAAAATTATTGTAGGGATATGACTTAACAATTATTTATTTATTTATTATTATTTTTTTTTTACTTAACAAGTTTTCGTTTATTTAAATAAATAAATAAAAAACCAAAGAATCGTGGTAATGTACAAGCAAACTAGGCCTAAGAGATATGGATAATGACACAAACAAGGGCAATCATGGCATCTTATTTTACTATTGTTGTTCAATATCAGACCACTGCTATAAAAATAGATGCTAGGGTTAGGTTAACGGTTGTCATAGCTGCCTTTTTCTTCAGGCTCTCATAACAGCCTAACTTCCTGATACTACAGGAAAAACTTCTGCCTTTTGGATCAGGAAAAATAAAAAAGAGGGAGAAGATCTTCCGAATTCCGATAAGAATTTGGATTGATACCAAAAAAACATGAAGAAGCGCGTCGTAAGAAGGGAAGGAGGACCCAATGGAAGGTCCAGCAGTTCTTCCTCTTCGGTTGTTCAGAGCGTGCGATACGTAGAGTGCCAGAAAAATCACGCAGCAAATATCGGAGGGTATGCCGTGGATGGGTGCAGGGAGTTCATGCCTAGCGGAGAGGAAGGGACCAACGGCGCACTTTTGTGCGCCGCTTGCTGCTGCCACCGAAATTTCCATAGAAGGGAAGTTGAAATTGAGGTAGTTTGTGAGTCTTCTTGTTCTTGACCTTCACTCAGATGGGGTATAAGTATAGTATGAAATCAAATTCCAAGAAGTGTGATTCATGTGTGTGAGTGAATTGGCTCATGCTTTTCGGTTTTGTCTATAAATCTGAAGAATTTTTATCAGGTGATGGAGTGTGGACCCTATCCAAGATGAATATTATAAGTGTCGTTAACACTCAATTCTGTTAACTTCTTTTTGTTGTTTGTAGGTTTTTTCATTGGATTTGATGTTTGAAACTGTTTTACAGTCGATGTAAATGATATAACTTCATCCTTAAGAAGATGACTCTGGTTGTTCAATCAGGATACCGGGAAATTAACTTTCTAGTGTCGTTTTTGGTTGGAAAGATCAGGGGTTTAATTTCTCCCTCTTATATTATTTCTTTGTTAGGTTAACTTTGTTTGTACTTTGTGGGTTTTGAATCCTTATTACTGATTGAAATTTTGCAAAAATGAAATTGGAGGCTTGTAAATGGGAAGAGGTTTTCTTTTTTTCTTTTTTCCAACTTCGACAAAGGTATGCTCATTTTGGGTCTCACTTCGATCATCAAACCGTACATGTTGTACATAACATTCGTGAGGAGATCATGCACTGAAGTCTTGCGTTGTCACTTACCAAATGAATCTGGACAACAGGAAGTGATCTAATCATCGAAGTGCTACCCGGATTCGGCAGACCTTCACTGAGGTTAAATGAAGTGAGGGTGAACAAAATTGTTCTCGTAAAAGGGATTGGATGTATATGGCTGAGAAATGAGTGTTGAAGATCATTCTTTGTTTGGATAATGTGTATGAAACGTGTACGAAAAGATAGATCAAGTTACTTGAATTGAGTTTTATAAGAGCAAATCAAAGTATTCTCTTCATCAAATGGCAGCATATGGTTATGGAGTGTGGACCCTATCCAAGATGAATATTATAGGTGTCGTCAACACTCAATTCTGTGAACTTCCTTTTTGTTGTTTGTAGGTTTTTTCATTGGATTTGATGTTTGAAACTGTTTTACAGTCGATGTAAATGATATAACTTCATCCTTAAGAAGATGACTCTGGTTGTTCAACTAGGAATCTAGGATACCAGGAAAGTAAATTTCTAGTGTCGTTTTTGGTGGGAAAGATCAGGGGTTTAATTTCTCCCTCTTATATTATTTCTTTGTTTGGTTAACTTTGTTTTGTACTTTGTAGTTTTTGAATCCTTATTACCGATTGTAATTTTGCAAAAGTGAAATTGGAGGCTTGTGGATGGGGAGAGACGTTTTTTCTTTTTCTTTTTTCCAACCTCAATGGGTGTGCTAATTTTGGGTCTCACTTTGATCATCAAAACGTTCATGTTGTACATAATCATTTGTGAGGAGATCATGCACTGAAGTTTTGCGTTGTCTCTTACCAAATGAATCTGGACAAAATGAGGTTAAACAAAATGAGGGTGAATAGAATTACTGTTCTCGTAAAAGGGAGTGGATGTGTATGGCTGAGAAATGAGTGTTGAAGATCATTCTTTTGTTTGGATAATGCGTATGAAATGTATACGAAAAGATTGATGAAGTTACTTGAATTGAGTTTCGTAAGAGAAAATCAAAGTACTCTTTATGAAATGGCAGCATATGGTTATGGAATCCTTTTTGTGTCACTATTTGAGAGAAAATGCAATGGTACATATTTTTATTCCCGTTGAATTCATAATATTTTTTTTATAAAAGTTTACAACTTCGATTTGAATATATAACTTTTCAACAAAGTCATAAAATCAACTTTGAAGTCATAACATTTTGAATATTATGAATTTATTGCTAATTTTAATAAAATACTTTTTTGGTTCGGCAATTTTCATTTAATTTTTTTTTCTTGTTTGTGGAAGAGCAAGAACTCCAATGAATAAAATATAAATATACGACAAAAATAGAATACAAAAAAAAAAACCGAGATCAAAGGATCTAAACAACAAAAATTAGAAAAACAAAAGCCGCCGAGAAAGAAGCTTTGATGTTGAAAACAATTATTCCTCTCTTGGAAGTGGCGCTGGAAAAACTCAGCATGGCTGTCGCCATCTCCACCTCCACCGTTGCTAAAGATATCGGACCCAACATAATAGGATCCGATCCACCACAAATTTTGGTGGTAATGAATCTTCAAATACAAGTGATTCGGGAGATCTCATCTCACAGAGTAAGAGAATCTCAATTACATCCACAGAAGTAGTGATAGAGGAGAAGAGAGGAGAGGGAGAGAGTGGGGCGGCTGGCAGAAAAAATTAAGAATTGGATTAGATTTTTAAAGAGTTGCATACGAGAAACACATCCAAATGAATGTGTGAATTTATTGTATCACTTGGGTTGATTGAATTGAAACAAATAATAAGTAGGACAAACTTAACATAATCCCAAAGAGATGCACACCGTTAGATATATGTAAATTAAACGACCATTATTGATATAGATAGACATACAAGTCAAAGGAGCAGTTTGAATGCTTATTAATTTAAGAAGCCTGCGTTATTATTGAAGAAACATGTTCGGCATAGACGAATTTATTAATGGAGAAATGCGGATATCAAAATGATAGAGGCTTGGACCAGATGCTCAAGTACTGGTTCAATTTCCTATCTGTCGGCACTTAAAATGGTTGGGCAATATCCAATGATGATTGTGTGCAATACCTAATGTTGAAGGAAATGGTTCCTCCATTTTCTTGTCTACCATCTTCACTGACTTTGAAAATAATTTATACATACTTATTTATTCAGATATATCCAGATCAACTTATGACACATCGATTAATTCCTAAAAAAAAATTTTCATCAATATTGGTGAAAATTTCATTTAAAGTCAGAACAAAATTTCACAGACTAGTCCCATTAAATTCCCTTGAATCTTTGTAGAAATCAATGAACCATTTTTGTTTTTTTCCCCAAATTTAAGAGGCCCCCACCAAGGACGGAGCTAGGATTTTATTTTTGTGGTAGTGAAAATATGTACTTAAAAAATAAAAAGACAAACTGCTTTGTGAGAATGAAAGATTAAAAAATCTAGCGGTGGCAAGTCTATATAATTCGGGGGTAAAAATTTATTTTCTATATAATAATTGCATTTTTTGAAAACCTTATGGTGGCGACCACCACCACTTGTCCCTCATTGGCTCCCACATCACACATCTAATCAAGGTTTTCACGTGTCCTTGCCATTACAAAATTACTTTAATGATTTGATTAGAGGAGACTAGACTTGATTTTGGAGATAAGTTAAGCTTGTATGAGTGATCCTCATCTGTTGGGAATATTTGGAGTGGATAGCAACATAAAAGGGTCTTGTCATTGTATGCTCACTGGGCACACAATAAACATATACAAAAAAAACACGTATTTCAGTGTATTTTTTGTACTTTTCAATACATTTATAGCTACTTTATATATTTTTCACACATTTCAACACATTTTTTCAACCTCAACATTAACTCACTGACCATATGTTAGTATTTTTCATATAACAAAGCGAACAACAGAAGGTTGAAATGTACCCTATACTGTTGGATAGTTGAAACTGTTTTTTGCCAAGAGTGATTATTAATAAAAACTCAATGAGGGTAGTAGTTTTACAGCTACAAAATACATTCCAAAGGTGTTGGTTGATAAAACTGAACCTGAAAGCTAAAAAATCAAGTACTAAAAACTGAATGCTTAATTTTTTTTTTTAAGTTGAAAAGCTATTTGATAAAAATATCAATAGATGAATTAAATTAGCTCTAATTATTTTAATTGTTTTCATTTAGTTTTATTGATGGATACCATGAGTTAATAATCATGGTGGTGGAGAGATGATGGTAGGTGGTGGTTTTTGGCGGCAGTTGGAAGTGTGGAGGTGGTGGTTGCAACTAAAGTATTTTTATTGATGGATATATATCATGAGTTAATAATCATGGTGGTGGAGAGATGGTGGTTGGTGGTGGTGGTTGTGGCAGCAGTTGGAATGCGGTGGTGGTGGTTGTAATTGAGGTGGTGGGTGGAAGGATGGCAAGGAGTGGTGGTGGTGGAGAGTGGAGAATAGTGGTGGTAGTGGTGACGCAGGTGACATAGTGGTTGTGGTGGTGAGGTAGTGGAGTGGTGATGAGTTGATGGTGATAGTTCGTGAAATGCTAAAATAACTCTGTCAATGTAAGCTTTCAAAACATGCACACACTTAATGCTCCACGTTGCGTACATGAAAATGATAGGGAGAGCTCACTAGCCCAATAAAAAAATCTTTATCTACTATCACTAAGTGCAAGTGGATGATATGAGCACAATTAAATGATGAGATACTGTTGAGTGTGGCTTTAAAATGGTGCTCGCAGCATCTCTGGTCCGAACCAAGGTAATGGTGGTCCGGACCAGCACTCGTGGTACGATTTTGGAGGTTCCAGCAGTGTTCATCCGAAGTTGGTCCAGTCTTGGTCCGGACTTGGTCCGGATGAGAGTTTCCTTGGTCCGAACGAGGGGTCCTGCAACACTCTGATTGATCTCAGTAACCTTGGTCCGGAAGAGCCGGGTCTTGGTCCGGACGAAGGCGACGTACAACAGCTAATTAAAGTGTGTTTTTATCAGTTTTAGGGTTAAGTCAAAACTTGTTTGGAGAGAGAAACCCAGAGAGACTGAGAGAAACATTGAGAGGAGATTGGAGATTGTTATTCTTATTGATTATAGTGGATTGATTCGTCCCTTCCCCCTGTGGATTAGCTACACAGCCTGTGTAGTGAACCACGTAAATCTCTTGTGTTCTTGTGTGTTTGGTTTTCTTGCTTTCCTAGTGTTCTTCATCTTTATTGTTCTTGTTTCTAGATTGATTGTGCTTGCTAGAATAGTTGTGACTTCCGCAGTATTGCACAACAAAGTGGTATCAGAGCTCTTGGTTAGGGTTTCTAGCAGAGTACCCAGTTAGGGTTTCAATCTAGGGTTTCATTACAGATGTCGAATATCAAGTATGAGGTGGAGAAGTTCACCGGTAAGAATAACTTCTCTTTGTGGCAGCGGCGGATGAAGGATATTATGATCCAACAGGGTGCTTAAAGGCTTTAGACGGGAAGACGAAGAAGCTTGCGGAGATGGCAGACAGTGTTTAGGATGATCTTGACGCTAAGGCAACCAGTTCTATTCATCTAAACCTAGGCGATGAAGTTATTCAAAACGTGTTAGACTCAGAGACGGCAGAGGCGATCTGGAAAAAGCTCGAGGGTTTGTACATGAGGAAGAATCTGACCAACAAGCTGTATGTCAAGAAACAGCTGTATGGATTGCAGATGAAGGAAGGTACGAATCTATTAGAACATTTAAATTCCTATAATATGCTGAACTCGCAACTGGTGGGTTTTGGAGTAACACTTGATGAGGAGGATAAGGCTATCATGTTGTTAGCATCACTGCCCCCTTCATATGATCATCTGGTGACTACAGTTATGTATGGGAAGGAAACCTTATCACTCGATTAGGTTACTAGTACCCTTTTGTCTCGTGAGAAGATGAGGATGGATGATAATGTTGATGCAGATCAAGGTCTTTTTGTCTCTAAGCCGCAGTCGAGCCGAGGTAGAAGCAAGTCAAAAGGGAAGAGAGGTTCAAATCGGGAAAGGTCGCAGTCGAGAGGGAAGTCGAACACGAAAAAGGATGTGGAGTGTCACTTTTGTCACAAGATGGGCACTACAAAAATCAATGCAAGGATTTGAAAAATCTTCTTGTAGAGGCAAAAAAGGGGAAGAAGAAGGTGGAATCTGTTAGTGTTGCAAAGGACAAATCAGACAATGATATTGACGCAGATTTACTCTCCGTTTCTTCAGGTAGCAATTTTCTTTCAGAGTCATGGATTTTGGATTCTAGTTGCTCTTACCATATGTGTCCTAATAAGGAGTGGTTTGACAATTATAAGCCCTGCAATGGTGGTACGGTTCTAATGGGTGATGATGCAGTTTGCAAAGCCATTGGAATTGGTACCGTGAAAATTACGATGTTTGATGGAGTTGTGAGGGTCTTAGGGAATGTCAGACACGTGCCTGAACTTAGGAAGAATTTAATCTCTTTGGGAGCATTAGATTCAGCAGGGTGTATGTACACAGCACAAGGTGGAACAATGAAAATTAGCAGAGGAGCTTTGGTGCTAATGAAAGGACAGAAGGTGGGTAATTTGTACAAATTGATTGGGGACACAGTTGTAGGTGGAGTTGCTACTCCATACCTGCAGAATCTTGCACTGATGACACGAAACTTTGGCATATGTGGCTTGGCCATATGGATGAGCGTGGATGTTAGAGCTTCATAAGCGTGACTTGTTGAAGGGGGTCAAGGCGTGCAAGATGGATTTCTGTAAGTATTGCGTGTATGGGAAGCAGCACCGAGTCAGTTTCAATACAGGTGTTCATACAAGCAAGGAAGTTCTTGATTATGTTCATTCAGATGTCTGGAGTCCAGTTACCGTATCTTCTCACAGTGGTGCTCATTACTTTGTCAGCTTCATTGATGAATATTCCAGAAAGGTATCGGTTTATTTTTTGAAGCATAAGTCTGATGTGTTTGCTACGTTTAAAACTTGGAAAGCACAGGTTGAAACTTAGACAGTGAAAAAGATAAAGTATTTCAGAACTGATAATGGGACAGAGTATAGGGAAAAGGAATTTTTGGCCTTCTGCGATTCAGAGGGGATTACTCGACACTACACAGTAAAAAAGACTCCACAGCAAAATGGAGTAGCAGAAAGGATGAACAGAACCTTGACAGAGAGGGCCAGATGTATGCGGTTGAATGCAGGGTTGCTGAAGGTATTTTGGGCAGAGGCAGCCAACACGGCATGTTTTCTCATTAACAAGTCTCCTTCTTCAGCCATTGATTTCAAGATCCCACAAGAGGTTTGGTCAGGTAAACCAGTTAATTTGTCGGATTTGAGAATCTTTGGTTGTCCCGCTTATGTGCATGTGCCGGATAAGGAGAGGTCGAAGCTTGATCCCAAGTCCAAAAAGTGTATCTTTCTTGGGTATGAAAAGGGTGTCAAAGGATACAGGCTCTGGGATCCTGAGGCACGAAAAAGGGTGATCAGTAGGGACGTTGTGTTTGATGAGGCATTTATGTTGAATCGGAATGATGAGACCGAATCTGGGGGGCCAAGGGAGAAATCCGTAGTCGAGGTGGAGCTTGAGGAGCCTGGTTCATTCAGTGATATAGGTGATGTTGATCTTGACCCATAGCAGCAGCAAGAGGAGCCTTACACAGTCACGAAAAGAAGGAAAAAGTGGGTTCACAAACCTCAAGTTCGGTATGGTTTTAAGGACATGGTTAGTTTCGCTTTGGTGGCTGGCAGTGGAGATCCATTGTCTTACAAGGATGCTACAAGCAGTACTGACAACGACAAATGGCCTGTAGCAACGTCAGAAGAGATGGAGTCGCTCCACCAGAATAAGACTTGGGAATTGGTGAAATTGCCTAAGGGGAAGAAGGCCGTTAGCTGCTATTGGGTGTGTCGAAAAAAGGAAGTGTTGTCAGAAAAAGAGGGTGAAAAGTATAAGGCTCGGTTAGTTGCTAAAGGTTATTCACAGAAGGAAGGAGTGGACTATGATGAGATTTTTTCACCTGTTGTGAAGCACACTTCTATCCGTGTAATTTTGGCGATGGTTGCGATGCATGACATGGAGTTAGAGAAACTTGATGTTAAAATTGCTTTCCTCCATGGAGACTTAGACGAGCAGATTTACATGCAACAACCCGAAGGCTTCAAGGAACCTGGTAAGGAGGAGTATGTGTGTTTGTTGAAGAAGTCATTGTATGGCTTGAAGCAGTCTCCCAGGCAGTGGTACAAATGCTTTGATTCATTCATGGTGTCGCATGGGTACACGCGCTGTGAGTATGACTGTTGCATATACTATCATGTCCTTTTAGATGGTTCTTATGTTCTACTTGCTTTATATGTTGATGACATGCTAGTAGCAACAAAAAGCAAGCAAGAAATTGGGAAGTTGAAGTCAATGTTGAA
Organism: Vaccinium darrowii; assembly: GCA_020921065.1. Lineage (NCBI taxonomy): Eukaryota > Viridiplantae > Streptophyta > Magnoliopsida > Ericales > Ericaceae > Vaccinium > Vaccinium darrowii. The sequence goes on along the minus strand of CM037158.1, from coordinate 28,855,881 downwards.
CAATGAATCTGACATGAAAGATCTTGGAGCTGCCAAGAAGATTCTTGGGATTGAAATTCACCGTGACAGAAGGGCTGGTTAATTGAGGTTGTTTCGGAGTCGTGATTTGCAGAAGGTGTTGAAGAGGTTCAACATGCAAGATTCTAAGTCTGTAAGTACCCCGCTTGCGGCTCACTTCAAACTTTCTGCCAAGATGAGTCCTAGTTCAGAGGATGAGATAAAGCGCATGAAGGAGGTGCCCTATGTGAATGTAGTTGGGTGGCTCATGTATCTGATGGTGTGTACAAGACCAGACATATCGCATGCAGTTAGTGTGGTCAGCAGGTATATGGCAAACCAGGGAAAGGAGCATTGGAATGCAGTTAAATGGGTTTCAAAATATCTCGTGGGCACTCGTGATCTGAGGATAGTGTTTGATCAGAAAGAGGCTTTAGAAGACGTGGTGGGCTATGTGGATTCAGATTATGCTGGGAATCTCGACTCTCGTAGGTCGATGACAGGGTATGCATTTATGTTTTTCGGAGGTCCCGTCTGTTGGAAGTCTACTCTTCAGGATACAGTGGCTTTATCGACTACAGAGGCAGAGTACATGGCAGTGGCTGAGGCAGCGAAAGAAGAAGTTTGGCTTAAGGGGTTGGTTAGCGAACTTGGTTTCATGCAGGATAGTGTGTTACTGCATTGTGACAGCCAGAGTGCAATTCACTTGGCGAAGAATCAAGTATACAGCGCAAGGACAAAGCATATTTATGTGCGGTATCACAGGATTCGGGAGTGGTTAGCATCAGGTGACCTAACTTTGTCAAAGGTTCACACTGATGAGAGTGCGTCTGATATGTTGATGAAGCCGGTTCCGAGGGAGAAGTTTGAGCGTTGCTTGAACATGCTCCATGTTCTCCGTTATTGATTGAGGACTTAAGGGTGGAACACTCATACCCGCAAAGGGAGTGCAGCTAGGGGTTACATCAAGCTTTTCTTCAGGATGGTTCAGTTTGAAGCCAAGGTGGAGATTTGTTAAGTGTGGCTTCAAAATGGTGCTTGCAGCATCTCTGGTCCAGACCAAGGTAATGGTGGTCCAGACCAACACTCGTGGTACGATTCTGGAGGTCCCAGCAGTGTTCGTTCGAAGTTGGTCCAATCTTGGTCCGGACTTGGTCCGAACGAGAGTTTCCTTGGTCCGGACGAGGGGAAAAACTCACGAAGTTTTTTCCTTACTCTTGTGAGATCAAACCCTCTTCGAATGGAGCGACCTCGATCCTGCAATACGAGCAAACAGTCAGAGCACCCCTGCCTCTAGGCGGCAAGGGCCCTCCGATGCTTAAGTTAGTGTTGACGATCTGGAGGATAAGCAAAACGAGTGTGCATGTATGAGAATGGGTTTTTCGCATACCTCTAGTGTTTCGGTGTCATCTGTTTATATAGTCAATTCACTTGTATTTACGTTCCTTGTGGAATTCTTCTCTGTATGGAATCCTTCAGAGCCTAGGATTCTTCCTTATTGGGCAGCTTATTCTATATGATTCTATATCCTTATCTGATAAGGATACTTGCCAAGCTGACCGCATATTGCTCGTTCGGAACTTTACCCTACATGGAAGTTTGTTCCTTACATTTGGTAAGCTAACTGGCTTTCCATCTCTGAGTAGATTTGTGTGTATCTTTGCGAGCTCGATTGATTCTGGGAATATCTTCGAATATTCCTTCCTTTTATCTTTATAAGGCAAGTCTGCTACTAGGGTTCGTCCGCATTGGGCCGTTCCATCCGAGTTAGCTGACGAATAGTTATTGCTGGATTATGGGCTTAGGGATCATCGGCGTATTATTCCGTGTTACTTTCCTCGTGTATGTCACGTGGCAGCTCTGGACGAGCTATTCTGTTCGTCTTCCGTAGCCTTTGGAAAATACCCCACACATATCGAGGACTTAAGGGTGGAACACTCATACCCGTAAAGGGAGTGCAGTTGGGGGCTACATCAAGCTTTTCTTCAGGATGGTTCAGTTTGAAGCCAAGGTGGAGATTTGTTGAGTGTGGCTTCAAAATGGTGCTCGCAGCATCTCTGGTCCAGACCAACACTCGTGGTCCGATTCTGGAGGTCCCAGCAGTGTTCGTTCGAAGTTGGTCCAGTCTTGGTCTGGACTTGGTTCGGACTAGAGTTTCCTTGGTCCGGACGAGGGTTCCTACAGCACTCTGATTGATCTCAGTAACCTTGGTCCGGACGAGCCGGGTCTTGGTTCGGATGAGCCGAGTCTTGGTCCGGACGAAGGCGACGTACAATAGCTTATTAAAGTGCGCTTTTATCAGTTTTAGGGTTAAGTCAAAACTTGTTTGGAGAGAGAAACCCAGAGAGACTGAGAGAAACATCGAAAGGAGATTGGAGATTGTAATCCTTATTGATTATAATGGATTGATTCGTCCCTTCCCCCCGTGGATTAGCTACACAGCCTGTGTAGTGAACCACGTAAATCTCTTGTGTTCTTGTGAGTTTGGTTTTCTTGCTTTCCTAGCGTTCTCCATCTTTATTGTTCTTGTTTCTAGATTGATTGTGCTTGCTAGAATAGTTGTGACTTCCGCAGTATCGCACAACAGATATGATACAAACAAGTGAGAGAGACAAAGTATTGCTTAACAAGGAATCAATCAAAGTCATGGTGTCCACATGTTCCTAACGCATCCTCTTATCAAGAAGTACCACTCTAAGATATCCACCGTGTCCACATCCACTCACACATGTACCTATCCGTCATTCTTATTAAAATCAATTTTCCTTTCTCTTTCACCATGTCCATATCCAACCATTAATCAAAATACAATTCCCAAACTGAATTTCATGGGCCTCGTGTACCCTCGCCGAGTTTTGTGGGTCTCGTGTACCCCTACCAAGTTTCTCAGGCCTCGTGTACCCCTACCAAGAGACACACCAAATGGTGGCTCAAGTGATCACATTCCAGTTCCATTTCCATTCACATAATCAACATACTCAAGTGTCCTTATTCATTTTCTCAAACTATCAGTTAACTCACAATGTGTCAACACTTGCTACAACGCATTCTTGTGACTTGTGTCTAACGAGTGTCCAACACTAACCTATTTTCAACAACCAAATGTTCATTTCAAGCTATGTGTGTGACAAGGGAAGTCTATGTACGATTACAAGTGTTTGACGCGAAACGCGGCAATAAGTGCCAAACAAGTACCAAGGGAGGAACCCGAACCAAAACAAAACAAAGGAAGTAATAAAACAAAATGCCCAGGTGGAAATTCCAGCAACCAAAGATTTTGACAGGTTTTTCCCAAAAGATGGAATTTCAACCCAAAACTCAATTGTGGGGTCCAAACTCGAATTTTTACGGTATAAATCATCAAATATGAATAAAAAGGGATAGAGGCATTAGCTAAACAATGGATTCCACAATAATAACCATGAATCAAAAGGTAATTTGTTTCATAACGCTGGTGGGTTTTCAAAAGAACCAAAAGATACAAGTTCAATCAAGTCACATTTACAACAAGATCAAGCCCAACCAAAAATGCAAAACCCTAGCTTCTCCTAGCAACCCCAATCGAGAAGCAAGCTCTTAGAGTGAAATCAAAGCAACTCAAGCTTCCTAACGCGTGTACATGATGGATTTGTGTCTGGATCTTGTTGGAATTTGAGCGTGGGGGAATAATTTGGAGGATTTGTGGAAGAAATCTGGGAGTGGAGTGAGCGAAAGAGGGGTGCCGGCTGTAGACACCCCAATTTTGATAACTTGTGCATCCCCAATGATGACAAGAACACGCGAAACATACCTTGGAACGGATACTTGAGTCGGATGGATCAAAAGAGCCAAAAAACCAAACCTACCCGAACCGTACGGCCCAAAACCCAGAACCGTACGGCCTGAAATTCTATTTGCACCGTGCGGTGTTACCATGTGCCCCGTACAGCACAACTTTGACGCCGTACCACATCCTTGTCCCATCAACTGGATTCCCGCGATTGCTCAGCACCTCAGAAACGAATGATGATATTCGTCCAATGATGATATTCCTCTAGCGGCTCATCTTCGTCTATAAAATCCAACCCCGTCCGAACGGTTTCAAGAGTTCAATCAGAAGACCACATCAAAAGAGAAACCCGAATTCCTCCCGTACGAATTAGTTGAAAAATCCCAGTGATACCGCTACCATTTTTGAGAATTCGTTGCTGTGCTTATACTCATTCACTAACCAAACCTCACCTTCGCATAAACCCAGAAGCCTAGTAGCTATTTCCCGCAACCAATCCATCCGATTTAATCCGTTCAGTTCTGTTTCAAGGTACAAAAAAAAAACTTCGTTGTCAAATTGCAATCTTCTGAGGGGGTCTCCATCGGCTTGAGGGGAGATCCGTAGCTCTTCCTTGAGCCCAAACGGAGATGTTTCAACAAGGTTCGAGTCTCTCGGGTAAGCATCACGCGACATTATCCATTGTAGCGGGAAGCCGTCTCTAAAAACGAGGTACATTTATCCACCAAAACCATTTCCTAAGCCTGTTTTGATCAACAAATAATGTGGTTTTTATACCGAAAACAAAGTTGGTTTCAATCGGATAAAAATGAGAATTTTTGAAAAATATACTGCATAGAGGCGCCGTACGGCATCCCCTTGGCACTGCGCGGTGTGATTTTGGACACCGTACGGTGTCACTGGAAAAACATTTTTGATACTCTGTTTTCTGAAATCCGATGCTCTGTTTTCGTAAAAACCAGGAAGGTTTAATTACAAATGACCCCCTTTACTTCATATTTTTGCGCTTATATCCCCTCTTGGTTGATTTCCTTGCGTTTATATATTTGATTACGTGTTGTTTAATTTGTGATCGTTGTTTATTTCTTTCAAAAGCATGTTATTATTTTATACATTGTTTATGTGTTATAAAGTTTTCAATAAAACATTTTCAAAGGACAATCCCACAAAGATTTAGTAAAGACCGAAAAATTTCGGGAATGCGGGGTGCATTTTTTAAACGAAACCTTCCCCGTGGGTAACCTGGCTCCTGAACCCAAATCTCTATTTTTCGCAGATCAAACCCTTTTTTCAGCGGCACAAGAGTCATTATTTTTCTAAACGGTTTCTCGGGTACCTAACATTTTCCAAAAATTAAACCCCGGGTGGCAATTCTAAATTTTTCCTTTTCCCGAATCGCCCCTTTTTGACAAACACAACCAAAACAGGTGGACACATGCCTGCCGAAACGAGCGTCCACAAAATGGCGACTCCGCTGGGGATCGATATTTTTTAAATTAGTCTTTATTTTGACATTTTACACTTGTAAAACGACGCTTCGAAAGCTTGACACCAAGTACGTGCTTCACGCTGTACTAGAAAGGATTGATGTCAGGGTGAAAGCCTGATCAGTCTGGACTGGAGCTTTCCCGGTTGTTTGCTTGAGTAAAATTTCAAGGTCTTGATTAATTTAAAAAGCGAGCCAAACTTGAAATATATTTGTGGGATTTTTGAAAACATTTTATTGTTAAACTTTTGCATTGCACGTGCATGGTTACTAGCCTCGCCGCTGCCTCCTGGTTACCCTACCCAGCCTGCTGGTGTTAGGACATCCCAGGATTCTCGGCAACCTTGGACAATGATGAGTCAGTCTGCCGTTACTACCCTTGCCACGTCAGTATTCTTGGCTCAGGGGAGGCAAATATTGGCTCTAGTCTGGGGAACCTCCTCAAACCAAAACCGGTCTTTGCATATAGATAATCCTAGAACTTTCCAACCTAAGATAGGAACCCACAGGGTAGGATTTCGTGATATATCCTGCTATGTGCTTACTGTTTTCCTATACCCTGTCAACATGCTGCATGTTTACCGCTTTTCACACATACCATGCTACCTGTCTACCGCTTTTTGTGTATACTGTTGTCATTTTGCATGCATACACAAGTTAGATTGACCCTAGGTTTCACTTCACTTACCTTAAGGATTGTCCCGATAATCTATGGTTAGGCCGAATACCAAAAAAAAAAAAAATCCCATTTTTTCAAAAAAAAAACATCTGCAAGTAGACTCCGCTTTTCTCCAAATAAAACCAGTACTCCTCTTATCAAAAAACAATGGCTGACCAACCAAGCAACAAAAGACTCAAGTCTACCTTCTCTACTCACTACAACGCCCCTGTCTGGATCATTGAAGAAGACGAATCCCCCAAGCCTGAAGAAAAGACCCTTGAAGGTGAAAAGCTCTACAAATGGGTTGACCAGGTCATTGAGCCCAATCAGTGGAACAGCACTGAAAGCCATTCGGGCTGGAAGTTTCACATCACCCCAGACAATGGCCTGAACATGCTCCCAGACAAGATCATTGTCATGTATGAAGAAAATGATGAAGACTTCTGCCCCATGCCACCAATCAAGTACTTTGATGAATGGGGCAATCCGGTGTACTACTTTGCTGATCCAGTCACTGGCCACAAGTACTGGGACGAATGCAACTGTGATGGCTGCTACGAGGATTACCTTCTCAACAATGAAAGCATATCCCCCCACCAGCTCCAGGAACAACATGCTAAGGAGGAACAGCCGGAAGAGGAAGCCAAGGCCCGTAAGGGAAAGTAGAAGCTCGGTGAAGCTAGTTCGCCATCCACCCCGGTCATCCCAACTTATCCCATCCCGTGAAGCCACTACCTAAACAAGTTGAAGCACACGCTATAGTCAGATCTAATCCAGCCGTCGAGGGCTCTTTTAGGAATAAAATCAACATCAGTTGCCTAGTCTGAACGTCGAGTCTGTTGCAGTTGCTTATCGAGTCTGTTGTTGTTTCCTGTACGGGTTATTTACCGAGTCTGTAATGACCTGTACTTTGTTTATCGAGTCTGTTTTTCGTCTAATGGAACTCTTTCTGTATCACTCCACACTTGAGTGATCAATGAAAAGATACATCTTTTCATAAAAATTTGGGAGCCAATATGCAGTCTCGAACTACGTTACGCCTGATTCCCCTCCAGGGGGATACGTAGGCAACCTCGGTCCGGCGTTGTATTCAGCAAAATTAGAGAAAATTGGGACAATCTCACATCATGCATCATTCATCCATGTAAATAGACTGCATGTACAGCATGAATATTTGGTTCATACCATCAGTACATAACCATTGGCAAAAACAAGAACACTTTTGCACTTGATTGGGCTCGAACTCCCACAACAGCGATTAATTCGAACTGAGTCAAGAGCAGAACAGTCAGCTAGCTTTCCAGTCATGACAAGAAACATGAAACAGACTAGAGAAGACCGAGGTTCACATTCTCAAAGAAGCTTTGGAAGATCAACGAGCCGCTAACAGCAAGCAAATGGGCCAGATGATGATCCTAATTCAGGACATTAATTCCCCGATTGCCTTCTAGGGAATCATCAAATAATCACCCAAAGATGGCAGCCCATGATGGCCAGGTGGCCAACTGAGGAATCAGTTCAGAAGCAAGAAAAGATCGGCTATAGGCATTGACATGGAAAAAATGTGCATACTTCCCTGATGCCCAAACTGCCTGACAAGCTCAAGCCAATTGATTGGGACAAATTTGCTGGGAGCGGTGATCCGAAGGCACACCTGCAAACATACGTGGACCTTATCCATGTCTGATGTAGAGAAAAAATGTCATGGCTCAGATGTTCGAGCAAATCCTGACAGGATCTGCACTCCGTTGGTTTCTGAACTTGGACAATTCAAGAGAAGACCTGGGAGGACATTGAGGCAGCCTTTGTGGCTCAATACAACTACAACATCCAACTGGAAATGACCATTTGTGAGCTAGAATCTACAAAAATTGAGAGACAAATGGTTTTGAATTCATGTTATTGGATAAAATAAACTCTAGGGATCACCCGTTTGGTGTCCCTGGCCATGGGTGTACGGAGCCCGCGAAATCCGGCAGGGGTGTACGGAGCCCATGAAATCCGGCAGGGGTGTACGGAGCCCGTGAAATCCGGCAGAGGGATACTTCCCTAGTAAAAATTGATGGATGTTTGTTTTATGAAATGTTGGTTATGATCTTTTCGGATTCATTTGACATATTTGGCAAAATTGATTTTTGATATGCGAAAAATGAGGATTTTGGCGACTACTTGAACTTTAGTTGGATACTTGAGATTGTTTTGGAAAAACTTGGACACGTTTTGGACACTTGGATACGCTTGGGTTATCTCGTGGTCGAATTGTAGCCTTCCGTTCATTGTTAACCCTGTACATTGGTCATGTCCATTACCATACTCATTCATTATGCATGTATCATGTTTATACACCTAGCGTTGGTAGAGTAGTTTTCCTACGAGCTAGTGAGCTCACCCTATCTTTCCCAGGTACACGGCATGGAGCATGAGATCGGATGCTTATGGAGTGATGCATTATGTGAAGCTTATGCATGCATGAAGATATATATATATATATATATATTTTATCTCAAGTATTGTATTTTGATGAATGACAATGTAACTTTTGGTTATTCAATCTTTTGACAATTTGGACTTATGTAATAACTCTTAAACTCTATACTTATGCTTTGGGATTTGGTTTTCGTTGTTAGAACTTATTGACCGTTTTCAGTGTGAAGGTAATATTTTGACTTTGACTATTCAAGGGAAAAATGTATGACTTTGGTCCTGTCCCACGTGGATTTTATTATATTTTAGTTTTGATAAAAATGAGGGCGTGACAGTTGCAGTTGCTTATCGAGTCTGTTGTTGTTTCCTGTACGGGTTATTTACCGAGTCTGTAATGACCTGTACTTTGTTTATCGAGTCTGTTTTTCGTCTAATGGAACTCTTTCTGTATCACTCCACACTTGAGTGATCAATGAAAAGATACATCTTTTCATAAAAATTTGGGAGCCAATTTGCAGTCTCGAACTACGTTACGGCCTGATTCCCCTCCAGGGGGATACGTAGGCAACCTCGGTCCGGCCGTTGTATTCAGCAAAATTAGAGAAAATTGGGACAATCTCACATCATGCATCATTCATCCATGTAAATAGACTGCATGTACAGCATGAATTATTTTGTTCATACCATCAGTACATAACCATTGGCAAAAACAAGAACACTTTTGCACTTGATTGGGCTCGAACTCCCCAACAGCGATTAATTCGAACTGAGTCAAGAGCAGAACAGTCAGCTAGCTTTCCAGTCATGACCAAGAACACTGAACAGATAGAGAAGACCGAGGTTCACATTCTCAAAGAAGCTTTGGAAGATCAACGAGCCGCTAACAGCAAGCAAATGGGCCAGATGATGATCCTAATTCAGGACATTACTTCCCGATTGCCTTCTAGGGAATCATCAAATAATCACCCAAAGATGGAAGCCATGATGGCCAAGGTGGCCAAACTTGAGGAATCAGTTCAGAAGCAAGAAAAGATCGGCTATAGGCATTGACATGGAAAAACTGTGCATATTCCCTGATGCCAAACTGCCTGACAAGCTCAAGCCAATTGATTGGGACAAATTTGATGGGAGCGGTGATCCGAAGGCACACCTGCAAACATACGTGGGTACCTTATCCATGTCTGATGTAGAGAAAAATGTCATGGCTCAGATGTTCGAGCAAATCCTGACAGGATCTGCACTCCGTTGGTTTCTGAACTTGGACAATTCAAAGAAGAAGACCTGGGAGGACATTGAGGCAGCCTTTGTGGCTCAATACAACTACAACATCCAACTGGAAATGACCATTTGTGAGCTAGAATCTACAAAAATGGGAAAGAACGAATCTTTTGCCGACTTTGTCAAGCGCTGGAGAGGGAAGGCTTCACAGATGATGGACAGGCACACAGAAAAAGAGCAAATGAGGATTATCACTCAGAACTTGGAACCAGATTTTTCTAAACACCTGGTGGTCTTTCAAACCTCCGCTGACTTCAAAACCTTTTATGAAGCTGGCCTTGCAGTTGAAGACGCAATTCGCACTGGCATATTTGACAAAGGAGAATCTGTTTCTCGGCCTAAGCGAGTCTACTCTGATAACAGCAATACCCTTTTCGGACCAAACACCTACTGTGTGGGGTATTTTCCAATAAATACTAAAGACGAACAGAGTAGCTCATCCAGGGCTACCACGTGACATGCACGAGGAAAGGGACACAGAATAGTATGCCGACGACCAAAAAGTCCATAATTCAGCAAGTACCCAAGTCTACCTGCTCGTCGGACAACGCGAAAGAAACGACCCGATACATGAGAAACCCTAGTAGCAGCCTTCCCTTGTGAAGATAAGGAAAGGAGGAAATATTCGAAGAGATTCCCAGAATCAATTGAGCTTGTGAAGATAAGCACAATCTTACTCAGAGATGGAAAGCAAGTCAACTTACTAAATAAGGAGCGAACTCCACGTAGAGTAAAGCTCCAGACGAGCAATATGCGGCCATCTTGGCAAGAATCCTTATCGAATAAGGATACAAAATCATGCAGGCTATGCTGCCCAATAAGGAAGAATCCTAAGCTTGGAAGGATTCCATACAGAGAAGAAATCCACAAGGAATGTAAATGCAAACTAATCGCCTATATAAGAAAAGGACTCCTAAATACTAGAGGTATGAAAAAACCCACTCTCGCACATATACACTCGTTTCAGTTATCCTCCAGTTCATCAATACTAACTTAGCCATCGAAGGGCCCTTGCCGCCTAGAGGCAGGGGTGCTCTGACAGTTTGTCTATGCTGCAGGATCGAGGTCGCTCCATTCGAAGAGGATTTGATCTCATAAGAGCAAGGAAATAACTTTGTGAGTTTTTCCCCTCTTACACCTACAACCCAGCTCAGGCCAGTTCCTCTAATCTCAAACCAGTCAAAACTGAACCAGTTAACCAGATAGCCACCCAGTCATCCCCTGTCCAAAGCACCTTCCAGCCAAGAAGAAAATTTTACCAGTTCCCTTTCCCTCTTACCACCGTCTACAAAAAGCTCCTTGAGAAAAATGCCATCAAGCCTCTTGATCCACCCAAAGAACTTCTTGCAAATCACAACCCGAAATGTCTACTGTGGCTACCACCAGATGCCCGGCCATCATACCAACAATTGTATCCGCCTCAAACACCTAGTCCAAGACTTGGTTGATGATAGAACCATCCCAATTCCCAAACAAAAACCCAATACCATTTCCAATCCCTTGCCTAACCACAAGCAAAACATCCAGACCAACCACATATCCCTCAGCTCCACTTCAAAAAGCCAAAGCCCTGCTCAATTCAATCCAAGCCTGTACATCGTGCTGATCACTGAACCGAAACCTTTTGTACCTATGTCAGAAGACCCAGAGGTCTGTGCCATTAGAACTTTTGAACAAAAGCCTAAACTCAAATGGGGTGACCTTGCTAAAGAAGAAGAATGGGCCATGAATGATCAAGAATGGGAAGATTCCCAACAAACATTGTTCGGTTCTTTGCTAATCTCTCGGGACCCAAGCCAATACATTGTCCCCGAATATCATAACAAGCCAGTTGTTTGCATACCAGAAGGTCTCAGTATCAGCCAAGTTGAAGAGACAACAATCTGTGTCAACCCTCTGAATGCAGTTTCACCTGCAGCCTTGTTTGGGGAATCTGAAAATTATGGAGAGCTCCGATGCAACTTTTTAAGATCTCCACTTCTCGAAGAAGAGAATCAGCAAGTCGTCGAAATTGTCTTCGGCGATTACAATTGGTTCCCTCAGGCATAGATTATCGGAGAATCTCTCCCACGGCCATCCGCGCCATTTCTACAAACTCCCAACGTATCGGTTCTAGTCGCCGATCCCCAGATAACCACGTGTAACGAGGACGAAGTTATCGACATCCGAGTCGGTAATAACGAAGTATGGACATTCAATAAATCCACGCTAGACCAGTCTTTCTGGCAAGATTCAGACGTAGCAAATCTGAAGACAAAATTGGAAACGGTTAATATCAACAGTCAGGAAACTCCAGGCAATTTGATAGATTTATGGTCTGAAGATCAACATGAAAAATAGAAGAAGGAAGCCATCAAAACTGGCAAGCGCAAAGTCGGTGAAGGATTTGCAGATTTCTAGGGTGAAAACCAACAACTCTGGGAGGATACGGTCAATCGAATGACGAGAAGCGGCCAAATCTACCAACCGGCCAACCTTCAAAGAAACATTCCATACCAAACTTAGCCAGAACAATTTATCTGGGATGACCCCATTCAGGAAAATTTGTCTCCGGCCAAGCCAGAAGTCACTACTCAACCACCTCAAAGGAACCGAGCAACAGCGGAAGACTTGGTTCAGAAACAGCTTGAAAGAACTCCAGCATCAGTCTCAATTTGGGGACTACTCTCTTCCTCCCGGGAACATCGTCAAAAGTTGATTAAAACTTTGTCCAACATGGAAGTACCACCTGATACTCCCCTGGAAACCATGGTCGCATTACTCACTCCAGCTCGCGCAAAACACGTCGTTGTCTTTACTGAGAAAGATTTACCACCAGAAGGAGCTGGCCACAACAAACCTTTGCACATCACTCTCAAATGCATGGGAAAATGGGTCCCGGTCGTTCTGCTTGACAACGGATCTGCTCTAAACGTATGCCCTCTGCGGACAGCCTACTGCCTGGGTTTCAAGAACAAAGACTTTCAGCCTTCTAATCTAGGAGTGCGCGCATATAAGAACACGCGCAGAGATGTAGTGGGAATAATCCAGGTGGAAGTGGTAATTGAAGACTTCAAAACGGATATCGAGTTCCATGAACTCGACATCCGTTCATCTTTTAACCTGTTGCTGGGCAGACCTTGGCTCCATCGATCAGATATCATGGCAGTCCCTTCTTCTCTACACCAGAAAGTCCAACTCGGTCTGACTACGGGAACTTTAACCATTCATGGAGATTCAAGGATCCGTCCCCATGTCCCCGACAATGCACCACTACTTGAAATAACTCATAGAGAAGAAGATGTCGCTTTCGGTGGTTTCTCTTTCGACACTTCAGGATCAGTCCTTACTGTCAAGATGGATGAAGATTTCTCAATCAGCTCCACTACTTTGGAAATGATGAAAAAGATGGAACACCTGCCCGGCCTGGGCTTAGGTCTGCACAATCAAGGGATGGCTGAATTCCCCAAGTTTCCAATAAATAACCACCGCTTTGGTCTCGGTTATGAGTCAACTAACGGCGAACCAAGAAAAGGAAAGAAGATGCAAGCTGGTGCCAAGAAGAAGCCTATTCAGTTTGTGAAAGCTTCAGAAGCTATCTATCAAGGAGAACCGAAACCATTCTGGGATATGGAAACAAGCACTAAGCTGCCAGGCTTCGAAATCTTTGCGAACGATACTTGGGACAGTGATGATGAAGCAGAGAAGAGGGAAGAGCTGGTTAAGGCACTCCAAGTTGACTGGATTGAAACTCTTGACTCAGCGAATCTCCAATCGCTGTTTGGGGAGGAAAGCCTGCTAGGTGTAGAAGAGGACGAGCCTGCTGCGATGCTATTTGATATAAAGTCTGATTTGGAGCTTGCCGAGGAGGTAGAGTTAATGATGCTGAGCCAAGATGCCCTTGGAGATGTTACTACACTCATTGTGGATGCAAATGGAGTTTATAAAAACTGCACTTTTGTACCTAGGGTCACTTACATTAACACTGAATTTGGGTCAGAATCTGAGTCTAGCACTGAGTCTGAGTCTGACCCCAAACATGTATATGTCATTCCCTCGCGTCATCACTTTTCTTTTGAATTCGAGTCCACCTTCATGTATCACGCCCCTCGGGCCCCCGCATTTGCTATCAATGAAGTAGACTTTGCTTATCTTGCTGTATCCGAAATAAATTGTGTTGACCCCGATGATGAAGAGATTGAATTCGAGGAAGAAATTCTAGAAGAACTTCGATCTCTAATCAGAAGGGAAGACGAAAGGCATGCTCAACCTATAAAAGAAGAAATTATTTCTATAAATTTGAAAGATGAAAGCAATCCGCGCATGGTTCAAATTGGTTCTAGACTATCTTCAGAAGAATTCAAAGCCCACTTGGATCTCCTGAAAAATTCGAGGATGTTTTTGCATGGTCACACGTAGATATGCCTGGTATCGACCACGAGATTGTGGAGCATCGAATCCCGCTTTATCCGGATACGAAGCCTGTCAAACAGAAACTAAGGAAGATGAGGCCTGACTGGGTGTTGGAAATCAAGAAGGAAATTCAGAGGTAGATAGACGCTGGGTTCCTGATGGTAACAGAATACCCACAATGGGTTGCAAACATCGTTCATGTCCCTAAGATGAACGAAAAGATTCGAGTCTGCGTAGATTTCAGGGATCTGAACAAGGCCAACCCTAAGGATGATTTCCCATTGCCGCACATAGATGTACTTGTGGACAATACTGCAGGGCATGCACTCCTCTCCTCTCTTTCATGGATGGCTTCTCGGGATACAATCAGATTCTCATGGCTCCCGAAGACCGTGAGAAAACTACTTTCACCACAGAGTGCGGCACTTACTATTACAGGGTCATGCCCTTTGGGCTGAAAAATGTTGGGTCGACCTATCAGAGGGCAGCCACAATGTTGTTGCATGACATGATCCACAAAGAAGTCGAAGTTTACGTGGATGACATGATTGTCAAAGCCAACGAAAAGGAAGAGCATTTACCAGCCCTCAGGAAATTCTTCGAAAGGATTTGCAAGTACCGGTTGCGTCTCAATCCTGAGAAATGTACGTTTGGTGACACAGCTGGAAAGATGTTGGGATTCATGATCACTACACGAGGAATCGAGATAGATCCTTCCAAGATCAAGGCTATTCTCAAAATGGAGCCATCACGGACAGAAAAGGAAGTACGAAGCTTTTTCAGAAAAATTTAGTTTATCAGCAGATTCATCGCCAAGTTAACCTCAACTTGCGAGCCCATGTTTCGATTACTCAAGAAAGGTGTGTCATTTAAATGGGACGACAAATGCCAGAAAGCTTTTAAAACCATCAAGAATTATCTTCAGAGCCCTCCAGTGCTGATGCCACCAACGCCGGGGCAACCCCTCATTATGTACTTATCTGTCACCTCATCAGCAATGGGATGCATGCTCGCACAAGAAGGCGAAGGCGGGAGTGAGAAAGCAGTCTACTACATCAGCAAGAAGATGGCAGGATGTGAGGAACGATACTCCTCCCTAGAGAAAGTCTGCTGGGCTTTGATATGGGCTTCCAAGAAACTGAGACACTATATGCTAGCCTACTCGGTAAGGCTGATCTCTCGAATAGACCCTCTCAACTACCTATTCGAGAAACTAGCATTGACAGGTAAGTTGGCACGCTGGTTGCTTCTTTTAGCTGAATTCGACATCAAATACGTAACTCGCAAATCTGTGAAAGGAAGAGCTGTCACTGAATTTCTGGCCGATCATCCAGTAGAAGGTCCAGAAGACGTGAGGTTCAAATTTCCTGATGAAAATGTCATGATCACAGCCAATGATGTATGGTTGCTATACTTTGATGGGGCAGCTAACCAGAAAGGATTCGGGATTGGGATTTTGCTTATCTCACCAGGAGGGTCACACATCCCTCTTGCTTTCAAGCTAAACTTTGAGGTCACCAACAATCAATCTGAATACGCGGCATGAATCGTGGGGATGGAAGCTGCCCTCGAAATTGGAGCCAAAAGATTAGAAGTGATTGGAGATTCCAACCTGGTGGTTTCACAAGCAAATGGCGACTGGAAGGTCAAGGAAGACAAGTTGAAGCCTTACCACAAGGACCTTGACGATTTGATCCATCGATTCCAAGTTGTCACTTTCACTCATGTGCCCAGATTAAACAACCGATTTGCCGATGCCTTGGCAACATTAGCGTCAATGATAGAGATACCTAACGGAGTCAAGCTTCGACCAATCATGATTGAACACAGGGACAAACCCATTTATGAGTACGTCATGGCTATTGATGAGCCTGATGATGGTCTTCCTTGGTACCACGACATCAGGAACTTCATCAAGAAAGATGAATATCTGACTGGATCAGACAAGAAAGATCAGATCGCTCTCCGAAAGTTAGCTTCTCATTATATTATCTGCGGGGGCAGGCTATACCAAAGATCCCACTGCGAAATGCACAAGTTATGTGTGAATGGTGAAGAAGCAACCAGAATCATGGAAGAAGTACACAACGGAGTCTGTGGCCCTCACATGAACAGTATAATGCTCGCCAAGAAGATTTTTGCGACAAGGATATTACTGGTCTACCATGGAAACCGAGTGCGTCGAGTATGCAAGATGGTGTCACAAATGTCAAATTCATGCCAATCTCATACACGTACCACCGTCAGAGCTGCATTCTATGACTTCACCCTGGCCTTTCTCCACCTGGGGCATCGATGTCATCGGCAAAATCACCCCGGCTGCTTCAAATGGAAACAAATTCATCCTAGTTGCTATTGATTATTTCACCAAATGGGTTGAGGCTGCCTCCTACACTACTCTCACAGCGGTTCAGGTCGCTCATTTCATCAAGCAAAACATCATTTACAGATATGGAGTACCTCACGCATTTGTGTCTGATAATGGTGTTCACTTCAAGGGTAGAGTCGCGGAAGTTCTCGAAGATTTTGGGATCCAGGTCCACAAGTCAATTGTCTACCGGCCACAAACCAATGGAGCTGTGGAAGCTGCCAACAAAACCATCAAATCAATACTGGAAAGAACCATTCAGTCTACAAGAAACTGGCATGAACAGCTGCTGTTAGCGCTTTGGGGATACCGGACATCCATCCGTACTCCGAACAGGGGCAACACCCTACTCTTTGGTTTACGGTATGGAAGCCGTTCTCCCTATTGAACTTGAGGTACCATCTCTGAGGGTCATGATAGAAGCTGACATCAAAGAAGCTGAATGGCAAAGCACGAGATTCGAAGAACTCAAGCTGTTTGATGAGAGAAGGCTCAAAGCCTTGTATCACGTTCAAGGGTATCAACGCCAAATCGCCCGCGCTTTTCACAAGAAAGTCAAGTCCAGGAATCTGCAAGAAGGAGACATGGTTCTGAAGGAGATCCGGACTCCGATTTTTTATCTGCGCAGGAAATTTCGGCCAAAGTGGGCAGGGCTATACATCATCAAGAAAATCTTGTCTGGAGACGCAACTCAGCTCATCGATCTCGACGGCAATGAATTCTCTACATTGGTCAACACGGATTAGCTCAAGCGATACTACCCCTGCAGGGCTATACATCATCAAGAAAATCTTGTCTGGAGACGCAACTCAGCTCACCGATCTCGACGGCAACGAATTCTCTACATTGGTCAACACGGATCAGCTCAAGCGATACTACCCCTGAGAGAAGCTCGTTGGACTGAAAACCGCAAGGGCGGGCACTGCCAGGAAAAAATTAGAGCAAGTCTGCTAAGTCAGAAACCCACATTGGGTGGCTTAGGCAAAATTCAAGACAAATCAATCAAAAGAGCTCGCCAGACCGAAACCCGAAAGGGCGGTACTAGGCAAAAATTAGAGCACAAAAGGAGAGTGAAAATACTCCAGTGAACCTTAGCCAAAATCGTATGCATGAACTACGTCATGACCTGATTCCTTTTCAAGGATACATAGGCATCCTCACATTGAGGACCGGTCGCAATCTTTTGTAACATCCCTTGAGCTGATCCAGAGCCGTTATTTGCGTTTACAATCACAATCAATGAGAATCAAAGCGGAAAACTTTCACAAGTCACTTTTATTTAAACTGATTTCTTCAATTACATGGCTGAGCATGATTCTTTCACACAAGAAAAACAACATACAAAAGCAAAACATCGGCCCACATGAAACATGTCATGGGTCAGCAATTTATTTCGGGTACATTAAGACTAAAGCAGATGTCAAGTTTGATTTCCATTCTCTCTTGCTTCAATTTCCTGTACCAACCATCTTTTGTAACGCCCCGAAAGCACAACGCTGGGATGCTGATCTCTAGGAACAATCACGCGGTCCCTCCAAGTACGCTGATAAGCCTGGATAGTCGCATGGTTGAAATTTGGCACGATAAAGTTTTCAGGATTCATAAGCGGTATTGTTTGGCCAACACCAAGCTGATGGAGAATGCGGCAAGGAATGTAAAAGGTCCAGCAAGACAAACCCGCCAAAACAACCAGTTCAAGCGCCAAGAAATTGTGTCCTCTTTAAGCTGGGAAAGCACCTGAACCCAACCACGAACACTCCTGTGAAACTTCTGGTACTCCCTCTGAACAAAGCCTTATGTCTCATGGATCCTGTTCCTGTGGCACTGCCTCCAGAAGGGTAGCCCTATCGCAAAGCCAACTACATGAGAGAGAAAACAAGTAAGAAGCCATAAAAAGCCTAAACCTGAGTGTCGAGGAAAAAGAGAAAGAGAGAATCAACCAAAAAAAGGAGAGTTGAGTGAGAAACCTACATGTAGGAGCAAAGCACTGCCTTCAAAAACATTGGTACCCCCAGCATGGACTCTGTCCAAGCCCATCAAAGTTTCAGCCAGAACCATTGGAGCTACATCTTTGCGCTCCTCGATCTGCTTAGCCACTCCTACCAGCGCCGCACTTGCTTGGTTATCAGAATGAACAAACAGAAATGCCGCAAGAATGATGAGGCACAATGCAAAACCTTCAAGTCGAAACTGATTGATCAAGCGCGGAATGTTGAGCATGCCTCCTTAGATCATAGACCTTGCCGCATTTTTACTCAAGCCCAACTTTGAGGACAGCACATCAGCATAATTCACTCCCTGAAGAGGAATAACGGGAGTCTCCAGGTCAAAACCTCCAAGATACGCGTAGAACTCTTCCATCGTGGGACATAACTCTTGAAGGCCGAAGCGAAACACATGCACTTCTGGATCCCAGAAGCAGATAGCAGCATAGAGCAACTCAGGATGTGTGGTTACATCCCGAATGTAACGCATAGATGCCAACCTATGGTCACGGAAGTTCAGCCAACCAAGGCCGTCAAGAAGCTCATCAAGCCAGGAACGAACTAAAGCAGAGATACTCACAACCATTTATGAGATATGGGGAGAGATGAAGAATGCGATTTCTAGGATGAACATGCTACGAAAGCAATGCTATTTATAAGCATTCAAAAGAGAAGGATTCAAAATCTCGAAAAATGTGCATCTTGAGGAGTGTGCCACATTGAAGAACGTAAGGATAAGGCAAAAATTTACGAACTTTCCCAAAATAAACTTTGGTTCAGCATTTCAAGGCTGTAGGACGTGCAAACATGCATAGGAGAGCCAAAACAAGGGTTAGAATTGCAGAAAACAGTGTCAGAAGTGGGGCACCAAAAGTCAGTACTGTACGGTACTGTTTCTGCACCGCGCGGTGCAATTTTCTATGCCGTACGGCATACTGCCATTTTTCAACTAGAATTACAACTTTGACCCTCCGGGACCCATTCCGAGCTTCTCTTGGCCATTTTCTTGTGCATACAACCTAAAATGAGTATCAAAGGCTCGATGGAAGAATTGTTTGACATTTTCGAGGATGTCTCGATAGACGGATGCGCCAAAAACCCCGGATACGGAGCTTCGGATGAAACTTTGCAACCTTTTTCCGCAATTTCTCGAGATATTCACTTCAAAGCTAGCATTGTTGCTAACATTCGGATTTTGAATCAATCAAGTCAAGATATCAAGCTTTGGGGAGTTTTCACTCAAAAACTTCTCTCTCTCATCATTTTTTCTAGTTCTTCCCACAAAAAGCCAAAAAGTGTCCAGTTTCATATCTTTTCCCAGTTTCGTGTCATACATTCTCAGTGCTAGGTTTGGTTTTTAAGATTCAAGTCTTTGTTAATGTGAGTCATTTTACATAAACAAGAATGTGAGTTTTTATAAAAATTAAAACAATATCCATGTCATAAGTAAAATGTGCATCTATCCAGGGGCAAAAAAGGCCCGACATCATCAAAACTACTACTACGGCACGCAGGCCGTATCCATGGAAAAGAAAGAAAAGAACGGGCAAACAGGGGCCCAAATCAAAAAAGCAGGCACGCAGGCCTATCCTACCTACTTAAGCACGAGGCCTCTTCTTCGAACGAGGCCTAAGTCCCTCAGACTCAGAAGGACCAGTGTCCTCCTCCTCACTGCTCTCTGCCTCCCTGAAAGACCACCGTGACGGTGGAGCCGAACTCCCTGGTGCACTCCCTCCTGGCCTATCAACAGAAGGCTGACGACCACGAAGTACTCTGTCAGAAAGAGGAGTCATGGGACCACCACCAACTTGCTTCATCAATGGCCTCCTCTGCTTAGTCCTCGGAGGTGGGGACATACTCTGCACAAAGTAAAAGAATTCCATCAATATACAGGATTGATATAAAAGTTTGAAAGCACACAGTTCAAATAAAAAAGCATGTAAAATTACCTGAGAGCTGCCTCTGCCAGGAGAAGGGCTACGACCAACTCTACGCCCTCCTCCCCTGCTGGGTCCGCTAGCTCCTCTACTAGCACCCCTCGCAGCCCTGTCTGCACCTACACTACCAGCTCCTACTGCACCACCTTTCTCAGCCCCCCGGGCACCTCCAGCTCCGGCTGCACCGCTTCTGTCAGCACCTCAGCCTCTGCTAGCGCCTCGGCCTCTGTCGAAACCTTTGCCTTTGTCACCCCCACTGCCTCTCTCAACACTGCCACCACGGGCTCTCTCTCCAGCTCCCCGGGCTCTGCTACCACGGCCTGGGCCACCTCTGCCAGGGCCACCCTCTCTGAAAACCACTCCCGGCTTAGCTCGGGGACACACCTCCAGGACGTCACCTATCATCAGCCTGCGTACCAAAGCCTCCAAATCCAAGTTCAGCTGATAGGACTCTGACGCCCAGCTAGCTGGAATCTACAAAACAATCAGAACATTGCACAGGTATGCTCAATAATGTTTAGGGAAATACAACTGAAAATGTGTTTTCTTTCTTTTACAGGTTACCTGAACAAAAGTGAGGTCCAGTGGAGGAGTAACACGAGGGATCTTAATCACTCCCATCATCCCACCGAGCATCTGCACCTCTATCTCCCTCCTCAGCACCGGCAAAGCCATCTCCATGGCTGCTATACGGGTCTCCATGTCCAAGAAGCTAGCCAAGTGGCCGACCAGAAAGCTCTCATAGTCTGGAGAATTGCTGAAAAGAAGCACAGTGTCCAGCACAGTATATCTCTCTATCTCGACCCATGTGTACTCGTCAGTCTGCTGTACGCCAGGGGTTATATGCCCCGGTATCCTGAAGTGCGCCAACCTGAGGGACTGACGAGGCACCCTCTCTCCCAAGTACCATTGTCAACCATACGGGGACTCCAGCAGAATCCGTCCCCATGTCAACTCTCTGCTCCTCTCTAGGTACTGGTCAGTCACTGAATCCCAAGTATGCCATCTCACCTGCAAAGAAATTCAATTTCTTTAGGAAAAGTTGAAAGCAGGACAAAAGGTTCAAGTTTGAAGGCAACACAGAATTCAGAAACATACCGTGCTACCATCAGTCTGGTTCAAGAAACGACGGAAGTCGTTAACTCTCCCTGTATGTATGCTGCCTCCTCGGTGCTCTCGGTCCCACTTTGCTACTCGGGGGATCACCTCCTCATTCTCGTGACTATTTGTCGGCGGATATATCCCCAGCACCTCATAAGCCCACACCTACATGGTTAAAGGGTATCATCAGCAAGCTACAATCTACATGACAATATCTCAAAAATCTGAAAGCAAGAAGAAAGCGTGTAGAGTTTTGCCTCGAGCACCCTCCAGAAGCCACCAAGGCTCGTCCCAACTCCGCGGCTGACAGAACCCAAGAAACAGTAAAGGGTACACAGAACAGCACCTCCAAAGTCCAAGCTTGCAACTCTGCTCAAGTCTGCCAGTGCCGGGAGCCAACTCAAGTGAACCTGACTCCACCTGTTCGAAAAGAGGGACACACCAAACAGGTACAACAAGTAAGCCCTAGCCATCTGAGCCACCTCTATCGGCGACTCTAGCTCGTGGTCCCACAAGGCCGGCAAGTGGTCACACCTCACCATAGGCTCTCCATCCCCTATCTCTCTCCCCAGGAAGTGCCTGACAGCTTCACTATCTGTGTATAGCCCCGAGTCGAACGGGATCGGCTCGCCACCTACTCTTAGATTCGTGATCGCCGAGAAGTCCAATGGCGTCACGGTCATCTCAGTGAACCTCAAGTGAAAGTGTTGGTGGTGTCTCACCAACGCTCAATCAGAGCCCTCAACAGTCTACGTCTGCCCGCGCCGGCACCGAAAGCTGAATAAATCTCATGAAACCTGTACCCTCTATAACCTCCCTCACTGCCCCTGGCAAGCCTCGAAAGCGCTCCAAAGAATCTGACGAACCTCCATACACCGACAAAGAGGTGTTTCTCTGTTTCAGAAAACAAGAAGAAGTTTGTTTCAAGACAATAGCAATGGAAGGCATGCAAATGCAGGAAATCGAGGCAAATACAACAAAGCAATAATTAAAAGTACGTACCAATGGACGTGCAGAAATATGGGTCTCCAGATCCCTCAGCAAAGTGGTCTCATCATAGAACAGGTGTACCGGCGAGTACACATCACACCCCAGCGGTATGAAGAAGTGCACCCATGGCACGTAAGTCTCTAGGTCAAATGGGCTCCTCACCCTCTGAGCTCTCTCCACCTCTGCCACCAGAGACAAAGGCACTCCCTCTCCCTCTCCTGCAGCCTCAGCCTCAGCCTCCCTCTGTCTTTCCTCAAAGAGCATGTCCTGAACATGCTCAGGCACCCTCTCCTTAGCTAGAGCCGCCGCAAAAGTTGGATCCTCTTGAAGGGTCCGTGCCAAGTCCTCGTCTCTCACCACCTCCAGCGTATCAACCATAGTATAACCTAGAGTCCTGGAAGAACCAACTACAGCAGGAACAATTGGCGGATCCGAAGCACCAACCTCCATCTCCTCACCCCCGTTGCTAGAGTCATGGGCCTCCTCCACTATCACCTTCTCCTTTCCCATATCCCTCCTAACCAAAGAAGCACTCATAAGGTCACTGGGTATCAAACTCTTCTGAGAACCGGTACCCACACCCTCCCTAGGGGATCTCTGCTCAACCATAACGTGAACACCTCCAATCTCCATCTCCACCTCAGAAACTCGCCATGGGTTCAATTCACAAAGGTTTTTTTTTCAATCGGAAATTTTGAGGAGGAAGAAGAAGATCTCGGACAAGTTGTCTCTCACCGTGAGGTAACCGATCGCTTGAAGTATCACCAAGAAATCGCACTCACCCCCCCCCCCCCCCCCCCCGGTTGTTCAAGCACTTTCAAGGAAGGCCCACTTTCCAAACTTCCACATTATAATATTACTAAACCTTCTACGGTTTCACAAATTTCTAAGTCCTCTACAGTAATTTTTTCCAAATTTTTTAAAGTCCTCTACGGCAATTACTTTTTACAAATTTTTAAAGTCCTCTGCGGCATTTACTTCCTCAAAAATTTCTAAGTCCTCTACGGCAATTACTTTTTACAAATTTTTAAAGTCCTCTACGGCATTTACTTTCTCAAAAATTTCTAAGTCCTCTACGGCAATTACTTTTTACAAATTTTTAAAGTCCTCTACGGCATTTACTTCCTCAAAAAATTTCTAAGTCCTCTATGGAAATTACTTTTTACAAATTTTTAAAGTCCTCTACGGCATTTACTTCTTCAAAATTTTCTAAGTC
The DNA here is from genome assembly GCA_020921065.1 of Vaccinium darrowii. NCBI lineage: Eukaryota > Viridiplantae > Streptophyta > Magnoliopsida > Ericales > Ericaceae > Vaccinium > Vaccinium darrowii. Next base: position 28,832,277 of record CM037158.1, on the reverse strand, counting down.
CTCCACGGCAATTATTTTTCAAGTCCTCTACGGCAATTATTTTTTTCAAGTCCTCCACGCCAATTATTTTTCACAAATTTCTAAAGTCCTCTACGGCATTTATTTTTCGCGAAATTTTTACGGCCTTCCGGGCCTCCGAAATATTTTCTTAGCGGCTTTTAAAGCCTCCAAAATATTTTCTTTTGCAAACATCATTCGTTTTTCCCTCGTTGAAAAATAGGTGCCAACTTTTTCATGACAGCCCCTACGAACTACGATTGGTCTGATCCTCTCAAACGAGGTACGTAGGAAGCTCCGAGCTCGACCAAATTTACTATTTTCTGTTTTCTGCATGGTTGTTAAATTGGGATGTCCGAATCTTCAACGCGACTTGCACCAACATGATGGTGACCAAGCCGCGTCGAAGAGGGGCAACTGTAGACACCCCAATTTTGATAACTTGTGCATCCCCAATGATGAGAAGAACGCGTGAAACATACCTTGAAACGGATACTTGAGTCGGATGGATCAAAAGAGCCAAAAAACCAAACCTACCCGAACCGTACGGCCCAAAAACCCAGAACCGTACGGCCTGAAATTCTATTTGCACCGTGCGGTGTTACCATGTGCACTGTACGGCACAACTTTGACGCCGTACCGCATCCTTGTCCCATCAACTGGATTCCCGCGATTGCTCAGCAGCTCAGAAACGAATGATGATATTTGTCTGAATGATGATATTCGTCCAATGATGATATTCCTCCAGCAGCTCATCTTCGTCTATAAAATCCAACCCCGTCCCAACGGTTTCAAGAGTTCAATCAGAAGACCACATCAAAAGAGAAACCCGAATTCCTCCCGTACGAATTAGTTGAAAAAAATCCCAGTGATACCGCTACCATTTCTGAGAATTCGTTGTTGTGCTTACTCATTCACTAACCAAACCTCACCTTCACATAAACCCAGAAGCCTATTAGCTATTTCCCGCAACCAATCCATCCGATTTAATCCGTTCAGCTCTGTTTCAAGGTACAAAAAAAAACTTCGTTGTCAAATTGCAATCTTCTGAGGGGGTCTCCATCGGGCTTGAGGGGAGATCCGTAGCTCTTCCTTGAGCCCAAACGGAGATGTTTCAACAAGGTTCGAGTCTCTCGGGTAAGCATCACGCGACATTATCCATTGTCGCGGGATGCCGTCTCTAAAAACAAGGTACATTTATCCACCAAAACCATTTCCTAAACCTGTTTTGATCAACAAATAATGTGGTTTTTACACCAAAAACAAAGTTGGTTTCAATCGGATAAAAATAAGAATTTTTGAAAAATACACTACATAGAGGCGCCGTACAGCATCCCCTTGGCACTGCGCGGTGTGATTTTGGACACCGTACGGTGTCACTGGAAAAACATTTTTGATACTCTGTTTTCTGAAATCCGATGCTCTGTTTTCGTAAAAACCAGGAAGGTTTAATTACAAATGACCCCCTTTACTTCATATTTTTGCGCTTATATCCCCTCTTGGTTGATTTCTTTGCATTTATATATTTGATTACGTGTTGTTTAATTTGTGATCGTTATTTATTTCTTTTAAAAGCATGTTATTATTTGATACATTGTTTATATGTTATAAAGTTTTCAATAAAACATTTTCAAAGGATAATCCCACAAAGATTTAGTAAAGACCGGAAAATTCCGGGCATGAGGGGTGCATTTTTTAAACAAAACCTTCCCCGTGGGTAACCTACCTCCCGAACCCAAATCTCTATTTTTCACAGATCAAACCCTTTTTTCAGCGGCACAAGAGTCATTATTTTTCTAAACGGTTTCTCGGGTACCTAACATTTTCCAAAAATTAAACCCCAGGTGGCGACTCTAAATTTTTCCTTTTTTCCCGGATCGCCCCTTTTTGACAAACACAACCAAAACAGGTGGACACATGCCTGCCGAAATGAGCGTCCACACCGGCCTTTTTTTTTTTTTTTTTTAAGGGGGGGGGGGGGGGGAGTGAATATTTGTCTCTCCTCTCTCCTTTTATACTACAATTCAAAGAACTGCACTATACACCCTTCATGTTTCCAATGTGCTACAAAACAGACCAATCTCCAACTATATCGCGCATCGATCACAAGTTTAAATTTTTAAACACTTTCACACATTTTCCTAACTTTATTTCTGAAAAAATATTTGAAATTACAAGTCCTGACACTCTTTTTCCCATCATCTGCATTTGTTCGACATCTGCTGTTACTTTTGTTTACATATGTTTCTGGGTTTGGTTTGCAGTTTGTTCTCCTCTTCCTCAATCGTACCTCATCTCTCTTTATCGTTCTCTCTATCTCAAACGAACTCTTTCTTCTCTTTTTATCAAACATTTGATTAGCACTTGTTTGCAGTTTCGACATGGACCCCTGATTGGTATTATTTTGCAGCACCGCCTTGTAATTTTAGCGCATACCACGGTAGTTGATTTGCAGTCGTTTATATGCAATCGTTATTTCCTTGGCAAACTCTCGATGCTCAGGGTAGTGTAGTCTTTTTGTATTATTAAAATTTTGCTAAGGTTATAGGGTTAGCCTTATATAACCCATTTATTAGTCTTGCAATCATTCAAACTTTTCCAATGCAATAATATTGTACTTTAGTTTTCTCTCTTTCTTTGCAAAGCCATAGGTACTTGGCTGGATTTTGTAAATTTTTAAGCTTACATTTTAAGAGACATTTAAAATATTCAGAAAGATGAAATATGGTTATCGAACCAACTTAATAACTTATTATTTAATACATTCAGTTCTATGTGCCGAATTGGATCGTCAAACAACCCCCTAAGTTGGCATCCAAACTATTACAAATCATCAAAAAACAAAAAACATGCAATCAAACTTTGGAAGATCGAACAACAGGCAAACAAATCAAAAGAGATAACTCCTAGATTTTCACTTTTTGATTCCATAAGTTCATAGGAATCAGTTGCAAAATAGAAATGTAAACGAAAAAGAGAGAGAAGGGAAATCATTCTTGCTCTTCATTCTTTTCTATCGAGAGAATACAATGAAAAGCCCCCTTTTATACCTGGGGATAAGTCGGTTTAACTATAAGAGAGAAAGTAGCTTAGAAGATAACTATCAACGACAACTATGTTGGGATTCCACCCCGTGTGGACCATTGGGCTTAGGCCCGGTTGGGAGGGGCTAGGGTTTATTAATGTACTCTATATAACTCGGACATGTCTTGTATTATTTGGTGTGACAAAAGAGAGAGAGGCAGAGAGTTAGAGAGAGATACACGAGTGACTTGGTGAGTTTCATTATTGTGAGATTGTGAGTGTGAGTGTGTAAACACAACAGACACGGATTTTTCTTCGGATTATAGTGAAACCCCCCTCCCCGTGGAAGTAGGTCCGATTTGGTCGAACCACGTATATCTGTGTGTTGCTTTCTCTTGATTTTACTGCTTCTGTTGCGTGTGGTGCATTGTTGAAATCCTAACAACTGGTATCAGAGCTTTGGTTAAAGCACCGGAGAGCGCAGAGCAGTTGGATAATCACTCGGAGGCCTTTGGAGCACTGTTTGGAGTTCTGGTCGGATAAAATAATTGACGAAAATTGCTTTTGACCAGTGGGTAACGTGCAGCTCTCAGAGACGATCGCAACAGTGTAAGGGCGGTCGGATTTGGTCACCAGAGGACGGAGCATGAACAGTTTGAACAGAGGCGGACGGAGGCGAGTGGTGGTGTGTGTTGGGGCCGGACAAAAAGTGATCGGATTTGAAGTTTGAGACCACGGTTGTGTGGGGTTTTTCGAGACGATCACGGTGGTACCAACCTCGTCACCGGAAACTGCTCCACGCCCCCGCACGCGCCAGTCAAAGTTTGGCGAGTGAGATCTACTCGCGCGCGTACTATACACGCGCGGCGGCGGCTGTGAGCAGTGGTAGGGCTGACGTCACAGGTTCTAGGGTTGATGTCATCAAGGTTCAGAAGGTTCAGGCAAGGGTCCAAAAGGGTCAGACAGGTCAGGGTCCAGGGTCAAAGGGGTCAAAATGATCAGAGGTCAGGTCAAAAGGGGGTCAAATCGGGGTTCAAAAGGGTCAAATCGGTTAGACCGACCGTTCGGAGATCAAGTCAGACCGGGTTCGGCTAGACCAGACCGGATAACGGTCCGGAAAAAGACCAGAAGGAGTTTAGCGACCGGTTCAAGGGGTTTTAGATCGGTTCTTGGCCGGTTCGGATCGGTTCCCGACTCGTCTCGACGTCCCGGATCCAATCCCGGGCTCGGTTTACGGAGATTTGGTACGGATATTGACGGTACGTTTTATTTTACTGCTTTAAATCGTTCCGGGGACTATCAGATCAATTGTGGGAGTTTCTGGGGGTGTGTTATTTCAGATTATCTTGTTTGCTGAGATGTCAGAGATAAGTATGAATGCTATGCTAGTATTGACGGCGACCAATTATGCGATTTGGAAGCCTAGAATGGAGGATATGCTCATTTTGAAAAAGCTTTATGAGCCCTTGGAACACGTAGGAGTCAAACCGACGGAGGTGAAAACCGAAGATTGGAAGAGTTTGAACAGGAAAGCAGTTGCTTTGATCCACCAGTGTGTTGGACAGGAGGTTATTCATCATGTAGCACAGGAGACAGATGCTTATGCTTTGTGGATGAAATTGGAGGGGACGTATCAGTCAAAAACATCCCAGAATAAGGCGCTACTGATGAGGAGGCTTGTGAATTTGAAGCTCCGGGTTGGGGATTCGGTTGCCGGACATTCCAGTGAGTTCCAGAATTTGGTTAATCAGCTGTCTAATGTTGGGTTGAAGTTCGATGATGAGTTGCAGGCTTTGTTGTTGCTCAGTTCTCTACCGGATAATTGGGAGACACTGGTGGTTTCCCTGAGTAACTCTGCGCCGGAAGGGAAGTTGACGATGGGTATGGTTAAGGATGCTATTTTCAATGAGGAGGCGAGGAGGAAAGAGATGGGGACTGAACAGGCTGACGATACACGAGCACTAATTTCGAACGGTAATAGGGGCAGGAACCAAGGAAAGGGAAACGGAAGGAAGGGAGGCAGAAACCATTCCAAGTCGAGGGGGCATAGTTTTACTTGCTATCATTGCCAGGAAGAGGGGCATATAAAGAGGAATTGTCCAAGGTTTAAGGCGGGGAAAGAGAGAATTCCACCAAGGAGACAGCAGCGACTCTTATAGATTCTGATGATGATTTGGCATTGGCAGTGTTAGATGCTACGGATGCAGGGATATCGGATTGGGTACTGGATTCAGGGTGCTCATATCATATCTGCAGGGATAGATCACAGTTTTGGGAGTACAAGGCATGCGATAGAGGTCTTGTCCGAATGGCTAACGGTTCAGCGAATAGGGTTGTTGGCAAGGGGACAGTGAAGTTTCGAGTGCCGAGTGGGAAGACTGTGAAGGTAGCAGGAGTGAGACACGTGCCAGGGGTAAAAAAGAACTTGATATCTCTCGGGATGCTTGATGAGAGAGAATGTAGTTTTTCTGCTAATTCTGGAGTACTTCGAATTTCTATTGGAGAGCGGGAGATACTGTTGGGTAAGAAATTTGGTGGGCTGTACAGGCTTGCAGGTTCTGTCGTGACAGGAGGGGCTGCTGTTAGACATGGAGCAAGCGGTATAGGGAGATTATTTGGGCAGGAGAAGCGCCATTTGCTGACACGTACACGGAGAGAGCAGGGTTGCTCAGGAGTTATGCGGAATTCAGGCCTGAAGGAGAAGCAATGGGTGCGGGTTGTCCACGTGAAAGCCCAGAGGAAAGAGACGGATATTTTGGGGGCCCCGACGAAGCCAAAAGGAGTTTCTTTCGCTCTTGATATGCTTGATGGTAGTGGTCTCTCCGGATTTGTCGACACGGGGAGAGGGACACTATCACCAAGGACGCCGAGCCAGTGAGTCTCGGCCACACCCCAGTTGAGGGGGTGCGAGCACCCTAGTTGAGGGGGTGCGGGCGCTTCTGTTGGTGAGCGCATAGATGGGCGCTTCTGTTGGAGAGCGCGGACGCTTCTGTTGGTGAGCGCATACACTTCGGGTTTGAGGTGTGCGAGTGGAGGCATTTTTTTTTATGGGATGCGGTACTTGAGATTTTCTGATTGGCTGCGGAGTCTGGTTTTTGCAAGGATACACTCTTTCGGGATTTGTGTACTCTATTTGGTGGTGCATGGATGCTCGACTGGTTAGTGACACAGGCGCTTGCCAGAGTTAGTTGATTGGAGGAGGTGACATGGGGGTGTTGCAGACGACTTTGCCCACTCGATGTGGAGGGGGTGATTGTTAGGATTCCACCCCGTGTGGGCCATTGGGCTTAGGCCCGGTTGGGAGGGGCTAGGGTTTATTAATGTACTCTATATAACTCGGACATGTCTTGTATTATTTGGTGTGACAAAAGAGAGAGAAGCAGAGAGTTAGAGAGAGATACACGAGTGACTTGGTGAGTTTCATTATTGTGAGATTGTGAGTGTGAGTGTGTAAACACAATAGACACGGACTTTTCTCCGGATTATAGTGAAACCCCCCTCTCCGTGGAAGTAGGTCCGATTTGGCCGAACCACGTATATATGTGTGTTGCTTTCTCTTGATTTTACTGCTTCTGTTGCGTGTGGTGCGTTGTTGGAATCCTAACAAACTAACTAGAAATGGAAGATTAAAAGCTAACAACACTTTAACACCTTATTTCTAGAAAAGGAAACAGAATTAAGCTAAGCGCCTCTAAGTACCAGCTTAATGATTTTTGCTAATGCATAGCACCTCTTAAAGTCCTCAAATGGATAGTGGAAACCTTCCTCTTTGATGGTCCTCACAACTCTTCAATCATAATGGCTACAAACTTGAGGTCTTATTGCTCGCAAGGAGAACGTTTTGCAGTTTAAAACTTTTTTAGTCCCTATAACCTATGAAGCAAAGGCAATGATCGGACCCGAATGAGATAGAGACATGTTGATACACCAAAACTTAAAAAATAAAATATGTGAATGATTAGCATAAGGGCAATGATAATGCCACAACTTGTTTCTTTAGTGACATCACATATTAAAGTTATTGCCTGTTCTACCCTTGGTCAGTAAACAAAAATGATAGGTACACTTCCTGGGAGTCAATTCATATGCTCAGCTCACGATTTCTCCCTTTACTCCACCACAAGTGTAAGATCTACGTACTTTCATCACATCCTCCTCTATTCTCTCTCCCGAAACCCCAAAGCCTCATCTAAAATATCCAGATTGGACTGAAATCCATCGTCCTCCTTGGTGGTGCCCTTGAAATGCAAAGATTGGTAGCAGAGGAAAGAGAAGTGGGTTTGCAGGAACTACTTAGCTGATTCAGAGACATCCTTGTTGACCGACCTTAGAAATTACACAAGTTATAAATTGAATCGCAAGCCCATTCAATGGTGGTGTGGATGGATGAGGTATCGAAAAGAATCAATTATGTAATGAGGTGAGGTCTATGAGGAATTAAGGCTTGCAACAATCGAAAATTGCAAAGGGGGCAAGTGGGCAATGATCTATTTCAATGGAAATAGAAATTCGAAATTCCTGTATGTATAAACATCCAGATGTGCTATGTAAAAATAGCAATACTATTTGAAACTGATTCTTAAATTTGTTTATATTTTTTTCGGCTTCTCTATCGTTTTTTCTCAGATGACAAGTGGTGAAAATGCTTTTGGGTCTGCAGTCCACCAGCTTCCTTAGGAAGGCTAGTCCACGTATTATAGTTCATAGGCTTGTATGCTGGCCCAATTAAAAAGACTCTTCACTTTCCTAAATGTAGATGAGCCTTCGAGGGAAACCTAATGGAATTTTAGATCACAAAAGAGGGGAGAATCTATAGCTGTACACAATATTTTGTGTAAATTAATACCAATTTTTTTTTTCTTTTTGGTTGATCGATAAAAAGGGAATCATACTATAAAATAAGGTTTCCAGTACAAAACAAGATTTCTTGTTTTCTTTTATAGTTTGTTGTTTCCTCTTCCTTCTATTTTTTTCCTCATAGCATGACAATAACAATTTCAAGCAAAACGAAATATAACAAAGTTACCAGCATTACCATGCACCAGTGTGTGTACTAAGAAATTGCGCAGACTTAAGAAGAGTGACAAAATAAAAATTATCTACCCTTTTTTGCCCCTCTATATCTCAAGTCTCACATTGATCCAATCTATATTTGTTTCTATGACTATACCAACAGTTAATCGTTACATTTTCATTAAATTTGCATTGTCAACCTTAAGTGTATAAGCAACCGTTATAATGGCCGTTTAAAAATACTCACATGATTTTCCCCACGTATACATGATGTATTTTTCTAGATTGAAAATGGAACAATGCTCATAAGAATTCCTCTCCGTAACAGTTGGGATATTTTCTTAGTCCCTTATCAGTTCCACTCTTGTTTCGGATTAGTAATGAGGGGTAACACACCCTTACAAAATCACGAAAGCCATGCATGAATTTAGGCCGTAACGAACACACATGCAAACGAACACACACAAGAGATTGAGGGATTAACAAACTAATACCAACACATCCATGTGGGAGAATTTTAAGATTAAACACACAGACACAGAATACACCAACAAAGCTAGGGCTTAACAAGAAAGCATGGACAGACACCCACTTACGCACGTGCAAAACAAATTAGGGCTTCAATTCTCTAGCAGTGATGCAAATTGGGTCGCATGCCGGTACTTGGAACAGCTCGATAGAAAAGTGGGAAAAACGGCCAGTGGCAGATTGATCCGCGGTTCTTATGGTTGAAGCGAAACGGCCCAACGATCAAGGCCCATGGTCTGTAGACCCATGGGCACCGGTGGTTTTCGGCCTAATTCCCACGTTTAGGCCTCCGAAACATCAAATTTGCCGTTTTAGGAAATAATCAATCTGCTAATTACTTGGTCTATCCAACTCCGTTTTGACCTAGGTTTTTGGCAGTAGCTATCTTTTTTATTCTAGTTTCCGTATTTGAGCCTAACTCAAATATTTCCGTTTTTGGTAATTTTAGTAATTTTCTTTATTTTATGTTAAGTCGGCAATTGTTGCCTTTTCCCGTTTATTCCTAGGGTTTCCGTAGCCTATATATTGATCTTGTAAGCCTTCGGACTAGTGGGTTGTTTTTTGATTAATAAAATTTCGAGTTTTAGAGAGAGTTTCTCTAATTCTAGTTCGTGATCGTTCTTGTTCATCTTTTTTATACGCTTCCCTACATCAAGCAGCAAACTGACCTACGAGTGCATATGTATGAGGATACCTAATCAAAGAAGAGCTCTAAGTATTGACTTAACCTCTTTGATCACCATCTTAGGAAGGATAAACAGAGAGGCCCAGTATGTTTCCATGGAAAAGAGTATGTTTTTGATCAATTGCACTATTCTCGCATGGGTGAGATCCTATTAGTCCAGGTCTTTGTCCTGGTTGTAATTATGTCCACTAGACCTTTACAATAAGAGCTCGTTTGGATGAGGGTTTCAACACCCCGACTAAATCATCAGGCCTCCCTCATCCCGGTCCCCCTCCTCATCCGTGGTTTGGAAGCACAAAAACCCCACCCCGACTAAATCATCCGGCCTCCCCTCATCCTCCTTCCCCCGGACTAAACATAAGTAGGGGGGGGGGGGGGGGGGGGGGGGGGTGCTTATGTTTAGTCCGGCTTCTCATCCGGGACCAAATGACCCATGTACCCCTCTGATTCAAGCACAAGAACAACCACAAACCACCATTTTTCTAACAAGTTTTAAACAAAAAATTCTCAAAATTTTCAGATCTACAAATTTCGAAAAATACAGGTGATTAGGAAAAAAAAATACATATCTGGGTGAAATTGTTGACCACCGCCATCACTATCGCCGTTGTTGCCGTCGAATTGGCAGTTGTTGCCGGTCTACTGGTGGTTCTGGGTTCTTCAGGAGGAAGAAGAAAGAAGAGAGAGAGAAGAAAGGAAGAAGGAAGAAGGAAGAAGGAAGAAGAAAAAAGAAAAAAACAAGAAAGACAATTGTCTCTCTCTCTCCTGCGAGAGAAAGGATGAGAAACAAGTGGCCCAGCCACTTGCCCTTTATTTAATATGCAATTAGTTTTTTTTTTTTTTTTAAATTTTACCACCAACTTTCATGTATTACACAATTTTGCCAAAAAAGAAAACTTTTAATTGTTAATGCATTTAACTTTACAGGAGTATAAAAAAAACTAAAAAAAACTTGTTATTGTACCTCAATTGTTGGCAAGATTAACAAATCAATTATTTTTGACATTACATAATTAATTTCGGTATTTATATAATTATTTAAACACATAATCTAATATATGAATTACCAAGGGCAAGAAAGTCTTTTGACATAATTTTACATCATCCACCCTCCTTATCCCTCCTTTTTCATCCCTCATCCAAACCATGGACTATTTAATCCTCCCTTCTTAACTGTGGGTCCACCCTTCTTATTTTATCACCCCGACTATTTAATCACCCCTTACTATTTAATCCCTCTCAAACTAATACCTCATCCAAACGGGCCGTAAGTGGATTGGAGTTTCGTGGACAGCAATGACACACCTAGATATCCGACAGGCAATGCGTCTTCTTTAAATCCCAACATTTCTAAAATGTCCAACTTTGTGGTTTTGTTCCCCTCTGAAAAGAATATGTTACTCTTCCAAGGCTAGGAGACAAACCTGAGAGACATGCAAACTCTATAAGAGCATCTTGGATATGCTTGATAGAATTCAACTTGCAGAAGATCATCAGATCATCTGCAAAATAAAGATTGATTAGTTTAGTGCCTCTACATCTTCAATTCTACTTTGCAAAAGATCATCAACTCTCTTATGTTGTGTATGTAAACCGATGATGAATTGAGTTTTTTCCTCTTTTGAGGTGGCATAGTTGTGATCAAATATTTCGTTGTTTTTGAAAATATTCTTTGAAACAGTAGTTAATGCAAATTCTTTGGGCAAAGAAATGTACCAAGATAAAATGAAACACTAAAGATATTGCGAATTTGTGATCTTATCTAGAACAAATTAACCACGCAGGAAACTAGAATACACCTAAAGTGCACACTTATTTGGGTGTATCATTTGTACTCAATCATCATCGGTAGATTCAACACAACTCATTATGATCTAACTTCTAAAATCTAAATGTATTTTGTACCTTTTAAGTGGATACTCAAATCAAAATTCTAAATCTATGGTCTAAACTCCCAAAGTGCCTAATGTACAATCCAATGTGTCTAAATATACGGTCCAATGTGTCAATGTATGGTCTGATGTTCAATTCAAAGTGACTCATTTCAAAGTGTGTAAATTGCAAAGTCTAAAATCTATGGCCTAATTTCTAATTCTACAATCTAAATTATGAAATGTATGGTCTAACTTGTAAGAATTGTAGATGTCTTACAACATATGTTGATTTTGAAGTGTATAAATTGATTTTCAGTCTAGAGTGTATATTTTCAATACGTTTATAGTGTACACTGTACATTTTCAAATTATAAATAGATATTTTATTACAATGTACATTTTGAGTTTTCTTTTTTTGTTTTAGTGATTACCTCTATCATATGCTGATAAGATTCTCTTCAAAACTATGCAACAGCACAAGAAGGTAAACATACAGTTAAAAAAGCTCACAGCCTACAAAAATGAGAATGAAAGGTATGTACAACAAAATTCTCTTTCCCTGTGTTAATTTTGCTCTTGAGTAGTGGATATGATCAGAATTGATGTCGAATATGAATTAGCTTTGTCTTTATTTTTTTTTTATTTGATGACAATGATAGTGCTGTTTTACATCAGAATTGAACTAATGTCTAATATGAATTAGCTTTGTCTTTATTTGTTTTTATTTTTACCAATTTGATATCCTCACAAATGATCTTTTAAAATTTTTGTAGCTCGTGCACAAAAAGGTAAAAGAACATTAATTCTGTCAGATACTAAAAATGAAACCCCTCTGTCAGTGATTCAGCAAGTAGATGTGATTCAGCCAGAAATAAACAATTTTGTGCCTTTAGTTCAAATTGTTGAGCCGGAGAAACTGATTGATACCCCACCAACAGCGATTGAGGCGCAGCTGGTGATTGAGCCAACAACCAAAAATTCTGCTAAATCACTTGAGATAGTTGAGAAAACAAAAACTCCCGCCAGTTAAGATCAAGATCAAGCCAATAGCCTAGAGTCAATATGAGTTAAGGAAAAGACCATATGAGACCAAGATGGAAGAAACATCACGATCGCAGCCACTTAGAAAGAGGCCAAGAAAAATTGAACCAGAAACACAACCAGAGACACAAAAGCAGACACAAAGGGAAGTAAATGCAAATAGGTGTAGCTTGCTGTCCATCATTAGAATTGTGAAGGATATGGAGTTAAATGACCAACACATAGCCTCCCTCAAGAGAACACCATTTTGGCTATTGTTTGACACAATTATCAGCAAGAAGTTATAAAGTGATCAGTGCAGAAAGTTTGATGAGATGGTTTTGAAGGTTGTTCAATCATATGAAGAAGATAGTGAGGCATTTACAGTCAACGGGAAAAACATAAAGCTCACAAGCAATCATGTAAGGTTGGTTTTTGGTATTTGTTGTGGAAACAAAGAGATGACAAAAACAAAAATCAAGAAAGAATCAATTGTTTTGGCGAAAAGACTGGACATTAAAGAATCAAGGTTATCCACTACAACAATTGAGAGAAAGATTAAAGAACTGCAAAAAAAGCAAGAAGCAACAAGATATTGATGATGTTGTTAGACTTTTGTGCTTGTACCTTTGCGTCATGTTGCTTTTCTCCAACAAGGCAACTTCAGTCAATTGGTCGTACGTACATTACATGGAAGTTCTTAAGAAAGTTAAGGAATATGACTGGGCGTCAGCTGTTTCAAAGTACTTGCTGGATTCCATTCACAAAAATCACAGAGATATCAAACAACTGAAAGGAAGTTCAATTCTGTTATTGGTAATTACTTGACACAATTCTTGTAACTTTTTTACTTACTCTATGAATTTATTTTTATTTTTTTGTCTTTGTAATTTGTTTGTGAAGTACTTTCTTAGTGATCACACAAAACCCGTGGAAGTGAAGACTCTAAATGGAGTTCCAAGACTCTGAAAATGGAAAATATCTAATCTTCGAAAAAGTCTCAAGGATTTCAATCATCTGAGTCAACTTCTAGGCAATAAAGTAAGTAATAAACTCAACCTTATAGATGTGATATACAAATGGGCTATGAATTATTGTTACCTTTTATGAACATGCTGCATATGAATGATTGCTAGTGCTAGATCAGTTGGCAGTGGAAAGTTTTCTTAAACAAACTTCTGACTTTTGCTTGTACTTTGTGATACGACTTTTGATTGTATCTAGCTTGATTCATTCTAAAATGACTCTAGTGTAGTTATATGTTGCTCACTTGGGCTGTTACAGTGTTGACGGGTTTTTTTTTCTTTTCTTTTCTGGTTGAATTGGTAGACAATACCAATTTAGAAGAAACAGCTGAAGAGAAAAAGATTTTTGGTGAACTTTTTACAATTGATGGGGGTAAAGTTGAATTTTCTAGACAGCAGCAGGATGAAGAAGTTCAAGCAATGCTTACAGATAATGACACAGAAGCAACAGCTGCACTTGTGCTTCTTGGGAAGAAAGAAGATGAAGTTTGTGAAGAGCAAGAAGAACAAAAGGATGAAATCCATGTGGGTGAAGAACAAGAAATTTGTGGACATCACCAGGATGAAGTGCAAGTGTCTGCAGAGCAAAAAAAGAATGAAGTGGAAATCTGTATAGAGCAAGAAACGGATGAGATGAAGAAAATTTGTAAAATCTACGGGGACTAGATAACTTCAACAGCTCAAGTTACCCGTCATTGGAACCTGATTCTTTTCGTACAACACAAGAGACAGATTCAGGAACAACATTGGTTCCAAACACCTTCTCAACTAAAATGGAACAACCAAATGATGATACAATGGAAGTCATTGACAAACTAAAGAGCAGATTGAAACCTTGGAGAAAGAAAAGAAGAAGCTAGAGATTGAGAACATGGAAATTTAACAAAAAAAAATGAGGAGGTTGTACAATCCCATAAGGATGAGATTGAAATGCTCAAGAGCAAAGTCGAAGAAGCACAAGGGAGAAAGGAAGGTCAAATTGTTCCAAGAAACAAAAAAGATGTGTACATAGACACTTTGCGCAAGAAGATACGAATCCTTGAAGAACTGAACAAGGAGTTTGAGGCAAAAATTGATGACTATGAAGTTCATCAGATTACCCAGAACTATAGTATTGAAACTGAAAGAGAAGTTCATCAAGTAATGCAGCAAGAGACAGCAGATAAAATCAAAAGGCTACAGAAAGAAAATGAAGAGTTGGAGAACGAACTGCTAAGTATCATAGTTCATCAAGTAACCCAAGACTATGCACCAACGCTTGACGCAAAGGGCAAGGTTAAGAAACACGAGTCCCTAGCATCAAGATTTCTAAGAGTAAAAGAAAGAGATGTTAGAAAGAAGGTCCATTGTGAGGACTTTCTGTACTTGTAACCAAAGAGGAAGAGTCCCCAAGCAGAAATAATTGACTTAGAAACCTATCGAGGGTATGAGAACAAGGAAAGGAAAGCAAGGTATCTGAAGAGGTTGGGGGGTCAAACTGATATGACAGAACTCATTAATGCAAATGCTTGGGCGAAAATTCAAGCATTGCGGAAGGAAGGAAAAGCTAAGTAGAATTCTTAACTAACTTTTTGAAAAGTTATGATATTTAGAAACTCTTAACTGTTTCTGGAAAACAATATGCAGTGCCGCTGTTTGGCATATACCAAATCAAATACTCTACATTGAAGTTAGTGACATACAAAACCTACTATTTGAAGATTCAATATCAAACAGGGTAATTCGTTCACCTACTAGATTAAATATCAAACATAAGTATAGTGCTAATCCTGTTTTGATGATAAAAACAGGTTATAGATTCATGTGCATGTGTCCTTATGCAAGACCACCTGGGAGCACAACCAAGATTTGATTTGTCTACTCCACAACCAAAATCATTCATATTCGGCCACTATTTTAGGGTAAGAAATGAGCACTACAAAAAAAACACCCCAATTGTATTTTCAAATACATGTTAACTATATTTTTTTTTTATTGTTTCTGCAAATGGTTGGTGGTTGAAGGCAAAAGTGCAAAGCAACTGAAGCAAATACTTGAGAAAAACATAGACAGAGCACTTTCAGCAAGATTCTTCCTGTTTCCCACACTTTTTCAAGCACATTGGACATTGCTCGTCCTTTTTTACTGCATCAAATCTTAATTCTAATCACAATCACCAATGTGAACTCACCCCAACAATCAAGCGGAAGGTAAATATGTTTACTGCATCAAATCTTAATTCTAATCACAATCACCAATGTTAATTGCCTGAATTTTGAACTCTTGCAGTGTTGGCTGTGGCATTGTCATTATTTCAATAATGAAGAAGTACATGATGAATGAAAAGCAAACCACCGCAATAACAAGAGACGAGTGTAGGCAGATCAGAGCAGACCTTATACGTACATTCCTGAAGTAAAGAATCCACGAAGAGTCTGGACAAAGCATTTGAAGAAACTCAATTATCATCTCAGACACATGGATTTAGTCCTCTTGTATAGAACTTTAACTCCTTTTAAATTTTGTTTTGTAACGAAGCCGTGGATTTAATTTGCCTGAAGATTAATGCCAAGATTTTAGTTGTTGGTTCTCTTTGTTGACAGAAATTCCCCCAAGTTTCATTTTGATTTGATGCTTGAGAAAGAATTTGAGCTGTCTCATGACTGGAAAAGTGGTTATTCTACAAAGAATAGTTATGCATATGATATACATTTAGTCCTCTTTATGTTTTGTTTATTTTGTTGCCGACTTGCCATTTATTTCTATCAATGTAAATAGTACTTTACTGTTAGCACTTGTAGACTGGAAATCCGATCCTGAACTGTGACATGAAACATTATATTTTTTGATGCCAGATTCATTATAATTATCTGGCTAGCTTATTGTTGTTTACTGTTAGTACTTTACTGTTACCAGTACTTTACTATTAAGACTAAATATGCTTGAAATTGTAAAATGTATAGTCTAACTTCTAAGTGCATATCAAAATTGTAAATGTATGCCTTAAATTGTGAATGTATGGTCTAAAGTCTAAATATACGGTCCAAACTCAAAAGTGCAAGAAATGTATGATCTAAAATGGCTAAATTGTAAATGTACGGTCCCAACTGCAAAATGCCTAAATGTACGGTCCCAACTGCAACATGCCTAAATATACGATCCAAAATGCCAAAAATGTACAGTCTAAATTTTAAATGTATGGTGTAATATCTAAGTGTGAATCTAAATTCTAAAATGTACAGTCTAAATTCTACTATTAAGACTAAATATGCTTGAAATTGTAAAATGTATAGTCTAACTTCTAAGTGCATATCAAAATTATAAATGTACGCTTTAAATTGTGAATGCAGGGTCTAAAGTCTAAATATATGATCCAAACTCGAAAGTGCAAAAAATATATGATCCAAAATGGCTAAATTGTAAATGTACGGTCCCAATTGCAAAATACCTAAATATACAATCCAAAATGCTAAAAATGTACAGTCTGAATTTTAAATGTATGGTGTAATATCTAAGTGTGAATCTAAATTCTAAAATGTATGGTCTAAATTGTAAATGTATAATGTAAATTGTAAGTGCATATCTATATTCTAACATATATGGTCTAAATTCAAAATGTATGGTCAAAATGTACATTCCATAGTCCAAAGTGTCTAAATGTATGGTCTAAAGTGTAAATGCATGGTGTAAGTTCTAAGTGTATATCCACTTTCTAAAGTGTAAATGTATGGTCTAACTTAAAATGTACGGTCCAAACTCCAAAGTGCCTAAATGTTCAGTCAAAATACTAAATGTATGGTCTAAAGTCTTAGTGGATATCTAAATTTTAAATGTACAGTTTAAATTCTATATGTATGGTCTAAACTCTAAGTGCATGGTCTAAGTGCATATGTAAATCCTAAATGTAAGGTCTAAAGTGCGGCTGAAAATTTAAATTTTTATTAAATTTATGTACTTGTTATTCAATTTTATTTCTTGAATTGTTACAGTACTATCCATTTTTTTTTTTACTTCCGATTTTGAATTGTTGTTTCGAAGGCATTGCTAAGCTTCTGCCATTGAAAAGAGCCAGCAAGAAGATTGATTGTCTTGAAAACAAACAATGCATAAAAAAGATTTGGTCACAAGTGGTCTAACAATAATCTCTTCATTCTGATACGTACCTATACAATTCTACGTCAAACAAAATACAACCAATACTTGAAAAAAATACAACGGAAAAAAACAACATCTAAAACAAATCAGTCAACCCTTGTAATCCTCTACCTCATTTGCATGGGATCTTCCTATGCAAATCATACATCAAATGTTTGGCAATCTTCTTCATTTGTATACATTACTGCTTGCCAATCTTCATTACTGCTTGCCAATCTTCCATTGTTTGGCAATCTTCTTCATTTGTATACAGAGGAGGGAGACAATACCAAGCATTACTTCTTTGGCAACCAAATGTTTCTAATCTCTCTAATCTGTTCAAAATTGAAGTGAGACGTGGATGCCTAGCCTGGTGCAGCTTGTTTATATGTGACTCTCTCTCTCTCTCTCTCTCTCTCTCCAAGCTCTAATATCTAAAATCTTGCGAGTATAGAGCCTGATGCACGTGCTGTAATATCTCTAATATATGTAAAAACGTATGATCTCTTGCAGCCTGTAGGACAGACACGAGCAATGTCATGTTCTCTATCTAGTTACCTGCAACAAAGAAGGTGTTGCACATCTTTTCCAAAAAGGAATTGGTCTCAAACCTCAATGTTGGTTTGGCAATATGGGTTTGTGATTATATGAATTGAAAATCCATCAAACACATATTCTCATTACCATCACAAAATTGCCAGGACCCAAGTACAAGAGCTCTCGTGTTCATCTATATGCTAGTTTCAGCCAAGTGCTTCACGCTTGGCTGATGCCCTGTCTTATATAGACTGGAAATGTCAACCTCAATCTCATGCTAAGATACCTAAATTACTATAAGAGTTCATTCATCCCCAGCATTTCAAGTAATGCCATAACTCCAAAGAAATCAGAAAATTTAAAAGGTAGAGGAACCTGAATTAGCATCAAAGTGTTCAGAACAAGAACCATATACTCAGCCGAAAACTATCTTCTACCAATATAGATTCACAGATCATCACACCGATCAAATGAAGCACGAGTTGTTAGCTAGTGACAATGGAAATTCACGGATCATCACACCAATCAAATGAAGCACAAGTTGTTAGCTAGTAACAATGGAAATTCCACAGAAATAAACGTATTCCAAAGGTAAAGAACGCCCTACCAAATTGAATCAGCATTCCAATCGTGACAAAAGAAATCAACAAATCACCCTTAAGGACCCTATGTGATATGCAATAATACCAAATCCCCAGATACTGCCAACTTTATAACATGTACAAACCCGAATTTGAAGCCAAAATCCAATTCCAAATCCTAAAAAAAAACTGTAGAACAGAAAGTATAACAACGAGAGATGATACAATCAAAAAAAGGAGAGATGACACCAGAAATCCTCGATGCTTAAAGCAAGAACAAAACTGTCTCTAAGAATATCTGCTACCGTGCAAGAGAGCATTATGATGCCACTGACAGGAGAAAGCAGAAAAAGGAGAAGCAATTAGGGATATTCGCTAGCTGGGCGCTGCCCAGCGCCCTTCAATAAGAAATTATCCCTCATTTACCCTCTAATTCAACCTTCATATTGTGCTTTGTGATAGATCTCAAGTATATCAGTACCCAGTGAGTGTAGATGATGAAAGAAAATGTTTCAGGGAATCAAGTAATCAATAAAAAAGGAAAATAAAATGCATAGCCGCAATAGGGAAAGGGGTGCCAAATGATGGAAAAACTTGACATAAAATGCAAGTATATACCCTCTAATTAATCTCATGAAAAGGGCTTCCTGACAAAAATATCTAGAGGTGGTAAACGATATACAATTAACATACTTAGAACTTTTTGCCACAGCAAACAAACATGTAAGAAATAGAGCATTACTCAGAAACAACAAACAAAACATTTAAGAAACAAAAATAACTGAAGAGAGGAAAAGGATAAAACTGGAACCATGTTGATAAACTTCCGAAATAATGTTGATAAACCTGATTTTCTCACATCACAGTTTTTAATAGCAGCTTCCTTCAAAACATTTTCGACGATCCATTGAAGCCAGGCCATGTATACAGTAATTTCTTAGAGATTTTGTCATTCTGAGAAAAGTGTAAATATTAAGCCAGGGAATGTCTACTACTTGTTCAAAGTTCTAAGTGCGTATCTAAATTGTAAATGTATGGTCCAAAGTGCCTAAATGTACGCTCCAAAGTGCTTAGATGTATGATCTAAATTTTAAATGTATAGTCTAACTTCTAAGTGGATATATAAATTCTAAATGTACAGTCCAAAGAGTCTTAATGCATAGTCTTAATTGTACTCAATTATGGTCTACACTTAAATTGTACAGTCAAAATATTTTTTTTTCTTATCAAATCTAGACTCAAATATACATTCTCTTGTCAGATTCTATTGGACACTGAAAAATGTATACAAAATTACAGTCTACATTTTAAAATGTGCACTGAAAACAATCTAGACTGAATTTTTTGTTTCATCACGTTATGGTCATTGGCAAATGTATAGTCTACAGAAAATGTAATCATACGACAATTTGAAATCTGCAAAATTTATATAACACAAATCAAACTGATCTACTGTACAAATTAACCAACAAAAGAGAGGAATAAACCCAACAAAAGAAATTCTTTCTTCATAAGAAAAGAAAGAGTCAGTGCACTAGATTTCAATAGTATATACACTCTGCATTTGGGCATAACTAGACAAAAAACCAAATTTTGTGTCCTTAACTTCAACAAACTTCCAAAAACAACAGTCTCAACAACCCCAACATCTGTGTCCCCACCGTGGAAAAAAAAACAAAAACAAACTTCCAAAACCTACATACTTTGTTCCCAAAAAAAAAAAAAACAGCTTATACATCTACCTACCACCACACTTAATTTTGCCCATAACTAGACAACCGGGTGTCACTATCAACATGCTGCTCATGCAAAACCTGCATTTGGGCCTACCCCGAAAAGTCACACCAATCTTTGAACCTTGCGATAACTGTCTGTTGTTCAGCAACTTTTGCCTTCAGCTTTGCAATCCTTGCTTGATAACGAACATGTGACTATCGGAGAGACGCTAGGGAGTCTTCAAGCGCTGTCAACCTGTTTCTGATTTGCTGAGCCTCACATAGTTTCCTTTCCATCGTCTCCAAGTCTCCTCTCATTTCCCTTAGGTTGCTTCGCACTGCCCCTACCCTCCATTCAAAATCAACCCTAGCCTCTCTCACCAAAGCCCTAACATGGTTTGGCTCCATGCTTGCCTGTAGGAGGAAACAGAGATATATAGAGAAAGACAGAGAGAGAGAGAGAGAGTGAGAGGACATTGTTTATATGGACCACACAGATGTATATACACAATGTTTCACTTCCTTCTAGAAGGTAACAAATGATCGTGACTATAGAACGTACCTTTTCACTTGAAATTTCAGCCATTTAAAAATAGGAATTTATAAACACAGAAAATAAAATGCAAACATGTTCGAGTAGCCTCTATTTGGATCCTACAATGAACATTAGAGACATTAGATTATACATTTAGGAAATTAAAAATCTATAAGAATATCTCCTCTTCTTTTGTTTGGATAGAAAGGGGGAAAACAAATCTAAGTATTGTGAATAATGAAAACTCCCTCCTATTTTTCTCCACTTCATGTCATTTTATTTTTTATACCACAAGTTATCTTGGATCATACATATGTAATGTATACACTTTTGAAAAGTAACTTTGGACTGTACATTAATTGAACAACAATAATAATTTAATTTGATATTAACCAAAAAACATTTTCTCAAAATAAACCATTAATTTGGTAACCATTAATTTTAATTCTATTAATTCTAATATGACTATCTATGCTATAGATGATAATTTATTTTTAAAATGCAATGTACGGTTTAAATTATAAATGTATGGTCTACCTTTTAAATGGATATTTGAATTTAAAATGTACGGCTCAAACTCAAAAGTGACTGAATGTACGGTCTAAATTCCAAACATATGCTCTAACTTCTAAGTGCATATTTAAATTTTAAAAGTGTACAGTCCAAACTCAAAGGTGTCTAAAATATATGCTCCAAACGCCAAAATGCCTAAATGTACAGTGCAAAATTCCTAAAAAATGAGTAAATGCATGTACAGTCCATAAATGGCTAAATGTACAGTCCAAAAGTGACTAAAAATACGGTCTCAATTCTAAATGTATCATCTAACTTCTAAGGACATCTAAATTTAAATATACGGTCCAAACTCCAAAATGTCTAAAATATATGGTCCAAATGCCAAAGTTCCTAAATATACGGTGCAAAATGTCTAAAAATACGATCTAAATTCTAAATGTGCGATCTAACTTCTAAGGATATTTACATTAAAATATACGGTCCAAACTCCAAAGTGTCTAAAATGTATGATCCAAACTCCAAATTAGTAAATGTATGGTCCAAAATTGGTTAAATGTAAGGGCTAAATCCAGCAGTAACTTAGTGGTTGACTTTGGTTAACGTCTTGCAAAATCCAACAGCCTAAAAAATGAATAAGATTCAAGTAGAATCGTCAACACTAAAAGCACCAGCAGTACAACTGCAAAGGAAAAGAAAGGTTCATAACCTACATTCAACAACCAAATCCCGATTAGCATCACCAACTATCATGCTCCAAATTCAATATTTTGGCCATCAGCTGCAGAGCAAAATATTATCACCAGAGTCAAACAGCAGCATCACAAGGTGTGGCCATGAGTAGCAAACCATGAGTACCACGCTTGTTTTTAACACTATCAAAAGCAGTCACCATGAGTAGCAGGGCGTGACCATTGCTTCGTGTGTCTTTTTGCCATACCTTGTTTTCAAAACTGTCCACAATTGGTTGTCCACATTTCACAATATACTCAACAAATAAAACTACTGACACCAAATATAATCACAACAGCAGAAAAAGAAACAAGTGAAGAGAATGATACAACACCCACCTAGAGTAAAAATTTATAATGAGCCTCAAGTAAAATGTCAAAACTTCAATCACAATTTGCAATTTCAGACTGCAAACCAGAAACAACAACCGAAAAGGAAAAAGATAACAACTCCATCAAAATTGATGGCCACGTTTATGAATAAAACTCTATCATAAATTGCTCAACAATATCCAGAAACAACAATTAAAAAATCAAATCCATTTGTCATATCAAATCTCCAACGGCTCTGTAGAAGTGCTTCTATTATGTGTACCAACTTTTCCACACCTACTACAAGTAATCTTCCTAGTCTTTTCTCCTGTTGATGGTATTCTTTTCCTACGCGGTCGTCCCGGAGGTCTCTTGCACAACGGAGGAAGAAGTAAATCATTAGAATCATCAAGCTCAGCAGTCTTCCAAATTGTAGATACAGGATTGATACACTTTGAGTATGCCACCCGATAAGTTACAGTGAAGTAATATCTCTCCAAATAATCATTTAAGTTCGTCTTGCTTCTCTTCAATGCACACAGAGTATGAACACATGGAAAACTGTTAATTTGCCACTCTCCACAAGAACAAGTACGGCGACCAATATCAACACTAACAGATGGGTCAGAATGTACTTCATACAACTCGTCATTTGACCTAACCACATTCCATGTCTTTGACAAAATAAACAACTTCCCAAGTTTCCGGTCCTTTTTAGGTCAAATAACAATTTTCCACTTCAGTCCCAAATCTCTCCTGTCAGACATTTGGTCCATCAACTTTACTCCAATCCGATCCACAAGTTGAGTAATTGGCAAGCGGCTCTCCTTCTTTATCCAAGAATTGAAACTCTCCACAAGATTAGATGTCAACTCAGCATATCGTTTCCCTACAAAATATGGATGACACCAATGTTCATTTGCTAGATTAGACAAAAATTCAATTACTTTTGCCCCGCCATCTGCCTTGAGCTTACTCAAAAGCTTATCAAACTCTACTACAGTAGGTGCATAAGCACATCTGTGGAATAAGGCCATAATATGTTTCATTCTTTTAGTTTCCAATCCCCCCGTATGCTTACTCAAATTTGCTTTAAGATGAACAAGACAATAAGAATGAGGCGAAGCAGGGAAAACACTTTCAACAGACCTCAATAATGTTTCATGCCAATCAGAAATAAACACAATTTCCCTATCCCAATCGAAAAAATCTCTCAGTTTATGCATGAACCACAACCAGTTTTCAGAATTCTCAGAATTAACCACAGCAAGACAAAGTGGATATAGGCCTACAATAAATCCAAAAACAGCAATGAATTCCAAAATGCAGATACCCAACATTGTCTTAGTTCAAAAACTTGTAAACAATCCAAACTTAAATGCAGAGTACAGAAAATTTCACTATTTTGCAATTAAATTTCACTACTTCAACTAGAATGCATAATAACTAAAAAGAATGCATAATAAGTTATGGCATTTAATAGACTTTGCATGCTTTCCATGTTGCACATAATACCTTATTGCTAACGCTAATGTCTAATTCTTGTTGACAGGTCATAAACCAAAAGGTTGTGTTCCATGTCATTAACTAACCACACAGTTGGGTCATTTGAGGTTGCAGGTCTAATGCCCAGGAATCTAAGTACAACACTTTCAATTCTAACCTCCCATTTGGGTTCATTGAATGCAGGTTTGGTATATATATTGTACTTTATTGGTACATTCAAACAGGTCTAAACCACTACTAGAATTCATGTTTTGAGTGTTTGTGACCTACCATAGTGTGTGTTTTCCAGTGAGGTGTGTGATTTGTGCCCCAGATTTCTTTCATGAGTGGAGAGGTGTGTGATTTGTGCATTGGACTCTGCCTACCCTAAGGCGGCTGTCCTTGGAGACAGTTTATGTTATTAAATTCATTAATGCGACGTCACTAGGTTGCTATCCAAAGGTTCAAAGTTTGGGACTTCATTTCCCAGTTTGTTTGGCTCATTAAGTAATCTACTCAGCTGCTGTAGATGCAGCAGCTGTGATGGATTTACACAGCCTCATCAAACTCCTAGTTCAACTAGAGTGCATAATAACTAAAGAAATTAACCTCTCTCTTATTAAAACAGACAACAAAAAAATAGCACCAGAACAAAATTTAAAACAACATAACTTCCAAAAAATTAAATAGTTAGATATCTTACCTTGGTTATCGTCTTTAGCACAAACAGAAAGCAAACATACCTTGTGTGTCCCCTTCAAAAATGTACCATCAACAAATATAAGAGGTAAGCAGAAGTTAAACCCATGCTTGCAAGCTGCAAACCCAACAAATAATCTCTTGAAACAATTAGACTCGTCACGCTCTAAATCACAAGGACTATCAGGATTAGAACCCCTAAAAGCATCCACAAACCATGTTAATTCTTTGAACAACTTCGTGTAATCCCCATACACAAAGCCTCTAGCCTCCTCAATACCCAACCATGCTTTACGGTAACTCACATCAACCCTGTATTCGAGCTTCAACTCCTTTTTTACATCAACTGGACGTTTTGACGGAGTCAGCCGCATAGTTTCATAAAATAATCTCCCAATCAAGCCAGAACTACTACAAGAACTACTAGTAGACAACACATTAACCCCACAACAGTGCTCATTTCTGAACTGCTTTATCCTAAACAAACCACTAGGCTTCTCAATATTGGCCTTCACAAACCACGAACATTTCATAGATTGACAACACACAGCAACCCTCTTAGAATCATTCCTTATATACACGAACTTGAAGCCATGAAAAAGAGAATATTTGCATAGAGAATCACAAAAAGCAGCAGCCCCACCGACAAAAACCTAATCGACACCATTAATGGCTTTACGCCAAGGATCTAACTTTAATTCTTAGCTTCCATGCTCACAAAATGATGATATCATATCACCGTCGCCAACATCAGATATCACCTCTACAGCTACTACAGCCACAGAACTACCCAATCCATCATCTACTATAACACCAAGACAAGATCCAATCGACTCCTTCACAACAACATCAATCCGACCAATTCTAGAAGAGACAGCTAGCGCATACAAAGCACTAAATCTTCATTACAATCTAGAATACAATTTGGATGACCATCTATTCAGTAAGATACCGAAAAGCACCCTTGTGTTAAATTTTTCCACTTAGGAAGCATCTTACTAACCAAACAATCAAAACTCAAGCTATGAGATAGTACCACAGCAAAACTACTATCACCCTGCTTGCACAACAATACAATTGGATTCTCCATCACTCTTAACAACACAAAAGAAATGGAAAAACAAAGCACGTCAATAATCAGTCATCTTTAAAATAAATATTACTCAAAGCAACTAACAGTGAATTCGAAGAAAACTATTCAGCTGAAAAGAAATGATAGACAGTTAAAGAAAGGGATAGACATCAACATAATCAATGACAATCGTAGAATAACCCTCCATATATAAGACTGTCATTGAAGCAAGACAACCGAAGAACACTTTTTACCTAAGCTTACAGACAGTTTTAGACAAACTTGAAAATGGTACGGATGTTAACATTCAATCCAAAACTCATACGAGAGGTTTTTAGTTCATGGTCTTAAGCTTTTGGCTCAAACTTTAGTTAGCAAAACACATTTTTTCATCCATTCCATATGCCTAATAGACAATAGCAATTAGTAAAACTAAACAAACTACTGGAATCAACGTGTAATCAGCTTAGCTAGAAATGATGATTCGCCTAATCAAAAGCACAACACAAAAAAGACCGTAAACATTATTTGCTAACATTCCTGAGTGTAGAATGTACATTCAGTTAAACACAAAAAAAAATGAAATTCGAGAGTGAAGCTTTTAGTTATGATTGTACACTGTACATTTTCAATTTAAACTGGACATTTTATTAGAATGTACATTTTGAGACTTAGAATGTACATTTTGAGTTCATTATTAAATAAAATCAAAGAGCGTACGTAAAATGTATGCTATAACTTCTAAGTGCATATCTAAGATCTAAATGTATGGTCTAACTTCTGAGTGGATATTTAAATTCAATTCTAAATGTACGGTCTAAACTCCCAAAGTGCCTAAATGTACAATCCAATGTGCCTAAAATATACGGTCCAATTTTGTTTTATTTTTCCAACATGCCCAAATGTACTGTCCTTGACGTCAATGTACGGTCTGATGTTCAATCCAAAGTGACTCATTTCAAAGTGTGTAAATTGTAAATTGTAAATTCTAAAATCTATGCCCTAATTTCTAAGTCTACAATCTAAATTTTAAAATGTATGGTCTTACTTGTAAGAATTGTAAATGTCTAAGACTATATGTTGATTTTAAAGAGTACATTTGACACCATTGGACTACAAACTGTACATATCAGTGGTATAATGTACATTGAGTGTTAGAATGTACATTGACACCATTGGACTACAAACTGTACATTGATATACCTACTAAATGCAGTATGTGTTTCTCAGAATGTAGATATAAGGATTGAAAAACATAATTAATAGTACATCGATTTGCAATGTAAGTTCAATCTAACATAAATGACCTAAATCGACTAAAATCGAGTGATTCAGAAACAAAAATGACCTAAATCGATTTGTCAAATAAATTGATTGTGAACAAAAAACGACTAAAATTGACTCTGTGTGTGTGTGTGTATGAGAGAGAGAGAGAGAGAGTGAGAGAGAGAGAGAGATCGTACTGATTAAAGACTCAGCAGTGGGAAAATCGCAGCTGCTGTCACGTTTTGCGAGGAACGAGTTCAGTCTGGATTCCAACGACACGATTGGTTTAGAGATTTAGACGATTGTCATCTCCGATTTTATGTTTTGCAGAGGAGAAAGAATAACGAACATGAGCTAAACTATAATTAAGGGTATTAACGTAAACTTGCGAACCGAAATGGAGTTAGTGGTAATAAAATCTTTTGTTTAACCTTAATGGTAATTAACAAGCACAATAGTGGAGCGGCTGTCATGAATCCTTTCTTCAAGGGTGAAGTTCAAGTTCCATTGATTTAGCACAAGTATCAGCACCTAATCCCTTCTGTCATTTGTTTCTTTTTCCTCTTGTTTAGATGGGTAGGAAACAAATGTTAATTTTCCTTATAGTCCTATGTAGCCAGTTGGTGTAGGTAGTTGCAATTTTATTGTATTTCTTTTCTTTTCTTTTCTCCTGAAGTATGTCCCTTGTAGACTGTACATTCGCTTAGCCTTTTTTCTATTTCAACCTAATTTACCCAAAAAAAAAAATTGTAGTGATGAGCTCAAAATATTGACACATAGCAATCCCTATATCACCTATTGTTAAGTCCTTTATCGTGCTTAATTAGATAATATTATTATATTTTTGTTCATTTACATTTACTAATTTATTTTGCAGGAAAAGATAATAATTTTACTTATTTTTAGCCGGTGGAATAAAGCATGTGACGTGGACCCGCAAATCAACATTGCCGAAATTCAGAATTGGAAATGACAGTTACTCTAAATAAAGGGCTCATCTAAGATGGAAAATGGGAAGATTACAAAAGGAGATCTATTAGAGTCAAACTTCATTGTGGGCAAATTATTCATTGGCTGAGAATTGGATTTTAGCTTGGCATGAGAAACTCATGCAACGTGGAGATCAATAGAAGATTTATTGGCTTTATTAGTGAGCCGAAATTAGAATAGAATTAGGAAAATTATTCTCTTCCTTTTGAAAGAGGAGATACGGCCATTTGTTATAAAGGGCATTAGGTTTTTGGCCAAAAAGAAGAGAGCTCGGCTAGGATTTCACGTATCATGCAACCGCGGCTGCGGCTAAGGTCGTGAAAAGAGCAAAAAAATATTTGTAAGCTTTATTATTTATGAATTCTAGTGGAATGCTTGATTTGTTTTCATCTATGAGCGGCTAGTCGTTTAAACTAGGGTGGAGGATGAAACCTCATATTTAGTAGTGGTTAAATACAAACTCTTAATTACCCCAAAAAAAAAAATACAAACTCTTGGTTAATTTTTCTTGATCTATGATATCATTGATTAATCGCTCTTACCTCCGTTTACTTTGACTTAGTGGTTTTGGATATGGATTCAATCATGTTTTTTCCATGATTTGAAACTACTAGTTAAATATTTTGCCTGGTTATTAAATTTTGATTTCAAGTATTAGATATCCGTTGTGATTTGTTTGTTTACGAATGCATCGGATTTTTCGTGTCTTGAACCTTGAGGCAAGGAAGAGCGTACATCGGATTTTTCTTTAAAACAAGCTTAATGAAGATACTTTCCACAGTAATAGAGTTTAGCCACCAAATTACTGTGAAGATAATTAGAGAAAAATAAATCATGAGTTTGTTAAAAATCACTATGAGTATATGGGCGTGGATTTTGAAACTCTAGTTATTTTTCCCAACCAATGTTGTTCACTTACTTTACCGTTTAAGTTTAATTATTTCATTTTTCCTTTAATTTTAGTCTACGCACCATCTCGATTTTTGGAACTAGGTTAGGGTTCAATCGGTTTAAATTTATTTAGTTTTCCTAAAAAAACACAAGTCCCTGTGGGTTCGACCTTGCTCTCGCCATGCTATATTGCAAATCGATTTGTGCACTTGCGAGTACTTTAAAATTTCACACGTGGCACATTTATTAGTAGTGTAGGGAGTGTTTGCGGAAAAAAATTTGGGTGTCGATTGGGGCCACTTGGTACCCAAGCATGATCCAAGCCGTCCAAGACTTCAAATGTGTTTTGGGCGGCCCAAATCGATTCCCTCTCTCTCCTCTCATCCAAACACTCTCTCTCTCTTCTTTTTCTCTCTCTAAAATCTAGACCGTTGGATCGCGTTATGGATGGCTAAGATTGTCGAGCGAGTACCACATGGCCAATACCCACTCTACACCTCATGTTTGCGACTCACTGCAAGTCAACAAAATAATTTTTTTTTAAAACGTTTCTTCTGACTCGTTTGACACTTGCTTAGTCATTTAATGTTGACCATTAAACAATAACCAAAATCAAGCAATTCGGCCACATTAAACAAGCTTGTATGCTTATAAAGGATTATTTCTCCGCAATGATAGTAGCAATGTACGTTTATCAAGAGAGATCAGGATTCTAAAAGTGTTAGTGCATGTGGGGGAGTGGTTAAATTAGTTGGAGCACATGTCCATGTCTTTCTTTGACAAAACCGTACGGGGATTTCCGACCGTAATTTCGGTCTTTAGACAACGAGATTGCACATGACAGGGTACAAACCCCACCGCAGTTTATCGAGTCGGGAACCTTGTAGTGCAGGGGTGCATTACAGGGCCCCCGGATCCCAATTTATCACCTTATGAAATTGTCTAAAATTTCTTCTAACATTTCTAGAAAAATTAACCCCCTTTTTGCACCAAAAAAAAAATGGCACACTATTGACTAGACTTTCACAGGTGTGGTTTTAACCCATCTGAAAGTGTCCTTCGACTTTCAATGGGAATGTTTAGAGTTCGAGTTTACAAAGAGACGTCAAATCTCCTTTAATTATTTGCACCAAAAAAGGGCACCATTAGCCTTTTACACATGTTGCTCTTAGCCCTTTCTGAAAGTACCCTTAGACGTCAAATCTCCTTTAATTATTCGCACAAAAAAAGGGCACTATTAACTAGGCTTTTACAGATGTTGCTCTTAGCCCTTTCTGAAAGTACCCTTAGACTTTCAATGGGAAGATTTGGAATACGAGTTTACAGAGAGACCGTTCAATTCTCTTTGGCTATTAACCTACTAATTTACCCACTGACCCCACTAATGTATATAATATAGACTTTAAAAGTAGGCTTTCACTAGCAAAAACAAATAAAAAAAACAACGCTTTCGATTTAATTTTATTATGAAATTCATCACAAACTTCAAAACGATGGATTCTCAAACCGATTATTGATGTGTAGAATATAAGCTAATCGATTTTTAAGTTGACTGCAAAAAATGTAGTAAGTTATTGATTTAGCTTACTCACTTATGACATGCTTATAATCATTCGTGATGCTACTTATGAGAATTTGTGTTAATTATGTCTTAATGTAATGAATTTTTGTGGCATTAGTTATGCTTGCTTGCTTGCTTGTGGGAAGTATTATGATACATTATGGCTGGCCACAATTTTAAAACTTGTGAGTCGCTACTTACGAATATTTTTGCTTTTTCTTATAAATGTACGTGGCTTTCTTATGAGTTTGGTACTTACTAATTTTGTGATTCAATTATGAATAATTGTGGTTAAATAAGATGACATGTTGGATGACGATTCTTCTAGTCAGCTTTTTATTAACCGGGCTGGACCAGCCGGTTCAACCGATTGGCCCATCAACCGAAACCTTGTCCGGTTTGGTTCCACCTAATAACCGCTCTGTTTCCAAAATCGGTCTAAAAAGTGAAAACCGTTCCAGACCGGTCTAAAAAGTGAAAACCGTTGCAGACCGGCAGTCAACCAGGTTGGTCCACCTGGACCGTAAAATTTCAACTACTATTTTCACGCGTCAAATCCTACGCTCATGGTCAGAAGCTCCAATTTCTTTTTGGGCCCACAACCAGCCAATAGCTATTAGCCAGGACTGGTGGAAATTGGTGGTTTCTTTAACTTTTTATAAAGGAAAGTGAAGCTAGCGACGAGTTGGATTGCCAACCGATGTGGGATTTGAGAAAGGCCTACTATGAAGCACCACTCTGTTTATTTCTTCTAACTTCCTTCATGTAGAGATATTTTCTTTTTTGTAGGCTTATTTTAGTAAATTATATATTTCTAATATATTCTTAACACTATTATGACGTCACGGGTCAATAGCGGTTCAACCAATGACCCGTCCGCCTAATTCCATTTTCGGTTCGTCCTCCGGTCCGGGTTTCAAAACATTGCTTCAAGTAATATTAAGATGATGTGACACAATTTGAACTAGCACAGAGTACTATGTGTTTTTATTAAGTGTATTGAAGTACTTTTGGTCCTTTGGCTTCCCCCAAAACCAAGATCAATCCATGAATGCCTCTGTACACTCACTTTTTCACTTTACACTCATTCTGCAAGAGTAATAACCCATTTTGTTATGGTTAGAAAAACTCTTGGGAATTTTGGATAGGTCAAGGCTACGCAAGAGAAGAAGTCAGAGATTCTTTGATAAAGAAATGTTTTTCTTTTTTTTTGGTGACGTGCTTCTTCTGTTTTATATATTCTGTTTTATATATAGAATAAATAACAGTATGTTAAAACATTTTTTTGTTGTAGGAAAAGATATCACGGAAGGAATTATTTCTCTTTGTTTTTCCCACTTGAATGGAGCAATTTATTTCCCTCCCAAACAAGGAATCCAACAGAAGAAGAAGTGGAAAATGATGTCCCTGACTCCTGAGTTACTAGAGTTCCAAAACACTAACATCAGAAAGCGATGGTTTGCTTGGTAAGTTTGCTTCCCAAACAATTGATCATTGTTCTTCGTTTATTGAGGTAAGATGGCAAGAGAATAATCTTTTGTGAATCTTCTAGTCCCAGTATGTATGACTTGCCAAATTAGTCGAGATGTGCGTAATCTGATCTAAACACTCTAGAGCATCCAATAAAAAGAAAAAAGAAATAGACAGCGAGAAAGCCAAACAGACCCTTATTCTGAAGAAGCAGAAATGGACAAACGAATACGAGGGATGGATTACAGCGCACGGTGCGGGCTGCTGTCTGTTTGGGCCCATCTTTGTACCATGTGCTCCGCTCAGGTGGGCGCACATGCCCTGGAGTTGTAGCCTATTCGATAAATGAACTCACAGTTATATTGAAAAAAATCACTCACAAATTTCAGGGTAGGCAATTTCTTTATGTTTTATAAAATTGATACATGTACAACAACTCATCTCTAACATTACTCCAACGAGAAAACATTATTTCCATCGCCGGCGGAAACAAATGTTCCCTCCAAATCAATCACAACGGTCCATGTGATTGTGTTGTCAATGTGATTGTGTAGTACACAATCACACGGATCGTTGTGATTGATTTGAAGGAAACATTTGTTTCCACCGTCAGCGGAAATAACTTACTCTTTACTCCAACATACTCATATAGTGTGTGGAATGTGTGTAGGCTCCACACACCACGTGAGTGTGTTGGAGCATTATATAAATATATCATTTTTGTATACTTTAATCTCAATAAGTAGATTAAAAATTGGAGAAAAATATTGTGGAACAAACAAAAATAAAAATTGGAGAAATATACTACAAATTACTAATAGCGAAAAAGTGAGGACTCTTTCTCTTCCTGGTGTTGGGTTGCAGACAACCTTCAACAGTAGCGAGGGTATGGGGGCGAGAGTCCCCAAGGACAGTCCGGAGTGCGACTTTAGGAGTATTCCGAACTGCAGCGAAAACAATATTTGAGGGACCTCGGTGTGTAATTTCAACCATAGGCCCAACCTAATTATTTCGATGTTAGTGTGTAATTAGGGTTATCAGTTTTCAGAGAAAAACAGAGAGAGAGGCGAGAGAAAACGCAGATCTCAGAGAGATTGCGAGAAGACTTGTACTCTTGATTTCGATTTCATAGTGGACGGGTGTGGCTCCCGTGATTTTTCCTCGCGTTGAGGTTTTCCACGTATATCTGTGTCTTGTTTCTTTTCTGTTTTTCTATTACCCACGATTACTTGATTTTCTGTTCTGCGATTCATTGTTTCCAAGATCCGTAGGGGTGTTGTGGGGTTGCGAAAATCCTAACAACTGGTATTAGAGCCGTGGTTACGATAGGGTTTGTTCGATAGGTTAGGGTTTACTCTTGTTCAGGCAGGCTTGGGTTTCAGTGGGAGCTATGGGTTCGGAAGAGGGGAAATCGAAGATCGATAAGTTTGATGGGTCAGACTTCGCGTTCTGGAAAACGCAGATGAGGACTGTCTGTATCAGAAGGATCTTTACCGATCGTTGGAAGGTAAAGAAAAGGGGAAGAAAACTGAAAAGAGCGACGATGATTGGAAAGGTCTTGACAGAAAGGTGTTAGGGGTTATTCGCCTGTCTCTTTCCAAGTCAGTCATACACAACATATTGAAGGAAAAAACGACAGAAGAACTTATGGAAGCGCCGAAGAAGATGTACGAGCAACCTTCTACTGCAAATAAGGTACATCTTATGAAAAAACTTTTCAACTTGTCTATGCAGAAGGGGTTTCCTTTATGTCACATATCAGTGGGTTCAATACGATTGTTGATCAACTTACGTCTGCCGATATTGAGTTTGATGATGAGGTTCAAGCCTTGTTAATTCTGTCTCAGTTGCCAGATAGCTGGCAGGGTACTATTACTGCAGTCAATAATTCGACAGGGAAAGAGAAGTTGAAACTGAGTGAGGTTGTTAGTTTGATTCTGACTAAGGAGGTCAGAAGAAATTGTCAGAAGAAATTCGATTGACAGTTCAGGTTCAGGCACTTCAGGTTCAGCCCTAAGTTTTGAGCAGCAGAGGGGCAGAAGCCAGAGTAAGGGTGGTCAGAATCAGAACAGGAATAGGTCAAAATCGAAGAGCGGCAAGGGAAATAGGGCTAAATCTCAGGTTCGGCCCATTAAAGGTAAATGTTGGAATTGTGGTCAGACAGGCCATATGTCACAGGCTTGCAAAGCACCGAAGAAGAATAACGGTGGGCAGAAGGCTCACGTTGTGCATGATGCACTTGTTCTTGCAATGAACAGTGACGCCGAATCGTGGGTGATTGATTTGGGTGCCTCATTCCACGCATCTGCTAATAGGGAGGTTCTGCAGAACTATGTAACAGGGGACTTTGGGAAAGTATACTTGGGGGATGATGAGCCTTGCAGTATTGCGGGAAGAGGTGATGTTCAGATTGCGACACAGGGGTACAAATGGTGTCTGAAAGATGTCAGGCACGTTCCGAATTTGAAGAGGAATCTTGTTTCGATTAGACAACTTGCAGCAGCAGGTTATACTTCGACATTCACAGGGGACACGTGGAAAGTCTCCAACGGTACCATGGTGGCTGTTAAAGGCAAGATAGTTGGTACACTTTGCTTGACTTCACATGGTAGCAATACACTTGTTGTTGCAGATAACAAGGAGAGTTCAAATCTGTGGCACAGAAGACTGGGCATATGAGTGAGAAGGGAATGAAGGTTTTGCAGGAAAATGGGAAGCTCCCGGGGTTAGAGTCAATGGATATTGACATCTGTGAGGATTGCATCTTCGGGAAACAGAAACGGGTTAGCTTTTAAAAAGGCGGCAGGCCTCCCAGGGCTCAGAATCTAAAGCTTGTCCATACAGATGTTTAGGGTCCAGCTACTGTGTCTCGCTTGGCGATTCTTATTACTACGTTACCTTTGTCGACGATCACTCGAGAAAGGTATGGGTATACTTCATGAAGCATAAGTCAGAGGTCTTTGAAGTCTTCAAGAAGTGGAAATCCTTGGTTGAGAACGAGACAGATTTGAAAGTGAAGAGGTTGAGGTCTGATAATGGCGGAGAGTATGAGTTGGGGGAGTTTAAGAGAGTCTGCAGTCTATTTGGGATTCGATTAGAGAGGACACCTCCAGGGACTCCACAGCTTAATGGCATTGCAGAGAGGATGAACAGGACCTTGACTGAGCGTGCTAGAAGCATGCGGCTACACGCAGGGTTGCCCAAGATGTTTTGGGCAGATGCAGTCAGCACAACAGCATATTTGATCAATCATGGGCCACCAGTTCCACTGAACTTTGGCATACCAGAGGAGGTTTGGAGTGGTAAAGAGGTAAATATTTCACATTTACGTGTTTTTGGTTGCGTGTCCTATGTGCATATTAGCGATCAAGACAGGGATAAGCTTGATGCTAAATCACAGAAGTGTACTTTCATTGGGTATGGCTGCGATAAGTTTGGTTACCGGTTTTGGGATTACAATAATAGGAAGGTAATCAGAAGTAGGGATGTTATATTCGATGACAGGGACAGTAAACAGAGCAGTGGAAGTACCACTTCGGATGGCGATACATCCGAGTCTTTGGGTTGGAGGATCTTCCAGTTGACAGTGGGGTTGAGCAGAGGTCTGGTCACCTAAAGGAGAGAGCTTTAGATGAGACAACTTCAGAGGTGACAGTTTTAGGGTAGCTCTAGAGACAGGGACTAGTTCAACAGTCAAAGAGTTGAGGAGGTCAGCCAGAGTACCCAAGCCGAATCCGAAATACATTCCTTCGCTAGATTACGTGCTTTTGACGGACTGTGGAGAACCAAAGTGCTATGATGAGGTTTTGCAAGTTCCTGAGTCAGCTGAGTGGAAGACTGTAGTGCAGGAAGAGATGGATTCTCTTCATTCCAATGGTACTTGGCAGTTAGCTCAGCTTCCAAAGGGAAAGAAAGCCTTGCAGAACAAATGGGTTTATCGACTTAAGCATGAGAGTGATGGCAAGAAAAGGTATAAGACAAGGTTGGTTGTAAAGGGCTTCCAACAGAAAGAAGGGATCGATTATATAGAGATATTTTCGCCGGTTGTGAAGATGGTCACTATCAGAGTGGTGTTGAGTTTGGTTGCTGCTGAGAATCTCTACCTTGAGCAGTTAGATGTTAAAAACTGCTTTTCTTCACGGGGACTTGGATGAAGAAATCTACATGAAGCAGTCTGTTGGCTTCATTGTGAAAGGTAAGGAAGAGATGGTGTGCAGGCTCAAGAAGAGTATGTATGGTTTAAAACAGGCTCTCAGACAGTGGTACAGAAAGTTTGATGGTTTCATGCAGCGCAGTGGCTATACAAGGTGCAGTGGAGATCACTGTTGTTACTTCAAGAAGTTTGAGCCTAGCTACATCATTTTATTGCTCTACGTAGACGATATGCTTGTAGCAGGTTCTTGTGTTAGGGAGATCAACAGGTTGAAGCAACAGTTCGCAAATGAGTTTGCTATGAAAGATCTGGGTGCAGCTAAGCAGATACTTGGGATGAGAATCAGCAGGGATAAGGCTCAGGGGACTTTGTGGTTGAGTCAGGCTGAGTATATTGAACGTGTTCTGGAGAGGTTCAATATGCAGAGTGCCAAGGCAGTTGGCACACCCTTGGGAAGTCAGTTCAAACTTTCTTAGGGGCAATCACCCAAGACAGATGCAGAAAGAGAGTACATGGCCAAGGTTCCGTATACCTCGGCCATTGGTAGTCTGATGTATGCGATGGTGAAGACGAGACCAAACATTGCCCATGCAGTGGGAGTTGTGAGCAATCCAGGGAAACAACATTGGGAAGCAGTAAAGTGGATTTTTCGATACTTGAGAGGTACCACTGATTTGCCACTTTGTTTTGGGTGAGGGAATTTGACAGTGCAGGGATATGTGGATGCAGACTTTGTCAGTGATCAGGATACGCAGTGAAGTACCACGGGTTATATCTATACTATGGGTTCAACAGCGGTGAGTTGGGTTTCACGTCTGCAGAATTTAGTGACATTATCCACGACAGAGGCTGAGTATGTGGCCATGACTGAGGCTGCAAAGGAGATGATTTGGTTGAAGAGCTTCTTGGAGGAGTTGGGTTTAAAGCAAAGGAACTGCGTTCTTTTCAGTGACTGCCAGAGTGCTATACACCTTGCCAAAAATCTAGTGTTCCATGCCAAGACGAAGCACATTGATTTGAGGTACCATTTCATTTGTTCGCTTTTGGAGGATAGGGATTTGTTGCTAAAGAAGATTTTGGGGGACAAGAATCCGGCAAATATGTTAACCAAGCCTGTTACTGTTGATATTTTGGCCTTCATGCTTGAAGAGATGATGGGCCTGGAGCCACACCAAGAGGAGTCAGACGACTACGTTCATATTGATTAAGATTATTTGAGGTTTGCAGTTGTTTGTTTACTGATGCTTCGGTTATCTTCAAGTGGGAGATTGTTGGGGTGCAGACAACCTTCAGCAGTACCGGGGGTATGGGGGCGGGAGCCCCCAGGGACAGTCCGAAGTGCGACTTTAAGAGTGTTCCGAACTGCAGCGAAAATGATATTTGAGGGACCTCGGTGTGTAATTTCGGCCATAGGCCCGACCTAATTATTTCGATGTTAGTGTATAATTAGGGTATCAGTTTTCAGAGAAAAACAGAGAGAGAGAGGCGAGAGAAAACGTAGATCTTAGAGAGATTGCGAGAAGACTTGTACTCTTGATTTCAATTTCATAGTAAACTGGTGTGGCTCCCGTGGTTTTTCCTCTCGTTGAGGTTTTCCACGTATATCTGTGTCTTGTTTCTTTTCCGTTTTTCTATTACGCACGATTACTTGATTTTCTATTCTGTGATTCATTATTTCCAAGATCTGTAGGGGTGTTGTGGGGTTGCGAAAATCCTAACACTTGGCGACTCAATCTCCAGGTTCAACCTTTCCATAGCCTTCTGACCCTCTTGAGCTCTCTTGTCTAATGTCAAACCAGACCGTGGAAATTCGGCAAGTCACTCTGACAGTCAAGTAAGAGGAAGAAGAAGAAGGAAAGCAAGTAGATTTTAGGGTTTGAGAGTTGTGAGAGACATATCCTTTATGGTTAAAATCGTGTGCCTTTTACAGTGAATGCCTGTCATGTCCTACAAGTATCGTCGTGCCTTGTAGGCATGGTAACCACTCGGTTGATGTCATATCTAATGTTGGAAAGCGAGACGGGTACCAACATGCTACAAGTTGTCTTGTTACACTTGTGTCATACCTTTCGGCTAACGTCAATCTTGACGTTGCGGATAAGAACTAAAACGGTTATGTTGAAACACCTTCCACTGATTTAACATGGTATACCGGCCGAGGCCATTTCCGGTCATATCTAAACCGCTAAAGCATGATGCGTTGTCCGAATTGTACATTTTGGCCGAGTCGCCGCATCGACAAGATTAACAAGATATCTAATTCTGACAATCGCCTTGACTAGATCCTTCGGCAAGCCGAGCAAATAGACCTCTATTTATTCTAGGTTCCTTGGATCATCCAATCCCACGGTCAGATAATTTGGGAGTGTCCCAGTCAGCCATAATTAATTTTACGACCGCTTGGTTGACCCTTCTGAACTTGTGATTGTTCTCCACTACACTTTGCTTTCGAGAGCTCCTTCAATTTGATCTATTATTGATTTAGTTTGGGTGTATGACCGGTGGCGGAGTCAGAATTTTGACTTGAGAGAGACCAACTTAATAGAAATTTTTTATTATTATTTAAACTTATGATTTTAAATATATCATAGGGCTTTTGCTTTTCAATATAATACATTTGTACATTGAAATCAATCTGGCCTACTGTAATAAAAGAATATGAATCATCTTGTTTCTGTTTCTTTAGACTATTACGATATTTACGTGCTAATTTTTTATTTATGTAATAAATTGTGCGAAATGAGAATGAAAAATAACCTGTTTTTCATTAAGTCTAAGCAACCATATGCGATTCATATGATTTCTAATGTGACTGTCAATACACTCTAAAAAAGAGACGACCATCAAAGTAGTCCCGAAAAAGATCTTTAGATGCACAGACTGAACCGTTAATTCCTTTATTGGGCCGAAGAGGATCCAACTCCTCCTCCAAATTAAACCAAAAAAATTGGAACAGAAAGAGTAACATTCACTGGTCCGTTCTTTGAGGCTGCAATAGGAAAAAGGGATCCAATTGGCACAACTTTACAAATCTCTCGTAGAGGCCCCTCCACAACCAACTCGGTTATGCGTACGTACACACACGAATACATATGGACCATTCATTTCAGGAATCGACAATCCGAATTTAAAATAAACTCTTCTGTGTAAGTTAACTCTAACATAGAAGAGAATTTTTTTTTTTTTTTAAATCTAGACCGTCAAAAACACGCACATATGATCAAGATGCACCGTTTGTGCATATTGCGTACGCCATGTGAGCACATTGAATTTTCCCCTCCCCGAATACTCCAACTGACAACTTCCCATGTTACCCTGGTGGACAAGCACAACCAATCACCGGCAATTTTTTATTGCAAAAAATAACCTTCACCTTTTCTCCCTATTTTATTCCTGGTTTGCAACAACTCTCATGGGGTGTTCTACTAACAAAATAATTTAAAAAAAAAAAAATTAAAATAGGTTATTTTTTCACAATACATCATATAAAAAATCGTGAAAAGTCAATTTATTTAAAAAAAAAACTATCTTAGTGGAACACCCCCTCAATAACCCTGCACTACATTATTTTTACGTTTCTATTTTTGCTACATTTTTCATTTGCTTGTCTTGTATGAGGCACCCTTAACATTGGAGTACTATTTGAATGCAGTGATCTTCTTTTCTTCATTTGATTCTAATTAAAATAACACAAAGTGCAACTTTTTGATGAATCCTAACTACTTTCGTTACGAAAATCATCTAATATTACGTACCTTTCGCCGAGAAAAAACGTGTGATTTTTGGATAAAAAATAAAGTATTTTCGTTCGTAATTTTTTCGAATTTTACTGCACCAAATTTAAAAACTAATTGAGATCTCTAATGTGTGCAAACAAATTCGAAAAAATCACGTGCATAATTACTTTATTCTTTTATCTAATTACGCGTCTTTTCATGAGAGTATTGTTTTGGGACGGATGGAGTATACAATATGATTTCTGTGCACCGAATAGAGGGGAAAATATAATAACGAAAACTCAATTAATTTATGTTAGGTATTTTGGGATAAGAACCACACCGACTTGGACCAAAATCAGGTGCTTGAATTTATAAATTGGGCATCTTATCAAACAGGGATCTATATAAGTTCACAGTTTCCTAGCACTTTGAATCAAACCACCCTCATTCATCCAATCAAAGCCTCTTCTTTCTCTCTCTGGGTTGCCATTTTCCAATGGCTAAGCTTCTACTTTCCCTTCTGCTTCTGTCCCTCATTGCTATTTCCATGGTTGCTACAACTGTGAGTTTTTTTTTTTTTTGGGGGGGGTAATCCATGATTTGCCACTAATTAATTTGTGGGTTTCGCTCACAAAATTGATAAAAATTGACACTTTTTAATTAAAATTGTTGTGCTTTTAAAACTTTACAGGTTCTTGCAACGGATTCCCATCATCTCTCCCGGGTATCTCTCTCTCTCTCTCTCTCTCTGTCTCTCTGTGTTAGTCTTAACAATCTTGTTTAATTTAAATTAACGTTTCTACTTTCTTCAGGAACTTTATGGCCAAGGAAGCTTAAGGAGCAACCGTAAGTTATA
Source organism: Vaccinium darrowii (assembly GCA_020921065.1). Lineage (NCBI taxonomy): Eukaryota > Viridiplantae > Streptophyta > Magnoliopsida > Ericales > Ericaceae > Vaccinium > Vaccinium darrowii. The sequence goes on along the minus strand of CM037158.1, from coordinate 28,791,912 downwards.
TATTCATTGGGCAGCATCGCCCTTCCTTTTCTTTTATGTGTTTGCAGGCATTTAGACCTAATTCCATGCATTCAAAATGCCTTTCATATTTCTTGGAATTTTAAATCTATCAAAATCATGAAAACTTCTTTTTGTAAAAATGGAGAAAAAAAAAATCCTTAGCAAATAGTATTTTTTAATTAAGGGAAGGAGAAAGTCGGACACAATAGAGAAACGAGAAGCTTTTTTTTTTATAACCAGGTATCAGGGCCAGCTTTCGTGCACCTCGATTAATCTTGAGAGACTACTCGCTGGCCCTATTTAAAGTCAGAATAAAGTTCTTTTACAGACTAGCCCTAAAAGAGTTGATATATAGCACCTACGTCCCGAGTCTTGACCACTAGGCTAATTAACCCCTCGGGTTAGAGAAACGAGAAGTTCCAGTGACAAATTATGTAAGATAAAAGTTTTGTGTTTTTTTAAAATGCAGAATGCGGATCGCAATGCTCGAGGAGATGCAGCCAAACGCAGTACAAGAAACCATGCTTGTTCTTCTGCAACAAATGTTGCTCAAAGTGCTTGTGTGTTCCCGATGGCTACTATGGGAATAAGGGTTCATGCCCTTGCTATAACAACTGGAAGACCAAGAAGGGAGGCCCTAAATGCCCTTAAAACACCAACAATTAATTAACATCTTTTGTTAATTACCTCAATTCCCCTTCTAATCATTTTATTTCGGATGTGGTTCTAATTTGATATTTATATATTGCCCTTTATGAACTTCTAAATTGCTTTAATTGTTGTTGTCCATGCACATGGGCCAAAAGTTTTAGGCAGCGCTAGCTCATCTGAAAGTCTAGAACATCTGTATTTTTTTTTTTTTTTGGTTTAATTGGGGATGGGACTAATGAATTAATCGCTTCGTTGGGGTCAAGTAGTTTTGCGAAAACCCTAAACGAGAGCGCGCGGCGTGTGACTAAATCTTTGTCAGTTGTATCGTTAAGTGTATGTTCTTCCATTTCTAGCATCTTGAATGATATTTTCTCTAGGTGTGATATTTTCTTGACAGCTCGAGAATTGATTTTTATTTTCTTTATAATAATTCAAGCAATGCAGTTAATAAGAAAGTGTATTCGATCAGTATTTCAACAAGCCACGCCAGTGTAAACGAATTTGCTCAATGTTGCATACTTGCATTTACCCCCCAAAATAAACGAATACATGCAAATAAAGTTAGTCTGAGGGTACAATTGTACAATTTACAATTTGGTCAATGTCGCACGTAAATCCACAATAAACTCGCAGAAAAATATTGAAATCAATCCTGAACATATTAGGTGCATATCAAATTCCGGTATTGGAGGGACCCGGGGGCACTACAGGTGTGTACATGAGTAATTTTGACCGTTGATCTCTAAATTGAAGGTTCAAATTCGTTTAATCACTCAAACATATATATATTTAAATCATTGATTACTGAAATGGACAGCTTAAATGCTCACTACAGATGTAATTAGCATGGATTTGAAATATATGAGGTGCGTGTCCAGTTTTAATTACTATTTAATAGGGAATTGATATTAGTACTCCCTTTTCTCTATTAATTAGCACTCATTTACGAAGTGCAAGAGTAAAAAGCCTAATAAAGACAAAAAAAAATGTCAACAAAGAAAAAGAGTGTGTCAATATCACTTCCCATTTTATAAGAAGGCATTTGTATAAAATTAGCTGCGATCAACAAGCAAAACAAAAGCTTCATGTACAAAAAAAAAATCGAGGTTAAGGAATGCTGGAATGTTATGGTGCTTATAGTGTGTTCCATAGCAATTATAAGTTTTTGTTGAGAAAACACATTCACATATTGCGCGGAAATTGAATGGATGATCAATTTATACAATGTTGGAACCTCTCCACCTCGTAGTAGGCATTTCTTTTTCTATCATATCTTCATGATATATAAAATTTCTTTTGCTTATAAAAAAAAATAGCTTAAATATGGTTTTTCGGTAATAGTTTAGGAAATGTCTACAATACACACCCATTAAAGATGTGTACCATATGCACATATTGTTTGATCCAGATTGTGCCACCTTATTGGCAATCGTAACATTTTTTAATGATTCGTAACGTTTCAGCAATATGATTCGTAACATTTTCTATGATTCGTAACATTTTGATTAGTCTCGTAACTTCTAAAAAAAAAACGTAGCTTTATAAAAATTTTAAAAAAAAATCATAACTTTTCAGGGGTGTGTATCATACATACCCAAATAAGGAGTGTGTATTGTAGTCATTTCCAATAGGGTTAGGGTTGGCCATTTCGTCTGACCCGTTTGAATCCGATCTGATCCCCGATCCGAACGGATCGGCAATATGGAGATTTGTTTGGAGAATGGATAGGATATGGGATTTTTTTTTAAATGTTTGGGGATCGGGTAGGGAGTGGAGATGGGCATGTCCCCGCCTCGAATCTGCTCCAAATCCGCTCCTTGATCCACCCCCGCCCCGCTCTGCCCCGTCCCCGAATCCCCGAATATAGGAGTTTATTCATGACTTATGAAACTTTTGGGTCCCACTAAATTTTCTCCAAACACGTGGGGTCACACTAAATTTTCTCGAAACATTTTATTATAATTGAACTTTGTAATACAATAAATGTGATTAAATAAGAAATGCATCGCTATAATTTGAATACATCCCAACTAGGTTGACATCTACTCAATTATCAATCTTATGCATTCCTTAAAATAAACACAAAAAATGCAAAATAAGAACAATATTTTTTCAATTGAGCCATTGATTTTGTTGTTCCTATTGATGAAATCAATTGTGTAAACTTTCTTCTCGATCGAGTTTAGAAAGTTTGTCGATCAGGACCCAATTTGTGTTTCCAATTGTGTTTTTTTAATGATACTTTTCATCCGATTAAATACCTACTGATACGCGATCCACTTAATTTTTTCTACGACTAATGGATACCATAATATGCTATCTTGCTTGTGGTTCCTTCAGTTTTCAAATTAGAAATCTAATTGATACTTGATACAACTTGAATTGAAGCTGACAAACACTTACGCTTACATATGGATACTGTGCCGTACCGTGCCAACGATAAACGTATCGTGCTCGTGCCGGCCCGGCCCATTCGACACCTCTACTTGTAACTTGATTTTAGCATAAAATTTGCAACTGGGATTCTAGATTTTTAGTAATCTTTTTTTTTTTTTTAAATGATTGGATTCCCAAATCCCGTAGAGATCCCCGTTCCCCATTTGGAGTGGGGATGGAGGATGAAAATAAAGCCCCGTTGGGGATCGAGTAGGGGATGGATATGGAGAAGGGGTTTGGGAATTGGGGGTAGATATAGTACTCTCCGACCTCGATTCGTCCCCATGCCCATCCCTAAATAGGGTTTAAGCTTTTCAGTTGTATATAAAAAAATGAGTAACGCTATAGGCACTAACTAGTGTATCAACTATTACACTAAATGCAAACATGGCATTATTACATCAAATGCACTATTTAATATATGGATAGATTCATCTGCCAAAAGAGTGCAACATGAGCAGTCAGTGTAAAAGTTGGTACACTAGTTAGTGTCTGTAGCATTTCTCATAAAAAAAAATACAGTTTACATACTTTTTTAATGTAGTAACAATGAGGGGCAGATTTAAGTGAACCCCCATGAGGCCACGTGCCCCCAATCAAAGCCAAATTTTTTAAAAATAAATCTCATATATTTTACATAAATAAGTCAGTGTCCTCCTATATTTAGCATACACTAGTATGTATACTATTAAAACTTGTCAATGCAAATATGAACAAAACTTGTGTCAAAATATTTTGTGCTCATGATTAAATAAAAATATGCATCATACACTTCTAACAAATAGCTATCATATATAAGAGTATCCCCAATGGCATACTCAAAAAGAAAAATACGAAATTTTGACATTTGTATACTCAAAAAAGGCTCACAATGGCATTTGGATAAATACTCAAAGTTCGCAACATTTTTTATAAATACTCAAATTTTTGCATTTGGATTCTCAAAACTATCAACATTTTCCCAATAACCAAACTTGAATACTCAAAATTACAAACATTTTCTCTTCTTTTGATTATGGACAAAAACGAACCATTGTAGAGCTTCTCATTGCTAATTTTGAAAACCCATTAAATAAATACTCAAATGATAATAGAGCAACATTTGAGTATACCATTGGTGATGCTCTAACACATTCTAACAAATAGCCATGATATTTGCATAATGAGCGCCAGAGGTAGGTGCGTGAATTGGGCCCAGCTGCCTGGCTCACAAATGAAGAACCGATTTGACATATTAAGGGGAGATTTTGTAATTTATGTCTACTTTTGTTCAAAAATTTGTACTTTTTGGAGGGGCCCATCCTTCTTTTTGAAGAATTAGTTCTTCAAATCTATTTTTGGTTCTTCAAATGAAGAACCGAATTGAAGAACCAAAAATAGATTTGAAGAATGGAGGTGACAAAAAGGAGGATGGGTCCCACCAAAAAGTACAACTTTTTGAAGAAAAAATGATATAAATTTCAAAATTTTCCCTTAATATGTCAATTCGATTCTTCATTTTGAAGAAAAATGAATGGGTTGGAGATGCTCTTAGCTCGCTCCAAGTCCATGGGACTTTCATCGCAATTGAGCTCGGGCTTCGTTTTTGTATGGGCCATACAGGGCCCTCTTTAACTTTTAGAACTCTCTTTTGTAGTGGAGTGGTAAATTAGTAATCTTTACTTTAATTACCTAAAAAAGAACCGGCTACATTGTTTTTTTTTTTTTTACTTCATGAGTTGCATGAAATACGATCTTTCGATCAAACAAACCATGAGTGGTACACCGTTCACTACAAAACTTTCATATTTGACAAAAGAATGGATTAATTAAAATCTTTTAATATAAAATGAAACCGATTATATTTGGCTTTCTACTCTCAGAATTTGAAGTTCTGGACCTCAATTTGGACTTTGAACACTGCAGTTTGGATATTGGACTACTAAAAATATTACTCCCTCCGTCCCAATTTTATAGTCCTTTTTAGAAGTTCGTGCCACTTTTCAAAGTGTTATATCTTATAATCTACAACGTTTTAGGTAATTTTGAAAACTTTGTTTATTATTAAATTAAGATTTATCAAACAATATCCATATTGCATGTAAAATGGATTACCGATTGAAAGATATAATGAATTTTTTATTCGGTTAGGATGGAACGAGGGACTATAAAATTGGGACGGAGGGAGTAGTATCTACCTTGGACCTTGGATTACTTTAGTTCATGAAATATGGACATATTACTCCTAATGGGCTTGAATCGGGTTTTCACGAGCCAAAATTTTCAGGCTTAAGGGACGATTTAGTTAGGTAGTCCAACGGATTGAGCTTTGGGTAGGGGCCAGGCTTTAAAACCTCTTTCCCAAATCGTATCCATATGGATCAGGTGGGACTTGGGCCAGGCTAGAAATGGACCCAATTCAGGCTAAATTTCACGGGCTTCGGTGGCCCTCATGCCCCTGAGCCGAATTTACGCCCCAGATCTGAGTAGTTCAAAGGGCGATGTACGGGCCGGTATAGCCGGTGTGGACAATTTATGGCTAGGTACAGGTACAAAATTAAAATGCACGGTCCAGGTACAATTTTCCATCTCTCTCTCTCTCTCTACCCACCCTACATGGGCACAATTTCTCTCTCTCCTCAACTCCCAAACCGTATGAAAGTGCCTAAATGTTAGAGTACCCTACGAAAGTGTCTAAACCTAAACTCTAGGGTACCCTACAAAAGTGTCTAAACCACTAAAACTCTATAATAAAACTCTATAATAAAAATTTGAATGGAAACCACTAGCTAAGTAAATAGATCCTTGATGATGACTTCCAAACATGCCTTGCCATTCATAATCCCTTTCAGCATGTGGACTATATTTTGTGCATCTCCTTCCAGAATGTAATCCCTCTCGATATGATTTATTGATTCGATGCTGAATTTGCAGCCAATCTAAAGCCATCACTTCTACCATTTCGCCAATGTAACATTGAGGTCTTGTTTCTCGTAGCTTTTTTTTTCTTTTAAGCTATAGACCAAAAAAGATATAGACAAAAGTTACGTTGTTCCAGTTCAAAAAAAAAAAAAAAAGTTACGTTGTTTCTACTATTTGAGCTTATTGGGTTTTTTAATTAATGTATCTGATGAGAATGACTAGTATTGAAATCCGTGGAAAAACCCAATAAATGGAAAAGGATTCTAAATATTGGGATGGCTTCCATATCCTGATATCTGTGATACAAGCCAATGCAAAGAATCTGTTCCATAGTATCAGAGTCAGTGATCTATTTGATAGGGACCGTCTGATCCATGTACTATGCTTAGGATTTAGAAGTGAAAAAAATGTCAAATTAATTTCTATGTCTTTTAGTGCTCATCTTAATTACACATTTAAAAGGTAATTAAATTAATTTTTGTTTCTTTTTTTTTTCTAGTTTTTGTGAATAAAATATTAATATGGGCTACCTTCAGTGGCAACTCCAAGAGTTTGGAAGTGTGGAGTCACTCGTAAACATCAAATACTTTATCAACCATAAATCAAATAAAAACGTCACAGTAATGGCAACTAAAAATCTTGTTCCAACAAAAATCACATTTTAAACTCAACTTAGCAATACAAATCAACCTCTCATCATCAAAGAACAAAACGAGTGACAAGGATTAAAACAAACCACACAAAGAAACAACTTTAATAAACTTTTAGGAGTTACCCAATGGTGTCACCACCAAATTTAGGGGGTTCATTTATGAACATTTAAAAAAATTAATACAAGTAGTAGTAATTTTTTTCCCCCTGAAGTCGGCGTACCCCACTATCTATAAGGTGGAGGGTGGAGTCGCCCCTGGCTACCTTATAATTACTCTTATAATTACTCTACAGTCTTGTAGTGCTAATTTTCATGATGAGTGCCTTGAACTCTAATCTGGAACCTTGCTGTTAGAATTATGATTTAGTACCTTTTTTTCGGTAAAGAGATAGAAATGTATTAATTAAACCACCGGCCCAAACCAGTAAACAAAGCAACCACCTACAAAACCTCTGGCCAAAGAAAAGCACCTACAAAAACTAACAACAACAACAAAAAGAAACAAAAAAAATCAAAAAGAGCAAAAAGAGCAAAAAAGAAACTATTGGTGCCATTGTCACCTTTGTCACGCCGTCGGTGTCAGAGGCCTAGATCGACCTCCCCTTGTTCCAAAAATCAAGATTCCGGCCACCCACACTAACCGGAGCGCAGACCCAGTCATGCATGGGGAGTTACCGGCAAATCCAAGAGAGGAAGTGATAAAGGAGAGGAGAGGGGCGGAGGGGCGGAAGGGGGAAGGGGATGGAGGGGCTGGGGGCGGAAGGAAGAAGCTCTGGCATCTCTCGCATGGCTCTCATATCTTTTTCTCTCTCTAGACTCTCACTTTTAGTACTTATAAAAGTTATGATTTAGTACTTAAAAGTTATTTTACACAGCACGTATGGTTATCCTTTCCAAAACAACAAAAATTCACATTACTAGAAAATCCATTAAAAATTTTCGTGTATGGTTTTTTTTTTTTTTTTTGATCGGCAACAAAAATTTATTGAAGAAACTCGACGAAGGATACATCAAGAAGGAGAAAACAGAACCAACCAAAAGTTGGAACATCGAGAAGAAATTTTTCGTGTATATGATTATCAGTTTTGTTAATTAAAATTAGTAATTCTGGCTAGCACATCCTATAAATTTTGCAATTGCATGGATTTTGAAAGTAATCAACCAAACCCAATCCCACTAGCTAGTTTTTATGTTAGATACTAGAAAATCTATTATTTCTTTCTACAACAAAGTAAATTATTCTAGCTAAACTTACCGGGTCGGTAGTTTTGCCATTGTCTTAGTGATTTACAAAAATTTATTTTAGCTAACACATCCCATGATTTTCTGGGATCATATGAATTATGAAAGAAACAATCAACATTATTCATACTGGCTAAATATGTAGTTTATTACATTAAATGCAAGAAAATCAATCATTCTATTGCATTGTTGATGTTTAAATTTTATATTGAACAACGTAGACTCTGTTTCAGTCTGATCATATCTTCAATCCTACTAATTAATTTAAACAATCTTTTTGTGTAGAAATGTAAATCATTCACCCAAACAAAGGCTAGTTAATCAGAATAAAAAAGAGCCTGATCGATCACATTTGTCTTAAACATTGTGATTAGAATTTGATCGTCTACTTTTTTGAAAGTATATATATGTAATTTGTATATATGACTATACTTGCTCGATTAAACCTTTTTTTTTTTATATAGATGGTCTATGCTTGCGACCTAGCGGCATTGTAGAATAGGACGCCTCAAGCGTAGGGCTAGGTCATTGAGAGCATAGTAATCCGGTAAGACTCGGGTCGATTTCCACAGGGACCAAATGCACCTGAAATGAGATTTGACTTGCAATGAGATTTTGGCATTAAAACAGCCAACTTTTAAAGTGGATTTGTTTTTGGAATTATCTCTCTACCTCTAAAAAGCTTGAAAATGAAGTTTGAACTAAATTAAAAAGGCAGCAAGGTCTAGGGATTCATACCACAGATGACTCGGGGTATTTAACGGCTTTCAATTATAACTCAAGTGAGAAACAAAGTCTCTTGCTCTCACTCGAAAGATTTTACATATAAACCATGGATTTCACAAGAAATAGGGTTTGGAAATGGATAAAAAAAACTCGTTTAGACATTTTGTCGAATACTTAAAGTGACATAGCTTAAAGTATTGTATGTGCCAAGTGACTTATCTACACCCAATCAATGAGATTAACAACCTCAAGTTTAGACCGAAAATAAGAGTGATTTTTCAATTCACATACCCTCAACAAGCACATAAACGTGAGAGAACATTAAATTACCGAAGTCATGGGGTGGTAATCACCCCATGACCAAGCCTTATCTACTACTCACTCATACTTAAAGTAAACATGAAGAGAAACAAATAATAAAAATGAAACATGGAGAAAATGAAAATAAACTACGGATCTATTGAGAATAATAAGGAACTTACAACATTTGTGAAGGCAAAAGCCTTGAATCCAAAGACAAAAGCTGAAATCTAGAGAGAAGGTGGAGCTAAATGGAGTAAAATGGAGGGAGGTAGAGAGAGGGGAAAATGATAACCTAATATTCTAATGTTGGGTGGCTTTATAGTCCCCCAAAACATGTACAAAAGGTCTAAAATGCCCCCAAGATGTAAGCTAGTTGTGGCAAAAAAATCTGTTGAATTTTGCAGGAGATACCGGTATCTCAAAATGCTAGATACCGGTATCTGTCTTCAAAGTACCTTCTGTTCTTAGGATACCGGTATCCCCATATTCAAATACCAGTATCTCCCCTTCAAAGTGTCTTCTGTTCGATAGATACCGGTATCTCTGTTTTCAAGATATCGGTATCTCCAGGCTTTTTCTCCTTCCTTCCTTTCTTCGTCTCCCAGCCTTTTGGTCTTCCCAATCCTTGTCCGGTACTTCTTTCTCGGCTCTCGGGGTTTGGTGGCGGAGTGCCACGTGGCCTGGGTACTTAGGTACCCCTTTGGTTGAACCATGGGGTCAAAACATGTCTTATTCTCACATTTCACCTGAAACTAACAAAAAGCAACCTTGCACAAAATCAATCGTATAAAGCCACAAAATGCACGTGCATGTGATCAAAATGAAAGAGATGAGCCCCATTATTTACACTATTGGGGTTGTATCAGTCTACGCCATGACCATAATTATACGGCTTCAATTATCAAAATGAGAACTTCAATGCATCACAAAGGTTGAATTGTACAATATATATAGCTAGTGCAAGACTGAGTATGGTGTCAGCTCCTCTTATCTTTTAAGCAAATCTAATATAGTTTGATCTTTTTTCGGTATAACTTTTTCCATATTCATAAGAAGTTTCAAAATGAAAAAGTGATATTTTCTAAAAAAAAATTCAAAATTAGCGGAAAAAGTAATTTGAGGTAATTAAAATTAGAAGAGTTTTGTAGTCTGTCTAGTATTGGAAACTATTTCATCAGTAGAGTTTGCTCTCTCTCTCTCTCTCTCTCTCTCTCTCTCTTACTTATATCCTCTATTGTATGTTCCTTGCAGCCTGTTTGGCTGGTGGATTAGAGGCCGGATATAACATGCGCCCCTCTTAGCAATCCTAGTCCCACCCCATCTTCACTTTGGCAACATTTTCTTCCTCCCGAATTTGTTTATTGTTGGGAGATGCAATCCACCCGCTAGTGGATTTGCTAACGACGGCCTCACCCCTGTCGTTAGCTAATCCAAGCGTATTTTGTACCAAAGTACCCCTCCAAATCCACCCTTTCTCTTGGTTTTTTGGACAAGATCAATCAGTTTTTGGTTATCAAAGACCTTGAATTTGTCAACAATGGATTTTTTTGGGAAAAAAATAGAGTTCCCGGCCAAAACCTGAGCAGAATGACACCAGCCGGACTACCGCCCATCCATCTGGCCCACATCTTGTCTTTTGAACAAAATTTTAGAAGAAGCCACCGCTGTAGGTTTCGCCGATCACACCAGATGTGGGTTTCACAGGTGATTGTTGAACAAAGACATGGGAAGCAAAATTTTAGAAACAGTTTTGGGAAACAAAGAGAAGAAAGCCTGGAGACAATCCTTAAAATTACAGATTTATACCAAAACATTTCCAAACTAAAAGAAGAAAGATACAAAATGGACAAACATCCACCTGGAAAACGGAGTTACTGGTCGCCATGTTCATGATTTTGTGACTTCCGGTCATGTTTCAGCCTGAGAAAATTAACTCCATTGTGGGGGAGAGAAAAAGAAAGAACAACTGAGGGCTTGTTTGATAACACAGATTCAACACTTAAAACTGAATCTATTAAGTAATAAGTGATTAAGTAGGTTTGATAACCACATTTTATATTACTTAACAGATTAAGTGCCACTTAAAATGTAGGCTAAAAAATTGATACAGATTAAGTAGCTTTGAGCTATTTAGCTGAATTTTGATGTGCTTACAATCAACCATCACACCGCTGCCACCACGCCGCTGTCACCATCACCACCATTCCACCACCACCACAACTACCAAGCCAGCACTCCACCACCACTGCCACGCAGCCGTGGCACCACAACCATCACCACTGCACCACCACCATGCCGCTACCACCACAACCACCGCTACTGCCACACCGCCACCGTCACCACTATCACCATTACCCCATATACCACCACCACTACTGCCATGCCACCGCCATCACTCCACCACCGCTCTCACTCCACCCAACCCACCACCACCACCACCACCACCAATACCACACCACAACCATCACACTACCACCACCATTGCACCACTATTACTCCACTCCACCACAACTATTGTCATGCCACCGCCACCACTCCACCCAGCCCACCACCACCACCATCACGCCACAACCATCACACTACCACCACTACACCACCACTATTGCACCACTATTACTCCATTGCCACCATAACTCACCATCATTCTACCACCACCATTACTCCACTGCCACCCCGCCACCACCCCCACCACCTCCCAATCACCATTCCACCACTACCACAAATACATGATGACCATTAGTAAAATTAAGATAAAATTACAACAAAATTCTTTTTTACTTTTTTAATTCAATGCTTAATATGTTTTATCAAACAGTTTTTCAGCTTAAAAAAATTAGCATTCAATTTTCAGTACTTAACTTTTCAGCTTTCAACTTTCAATTTTCAGTTTTATCAAACAGCCCCTGAGTAATGGGCTAATGGCCCTGTGTTTTCTCAATTTTCAAAGTCTTCTAGACCATTCCACATGATCTGATGGTGGAGGATATTCTTTTGTTTGATCCAACGGATATGGTCAAAGGATAGAACAAAGGAAAAAAAAAATCTTTATAAATGAGTACTATCTAATTTCGACACTTCTTCATAAATTATACATAATGTGGGTTATGAAAAGAAGTTTATTGTAGTAAATTATACACAATGTGGGTTATGAAAAGAAGTTTACTGTAGTATTTTAAAATTGATTTTTAATACTACTCTATATTTTTTTTTTCTAAATTTTAATCTTTATTGTGTAAAATCTAGAACAATACCGAAAAAACTAATTTATTTCATTTAATAATATGGTTTAAACATTTTGTAAGTAAAAAAATAATTTGTTTTCTGGAAATGTTGTTTTTTAACATCTAATATAGTATAAATATATTTATGTATTTATTGTGCATTTATTCTAATTATTATGTATTTATTCTAATTATAATGAAATTAATAAACTGAGGGTAATTCAGTCATTTGCCCTCTTATCCACCCTCCAAATCCCCCATCTCAAAAAACCATCCAAACACCCCATTACAAATCCACCCTTCTTAGGAACCGGGCCCACCCTCATTACAAATCCATCCTCAAATCCACCCTCATTTCAAATTCACCCAAAATCAAATCTGTCATCCAAATGCCCCGTTACTTCCTTACTTGTTCCACTAAAAAAGTCAACTTGGCTTTTAGGGTTTTTTGGTTTTATCTATATTAAAAAAATGTTTTCCCAAAAGAAAAAGTCGAGAGTCTCGGACATAATTTTTTACTTCTCCGATTCCTCCGTTGAGAAGAATCAATAATCCATAAAAGTTCATCCTAAAACTAACAAAAGTGATTTTTTTTTATAATAAAAAATGTGTAGCATAATATGTCCTTCTAAAGTATGAATAATATTGTTGCAGCAATAATGTGGAATTATGCGTTGTTACCTTTTTGTTCACAATATCTCCTATTAGTAATTTTCAGGATGGATTAGTATGATAAATCAATGGCTCTTGTTAAAGGTACATATGCAACTATTTCTGAAAAGGTACAACATATGTTTATGAGTGTTAAGCCATAAAAGAATTAGTAAGTCGACAGGGTAACAAATAAAAATGCCTTATATAACTATTTTAAAAAGAAACAGAATAAAAAATTAAATTCATATGTTACTGTATATCTTCTTCTTTTTTTTTTTAGGTACAAAAGAGGGCCTAAACCCTAACGGCTCGATTAGATGCGAGATGAGTTGTTTTGGGTGGATATAATAGTAAGTGAAGATATGATAATAACGGCTCGTTTGGCTGGTGCATTAGGGGGATAAGTAATCCTGAGACCACGACTGCAACTTGGTTTGTGGGCATTAGACAAGAAGGGTAAAAAGAAAGAGGCCGACTAAATAAAGAGGCCCAAGGGGTGTTAATTAATAAACCAGAGGCTGTTACTATTTACTACCCCCTCTTACTTATCCTTATCCCACCATTTCAACTACAAAATAAACCAAGTACTATTTTATCCCCCCATTACCAAATCTTCCATACCAACTATATTTAATCCACTATTCATAAATAGTAACAGCCTCTGGTTTATTAATTAACACCCCTTACTATTTTATCCCCCCATTACCAAATCTTCCATACCAACTATATTTAATCCACTATTCATAAAAGTCACATCAATATGAGTCCACCCTCTATAAACAAAGCTCTCACTATCTTATTCCCCCGTACTATTTTATACTCCCAAATGCAGGACGTAAAGGCTCGTTTAGGTGGAGGATATGGGAGGGGTGTGAGGTAAGAAGGGAGAGATAAGTGGTTGATGGGACATTTTTGGCGTGGCTTGGCAAGCAAAAGCACAGAGGTATTAAATCATCCCAAGTCACTATTGGAACTAAATAGTGAGGCCCATGAGGTATCAATTAATAATAGCCTAGGGACAGTTATTAGTTATACCCTCGGATGAGGCCTCTCTAATACTCCCACTCCACCCAAGACCCTCTTATTTATCCTTATCACCACATTTGAACTACAATAAAAACCAAGTACTATTTTATCCCCTCTTATTTCTAAAATCTTCCAAACCAAGTATTCACTCTTCATAAATGTCATATCAATGTGAATCCAACCACCATAAATAAAACCACATGTTATCTTATCCCCCTTACTTTATTTCATACCCCCAAAACTCATCCCGCATCCAATCGGGCCCTAAGGGTATTACTTATGTGTGGCATTTATGAAGGATGGTTAAAATAGTACTTGGTTTAGAAGATTTTGGTAATAATGGGGGATAAAATAGTACTCCTTCTGTCCGTGATTGTTGGTTCTTTTTTAGAGTTTGTGCCACTTTTTAGTTGATTATATCTTTCAATACGAATCTCAAAAAATATGCACTATGGACTTTGTTTGAAAAATCTCAATTAGTTCTATTATTCAAAGTTTTCAAAATCATGAAAAATGTTATAAATTGGAAGATATAAATGTTTAAAAAGTGACACAAACTTCGAAAAAGGACCAACAAACACGGATGGATGGAATACTTGGTTTGTTTGTATGACATTTTATGAAGGATGAATAAAATAGTAATTAGTTTGGAAGATTTTGGTAATAATGGGGGATAAAATAAGTACTCCCTCCATCTGTGTTTGTTGGTTCTTTTTTAGAGTTTGTGCCACTTTTCAGTTGATTATATCTTTTAATACGAATCTCAAAAAATATGCAATATCTATTATTCAAAGTTTTCAAAATCATGAAAAACATTATAAATTGGAGGATAGAAACATTTGAAAAATGGCACAAACTTTGAAGAAGGACCAACAAACACGGACAGATGGAGTATTTGGTTTGTTTGAAGTTGAAATGGGGGGACAAGGATAAATTGGAGGGTCTGGGGTGGATTGGCTCTGATTAAGGAGGGGTAATCTGGGTGGAATAGATATGGATAGGTCCGGCCTATCAATAAATAAGAGGGTCTAGGCCCAATTAGGGGGAGAGGGCCGGTATTAAGTTATCCTGGTGTGTTTTTCTATACCCCAACCATGGATGATCTGTGGATACAGGATTAGTCATCCAGGCCCAAACTCATTCCCCCTTGAAAGATATAAGGGCCGGTACAAAAAATTAGACTCTATTCCCTTTGGGTCCAGCCCAAGTTCTAAAACTTCCCACCAACTTAAATACGCGAGTTTCTTCCACAATTACCCTAGACAGTCCAGTTCTTTGACCATGCTTCCCAAATCTGCATCGCCTCCACCACCCGTCAAATCACCTCTGTTGGCACCGCTACCTTCCTCCCCCACCGGCTGGATCCATGTCGTATTGTCCTATCTAACCCAGAACATCATATAGCACAATACTCTCTCTCCTGTAAATCCCCATTGAGAAAACAAGCGGAAAAGATATTTGAAAACAAATCCAATGCTCTGATAGTTCCACCTCGAAGTCATCCATTCACCTGTACTCGTTCTCAATAAGCACTCGTTTGATCACCTAATGTTTTTTTATTCTTTGCGAATTTTGGGTGTGAATTTCTCAGATTGTCACTGCGAATTTCTCCAAACAAGGTATACATATGCAAATTTGGAATCATATCACTGCGAATTTTCAAACTTAAGCCAAAGGAATCATTTAAAATTCGCAGGGTGGGAATTTTGCAAATTTTTTCAATCTTCTGAAATTTCAAAAATTGATTCAACCAAACCTCTCAATTAGATTTGTGTTCTAATTACACGTAATTTTTTTAAGGATTTTGCGCTTCTCTTTTACTTGTTTGGCACGTAAAAAGTTTTCTGTGTATCTTTTTTAGTGTTAGGTTGTGAAGAGCATTAGTATTCAGGGTGTGAAGTCGATCATTTCACATTTTTCAGTTGACGATTTGTTGATTGGGATCTATTTTACTGGATTTCTCTGTATCATCTCAAACTGGGATCTGTTTTACTCAGTTTTCTCTATATCTTTTTTCACCGGAAACTGGGGGTTAGCTAATAGCGTGGTGGTCGCCGGAGTTTGGCGACGGTCGGAGAAGGGGGTTGTGCGATGAAAGTGTTCCGGCTTAGAGAGAAGAGAAAGTGTTCCAACTTAGAGAGAAGAGAGATAATGGTCCACATATTTAACTAGTGTACAAGTCAGGGACAAACCAGTAAAGTAACCTACCCACCTAGACCTATTGGTAATTAAAATGGGCTGTCTCCAACCAAAGGTTAAGTCACAAGTCCATCCCATTTTAAACAGCTCATTGATCCTCATTGATCAACATGATTAAATTGCAATTAGCATCAAAGGGGTGCTGATTCGAAATTGCCTGGAGAGTCACTTGCGAATCCACTTCCAACAGAACATGACGCAACCCCATATATCACACGAGTTTGAGACCTCTCCAATACCACAAAGTTAAATATCCACATCAATTCTGCAAGAAAACCCCTAATACAATTCCCAAAGTGATTACAAACTACCCCTCCAACTGCAGCACGTCTTGGAATTCCTTTGGAGGCGCAATCAACATTGACTTTGAAACACAACTGGGAGAAATCTGCCACTTCACAAGTACCCTTTCACTGTTGAGAGTTTGTTGGAAGGCTAGAGCACCATACACTTCGGCTACTGAACAACGAATCTCCGATATTACTTCTTGCGAGTATACAAACTCAGGATCCTATATTTGTTATGCCGCCAGTACCTTATTTTGTCCACAGCCGCAACCCTTTTTTCTTTTTCTTTTTTTCAATTCTAGACTAGGGAGGATTGGCAAGGTTCATATTAACCCCAAAAATGCTAGATACACAACAAAAATGTACAACAAAGTGGACAACACACTCACATGGGGTGTGGGCTCCACACACAGTTGAGTGTGAAGTGTGTGTGGAGCCCACACTCCATGTGAGTGTGTTGTCCACTTTGTTGTACATTTTTGTTGTGTATCTAGCATTGCTCAATTAACCCAATGTTAGATGGAAAGTGAGAAGAACACTTCCCAAAATTCCACCTCCACCATTTAATTGTATCACTATACTATTAGTTCATTAGTTTTTTTTCCTGTCTTGGTCGGCACTTGGCAAAGTTTGGGTCAATGTCTTGGCGTAACCCACAAAGGTGTCTTTCTCCTTAACATTGATGCGTGACTTTTTAGAAATTTTTTTTAACTTTTTGGATTTGCCTTTATTCAAATTTTTCAAGTTTGTTAGGTTTAATCGCATTCGAAAATTTGGTCATAATTTTGCATTTTTCCAATTCTTCTCAGCGAATAAAACCAATAATTCTCAAAAGTTTAAAGCAAAACTAACAAACAAACAAACACAGTTTTTCTTTTTGTAATAATAAAAAACAAAAAGTTCAGAAAGTGCAAAAGCTCACAAAAAAAATTCAAGGAGAACGACACTGAAGTATAATAACTTCATTGAATAGGTGAGATTGGTTGAGAGGTTACATCTTCATGACATACCTAAAGACTGTTTTAACACGCCAATCGGGTGTCCTATCTCACACACAATCATTTTCTGTAAATAAACCAAATATGACGAAAAATATGCTGTTATTTTCGGTTTCTTTTTGGACCAGAAAAAAGTTTGTCTACGATTCAGTATTTCCAATTGTTAATTTTTTAAACATATATGTGGCTTGAAAGTATAATAATCGATAAGGGATCCCCTTGATGTGTGTTGTGCACCAGCGCATAGCACACCTGGTTCGCCTTGATGTGTCTTACATGTTATTGAGTAAATTACAGTCATAGAAAATTCAGTTTGATTAGACGCTCGTAAATATGGTACTGGTGAGGTCATATCTAACAGTTTTTATTAAAAATATTTATAGATTTTTGTGTTTTTAAGAAAAATGGATTATGAAAATAAATGTATTCATGTCTGATCATTCTAAATTTCTACGTGACATTTCTACGTAACAAAACAAACAAAATGAATGGTTGAGATCAACGAATGAGACCCGGGATGGGCCCATAATGCCTTCACAGCACACTAATCTCAACGAGTTCTTGAAAATAAACAATTTTGATCATAATATATATATATATTTTGAACTGACGAAACAATTTTGATTATAAAATTGAGTCCGAAATTTTTTCACAGAAGTCCAACAAACGGTCCGATTAATTTATGCCATTAGAGTCTGGCACCAGAAATGACGTTTTATCTTCTCCAATACAGTATTTATTAGGATCACATTGAAGCAAAAAAAAAAAAAAAGCATTTTCTATTGGAGAATTCCTTTTGAAAAAGTCACAGTTATTGAGGAAAAGCTGAGCAAAAGTGTAATGGTTTAGATCAGTGGCCCACCTCCAACAAAACTTGCCATTCTTGCAGAAGTATAGATTCTCGACCATGGAATCTCGAACCCACGCTGAAACAGGTATTCTTCTTGCAAAATCTCATCGACCCGATTTAGAAATCTAAAATTTTGAAGAACAACCCAGTTGCTGAATTTTGATATCCTATATTCGCGCTTCTTCTTCTTCAATCTTTTAGAGCTTATTGGTTCAAGAATTCAAAACAAGATGTTTATGAGCTAAATTTTGTTTATTTTTGTGTTTCTGATGCAGGTTGATGATGGTTTTCGTTGGGATTATGTTACAATAATAGGAAATAAAACAACTTTGGATTTAAACCCTTTTAGGGTTTAATAGCAGAAAGGTGTCTTTTCCTCCTTTTACTGAGAATCTGGTTTTTTATGAATTTTGTGGAAATCAAATTGTGGATGTTTTGATAATCAGGAGTTGAAATCCATCTTATTTCAGTGATCCCATCGCTGTATTTATGCAAGAAACAGCTAAAACTCTAGAATCTTTACCCTTTGTTCCTCATATCAAAGAACTTCATTCTTTTTCCCGTTCCAGAGTAATCAAATCTCTTCCAGTTTCTTTTTTTTGGTACTACGGAAATGTATCTCTTCCAGTTTCGCCAAGTCTTCCCAAAATAGAATAGTTTGTAGCCTCTTTTACCATCTTCAATGTCAGAAAAGAGCCGGCTGCCCTCGAGCCGGCTCCTTTTCTGCCTAATAACCATTTCAACGGTTTTCATAATTCTACCGTCTTTGTTCCTTCTTCAATCCAGTGACAAATCTTTCATACCCAGCTCAGTTTTGAATCTTATTATTGTTAATAACACCTCAGTTTCCTTAAAAACTAGGCCTAGAAGTGAAACAATACCTCCCCCTTTCCCCTCTTCCGTGCCTTCACCCATATATAGTAACCCTCCTTCGAAAACCCAAGAGGTTGACTACCAAAATTCCACTCCCCCCAAAAAATTGGGTGTCTTGGTAAATGAAGAAGGCAAAAAGACCTGTGACCCAAATCATGCCTTCCTTCGGATTTATATGTATGAATTGCCTCCTGAATTCCACTTTGGATTACTGGATTGGAAGGGAAGTGGAAATCAAACATGGCCAGATGTCGACAACCCTAGTCGAATCCCTCGATACCCAGGTGGCTTAAACTTACAGCATAGCATAGAGTACTGGCTTACCCTTGATCTTCTATCATTAAACAATCCGAATCTAGTCAGACCTTGCAATGTTATCAGAGTGCATAATTCGAGCCAAGCAGATGTAATTTTTGTGCCATTCTTTGCATCTGTGAGTTACAATAGGCATTCTAAGCTTCGTGGAAAGGAGAAAGTTAGTATCAACAGAATGTTGCAGGATAAATTGGTGGAATTTTTGAAGGGTAGGGATGAATGGAAGCGATTGGGCGGGAAGAATCACCTAATTGTAGCACACCATCCCAATAGCATGTTGGTTGCGAGGAGGAAGCTGGGATCCGCCATGTTTGTTCTTGCAGACTTTGGGAGGTACCCAGTGGGAATAGCAAACATCCAAAAGGATGTAATCGCTCCTTACAAGCATCTTGTGAAGACCATTGCTGCTGAGGAATCTGCCCCGTTTGAAGGGCGCCCTATCTTGGCGTATTTCCAAGGAGCAATATATAGGAAAGATGTAAGTTGCATCTCCGCTTTCTGCTTGTACTCTGAATTGCTGGACTGTTTCCCGATGGCATGATGTTGACTATTGCATGCTACTTTCACATCGTCAGATATAGTTCTCTTGTGGTTACCTGTTTTGCTTTGTGCATCTGGCTTGTTTGGTATTTTTTATAATCCTGTGATTCAATGCTTAGAGTTGATATCTTCTTGTATTGATTTGAAGATGCTAAGGGCATCCACACAGCCTCTCTAAATTTGGACCAAATTATGCACTTGAAAGCCTCTTTTGTACGTTAAGTAGTCACCTTTTCAAAAATCTACTGCATTAGACTTCCTATTGTACCTCTATTACAATATTCTTTCTTTCTTCTTTTGAGATTTATTTTTATTTCAAAGAAGTGGTTGGGAGAGAGCTAATGGAGAGAAATATCAAAAAGAATTAGAGTTCAGAGTGAATAGTGCCTCCTCAAAAAAAGATGCGTGCTCTAATGGCTTAGGATTAAGCGAAGCAGATATTCCCATATATCTTTTCCATCTGATGCGGGTCCAATGTCATTCCCTAGTGAAGGGAAATGGTGGGATGCCTCTGCTAGGCAGTGTGTGGAATAACGGAGAGCATAACAGGTTGAATATGTAAATCCAGATCGAGTGAAGAGTTGGTTAGGAATGAGCTTTGGGCAAAGAGCCTCTCTAAAGTGCTTGACACTTTGGACATGTCTACAGTGTTCAAACTGAAAGGAACTGCTCGGTCTGTTTTCTTCTTTTCAGAAACAGTTTCCCTGATCGTTTCGTTCTTATGAGACGTTGTAAAGCAAAAAGAAATCTGTGAACCTGCGCGGCCGGCTGTTTTCTCCTTACACTTGTTGCTTGGCACAAACCTTAACCCCCTATAACAAGGAGGTTTGAAGGACAGTTTATAGCTATTGGGTAAGAGTACTAGTTTTTTCCCCACGTAATCATGTACAAGAAAATCCTATAAATTGGTTTGGGTTATGTATCGGTTTGAAAGGATCTTTTAAGGACCTGTACGTGTTTGTCGAGAATGAAATTTTTTTTCATTTTGCAAAGTTTAGATGGGTGTAGAATTTCCAGTCCCTGTATGCTGAGGCATTATTTGTTGATTATTTATTTTTAAATAGCATAGTATGCACAAATCTGCTATGCAGCATTCAAATGGCTCAAATAGGTGAAAATATTTCAAGTTATTTCCTCAATTGTTGAAGTTTGAAATTCATATGTAAAGGACAATATGCTCAGAGGAAATGAGAAACATGACAAGGCAATTCAAATATCTTGAAAAAAGAAGAAATAATTGTAGAATACATATGCTCCATTTTGGTTGCCTCAATTTTGGATTTTTCCAACAAAGCAGCTCTTTCAGTGCCTTCCCCCCTTCTTATTTTATTTTCTTTTTTCAGTAGATAATGTTTTTTACCAGAATCCTTAATTTTCGTTTTGTTGATGATATTTTTGCTTTCTACCTCTCGTTCTAATCCTTAGGGTGGATCAATTCGTCAAGAACTATACTACCTCCTCAAAGATGACAAAGATGTCCACTTCACATTTGGAAGCGTTCAAGTAAACGGAGTCAATGATGCAGGAAAAGGGATGGGCGCATCCAAATTCTGCTTAAATATCGCTGGGGACACCCCTTCCTCAAATCGCCTCTTTGACGCCATTGCTAGCCATTGTGTTCCTGTAATAATCAGTGATAAGATCGAGCTACCATTTGAGGACGTCTTGGACTACTCAGAGTTCTGCATTTTTGTACACGCATCAGATGCTGTGAAGAAAGGGTTCCTACTGAATCTTCTAAGGGGAATTACTCGTGAGAACTGGACAAGAATGTGGGAGCGATTAAAGCATATTACACGGCACTTTGAATATCAGTATCCGTCTCAGCCTGGTGATGCAGTGGATATGATTTGGCAGGCAGTTTCACGTAAGATATCATCAGTACAGTTGAAAGATCACAGGAAGAACAGGTACCGCAGATCTCAGCCTCTTGTTAAGATCACGTAAATAAGCGTTTGGTAGAGAGAAATTTATTGTCTACATGGATATATGTTGTTGGACTTGTGAGTTGTTCAAAAGAAGTAAGCTTATTATTTTTAAAAAATAAGTATGTCTTTGTTTCTATCAATCTTTGTTTCCACGTCTCCTGTAGCTTTGTAATCCTCTTGCTGATTCAATATCAATCTCTCTGAATTTGGCATCAATACCGCACAAATAACCATGAACTTAATGCGTTCTACATAAAAGAGTAGGAAGCAAATTTGAATAAATTTTCCTAACTTAAGCATGAACCCAATGTTGAACACAATTAACCAAGAGAGGACACAAAATCACACTGGAGCAAGAATACAAAATGGAAGTTTCAAAAGAAAAGGAAAAAACTAGTGAGTGAGGCAAAATAGGATCAATTGAAGTGCATGTGTCAAACTAGGCAAGAGCATGTGCATGAATATTTAGTATGCCTGCATCTGGGTGGGAGGGTCGGAGGGATGGGGAGGGGACTTTATCTGAAGGAACCAGAGTAGATGTAGGGGCTTTCCAAAGTTTTTAGGAGCAACAAAGGCGAAAAGAAATTCATGTTTCACTGCAATCTGCGAGATCAAGAGTTTTCATTACCATGTATATAATCATTTTCCTTGAACAAAAAATCGAAAAAAAACGAAAAGGCACTATATGTTCTTCTTGGACTACGAAGCTGGCCACTGCCTCTCTCTCCTCCTCCGTAGTATTCAGCTATTGACTAGGATCTAAAGTCTAGAGACAATTCTAATGCTAGCTCATGGGTGTAAGCTTTCTCCCTGTTCAATTCCATTGAAACAAAAGCTTCAACTCAAAACAAAGGGAACTGCAGAAAACCAACTAACCCACATTGAGAAACTTGAAAGGAAGACCAAATTGCTGACCGCCCTCACTTTCCCCTCTCTCTTCATCTGTCTTCCTTCGCAAAGAAATCTATGCCTCTTGTCTCCATGGCCAAAAAAAAAAAAAAAAACTGCTTCAGCGTTTATCAACACCTGTTGTGGATGGGATCCGATCCTCTTCGAACTCTTCTTTGACACGCCCTATTTGGATCGAAAGCAAGTGAAGGCACGGGTGCTAAGCTTGGTGGTGCTGTCTTCAGTACCTCCACCAAACCAACAGCCTTCAGAACACGTGAGTTTCTGAGGGCAAGATCTATGATTCTCAGGCCAGAAACTCTCTCTGGTTGTATTGATAGAAATCCAATACAAACAAGGAATATGAGCATTCTGCAAGTAGAAAAACCCATTTTTTTCAACTCTCCAAACAGTGAGGGATTTGTATGGAGATGGAAGTCTCTCTTGTTGAAGGGAATAATGAGAGAATGAGTAGTTGGTCTATGAGACTGTTCCTTTTATTTCTTATCACTCATGTGGATAGAGAAATAAGGGTATGATTTGTCTTTTCATTGGATTTGAACACAAAAAGCATAAAGCAAGAGAAGTTTCAGATTCACCTCAATCATGAGCCTGCATTAGAAGCAATGCAAGGCTGTTTTAGAAGACGCTGACAGGTTTGAATAAAAAGTGAGCTTGGAACACTGTCCTTGGGAAGCCAAGAATCTTTTCATAATTGGTTCCCTGCATCTCTATCATATGCCTCACCCTTGTGGACCACACAATGGCCCACAGTATCAGGTACTCTTAGTTGATCCTCTACGTGATGGGGACCTACACTTACGTGAGTATTATGTCAACTTTTATGTGGTTTGTATGTATTATTCTTTTTATAGAGCCTCAATGTACACCAAGCCCTCGCAGATCTGGACGAATTACGCAAGGAACTTTTTGTGTACTCCACCGGTGAATAGCTATATTACCGAATCTAGTTAGAAGGTAAATGTCTAATGTCTATCTATGTTTTGTTGATCTGGAATCTGGAGAATAATATCTCATCATAGATGTAGGCCACTTTAGATGAACCCAGTAAATTCGGTATGCTTGTTTGTTGTGTTTTTTTATTTCTTTATTTCATGTCCTTTATTCAGTGTTACCCATGATGTTCCTTTGCTATTGCCAAGAAGAATAGAGAAAATATAAGAAATTGAGGTAGCGTTAGAAGTAAGGAATGAAATTCTGTAAACTTGGGGGAAAGTGATTGATTTTGCATGGCATGACTGCCATAGAATAAAACCAAAGCTGAGAGATTGATACAGTTGCAAGAAAGCCAGATAAAGTAGTCTATGGGGAAGGTGAGGAATAGGGAACCTGAAACCCTCACCCCAAAGAAAAAACCAAGCACTTGCTTTATGCTTATAATGTTCAAATCCACTTTAGAATTCCAAGCTCTTCTCTCCATGCAACAAGAAATCACTCTCTTGGTTTCTTGTGCTTATTGGGTTCCTTTATGCTTTTCTTTTCTCTCTCTCTCTCTCTCTCTCTCTAGATTTTGCAGCCCCCATTCCTACTTAGCAACCCAACAGGTTTCTCCATATATGGCCTCTTGTTGTGTCCCCTTCAATTCCTTTTATCTCCTCCTCTCTTTATTATTCTCCCTTACCCATGTAGACCATCTTTTCCGCTTCTTTTCTTTTTCTTTTTTTTATTATAAGCGGTAGGAGAATATAAGTATTAGAATTACATCAACCGGGCATTATACTCGCTATAAGCCTAACCCAACTTATAGACCCATTAAGGGAAGAAATAATCTCACTAAATATAAGGGAAATAATACTCACACACAAGTGGTAAGATTCGAACTCTTAACTTGTGGTCAGATTCGAACTCCTGACTTCCTACAGAGATGTAGAATTTTGGCTAACTTTCGGCTAACCAGGTTGGGTTAGACCCAATTGGTTTCCGCTTCTTTTCTTGTTTTATAAAATTCCAAACCAGAAATTTCGGTAAAAGCATAGTGGGGGAGAGAGGTGTTGGTCCAAGCCAAATTACCCAAGAAATTACATCCATATTTTTTACCAATGAGAGGCTTGGCTTTTAGCAGTGGGATTAGTAAAGTAAAAGAAACCAATGAATCGTTGCTTTCTAAAATGAAGCTTCACCATCAAATTTGAACTTCAAATCTAAAGGATTTCTTACACATCATGCAAAGCAGCATAACATGCGCGCACTCATCCATATGTGAGCCGTACGTTAAGCCATGGAATCAATTCATGAAATGAGGGATAAAGATGGCTGTGCCAATAGCAAAACAACATCGTTACCTGCACAAAAAACTTACCCAAAAACTTGCCCAGAATTTGAAATCAATGACTCAAATTCACTTGAAAATTCATCTGGGCCATTGATTTCAAATCCTGGGTAAATTTTATGGGTACTTAGCATTTTTTATAGCAAAACCCAGTGGCATACCACACCAAGAAAGCGGCTGCACCAATGCTTTTGCCAATTTGTGGAAAATCTTTCAAACGTAGCGAAGAAGAGAGTAATTTTTGCAAGATTCAGTGCATCAGCAGTTCATAAATGAGAAGAACATTTCACCTCTTTCTATCATATCCAATGAGTAATAGAACCCTTTAACTGAACACGCTCAAATTTTCAAAAAAAAAAAAAAACACTCAAATGAATTAAGTGGGAACCGCAAGTGGTGGCTAGCTCATGCGGTTGAACTCTTGAATGCCCCACACTGCATCCAGAGATCGAGTCCCATTCCCCCCTCCCCTCATGTAATAGATTAAGAATGACGGAAAAAAAAAAAAAATTAAGTGGGAACCAGAATCAAGTCCAAAAGAAAAAATAAGTTGAGAAACTTTTTCCATGCCATTCTGTTTCAAATATTTGAAAAAAAAAAGAGGAGGAAAGTAGTAGCTCTTACACATATATAACAGCTATAGTTAGTGTGGAAGAAGATAAAAAGGTTCACAACATGGAAATACATTAGTGGATTAAAGAAAATAAAACAATTCAAAAACACGTCTGTAGCAGCAACAGATGCTGTTATCATACCCAATATTTACAGACAAGCGTTGTGGAGCGGGAACCAGAAAGGAAGAAATGGAGCTAAAGCTTTTTGGAAATAAAAAACGAAGCCAAGATACAACTTGACGGGTAGAAATCAAACATGAATACATCCAGTTTAACGGCTGGTGTATTGAATAATGTGGTACAATCAAATCCGCTACGCTTTTATAAAACGTTACAGTGGAAATGTCATATTATTGCTCTGGCTCTCGAGGGGGATTCACAGCAGGACCTGGTGTCGATGGGACCTATTGAACAGGCTCTTGAGGAGGATTCACTGCAGGCCCTGGTGTCGCTGCAGGTACCGGTGGTATTGTGAACTGCAAACCCCTGCGTTGCCCTTGCTGTATCATGAAGGCAACCTCTGTTGCTGCTAGTGCTGCTGCAGCATCCTGACCCAACCAAAAAAAATGGATCAGCCATAAAATTGCAGAGTTTATGGCAGAGTACGATACTGCAAACTGGCCCCTTTTTTATCAAGGATTCATGACATTTTCTTTTAACAAACCAAAGGTGACTAGAAACTTAAGAGTATATTGTGAGGCTTAAGTGATTCAACTCCACAAACCTTTGTCCCAGTTAAAAATACAACTGTGTAGTTTAACCAAGCTTCCAAACCAAACGAAGATAAAACACGAACGAATTTTACTATAATAAATATCGACTATAAGTTCTGTCCCGATATAAGCAGTTAAACTAACTTCACATATAATCACCCCAAAATATACTCCTTCTCCAGTTGCACACGGTTCAGCCAAGTGTAGAACCATGTTGCAAAGAAAAGGATCCTCATTTGCACCAAAGGCAGACTTTGGGCCCTCAGTCCATATCATTTCCATCATAATAGAACCGGTTAATGCATTACAAATTAGATTGTCCAGTGCTGACACCTAAACAAACCATGGAATGAGTGACCTGTCTATTGTGTAGCAACAGTTTTAATTGTGCATACCAAGATTGCCAATGTATTTAGAGAAAAAAAGGTAAATGAAAAGAGGAAGGGGCGGGTGGGTGGTAATTCACGTGCGATGTCCACCGCGGACATCAAAATTGGATTTCTCTATCATGAAGGGTAAAACAATGCCCTTTTCCTCACATTACACCAAAAGTAAGCGGTTGGGTAAATTAGGTGTCTGATCCTTGTTCATCATCTGGTTAGTATGCAGCCTTGCTACACCTAATAATGAACCTTTCCATAAAACAAAATGTAGTAACCATTATAACCTACTCCCTCTTGTCCCATAAAGCTAGTCCCTTAATCTATTTTTGGCTGTCCCAAAATTCACGTCTCATTACGAAATTCAATTATCCAAAATTTGATACATTCCCCATTCTGCCCCTTTTTTCAGCACTGAAACAAAACTAACCACCAAGGAATATGATAATGCTAAGGGCAATTGTGGAAAGTAAAAAATTGTACAACGTAATCATTATGTGTTGGATTCCTGAAGAGGGAACA
Source organism: Vaccinium darrowii (assembly GCA_020921065.1). Taxonomy (NCBI): domain Eukaryota; kingdom Viridiplantae; phylum Streptophyta; class Magnoliopsida; order Ericales; family Ericaceae; genus Vaccinium; species Vaccinium darrowii. The sequence continues at coordinate 28,764,703 of CM037158.1, read as the reverse complement.
ACTTTTTGGGATGGAGGAATATCATATAACCAACATTAAGAAGTAGTAATCGACACAAATCAAAATACAAAATAAGGTAATAGGCAGGTTATCTATGTACACAACATCATAAGATTAAAGCACCCAAACGATGTACAAAATACCATTGAAGGTCAATGGCTGAGTAAACATGCAGCCGAAAGCTACTTTTTCCACTTGTGTTAGCAATAACCTAAGGACTTACACCCTACATGCAATAAATTCAGTGTTTTGAAATCAGGATACGTATCGAGTATCATTTTTTCATTTCATTACTCGTATTGGGATACATATCATGTATTGTAAGATATGTTAACCATAATAATTTACAATTAGAAATTAGTTATACATAATATAACCAACAAACTATGCATTTATATTAAAAAAAAAAAACGTCATTTAGATGCAAAATTTCAAGGGGATCTATGACATGAAGCTTCCTGCTACCTTAGTTATGAGCGAAAAGAAGAGCCATTATATATTTGAACAAAGCACAATCGAAGTATGGTTCTTTCTTCTCTTGCGGTTTGATTTTTTCTTTTAAATTGTTGAATGTTGCCATAATTAGAACAAACAACTTAGATTAGTACCTTTGGCCTTTTGCTTCTTAAAATAAGATCCAACTTTTTGTCAATAAGTAATCGTAGGATTACGTGCTAAATCGGGATATGCATAGATATCGTAGAATACGCCATCGTATAGTAAGATTTCTATACAAAAACTCAAAAAGGATAAGGGTGGGAAATGTATCGCGAATTGTAGGTTTTTATAACACATGAAAGCGTGCACATTATGTGTACACACTACGCATATTTAGACAGAACTAGTAACCAAGACGACCACCATTTCTACGTTTGAAGGTTTCAGTTTTTTACACTACAGCAGAAATCCATCTACTTATGCAAGCAACAACTGCTTCCTTGTTAATCTGTATCACCAATCCTTCGCGCAAGTTAATAATAGTCTCTGCAAAGTGTCTCCAATCTCTTTTGCAACATGAAGTAAGGCAATTACCTTTTTGTCTAAACCAGACCCATTGTTGCTACCTCACATAAGGGCATCAGGAAAGTATTTCAGATTTTTCATATCTGTGGAGGAGACTAATAGAGCTCAAACAAAAAAATAAAACAAGCTACCAAAGAGTCTACCAACCTGTCTTTGCCTTCGACGTTGTAGAATACTGATAGCCCAGGCCATAATGTAGCATGGGAGAAGAAAACCAGCAGCCCGCAGTAAAAAAAGCTGTCCAGAATCAACAATTGTTTTAAGTTGCAACCACAGGGAAACACATATCCTTCCAAAGCACATAATGACCACATCCTACTTACAGAGAAAAAGGTGGAAGCATCATCATCATCGTCATCACCATTTCCAATGGTTAGAGCATGCCTCAAAAGTAGAAGAGCCATCAACTGCCAAGAAACAAAGAAATATTCAAATTTCAAACATAATCATATGGCTAGGTTGTAACACGAGAAACTGAACAATAATTGTATCAAAGAAATTATTGCTGGCAATTAAGTCAATGAGAATAAGGGATTACTAAGACACTCCCTGAAACAGCTCAGAGATACGGCCCAATGAATACCAGTTTAATGATGGAAAAAACCCAAAACAATAGAAAAATGGTCTGAGAAGCTAGAAACAGGTTTTTTGGCAGTTAACATCAACATCAAGTAAATAGTTTTCCAAATTGCGAAAGGAAATACACGAACCATCATGCATGTATTCAATTTATAACACTTATAAATGCTCAACCCATCGTGGACCATTATAATCTTTTAATGACGGGACGGCTAAAATAACTTACAATCAGAGCAGCAGAACGGAAGAATGCAGCTCCATCTGCATTGGTATCAGCATATTCATCATATTCAGCCTCCAAAAGATTTCTTTCTGCTGCTGCCATAGCCAAAAGTCGAGGATCATGCAAGTCCAGAGGATTACCAGAGATTGTCCAACTCCCACTGAGAGAGAAAACCACAAAACAAAGGAATCAAGATGGAATCACGTGTATCTGCAATATCTACCCAGACTCTGAAAGCTTCAACAGTTTATATGGATAGAGAGATTGTGTCATGAGATAACATGATAGAAAGCTTGTCATGTATTGTGTCGATACACAGTCATCCCAGGCCTATTGTTTGACACAGTTATTTCATAACCAAAACTGCAACTTTAGAGGACAGGGAAAAGAAATCAAATTATTTTCAGCTAGGTAAGCATTAGCCTAAATGTCATCTAGATTTATGGCAGCCTCAAATTCATTTCCTTAACCTTGTTAACTCACATTTGAGAATATGATTTCCCTCCATCAATATTTGAGATCCTTACAATGCTGTGGACCTTAAGCAGATATAGTTCATTCTTGTTTTGATGATAAGAAGTAACAAGGGCATTATCCAAGGACCTATTGATTAGAGAAGGCTAACTGGTCTAGTCTCCCCTTGATCAGAAAATTGGGTACTATACAAAATGGACTGGATTCCGCATCTTTGCCACAAACTAGATGTCCTGCACTCAAAACAATGTTTTAAGGCTTTGTAGCCCAATCTGCACTATTGCTCAGAGATTTTAACATTAAGATCTTTTCTTAATGTTTGCAGATCTGGTGTAGAAATATGTCAGTATAGTTCTCTCCTCCAATAACTAACAACATAAATAGATCTTTCCAAGGGTGGCACAAATTAGACCTGAACTCCTAATTAGTGAAAATAGGTACTGGGCCTTAAGAAATAATAAATTTACATTTCTAAGCTTGTTGGCCTAAGCTTTTGCAGTATCATAAAGTAACATGTCAATAACGTATCAATCATCCAACAAACCAAGTCATCAGCCAACAGTACTGGCCTGCTAGCAATGGTAAGATGAAATAGGAGTTTTTGAGTCATGAACGAACAAACCCAGTAGAGTTCTTAACAAAATGAAAAACTATTGGAGATCGATTCGATTATTTTTTACATGTAAAAGGGCTAAAGCGTTCGAAACTCGTAAACAAAAGCACGAGAATTAGGCCAGGGTATAAACTACACTTGCCTGATATCAACAATAGTATCTTCAGCGCGAGGAGCAGGTGGTGGGGCAGTATAACCAGGGTGATAAGGCTGTATGTCGGAACAATTTTTCACAAGTTACTATAAACCAATGCAAGAAAATTAACTGTCAAGTGTCAAGCGACTACAGAAAGCACCAAAACCGTCAACCAATGCAAGAAAATTAACTGTCAAGCAACTACAGAAAACACCAAAACTAGATATGTTGTAAATGACGGATTCCGCCGTAGGTGCCTCTAAATGTACTCCAGAACACACCTATAAACATAGTTTGCAGGCAAAGACTCGTTGACTTAAACAAAACGATACATTTATAATAACCAAAGATTGAAGAAATTAGATGGTGATATATTGATAGAAAGCCATTCCCCCAGAAAAAAGATATATTGATAGAAACCACCTGAGCTACATTTGATGTAGCAAAATTCTTTCTTTTTCTCCAAATTTCCAACTGAACAAAAAGAGGCGGAACATATCCTATGCAGTTAAGGACAGATTCATACTCTGCTTGCTACACAAACTTCCCGCAATCGCAAACCTTTTTTTTTAATAAGTAATAAAATATTGGAAAGACATCAAGGGGATGCCACCCATGTACTGAAGTACAAAAGACAGCGAAGGCCAAATAGCCAACAATACCAAAAGAGTGAACAATAAATAGAGCCTCTAAACCTCTCTAAATGCTGAAAATATCGGGTTTACGCTCTTTCTAAATGCATAATGTAATTGCTCAATGTACATTTATGCTTTTGCTTAGAATTAGCAAATACAAGTTTATGATTTGTTAATTTTCAAAACCAAAGCAGCAGGACACATCAATGAATATACAGAGGGCAAAACACATCGTAGAAAGCACAGACATGAAGTTCCCATAAGATAAAACTAATGAAAAATAGGGAACGGAAGTAGCAATAAAATGAAGCAGCATAGCAGTACCTGGTGACAGATCTCACAAGTTATATCTCCTTTCTCATTGCACCATCGCTGCACACACTTCCTATGAGCAAACTGTTCAAATCAAAGCTGTTAATCATCAATCTTGCCAGATATGCTCAAAAAATATGACATACATGCATGACTTTACAGAAGCTCGAGGTAGAAGGAATTGAATAACTATTTCAAAGAGGTAGGATCAAATTACACCTCCACAGCCTTTTGCAGACAAACTTGGGAGGGACAATCCAATGTCAAGACAACCATTGGATACCTGTAATCGTCAACATTTTTTGGCATCCATGACAAGAAGGATAAGGTACCAGATCAACTTCAGGATGGGTAACTATGACCAAAATGAATGTCATTATTACTCATTACTCATTTGGGAATTAAGAATTCCATTCTTATCGTAAGGAGGGTAAGCTGATGCGGCTGCTTGTAACATCATAAAGAGTGGATGACTCCAAGAACAACTTCATAGACCATGCTGTCTAGGTGGGGAGAAGTTTGGCATGAAAGTCTTCTTTCCCCAGAAGGATGGAGTTATTAGTGTAACAGCAGAAGGGGCTTAATACAAACATAACCTAACATAATTGTCTATCCTATATTTAGGAACTCTCTTCGGGGGGGAAAAAAAATAGCTTATCATGTGAAACACAAGTCAACACCATGCCAAATCCATGCCAAACTGGGAAGCTTAAAGGTGGAGGTTTAATTAAAAATATGAGCAGTAAGTGCAGAGGGTCCTGTTTCTTCTGAAGTAACTTGAGGCTCTATCCTGCAGTTGCACTCCTAAATGCAGATAAAGAATGCTGTTATTGTTTCACAAGAACAAGCAAGAATACCCATGTCTCATTTTGTTACTTGACCAAAAAATAGACATCTCACCATGTCTCAATTCAATTCACATCATATCTGACACCTTGTGTCTACATAGGGTATGCGTACATGACATTCATGTCCTTAACCACAAAGGACGAGGATATGCATCAAACAATTTATCAAACTACAGTAACATGTATTTTCCATACAAACATAACATCAAATCAAAAGTGAGGGTACTAATAGAGAAAATCAAAGAAGAAAAGGCAACCTTGAGCCACAAGGTGGATTTTAGCGGGTCCTTTAGTGAGAAAATAGATTACTTGTAAGCTAATTTAACCACAAGAAAAACGCCTACAAAAGTATGCATGGATATACCAAAACAAATATACACATGCACGAGTATGTTCATAATCTGATATAATCATCAAACTATAAGCTTGATTACAGAATATTGTATATGAACAGATCATAAGGCCCAGCTATTTTAGCCATTAAGTTTTCAATCATTTTAACACAGGAATTAAACAAGAACAAGACATACATCAAACATAAACTTCCACAACAACATTTAAATCTCGTTCACGCTGCTACCAAACAGTTGTGAAGGTATGAAACTAACATTCTTCCATGCCTAGCAATGAATAAAAGTACGGCCTTGCTCATTTGAAGCAACGCGCCAAAAAACTCAAGTTTAATTTTTCATGGTTACGAGCTCACTTGTACTAAAAGCACATAAACCATCGCTAATATAAATGTAACAAATAAGTCTTCAAAAGCAGGACAAAGAAAACAAAAGCGTTACTTTGGTGCACAACTGCACATTGAGCATCGCTTGCCTCAAGCTTATGAATAGCCTAGGCAATTACAAGCTACGAGAAACTAAAGTTAAATGAAACCCAAATAGTAAAAGCAATCCATTTATATATGCATCCAAACCCCTTGTAACATTAAAAGAGGAGGAAAGCATCATTGTTTTCCGCTTTCAACCTGCACAAGTATAAGTTGAAAAGTTTGTATGTGATGCTCACAAAGGAACTCATAGATCGAACCTTTTTTCTCCTTTTCATAGTAGGACATAGAGCTAGACAATTGAACCTAAATTAGCAAGTAAATATATAAGACACAGTACGGCACAAATTTGGCTCAGGCGAGATACCTTCAGGCTGCCACTACAAGCACACGGAGTCTCCAGATTTTTTATGCTATCCTCCTCCTGGCATATGCGGCACTCCACTATCTGAATAAGTGGTTCTAGTTCATCATCACCTTCATGTTCCTCCACATCTTTGATGTCAATGGTGGAAGTGGACGGATTAGCTGTGTGTGAGCAAGAACCCTCTCCAGAAGCTTCGGGGACCTCAGCACCATGCAGCAATTGCGATGATTCGGGTTTAATAAGGTGATCAACACTCAAAACCAGGTGGTCCTCCATTAGAAATCTTTACAATGATATCCTGATTCACTATTACAATCATTCATTACCCATTAACAACCAAACAACGTGGATAATCAAGCCGTGATGGAAAGCACTGAAAAGCATAAGACATGTTTAATTTTTCATATTATCGATTCTTGAAAAAGACAAAGGAACACAGGGGTTTGAACTTTAATCTGTTTGATCTTAGAGAAGCCAAATCAAGGTAATTGGCTCAATCAAACTAAGCATCGGTTTTCAGAAGTCAAAGCAATAAAATAAAATTATCACAAGAGACTTGGTCAATATAAACAATCGAAAAACACTTTTTTTCTTCTTCTTGCCTTTTCCTATCAACAAAAACTGGAATCCTCTAAAATCACCGTCGAATTTGCTCCTATAAATCACAAGTTTCCCATCATCATCCAAAACGGAAATAAACGATACCCTGGACGGTTGGTTAAATGGTCGAGAAAATTTTAAAAAAATGTGGCTTCCTACAAACGAAAACAACATCTCAACCCTTCCAGTGTTCCTTAAATTTCATCCCTTTTTCAGCAACCAAGCGGCAAAAAAAAAAAAAAAAAACGCAAATTCACAAGATACCCCAAAACCTAAGCCGAAGCCAAAGCCAAAGCCAAAGACGGATCAATTTAACGTCTATTACATGCGAGCGTACCCTAGGGCTAAACAATATTGATCGAAATTAGAGCAAAAACCGACGGTGAAAACAAAGTCAAAGCACTAGAAATTGGGAAATCGAATCGATGTACCTGAAAATGCAGTTGTTTGAATCGCCCTATTGAATGAGTCTTGAGAAAGTCGTGACCTTTTCTTCTCCCCGAACGACGACGACGAAATTGATGAGAGAGAGCAAAGAATTGTTTTTTTGCTTGTGGGGAGAGAGAGAGAGAGAGAGAGATTAATACGGAGGAGAAACCGCGGATATAGAAAACACTGTATAGATATAGATACAGATTATTATGTACAGTTTCGGTAACGTCCCGGTCATGGTTTGTACCAATTTTAGTTTGTAATCCAATTTTTTTGTTTTTAAATTAAATAGTACTACATTAGTTATTTTTAAGATAATAATTTTGGCACTCTATTTTTTTATAATTGAACTTTTAAATTTTTATTTTCGTGGAAAAAATATAAACAATATAGTACGTACTAGAAGACAAATTTTAGAGTGCAATTATAAGAAAGTGGAGTGTCAAAATCATTCTCCTTATTTCTACTGGATTACTCTTATATGAGAAAATATTTTTTATTATTTGGTCTTATTCCTGCAGATATGAATACTTATCCTAAAGATCGAAAAAGGAAAATTATTTAAAAGTGAATATTACTCCTACTAACATTGATTCCGTTTTGGTCAATTTCTTGGATATTTTAAAGATGAATGTTTAGACAGTTTCAGTTGTATACTAATATATATTTCCCCCCAAAAAAATTTATTTTCTTGGAAAAATAAAATGAATATAATAGAGAAACTAAACTTGGATGTATAATAGAGAAACTAAACTAGCAAAATGCATAAAAAAAAAAAATGGGGTTGTGCTGATTATAAATCATAAACATGGATTATCCACAATTACTCAAAACGTGAAGTAGTAGTTTGCACGTAAATGTTGTATTAGTAGGAACTGGGAATACTATAGTACCGAGTGCCACACTATAGGGTTGTAGTGCGCCATCTTTTCACCTCGGCATTTGTACGATCCAAGTCATCCATTGTCAAAATAAAATCCGAGTCATTGATTGCGCAATCAATGGCTCGAATACCACACTACAACCTTGCAATGCGGTACCGCACTACAGTATCCCCAGACCCGTATTAGACCATCAATATTAGGGCAAATTCTTCCAAAACCTCAAAAATCAGCCTCACCAAATGAACTTATCAATTTGAAAATTTCTTAACTTTGCTACAGTAAAGGGCAAGGGCATCCTTATCAGACACACCAAAAAAAAAAAAAAAAACCAAATTTAACCTCAAAAACACTTTTTATAATTTAGCAAGTCACTTTTCAAAAAATTCACAAAATCAGACTCTCTATTCTAACTTCACTATATTAAACTATTCTTTCTTTCTACTCTTACTCCTCAAAAGTAATTTTAAAAAAGTTGAACAGTGCGTGAATAGTGCATGAACAGTACCTGAACAATGCCTTTGGTGTGTGAACAGTGACGCATCAAATTTGTTCAGTTAACTTAACAAATTTGGTGACCTACTGTTCACTCACCAAAAGAGGAGGAGGGAGGGAAGAGTAAAAGTTTGAATAGAGAGTCTGATTCTGTGAGTTTTTGATAAAATGATTTGCTAAAGTTTGAATAGAGAGTCTGATTTTGTGAATTTTTTTAAAAATGACTTGCTAAATTATAAAATGTTTTTCAAGTTAAATTTGATGGATTTTTTTTTTGTGTGTCAAATAAGAATGCCCTAATTAGTACATCGTAATTGGAGGACTAAACTAAGCAAAAGTACCATCTCATCGAAAGTAATTCTGATGCATACCTACTCCGGTGCTGAACTACCTAATACCATGTCCTGTCCGTATGTGTAGGACCTCGTCAAAGTAATCCCTCGAAGAATAATTCGCTCTCTCAAATTTTAATAGTTTTTTTTTTTTTCAGCTACAAATTTTAATAGGCCATCCAATCGGCAATCAATGGTTCGGATCATCTTACACTTTAAAAAGGACTTTAACATTTACTTTAACTCCAATTTGTCTGAACCGTTGATTGCTAATCGGACAGCTGAGAGACCTCACTACACGTATGTAGTGAGCTCACTCACTACAGGGCCCCCAATCCCTAGTTTAGTGCAGTATGTATGTTCTTAAAATAATAAAATACGCTAGCTCTCTCACTCGCGAACGCACTATATGTACGCATAGGCAAGGCAAATAGGGAACCAGGGTATCTGCCGGGTAGCAACCCCAAAACGGCGCCATTTTGAATGTGCAAAAGTGCTTCGTGAAATGCGGTCTTGTGGGGGCTCACTTTCGGGTCTCACACAAACTATTTAAACTGTTAAATAATTTTAAAGTAATTATTCAAGTGGTATTGGAATAAATCAAGCCCATCAGTTATTTTTATGTAATTGATCTAATTCGTTTGATTTTTATTCAGAATTTAGGACCTTATAATTCGAAAGAATCTTCAAGAGAAGTTATATAATTGTGCACTTGGTATAAGTGTAGGAGGGCTCATTGAGAAGAACATTCAGTAAAAAAAAATTAATTTGATCAGACATCAACAGATATCAAAACACGATTTTTGAATTGCAACGGTGTCGTTTTCTCCCTTTTGGGGGTGTGTTGCATAGTGCAGTTTAATCCCTGCACAGCAGGCACCCCCACAGTTCCATCAGATGATTAGGCGCTTCTAGTATTGAAATTTTTCAAGAAATTGTTTGTACTTAAACTACTAATTATTCTTTAAAATACTAACTTTTCTCATAGTTATTAATCATTTTTTAATAAGTTTTGATCACGACATTTGAGATTAAGCATTTGACAGGAAATTTTGAAAAAAAATACAACAGGGGCTGAAGTTTAAAAAATTAAGGAAAAAAACTACTATCAGATTCAAAACGTTTCATCTTTAATCATAATTTTCTGCATTTCAGATTCTCTCATCAAGAGAAATACTTAATCCAAAATTTTATGACATAAAATTAATAGAAATTTCCATAAAATAAAAAATAAAGCAATGCACTTACTCTACGATAAAATTATTGTCACTACACACGAAATAAAAGGATTTCAATTTCACCCTTTAAGTATTATGCTCCTCCTCTTCTTCTTTATTTATTTATTTTTTAGGTAATGAGAAGTGCGTTAGAAAAAGTTAAGCAAATACAAGTCCGGGGTATTTAAATCCCATAGAGACTTCATATAGAAATTGACAAATACAACTAGGAACGGAAAAAAAACATAAAAGTCTCCAACGGAAACTGGAGCATCCTTTGCCAAAGCATCCGCACATTTGTTAGCCTCGCGGTTTACATGCTTGATGGAAATTGCTTGAAATCTCTCCGCTAGTAACCTGCAATCATAGATAATAGTATTGCCCGACTCTCGTTGGGCAAGCAGTTGGGTTGAGGCCAAAGCACCCACTTCCTCATCCAATTATGTGATATTTTCCTGTATTGCATGCTGCAATCCAAACAAGTGGGACCGCCTCATTGGACTCGTTTTCTCTTTTTTACCAAATCGGATAATGAATACTCGGTTTCAATGTTTACAGAGAATCCGGGGAAGACGCTGTGCGGCAGGTGTTGTGTGCCGTGTTGTGCAGTAAAACTACGTCGTTTTGCTCATTTTCTTGGTATATCCAAGGGCCTTGTTTGGAGAGTTAATTTTAAGGTTCAATTTTAGAGGATTTCAGCTCTTTGGGGTAGGGTATATTGGGTTTAGGCACTTGAATTTAGGAACTTTGGGTTTAGGGATTAGACACTTTGGGTTTAGACACGTTGTAGTAATTTTTTCTTCCTCCAAACAAATCCCTTGGAAGCTTTGGAGGTGTGCACAAAAATCAAGTAAAACGACGTCGTTTTGCCGCACAACACCTACCGCATAGCACCCACCCCGGATTCGTTTAAAGAGGAGAAGACAAAAGTAGGTTTGACTTCTCATTTTCTACTTTCCCATTTCGGTTAACAAAGAGACATGCAGAATGTATTTTGCACATATCTCTCAATTAATCACTACTGTTGTTGTAAAATGCATTTTGCATATATTTTTCAAACACTATCAAATTAAAAATATATTCTAACCATAATTTAAAAACCTAAAAATCTAAAAAAAATCAAAATCAAAAGCTAAAAATAAGACTACCAAAAACACGTACGTGTTTGAGCCTTGAGGTAGACCTTTTCACTCGCTTTGACCGTGACCATCATTTTCGGTGCTTCAAAATGAATAAAGGTGAATATGCAAAGTATCAAAACCCACAAATCACGATTGCCTTTGCCCGCGTGGTGGGCTGTAATGGGGACCTCTGGAAACGCGTGGGTCGGCCAAACTGCTTGGTTTTGTTTGTTTGTTTGGTTTTTTGCATTATGAGAAATTTTTTGTGCAGATTTTAACACTCTAGTTTTTCAAATCAGTTGGAGTGTTGGAGTGTTTATGATTTTTTTTTATAATCCTATATATGTTAATTCCCTGATTTTATATATTTTGAAAATAGAAAAATAAGAATAAAATTTTGGAAATCATAAAGTTGGGCTTGGGTAAATTTTAGTGCTTTTCGGGTCAGATTATAAGTTTTACAAAAATTAATTTTTCAGCTTTTTGCAGTATATCAGTTCTTTACTGTATAATTATATATATATATATACACCGAGCTTCACCTCCAAACTCCCGGACCCTCTTAAGTTACGGACCTCCACTTTTCGAACCGAATTTCGACGATCCGAACCGTTAGATGTGTTTAAAACGTGTTTTTAAGGTCCAACGCGAAGATTTGGCCAAAAAAAATACCCGGAAGGGCTTGATCGGAGCAGTTTTTCATAAAAACGCTAACACATTTCTAGAATATCCGGCAGAATATAAAATTACAATTTAATATATTTATCCACAACTATCACAAACACATTTCTATTTGAAGAAACAGTAGTTTAGCCAACAAAAATGCTAATGGCACACAATTCGCACAAATATTCACATTCACTAATTTGGGTCTGTTTGGTTAGAGTGAAAATGAGAGAAAATGAAAGAAAGAGAAAAAAAAAATATGACACTTTTGTTCTGTTGATTAGCATGAAAAATAGTAGGAAGTGTTAAAATGTAAATTTTCTTGTACAACTCATTTAAGCATGGGCATGGGCTACATAGTTTTCAATTTATTTCTGAAAGCACAAGGAAAATTTATTTAATTTCTTGTGAAAGTTGTCAGTTTTTATGAAACTTCCTGTTATGCCCATATGCTTTCCTTTCCTATCATGACCCATATTAACCGTTAAGGGTAAGTTAGTAACTATAAACATTTTCTTGGAAGGTTTTTATAAAAAATTTCGTTTTAATAAAATGCATGAAGGAAAATAAATTTTCTTTCACTTTCTTTGCTTTTACTCCACTTTCTCTCATTTCCATTTTCTAGCATAATTTTCTTTCTAATCAAATGGAGCCAAATAGGAGCTGCACATACTGCGATTAAGCAAAAAGGAATTGCTAAGACATACCGAAGTGCTACCTTTTTGTAACTAAATCCGGGGGTGCTGTGCACCCTAGTGCTTTTGCACCATGCTGTGCACCCCTCGGCCGTTCGATTGTGTTTTGAACGGCCCAAATGTGTTTTAATTTTTTACAGGTAAAAATAAATCAAAATTAAATTAAAATTGCCAAACACATCCGGGTCATCCAAAACATGATTGGATGGCCGAGGTGTGCAAAGCACCCAGGTGCAACCCTATCCCCCCAGGATAGCTCTTGGACCGTTGATTTCGACAATCAACGGCTTGGATTTCATCTCGGCAATGGATGACTTGAATCTCCAAGGGCTCGAATGAAATTCGAGCCGTTAATTGTCAAAATCAACGGCTCGGAGCCGTCCTACAAGGGCGCCCTCTAGGAAACCCTTAGGTTGGGGTTGTCGATCAACCAAACAGTTGCTTTAAAATAGAACCTTTGCAAAGTTGTGAGACCCCTGACGACAATAACTTACGGGAGATTTAGAGGTAAATTATAGTGGGATCCACACCAATTCAACTAATAGGAGGGAGGATTTTGTTCACCCTCTTTTAAGGAAGGTGAACAAAATTACACTCTATGTTCATAATCCATGTAAAAAATGAAATTAATTGGATGTCAATATCTACCTAAACAAAGCATTGATAATATAAGAGAACTAAATGGTCAATGTTTGACCGTTTACCTCTCTGTGACCAATAAAACTTGAATAAGATCTTGTGGATGTTTGATCAATTTGAAATTTAGCTTGAAGGATGAACACACTGAGTCCTACGAAATGAGCGATTTAAATTATCAAATGAGATTGTGATGAATCTTATTTTTCATCACATGAGAGAGGATCAAGATTCCCCTTGGAACCCTTTTTTCCGCGGTATGTGATGGGTTTTTCATAACAAATAAACTATATATATTGTACACACCCACACACACCCCAATGTTCTAATGAAGACCTCATTTGCGGACCAATTGTGGCACCCTCATTTCCTAATCGAATGTTGATGATCTGAATTGTTCAATGTGTTTAAAACATGTTTTTAAGGGTTCACGAGAGGAATCAACAAAAAAAAAAAAAAAGACTGGGAAGGGCTTGATCGCATCAACATTCAATCAGGTAATGGAAGGTCCATACTTTAACAAAATGAGGGATCCCTCACTAGAACAGGTGCTATGTTGTTCAGGAAGATGTAGCAGCTGTAAGACGAGAGAGGAAAACAAAAATTGTGAAATGAGTTCTTTGGTCTAAACTTGCTCAATATATATATCAATTCACATATATACAAGCAAGAAATCTACACATACTATCCTAAGCTTGAGAATAATGAATGAGACTCTATGATGAGACTCAAATGCAGGACCTTATCCTAGTAAAGAAAGCACCTTATCACTTTGGGCGATCCTTTGTTCTCAAAACTTCGGCGCCCCTATAAACATCTTATCATTGAACAAGATTGTCTTATGAGCAGTCTCCCCAAGCCCTCTTGTCTCCAAAAGCGGGGACTTTGGTAATCGTTTAGAATATTGGGAAAATGACCAATACATGGTGTTAGGAGCAAATAATGACCAAAAGGTGGTCATGGTTTAGGAAATTCCAAAGACATGGTAAGGAGAAAAGAAATGACAGATACATGGTAATTTTCAGTTGCAGTGCCAAAAATACCCTCACATTAATTTTCCCCTGTAAAACAAAGGAAACCCTTTCTCCCTTCTTTTCTTCGTTGTTTCAAATCCATCGAGTAACCTCCCTCCATCGCTCTCGCTCCCTCCCTATGCAATGCGGTGCACTCTCTCTCTCTCTCTCTCTCTCTCTCTCTCTCTCTTACCAGAACACCCAGACAATATCGTTTCCCTTTACAGAAGTATCCACGCTGGCACCAATTGACGACAGTCAGAATCAAAGCCATCGAAGCCCTATCAGTTGTTTGTCCGACCTCAACCACTACCCCAAATTGATGGTTATTCCCTTTCCTTTTTCCTGTTATTCAATTTTCCACCTGATATATGTGCGTGTGTGTTCTTTTTGTGGGTTGTTTGTATAGAACAAAATGAAACCAAGTTGGTAAAAACATGGACATATCATTCACATTACAGCCCCTAAACATCACTGTTGTGTTCTTCACAAGATTGTACCCAACACTAACAAAAGTTCATAAATCACACATAGAAGAAAGAGTGGAATGGTGGTTCTTGAATTCAGATCTATAAGTACATTAACCATTGGAGCACCAATCTACTTCTCAGAGAGAGAGAGAGAGAGAATGGAGTGATAGACACAAAAAAACTAAAAACTTACTTGCTTCAACGTCAGATGTGGATTTAGAGACGTGGATGAAGCTTCAAGTCCAAATCCAGGTTTCTTCTTTTCTCCTTTTGTCTTTGTCGTCTGGTTTCTCTTCTTCTCCCTCTCTCTTCGTCGTTTTGAAATCAGGAGAAAAATGGTTGGGTGTGGCTGAGATATTGGGATGTTAAGTGTTAAAGCCATGGAGGGTAGTTTTGTCATTTCGGGTTGGCCTTGCCATGTATGTGGAAATATTTTTCTCTTTGTCATGAATTCAGTCATTTTGAAAAACCTTACCATGTAATTGGTATTATTAGTTTTAAAAACTATTTATTGGTCATTTTCCCTAGAATATATTACAAAAAAAATTAAATAAAAAAAAACATCATTGATGACATATGTATAATGTATGTACTTTAATATGTGATTGTTGGCTCTATAACCATAGCTAAATAACTCGCTGGGATGAAGGAAGATGAGGATGAAATATCCCTCATTATTTACTAGTATCTTATAAGCAAGCAATCAAATTCATGACCTCATGGGTAACAGGACTGGGTCCTTTTTCCTGTGATGACTTTGATCACGAAGTCTATAATAGGTTAATAAGATAACAAAACTATATAAAGAGCAATTAAACGCTAGCAGATGCACAAAATCAATACAAGGAACCTGAATACATACATAAGGCTTTTTCTTTTACTAAATTGATCATTTATGTTATCGATTTGTGAGTTCAAAAACTTAAATAAATTGATCAAATAGATAATTATCAGTAATATGATTTCGTTATCTTTGTAATAACAATGAACATTTTTATTCAAATAATCGTAGTTTTCCATTTTCTTTAAGATAAATACAGGAATAACATGGTAGTGATTATCAAGCAAAAAATGGTTGAGACCTACGAGTGAAGGAAGTGACTAATAATTACTCTTGTTGGACCCGGAGTGTCCCCATGGATTTGGTTACACAATGCCACTCCCTGCGACCGCTCTAAAAACAGACTTGCGGATGCGATGTCTAATGCCATAAAAGACTTAATTGAAGCCCTTCCTAACTCCAATTAGTTTTAGGAGAGATGGTGGAAAAGCGGTCCGACAAGTGGTATCAGAGCCAATCTCAAGGGTTCAACTCTCCTGGATAGCATGCTGTTTGCGGGCAGGTGCTGGAGGGGGGATTGTTGGGCGGAGGCCAGGTAGGCCAAGTCCAGCATCCTGCCAGGGCGGAGGCCAGATGGGCCAAGTCTCAGGTGACCTCTTGGCGCTTGGGCGCAATAAGAAATAAGGAAATAATGCTGCGGCTTCATTAACACCTGCGGATTTTGGTGAGATGGTAAGCGCTTGATCCTAACAACTCTCTGCTGATGGTTTGTCCTTACCGCTAGTAGTATTATTGCCGGTTAAAAAAACACCGATAAGGGCTATATTTGGTGCAAGTGGTGGCTAGCTCGTGTGGTAGAGTTCTTGGATGTCTCACATTGCATCTCGGAATCGAGTCTCATTCCCTCCCCCTATGTAATAGATTAAGAATGCCGAATGACACGGAAAAAAGGCGCTACATTTGGCATAGTGATTTGAGAATCTAGTCTAGATCGAGGAGATTTTGCATTCTTATTTTGAATTTTGATTTCCCCAATAGACACAAAGACCCAATTACCCCTCCCTTTTAATTATATTTTGTACGCATAATAATACTGTAATAATAAACATGGTTAAGAACATAATTCATAATTTATTTTGAGGATTATCCTCCCAAAAACTAATCTATTGCAAAATCTATTATGCGCATTGTACATGTTAAAATTTTGGTGCGATAATCACCATCCAATTAATTGTGATAAATAATTAATCTTAATGAATTAAAGTCAAACATAGTCAAGGCCTTCCAGTGAATATGAGTCCACCAAACTTATTGGGCTAAATGCATTGGAGATATGTTAAAGACCCAAATAAAGTGGGCTAAGAGGGTGTTTAGCAAGCCTTTTTTTTTTTTTTTTTGGACTTTTGGATTCTCTATTTTCCCATTTTGAGTGTTTGGCATCTGAGAAAATTTTGGGTGCAAATAAGGTACCGCGGGGTGCCCTCGGCACATTCGAGCTATCTAAAGGTGTATTGGACGGTCTGGATTTAGAGAAAGAAAAGGGAGAGTGGAAGAGGAGGGAGTTTTTTAATCCGGAGAGAGAAACATGAGAGAGGAAGAGGAGAGAGTGTTTAATCCAGCCAACACACTTTTGTACAGCCCAGATGTGCCGAAGGGGCACCACATCGGATGCTACCCTATTTGCACCCAAAATTTTCTCTTGACATCCACCCCCAAAACTCATTCCCACAAAATGGATTTGTTGTTTTCGAGTTCAGAGGCTAAAAGTTAAAAAAAGGTGGAGAGGATCTTTTTCATTTCTAGTTTTCCATTTTCATTGTAGGTTCATGACAAAAGAACTAAGCTATCCCTAGCATTTTGAAAAAATGACAAACAAAGCAGCCTTTTTTTAATTTTTTTTAAATTTTTATTGGTCTTTAGTTGGCAGTCTTTGTTGGGGGTTAGTTATGCTACAAAGTCTCTTTTGTTTCCCTTGTAGTATTTGAGTTAATCCTTCTTATACGTTAAAACATTTTTTTTGGCGTTTAGTTGGTTGGTATTAGTTGATTTTTCCTAATTAGATGGATAATTCAAATATGTGACACATATATTTATTAGATGGAAGAACCAAATAATATATAATATATCTTTAAAAAAATGTCTAGAAGTAATATTCAAACATATTACAAAACAATACTAAAAAGCCAATGACAACATGATAAAAAATCAAGCCATAATTCATTTTGATCATTATACTTCCAAACACTACTCCTATTGCACAATACATTCTCCACATATCTCTAAAACACTCTACGAATCCATAATGCATTCTGACCCATAATTCAAAAAGCCAGAAATGCAAAAAGTAATATTAATATCTCTAACTTAATTCACCAAATGGGTCGAGAAATTGGGCTAGGGCAGATATGTGGGCTTTTGGGATTTTTCTTATCGTATGATAAAACGAGAGAAAGAATAATAGTAATATCTATATAATATTACACAACGGTTTTTTCAAAATGTCCTACGTGGCATTTTCATGTTGTAAAGATCTCTCATTTCTCTTCTAATCTATATCTATATAAGAAAACTTGCCTTTCCAAAATAACTTTTCATTAATCATACAAAAGAAAAAGGAAAGCGGATAAAAAAAAAATACCACATGAAAGAAAACTACTTTCGAAAAAGAACAATCCTTTCATCTGAGAGTTTCAAATTTTAAAAAATTTCTCTTTCTCACTATCTCAATTACCAAAAAAGAAGATGAAGAATAAGAAGAAAGCAGATAAAAACAAAACAAAAAAAACCACATGAAAAAAACTCATATTGGAAAAGAAACACCATCCTTTAATTCATGTGCGAATTTCAAATTTCATAAATCCTTTCTTTTTCTTTGACTCCAACCATCATAGAAAAATTTAATTTAAGATCTCTCTCTCTCTCTCTCTCTCTCTCTCTCAAATGATTTTTGTTGTGAAATGGATATTATAAATTTGATAAATCAACGAAAAAATAAGAATTAATAAATCTCTTCGTGATGCTTCAAAATTACATATTTTTTGTTGTGCATGAAATAATGGGTTTTATTATATGTTAGTAGTTTTTTTTTTTTTTTAGTTTCACTTATTGAACTTACACAATCATGACAGGGGTGGCGGCATAGCATTAGCTGGAATATTCGGTGACAAAAACATTGCAGGTAGTATTGTATGGTTGGTTAAAGTTGTCAAACTTCATCAAGTGCCTTTAGGCACGGGCAAATCACTAGTTATTCTATATTATTGACTTAGAGATTGTTTCCTTAAAAAAAGAGTTCAATATTTCCTGCTAAAGGAAATGAACTCAATATATATATTGTTTCAAGATCCTGCCATACTTGACACCCCTTTTTGAGCCTAGATACAAGCTCACATGAAGAAAAAAAGACTTTTGGCTTGACATTCCACATCAAGCACTCTTCAAGAATCCAAGCACCCACAAGGCTTCCAGGCTTTTTCTCTTTAAGTTCTTCTCAAATCCTACACTTCACAACTTGCAGAAATCATCAAGCATATATAATCACAGCATGCCGATTTCTTCGCAAGCCTTCAACTCAATCATTCAACAAATCAAGACTCTTTAACGTTTCAAGTTTCTTTTGAAGGATTTCTTTGGAGTTCTCTCAAGATCAAACCCCTTTCAATATTCATTACTTCAGTTTTCTCAACTTGAAAATCAAACCCCTTTCAAGATTTACGTTGTTCAGATAATCGGAAAAATAACTGTATAGCCCAAACCTGTTTCCATGAAAAAAAGAAATCCAAGCCTATTGAGCTATATAAGGCTCATTGACTCGAATTCATGTCAAAAATCAATAATAACCTTTACGCACTAAAAGGTCTACTTAAACTTGAAACTCGTATTGTAACCTCCTCCACTTAATTAACTCATTAAGAACTGCTAATGACATAACATAGCAATTAGCTAAGCAACACTCATTTGCAATGGGGGAGAAATACATTTATCATTGTAACCCCCTTCAATTTTTTATGAAGCTTTAAATAATGATTGAGTGGATGGTTGAGTGAATCCATTTCCTCCACCTACGAAGATGATTGGCACAAATGTAACTCACAAAGGTAATTAAGATGAAATATCGCTGTCTACATCGTATCATCTTTCGTTGTTGGTAAATCTAAGTTGTTTTCTCATTGCAAACAAAGTCAATGGAGATGACTCGTGTTTTGTGATCTGTTTCACTTTGTATGCAATATGGTTTGGGAGCTTTATTTGTTGACATAATAGTTGTCGGCGGTTATACACTCTACTGTGTTTTTTTTTACTTTTAATCAATTTTTTAGAGAAGGATATGAACTTACGAAGTATACCAATACAAACAAGTCATTCCTTTAGTGCACTAAAGCAAAATAACATGTGCATTACGTAAGGATGGAATCAGAATGATAGAGTGTACCTCTTTGAGTCCTTCCGAGCTTTCATCATCATTATTAAGAAGAAAATTACCATGTTACCCATTCTTATCTATTTGCAAAACCACTATACTTTCTGAGGGTTAATTTGTGTTTTCTTTAACTTTTTAAAGTAGAAAAATATTTTTGGGACGTCCCAAAACATATTCCATAAAATAGTGGACTACAAGGAAAATGTTGTGCACAGACAAAAAAAAGTGTAATCAGTGGCCCAGATTTATTTGGAAGTGAATCTAGGTCACTGATTATATTTTCTAAGTACTTTATAAGTAGATTTTTTGTGTATGTAACAACGCTGGAAAAAAAAAAAGAGCGGATAAAGTATTTAGTTTTTAAAAGATCACTGTGATTTAAATGATCTCTTCTTCTTATCTGATTAAGCTAACTACCAATAATGACTCAAATTGTTACTACCCCATTAGCTAGCATGCACATAGTTTTTTGTTGCTGTAATTTAATACTAGCTATTATTCTAATTGCATTAAAATCCTGTCAATTGGCACTGAAAAAGGTAAAGAAAAGATTGACAGCAAAACATTTACAATTTACACAGTAGGTTTGTTAAAGGTATATACGGACTTCAAATAACCTGTAGCAGAAGTTGTCATAAATATAGCTGCGCTAATTTCTAAAGAACCAATTACTCCCAATGATATAAAACAAGAAAATGTTTACGCGGATTGAATAAATCAATACACGTATGTATAATGGATAGCCTAACTGGACCCGGGATGCTTGAAATCACCTCTTGAAGAACACCTTGGAAATCACATCCGAACCGTTCAAAATACCTTTGGACAGTGTGGATGTGATCTCCAAGGTGCTCTCCAGAAGGGTGGTGATGATGTGATCTCTAGGGTGCTCTCTAGGAGGGTGATCACCAGCACCTCCAAATCCAAAGACTTCATCACAGAATCCTTTCAAATGTCCTGTACTTTCGCTCTTAATCCTCGCTCTTGTAGATTTTTATAGTTTGAGATAAAAGTGATTCAAAAACGCTTTCGCGTTAGCGCTTTCACTGATGAAGGGGCGTGCGAATTGTGTGACTTTAGATTTTAAACCTCATCTTATTTGGAATATTTAAAACCTAGCAAAAACTAACTTTGAGACATATCTACAATAGAATCGAATATTTTCTTAAAAAAATGAAAACTATGGACCAAATTGATTCACATCAAAACAACTTAAAATTAATAACATTATACAAATGTCCACATAACAAAAATATATCTGAAACCAAAAAAGTAGCAAGAATACGAATTCGATACACGCAGGCCACAATCGATATGTGAAATCCACTTTATCGACTACTACAAAAAGATTTGGGTCGGAATTTATGTTCGGACATCGATATCGGAATCATTTCAAAGAGCTAATATCATATTTCCCACTTTTTGAGTTACCCATTTTTTTTTTTTTAACACTATTCCATAATATGTAGAATTCTCAGCAATAAATCAAGTTCCAATAAAACAGCAATAATAGTAGTAGTGGATTCACCTGATCAGTTCAAACAAAAGAAGAAGATTCACCTGATCATCTCTCTCTATCTATATAGCCGAACACAGTAATCAATGAAAATTGATGGTTACATGAGTTGGCCGGTTTCATCCTCGAGACGGCGCACACTCCACCATGTCACTAATTAG
Organism: Vaccinium darrowii; assembly: GCA_020921065.1. Classification (NCBI taxonomy): domain Eukaryota; kingdom Viridiplantae; phylum Streptophyta; class Magnoliopsida; order Ericales; family Ericaceae; genus Vaccinium; species Vaccinium darrowii. The sequence goes on along the minus strand of CM037158.1, from coordinate 28,743,279 downwards.
CAATTATTACATTCACATTTACACACATAATTATCTCTCCCTCCCCGTATAAATTGCCCAATCGTCTTCTCCCCCATGCATATCTGGCCTGTAACTCTCTCTCTCTCTCTTTCTTCTCCCAATTTCTATGTTTGTTCCATCTCATCCTAATTGGCTACGCATCCATTAGTACTGGACATCAAAATACCAAACTCTCTCTCTCTCTCTCTCTCTGCTCCAAAGGAAATGGTAGAGAATTCACACAAATGAAGTTATGTCAAACCAAGAAGGAGAAGGAGTTTTCACCTTTCCATCCCAACTCCCACCACTCGACTACAGGTAATATAGTGTGCAAAAACCATTACAGGTGTATAAATAATTCCTCTCCTCTCATCTCGTGCCTTTTCAGAATGAAAAATGATCCGTCTCATCGAAAGAAATCAGGAAAAAAAAAAAAAAAAAAAACACAAAGTTAGGACAAAAAGGGGCTAAGACATTTTGCAATTTCAGTTGTTTTCACCTTTCCAAGCTAATATGCACAACATTAGGTCTTATAAAATCGCATTTTTTGGACATTAACTAACTCTACTTTCTTGTTGTATTTGTGAAGTTTGTTTTCTCCATTGGAGTGGCACTGGCACTATGATGTTCCACCGCAAGAGACTGCTTTTGATGCTTTCCCATTGATGGGAAACTTCGCAACGGACCCTCTCTATTCCTCATTGGATATTGTACCAATTCAAGGTGAGGGTATAGTGTAAAATCTTGGCACTGCAACATTATAAGCAGAACTGCTCGACGTTGCATATTTCAAAAAATTTACACGAATTTTTTCGCGTTTGGTTACTCTTTCTAGTCAAGTTTGTCTATTCGATCGACTTTTATATCTTCCGTTTTTTTTTTTTGTTGTTGTTAATTAACTTGTTGTGATCGGGCGCTTTGATTTTAACAGCTGTTGCAGAAGATGTTTTGTATGATTATGGAAATAGGTTTGATTTTAACACAGCAGGGCTTCAGAACAATGAGAACCAGCCGTTGCTGTCGTGCGATCGCAATGACAAAGTTGTGGAAAATACTTGTGAGGCAGAGATGAAGGTAAGTAAGAAAAGGTGTGGAGAAGAAAAGATAAGCAGTAACATGGGTGGTTCAAATTCAAAGGCATTGTCGAGGGAGACAATATCGGAGTATTTCTACATGCCAATCACACAAGCAGCTAAGGAACTCAATGTTGGATTGACCCTCTTGAAGAAACGTTGTAGGGAATTGGGTATTCGGAGGTGGCCTCATAGGAAGTTGATGAGCCTCCAAACCCTAATCAACAATGTTCAGGTTTGTAAATACCCTGACCCTCCCTCTCCCTCTCTCTCGGTCTCTCTCGCACTATACTCCCTCCGTCCCATTCTATTTGTCCATTATTTCTTTTGATCTTTTTGTGTTTATTGCTTATATCTTTCAATGCGGATGTTAAAAAATATGCAATATGAATCTCTTTGATAGTTTTCAATTTGTTTTATAATACGAACTTCTCGAAATCATAAAAAACATTATACTAGATTAAAAGATACATTCAGCAGAGTAATAGACACAAGAGAGAGAACAAATGGACAAACAAAAATGGTACCGAGTGAGTATATACTAAGTGCATGTAAGTGATAAAAACTTTACACAAAAAGCCACATCGGCGCACTCTATGCCGTATACTAGTAAGTGGCTTCATTATTCATAGAACTCCATCGAAAAATTATTACTGTTTCATAAAGAAGGATAACAAATCTTTATTACTATTACTCCTACATTTTTTGTCATGCTTTGCTAAGAAATGCAAACTTAAGTAGTACTTAAGATAACAGTTTTCTTTTGTGTATATGTTGTTATTGGCAACTGTTTGCATGTAACATTCGCAGGAAATGGGTAAGAAGGAAGGAGAAGAGGGAGATGTGGGTTTACGGGTGGCGATAGAGATACTGGAGAAAGAGAAGAAGTTGATGGAGGAGGCACCTGATGTGCAACTTGAGGACAAAACAAAGAGGCTGAGGCAAGCTTGTTTCAAGGCTAACTACAAGAAGAGGAAGCTAATGGGAATGAATACGAACACAGTGGAGTCAACTAATTACAACTATTCTTCTAGCACTACTAGCAGCAGCAACATTATTCCACCAAGTTTGGATGCTGCTACTGATTTTGGAACTCATGGGGGTGGTGTGGAAGAAGAAGAGATGAAAACCGTTTTCATTGACTGTTTTCTTCCTTCTGATGTAATTTTCTGAATTTTAGGGATGATGTAGAAAGTTTAAAATTTGCGCACTAGCTAGATTGCATTGAGAAGATGATGGGTTTTTGGATTTGTAATCTTTTTTAGAGAATGTCGCAAACAGTGGTCAAACGCAGAATTATGAATAGTTTGAATACAGCTGGAAGTGGCTAGATATAACTATATTTTGCCAATGAGGGGTTGCTTAATTTCAATGGTACAAATGCATTTTCCAATGGGAAAAAAAAATTCATTAATCCATCACAATGATAATAAAAAAAAAAGATAATAATAAGTACAACAAGAAAAGAAAATGATGTATACATTGTTCTGCATGTTTTCATTCTTAATCTATAGTTTGTTAGCCTTCGTTAATAATTTCTTTCTGTGTTTGAAACATATTTGAAAAGTTTACCTTAACAGGTCATGTGTTCAAGACTTGGCAGAAGGAGTTTTATCTTGTTTTGTGAAAATTAAATGTACAAACATGCTGTTAGTGTTGTCTACAGCTGCGAAGCACTGCCACAAGATGATTTTCCTTGTGGAAATCTACAATCATGAACTTGTCCACGTCTTTACTTCTTTATCTCCTCCTGCTTAATGATCTTCAACTTGGATAATGCCGAGCCAGGGCTCCCTTCATCAGTTGCATTTCAAATCCCAGTCATGACAAAAAAAAATCTCATCATCCATCGAGGTATCGTTAATGAAGGTACGAAGTCGCTTACTTGAACAAAGAGAGAGCAAGGTGCATTCACTTGCATCATGTCCACCCTGGTCAAGTGAAGGTTAGGTTCCCCAGAGTTTACTCCACCTACCCATCACCCTTCGGGCTTATTATATATGAGTGTGTTCCCAACCTTAGGGTCTTTATCAGAAGTTTCCCATCGAGCTAGTGGGCAAGATGGTAGATAAAGCAAAGAAGTAAAAAAATTGTTCTACTTCAAAATGGATTATTTTTTTTGTCAAAATTTAAATTTGGGAAAACACACAAAATTGGGAGTGTGGAACTTTACACTATTTTATCAAAATCTTTTTTTTTTTTGTCAAAATAATCCAAAATTTAAAGTTTTATAAAGTAGTAGACTTAGAAATAGATTTTATGAAGTACTAGTAGAATTATGGCAAGTGATTTCCACAATCTTTTTTTTGATAAACACACTCCCTTTTTTGTCTTTTGTGAAATTTTGTGTAAAATTTTACTAAAAGGTAAAAAAGGAATGTGTTTATAAAAAAATGGGGTGTAAAAATTATTTCCATAAAATTCTTTGTAAAAATACTTATGGTTTATTGGTTTTTACGAGAATAAGTGGCCCTACATCAAATTTCAACTAAAATTTGATTTTGAGTAAAAACTCCTCTTAACACCCCCTTTGGATTGAGGGATTCCGTGAGAGAAGAAATGAGATGGAGAGGAAACAGATTCTCTCTCACGTTTGGAAGGCCCAGGAGGCGAGAGAGGGTGGGAGAGGGTGAGAGACCAGATCCCCTTCAACCCCAAGTTTCCTTTCTCGGCAAAAGTGGCGAGATTCCGAGAGAAACGAATCCTCGTCGACTTCCATCACCCGTGTGGTTCACTAGCTCATCAGATCGTCGTCGTGCTTGTATGGTTGTCTTCGTCTCGCTATTGTGAAGCTAGATCTGTGATTAGTTTTGAGTTTTGAAGGTTTGATTTGGTCGTCGAATAGCCGCAGGAAGGAGTTTTGTCGGGGGGAATTGGAGGAAGAGACTCTGATTTCTCACTGCAATTTGGATGAGAGGGTGAGTGACAAGAATCCTTTCTTTTCTTTTCTCCTCATTAAAGGTGAACCACTATTCTTTCCTTTCTTTTCTCACCCAGGTAGCCAAAGGGGCTGTAAATGTTGCTTCAGTTTTTGAACCAAACTTGTACAAAATCAAGTTTTATTCAGATTTTCTCCCAAACTTAGGGAGGCACAAATCTTGACCAAAATTTCCAACAGCTATGTTATGGTGGTAGGCGGTGGTGGTGCTTGCTGATGGTTGACGACAATGATACTGTTTTTGGGCGGCTACGGTGTTGGTCTGCTAAAGGCGACACTGGTGGTGTTCAGACGCCGAAGAGGCAGAGGGAAGAACCTGGTTCAAGTTTCAGCGGCGGTGGTTGAAGACGATGCTGGGAAGGGTATAAAAATGTTTGTGAATTTTTTTAAGTAAAAAATATCAAATCAAGCTTTTATTCAAAATTTTGCTCAAATTTGGGGAAAAAAAAAAAGAGAGAGGAGCGGAGATGCTTTTGCTACCCCACTTCTGAGTCTCTGACAACTACCGCAGCCGTCGAAAATCACTTCAACAACAAATTCGATTCTCAGAAATTCACACACAACCAAAGTGCGTCAATGAGAGCAATTTCCCACCTTATTCCCTTCGACCCCTCTCCTTTCTCCCTCTTCGATTTTTACATCCATAACTCTCTTCGTTTCGCCTCTTCTTCTCCCTCTCTCTTTCGTACTCAAAACCCATTGATTTCACTTCTAAAATCATGTTCGAGAAATACACATTTGGTTCAAATCCACGCCCACCTCCTCCGAACATCTCTCCTCCAAAACCCCACCATCTCTCTCGCATTTCTATCTCGTGTCTCTCTATCTTCCCCCCACGATCTCTCCTACTCCCGCCAAATTTTCTCGCAAATTTCCAAACCCAATATTTCACATTACAACGCTATGATCAGAGCTTACTCAGTCAGCAATTTCCCGGAAGAAGGCTTTGAATTATACCAAGAAATGCGAAGGAAAGGAATTACTCCTGACCCTTTATCTTCTTCTTTCTGCACAAAGTGCTGTATTAAAGGTTCTTCAGTTTTGGGGGGTTTACAAGTTCACGCTAGGGTCTTGAGAGATGGGTACCGATCCGATAGCCGTTTGTTGACTACAATCATGGATTTTTATTCGAGTTGCAAGAAGTTTGATGATGCTTGTAAGGTGTTTGATGAAATGTCTCAAAGGGATACAGTTGCGTGGAATGTTTTGATTTCTTGTTACACTCGTAATGGTCGAACTGGGGATGCTCTGATTGTGTTTGATATGATGGAGACCGGGCATTCAGGGTCTCAACCCGATGATGTTACTTGTTTGCTTGTAGTTCAGGCTTGTGCCAACTTGGGTGCATTGGAATTTGGCGAGCGCGTTTGTCGTTATATTCAAGACCATGGGTATGGACGTGCTAGAAACATATGCAATGCGCTTATATCAATGTATTCGCGGTGTGGATGTGTTGATAAGGCTTATCAGCTGTTTAAGGGCATGCCTGATAGAGATGTGGTTTCTTGGAGTGCAATGATTTCAGGTTTAGCGAGTCATGGACATGGGAGAGAAGCTATTGAAGCTTTTAGGGAGATGCAGAGACTGGGTGTTGCACCCGATGAACAGACTTTTACAGGGGTTCTTTCAGCTTGCAGCCATTCTGGTTTAGTCGATGAAGGATGGATGTTTTTCAATCTTATGAGTAAAGAGTTTGGTGTGATTCCTAATATTCACCATTATGGATGCATGGTTGACCTCTTGGGCCGTGTTGGTTTGCTTGATCAGGCCTATGAACTTGTACTTTCGATGAGCTTTAGGCCAGATCCTACAATGTGGAGGACTTTGCTTGGAGCTTGTAGGATTCACGGTCATGTTGCACTTGGAGAACGTGTTATCGAGCATTTGGTTGAACTCAAAGCTCAAGAAGCAGGGGATTATGTTCTGTTGTTGAACATTTACTCTTCAGTTGGCCATTGGGAGAAGGTGATAGAGGTGAGGAAATGGATGAAGGAGAAAGGACTCCAAACCACACCAGGCTGTAGTACAATGGAATTGAAAGGAGAAGTACATGAGTTCCTGGTCGATGATGTGTCACATCCAAGAAAGAAAGAGATTTCCGAGATGCTAGATGAGATTGGAAAGCAACTGAAAATCGCCGGTTATGTTGCTGAGGTAACATCAGAGTTGCATAATTCAGGTGCTGCAGAAAAGGAAAATAGACTCTCTTATCACAGTGAGAAGTTGGCCATGGCTTTTGGCATTCTTGCTACTCCTCCTGGTACGACTATTAGAGTAGCTAAGAATCTCAGAACTTGCGTTGATTGCCACAATTTTGCGAAAGTGCTTTCTGGGGTTTATAACCGAGAGGTCATTATTAGGGATCACAACCGGTTTCATTGTTTCCGGGAAGGTCGATGCTCTTGCAATGACTATTGGTAGGGGTAATCAAGTTTAACAACTTGTTGGTGTAATAGGGATACAGTGTACTCTTATTACCCAATACTTTGTCTGTTGGAGGCTTCCCCATTTTCCGTCAATCGTGGTGGGAGAATTTTGTTCCTACAGACTAGATTTTCTTAGATTTTAGGCATGGCTTGCTTTTTGGGGAAAAGTACCTCACAGACCACTAATCTGGGTGCCGGAGAAGCAATGATAGAAACATGCTGAAGGAACTTGGCACGACGTTTCCCTCCAATGTGTCTTATGGATAATTATCAGAGACAAATGCCAACCGATACATTCCCTATCTCCACTTCATGAGAAAATACATTGTATATGTAGCTGACACCAATTAGAAAGTGCATCAAGGAGTTTGTGGGTTCACAAAGAGGAGCTGGATCACCGGTTGAACACCTGGTTACCTTTGAAATCGAAGTTCGAATTTTGCGGTGAGTCGGTGACGAACTTGTTCTGGAAGTCCTTTTGACTCCATAAATCCTGACTCCTTGAGCTTTGTGAACTTGAAACGGACCATCTGGTTTTACAGGTCCTCCTTTGTTTTAGTTATGCAGGTTCACTTGAGAAGGATTAGTTTCCGGGCAGAACTGGAGAATCTCTATAAACAGTCAGCATCTCTTTCCGGGCAGATTACTTAAGAAGGTTATGACCAGTTCTGAGTCTTTCTTGGCACGGGTACAGCTACACCTGACACCTCCTGAATTCACTGTATTATGTTCGGCTATTTGTAGCTTTTCAACCTAGCAAGTAAAATCTGGAGCCTCAATGTTTGCACCCTCCTTTTGTTCGATCTGCTAAACATTCCCATTTTGGTTGGTTTTCTTAATCTGATAGTCAAGACTTGTCTCTTGAAACACAGAAACCTACAACAATTCAATGCACCCGCTACTCGTTTTCTTCAGCAAAGCACTTTGACACGGTAAGTAAACGGGTTAAACACAAGACTTCAAAAGAAATTAATCTACTATATTGAAATGCCTACGTTATTTAAGTAAATCCCATCTTTCTTTGACATGTTTAGCCGCCCCCATTTGTTTCCGGGCCTTTGGTATGCGAGATTCTGTAATTTGTTTCCTTGCCCAAGAAGGATGATTCTGACCCAAAACAACTACCTTGAGGCTACTGAAACACTTGAGACTATTCTTTGTGTTGAATCTAACTGTCGTGATCGGACTGAAAAGGTTATTCTGGATGTTACTGCCATGTTTCACTCTGCAAAGGAAAAGCAATTTTAGGGCCTTGTTTGTGTGGAAAGGGTCAACTCCAGTTTCTTTTTGTCCGGTCCAGTTTTGGGCGTCTACCGGTATGAAAACTGTTGATTTTGTGGATTTTACAGAAAAAATCATCAGTGCAAATATCAGAAGTTTAACAATCGATAACTGCATGAACATATTGCATTGTTGTGAGAAAAAATGAACGGTTTCTGTTGTCTGTTGTCAAACAGTTGAACCATTTTTTCTTGTCGTGATCGATGTTCAGTCAAGCTGACTCTTTTAAAGGTGAATAAGCCAGCAAGAAACGAGAGGTGAATCTCGTGTGTTAATATAAACTTGTAAGGTTCTGAATTGATGGCCGCATTAGCATGAACCTTTGTGTAGAGGCTGACGTGCTTTTCCTTTAGAGGGTATTAAACTCTTACGGGGCCAGTCTACTATCTACACGGGGTTTTACCTCGGCTTTAATTGGTCTCCGCTAATGAACGGTGGGGGGAATTATTTGAGATGTATGTAAGTTGGTCCGATACGGTCTATTAATTTGCTTAACTTCACAGGTCAGATGCTTCCGTTTATATTGCTAGACTTGAGAAAAACTTGGGTGCCGGTCGGGTATGGTCTCATGGTGCCCGACGGCAAATCTCGGCCATCTAAAAGTGGAGAAAGAGGGGGAAGAAATCTAAGCCGTCCAAAACACTTTTGGATAGCCAGGATGCGCGGACACCACGTGATCATATCCAACCGGCACCCAAGTTTTTCTCGTTAGAGTCGAAGTAAATGGTCTAAACTTAGGTTTATCTGGTGGAGCTTTGGATGTTGTCGACCTCTTCATCTCTTTTTATCAACAGTGAGGCCGATGCGCTTTGAATTATCAAAGTTATCGATATGAATCTTTTAGCTCAACGAAGAATCGTTTGGTACAACTAAATCTGTCTGAATCTCCATCAACCAGAAAAAAGGGTCCTATTATTTAATTTTCATGTTGCTTTTTAATTACATTAATTACGGAAAAAATATAGCTGATCATGTTACTTGCCACCTTTTGATTCTCAAAAGGAGTACTTAGGGCCCATTTATTTCCACAATTTCTTATTGAGTACTGATTATTTGAAAGACCCAAATAAATTTTCTTATCTTGAATTTCACTATGAACAGTAAAATTTCAGTAAACAAGGTACCAAACGGATCCTTAAATTATTGTTTGTTGTTTGTTAAGACTGGTTGAGAATTTCACTTCTCAAGAAAATGAGCTTAATTAGTCATAACCATTTTTTTTTATTTAGTTGGGAAAGATAGTCTTCCAATTCTACGACGATCTATTGATCATATTACTAGTGCATTTTAGGCACATGGCTACAGTAACTCGCCATTGTTTGTAATTTTTATTTATAATCGGGTATTCAGACTAGCTTATACATACATGTGACTAATTTCTGATGGATTTTTTTTATTTTTTGTTATTGACGGAGAGAGTCAAACTTCCGGACTTGTATTGATAAGCCCTTTACTTGTTACCATGCTCCCAATCGACCAACCCATTCAAGCTCACGGCCAAAGTTAAAATACTAAGCCAGAAGGTTTTCTTATTCCATTTCTAATCTAAATTAGCATCAAATTAAGCTGCATTTTCTCTTCCTTTGTGATTGCTTGTTTGTTTGTTTGTTTGTTTTTTTTTAATTCTTTTGCCGCAAATTTGGTTTTTGCTACTCGCAGCAAATTTGCTAACCTGGGAGACAGGAATAGTCCAAGTATTCTTAGCCAAAAGGCCCATAGTCCAAGTATTCTGAATTCAAGCAAAGGTTAGGTGAACACCCCTTAACAAATAGGGTAAATTTAATTAACAACCCCTCAATCCTATTGTAATCCCACTGCATACCCCTTTTACTCTTTGAAATCACACTTCATAACCCTACTTTACAAAAATGTGCAACACTTGGGTCCATATGTTAATTGACTCTGATTTGACCAAATAAAAGTTGACATTTGCTATAAAACCCAAAAATGCCCTTCTCTCTCTCTCTCTCTCTCTCTCTCTCTCCCCCCGTTTCTTCTGGCCAAGCAACCTTTTGTATCAACGTATTGCAGGCAACAACCCACCTGCACCATATCAAAGCATTAGAGTTTGTCACTTCACCCACAAAATTTGTAACATGAATAAAAGATAATTTTTTTTTTGGGCGAGAATCTAAAAAGGCTATCAACTAATTTTTTTTTTTAAATTCCAATACTAACCTTCAATTAATACCAATCCAATATCCTAATGCAAAATCTACCGTGGAAATCATTTGTACTTGTTTGTAACTCTGAACTTTCTTGATTACCCATCTTACTTGGTTATTTTGTTAAGCTAAATAGATAAGCTAAGCAAATTTGGCCAAACTTTTTGTTCTGGTTTGTTTTAAATTTTATATTCCTCTTTAGAAAGGGGTTGAGAAGGATCAATTGAAGGTCTAATTTGGAGTTTCGTAAATGATTTAGATTAAGAAAATTCAAAAGAAATAATGTAGGGATTCTGCTATGGTGTTTTAGTGGGATTTTTATATATATGGGAAAAGCAATTGAGTTCATGGAATTTTTCCTTGTGGTCCTTCCATTGATATTGAGAGAGAGAGAGAGAGAGAGATTCGGTCTGTTTGGAATTCCATAAAGAGGTGGGAGATCATTTTGGCTTGAGTCTGATTTATTTGTTTGGAGAAGAGAAGGGTATTCGTGTACCTTTAGGACATCATCTAATGGCGTCAGTCAATAGGGTAAGTGTAAGAGGGTAAAATTAGTTGGGTACGTAAATCGAGATTAAACTGATTAGGGACGAGGATAATGAACGATTAGACAAATGGACTAAGGAGAAATCTATGGAACTGGTGAAGAACAAGGCTAGAACGGTAGGAAAGAACCCTTGGCAGGATTTCCCCTTTGAATCGGAGTGAATGCTCTCTAGAGAATATTTTCTCTCTCTAGAATCACTCTCGAGATTCGTGAAAAAAGGTCTTTAGAAAGGTGGGAAGGATGCCCTATTTATAGGGGACTTGGCCTCTCTTTCTGGGTCAAGTCCACTTATAAATTCCGGACACGTGTCACATAAGTTGTGCATGAATATTCCTTCCGTACCATCTAGACCGCGACCCCCACGACACCCACAGCGGTCTCGCAGGTGCTACTCCGTGGGTGCCTTTCCGCAGTGAACCCTTGTCCTTAGCCACCAATCCACAAAAATCTCTAATAATCCCGAGAAGCGGCGCGGTCACGATCTCCTCAGTCGCGCCGAAGCCGCGACCAAGCCTCTAAATGGCTTCCCCTCTAGTCCTGCCAAGTCGACTGGGGCGGGACTAACTCGTCCGGGTCTGTTTAGGAGTTGACATCTATCCTCGTCAGACTCTTATTCTTCGGGGTATCAAGGTCGATCCCCTTGCTATTGTTTCTCGTCTGAAGCTTGAACGGCGCAGGCCATAACGTTATTAGATTGTCTCTTGATCGAGGTGTTTCTGTCTGTCGCTCGAAAATATGACTTAGTATGAAAAAATAATTTTTTCGAAAAGTTTTGATTTAGCCGATAAAAAGTGCCGGTAATTGTTCCTTGAATTTTTCTAAGTACAATGGCATAATCGGATGATCTTTTCGAATACGGGAAGGTAGCCTTTCGCCCCTTTTCTTCGGCGAAAAACACGCCGTTTTTCGCCTTTGCACTAAAAATGGGGGGGATGGGATTTTGATATGATTGGAATTTTAAAATTCTGGCAATGCCATTGTTTCCGAAAGGGGGGTACTTCCTTATTTTCATAAATAAATTAAAGTTATTATAATCTTTACTTAACTTTGGTTTATGAAAATAAGTACCCAGGATCCAAGGTTGAGGACCAGGAAGTGTACCCAGAACCCGGGGTTGAGGATCCGGCGTTGAGCATTCCGGAGTTGGGCAGTCCGGAGTTGGGGGTCCGGAGTTGTATAGTCCGGAGTTGGGTATTCCGGAGTTGAAGGTCCGGGGTTGGGTAGTTTTGAGTTGGGCAATTCGGAGTTGGAGGTCCGGGGTTGCCATTTCGGACTTCGAACATTTTTTTCTTCGTTAATCTCAAATTAACGTCTACGTGTCATGTTAACATTTTTCCCTTCTACAGTAAGTTATTGTGATTCTGTGCAATAAAGGGGGTGCAATGCAATTTAGAGAAAATGAAGGGGGTGTCAATGAAAGTTACTCTAACAAGTATATCCAAATGCCTCGTCATATTGCGAATTTATATTACGTAAACGAATTGTTTTTATCATAAAGTAATTTCCCCTTAAAATATAGAGCAAAAAAAGTAGTTGCAGTAGGTTTGAATCACCTACTGTTGGTTCATCCAACTCTGTCTACCCTCACCTCTCTCTAAAAGCTTCACTGCTTTTGCAGCTCCATATATTGAACCTCTTGTCATCATTTTTTCTGAACACCACTTCAAAGAAAACAGAGGGGTGTGTGTGAAAAATGAAGTTAATGGTGGGGTTATTCGCGATAATTGTGACTCTTTTGGGGGTTTCGATTGATGGGTACAATTGCAAAGTGGTGCAATTTATCTTCGGAGACTCGCTCTCCGATGTTGGCAACAACCAGTACCTCTCCAAGAGTCTAGCCAAGGCGAGCTTGCCATGGTATGGCATTGATTTTGGGAATGGATTGCCTAATGGAAGGTATACCAATGGCCGCACCGTTGCTGATATCATAGGTAACATTGACTTTTACACGGAATGTTATGTGAAAATTTTCATTTTCTAGTTACTTTAATTTTATGTCTGTCTATGTGGTATTGTATTTGAAGGTTATTTTCTCTACGTAAAGTGTGAAAAAAAACTAACTAATTGAGATATGTCAGGGGATAAAATGGGTCTACCGCGGCCACCGGCATTTCTGGATCCGTCATTGACAGAAGATATGATACTGGAAAATGGAGTGAATTATGCATCTGGAGGTGGAGGGATCTTGAATGAAACTGGAGGTCTATTTGTAAGTGTTTCAACTTCAAAGTAATGAACCAACGAGTGCTCATATAGGGTCAACATAATTACACGAAGCATTTACTATAGTTTTAGCAAAATCTCAATTTGACCCATCCACCTTTGATAGTGACAGAAAGCCTCTTGCATTTTATAAGTTAAGGTGCAATCTTGTCTCACCCTTTCTTCCATTTGGTGCCGACGAGGGTGACTAAAATTGGCAGGTCTGCAAAGCTAGCATTACTTAAAAATAAAAAGGGTCAAAGTGAAACTTTGGTGAATTGTGTGAGGGAGTAAAGTAGGATTTTGCTGAAAACGTAGGAGTGCTTAGATCACATGTTAATCTCCAACAACGTCATAAAAGTCACATAAGTTGGAAGGTTGATTCTTGCGTTTAAAAAGCAACGATACGAGAACACTACATCAATCATGTGAGGTTCGTAAGAACCAAATCAATTCCTATACATAACAAACCTAGAATAAGTTAACGACGACACCAGATTACTACACACGAGAACTAAATATTCATTTCTTGCCTTCGAAAAGATTTTTCAACTTGACTGGCAAACTAGGCTAGCCCTTGCTGGTTTGTCGCAGTCAAAATTGGACAAATAGAGGGACCGAACTCATATTATTCGTAGGGGTACCAAGTGTAATAACGGAAGTAACATTTCTATGTACACTTAATTCATAGGAGTGTCTTTTTTTTTCACAAAGGCTGGTGACTTTTCATTGCAGATTCAAAGGCTTTGTCTGAACAAACAAATTGAGTTGTTTCAAGGAACACAAGATATGATAGTAGCAAAACTTGGGAAAACAGAGGCTGAAAAGTTTTTCCAAGAATCGCGATATGTTGTGGCTTTAGGAAGCAACGATTTCATCAACAACTACTTGATGCCTGTTTACAGCGATTCATGGACTTACAATGATCAGAGTTTCCTTACCTACTTAATGGAAACACTCCAAACACAGCTTACAGTACGAATTACTAACTATCTTTCTGTTTTTCTCGACATGTTGAACGTTCTGGAAAACGATATGCAAAAATCGTGTTTTGTTTTTTGTAGGACAGTTTTTTTAAAATAGTTGGCGAAGAAGTTTTTTGTTTTCTTTCCCTTGAAAAATTGAAAGAAACTTAGAAAAGGGAAACAATACCAATCATTTTTTTTTTTACCTTCTACTGTAATGTTTTTACGAAAACTAAGATACTGTTATTTATTTCGTTGAATTTTATTTTTTGTGTGTGTAGACACTCCATGGGTTAGGGGCAAGGAAGCTAATGGTGTTTGGGCTAGGGCCCATGGGTTGTATTCCACTACAAAGGGTGCTAAGTACATCAGGAGGGTGTCAGGAAAAAACCAACAAATTGGCTCTAAGCTTCAATGCAGCCACCAGCAAGCTTGTGAGTGATTTGTCAAGCAGTCTTCCCAATGCAACCTACCAATTTGGAGATGCTTATGATGTTGTCAATGATGTCATTTCCAATCCTGAAAAATATGGTAAGCAAGAATTTTTCCCCTCATTCTTACTGTTATTTGTTCTATGAAGTTTGTACTAATAGGAATTATAGTTTATGTAGATGGATGAGAGAAAATTGTGAATATTAAGTCACCAGTAGTCCCAAAAACTTAAAACTGTTTCGAAATGGGCCCAAAAGTCACGCAATTTATATCAAGCAATTTAACACTCACCCTCCCATGCGACCTCCGAGGCCGGCCCAACCCCAAGAGACTTGGGTTTTGGGCATCCAAAAAAAAAAAAAAAAGAGGCACTCCTATAATTTTTACTATTGAGCTTGACAAGGGGTCTTTATAAGCCCAATCAAAAAAACAAAAAGGCCCAATCTGATTTTAAAAAAAGGCCTAAACAAGAAAAAGTCCATTTGGCCTAAAGACTCAATATAAAACCCACAATAAAATAAAAATACCCAATTTAGGAGTAGGACTCATTACGATTTACCCCAGTTGGCCGGTCCCCAGACTTCGACTTTGACCGGTGTTCGGCCCTTTTTTTTTTTTTAACCTATCTATTTTCAAGCACGACGAATCAAACTTCATCTTATCCACAATTTTCATTATCTTATGAATGCAGGATTCGCAAACTCGGACTCGCCATGTTGCTCATTCGGGAGGATTAGACCGGCTCTAACATGCGTTCCGGCATCGAGCTTGTGTAAAGACAGGAGCAAGTATGTGTTTTGGGATGAGTATCACCCATCAGACAGTGCTAATGAGTTAATAGCTAATGAAATGATCAGAAAACTTGGATTTACGGCCCTTAATAATGTTACCAATGCCGGCCCTTCCCCTGCTCCAGCCTTCGCTCCATCCTCATAGGGCTAATTGAGTCCCCTCACTACAAGCCTCTTGGATCCGGGGCTAATTACATGAGTTTTCTTGTTTCTCTTTTCCTCTCTCTCTCTCTCTTGTTTTTTTGGTTGAAGATGTGAGGGCTCTTGTTTCTTATTTGTTTGTAATCTTTGATTAGTAATGTCATACTACATAATAAGAGCTGACATGTTTTATAGCAGTAAACACTGCCTCTTGTTTTGTTTAAATATCTGCAAAATTTGGTGTGCACATAAATGAATTTTTTATACTAATCTAATACTCCTAAGTTTGTCTTTCTGCTTAAAATTTGATTAGTGATGTGATACTACATAATAATAATGGCCGGCTCCAGGATTTTCATCTATCGGTGAAAAAAATATATAGTGAGGTCGCTTGACAAACATTCTAGCACTGACAATACTAAATAAAATTTAATATATACCTAAATTTCTATTTTTTTTTTCCAATGTATTTGTTGAACCCAGTGAGGTCACATGACCTTGCTACAAATACATTGGAGCCGCCCCTGTACAGTAGAAAAAGAAATATATTGAGAGAGTTTCGAAGAGTGAAAAAAAAAATGCGTTGGGGTGGTAAAATTGGAAACATCTATGAATAAATTAGCTCTTTTTTTAAGGATGAAAATAAATTAGCTTCACGGGCCATTTCGAAGAGTTCCAACCAGTTCGATCTAGTTTTGGCAATGAGTCCGATTATGCATACGGTAGTGTACGTACGCACGAACACATCTGGACCATCTATTTCAAGAATCAACGGTCCGGATTTAAAAAAAAAAAAAAAAAAACTCTTCCATGTAACTCTTACATGAAAGACTTTTTTTTTTTTTTTTAAATCCGGACCATTGAAAACACGCACGGACAATCAAGATGCATTCTCCGTGCATTATTCGTACGCAGGGTGTGTGTACGAATAGTTTTTTCTGTTTGGTAATTGTGGGCGCACAAATAATAATCCCTGGATCAGCTGAATTTTTGTGTGTGATGATCAAATTAAAAATAGCCGCCATATTTTTCCTTTATGCACAAAAATTTATTCACAATGCTTATGCCTTTAATAAAACGTCGGGAAACAAAGATTTATTTTATTTTCATCTGAGATTTTCAACCGTGTATAGTGGTTATGTTTCCGTTGGAGGAGACAGTTTTTGTCTCTCCAAACACCATGGGAACCACTACATGTGGTTTTGCAAAATAGAGTAACTAGTGGGTAACAAAGTGGTTGCCTACCTTAAAATCCACTTTCTCCACTCATAAAACGTACCATAAAAACTATTCTTCCAAGTTGCTCAAGATATTTGCAGGGGATTTTAATTGGTTTACCAATATACTAGTTTAGAGTAAAATTAACCATATATAATTAAATTTTAGTTATTAAAAGCAACTTTTCTCTTTTCAGCTACCTAAGAGCATCCTCATCAGGAGAATCAAAATTTTCACTAAATTTAACTTCAAAAACACCTTTTATAAATTAGCAAGTCACTTTATCAAAAACTCACAAAATCAGACTCTCTATTTTAACTTTACTATATTAAACTATTCCCCTCAAAACTAAAAAAAAAAAAAACTTTTCCCCCTAAAAAAACTTAGACTCCTCGCCTGGGGAGTTGTATGATGGACTGTAGTCCTCTATCTGCCGCCACGTGTAACTTTGCCCCCTAAAATATTCTACCCACAACCAGGTAGCCACCACGTGTTAATGGTTCTCCTGTTGCCCTCCCTCTCTCTCTTCTGGAACGCACCAAACCCAGGGAAAGAATCCCAAAAAAACAAAAAAAAATTAGTTGGTGCGTGAACAGTACCGCACCAAATTTGGTGCGGTACTGTAGGAAAAACAATTTGGTGAGGAAAAATAGAGAGTCTGATTTTGGTGGATTTTTAAGGGATTGGCTCTCTATTTTAAGCAAAAAGCTAATTTGCTCATCCTGATGAGGAGCATTTCCAGCAGTTCCTAGGCAAAAATGCCGTGAAAATTTTGTCATTTTGCATTCCTGCTAGCCATCTAGGCAAAAATGCCGTGAAAATTTTGTCATTTTGCATTCCTGCTAGCCATCAATTAAATGCAGTCCCTAAAGGTTATTCGATACAATCACAAAAAACAAGTATGCATCAAAATAAACAAACCAAAGGTTAAAATTAAACTGATGTAGAACAAGATATACACTCCTATTACTTATAAAAATATTATTTGGTAACAATTTTTATTTATGACTATCCTTAGGAGATTTTATTCGTGCTGCCTGTTTTGCACGTTCCTAGTTTAGTTTTGGTTAGATTTTATTTTATTTCCTTTTAGCTAATAGTCTTGTTTTCCAAGCAATACTTTGTCTGGTCACCACTCTAAATAATTTCATTTTAATTAGGACTCCTAGTAGTATAAATAGGAGTGTAAGCCTATGGTATTATCATTCAATTATTCAATAAACAATTTTGAGTTTTATCTCTCTCCTTGTGGATTCAAGATTATTCGTGTATTCGAGTGCCTATCTTGTTTGGAATAGTACGCTAAATATTTTCTCGTGAATTCCGCTGCGTCAAGTGGTGTCAGAGAGGATTTTTCTTGGCTCGATGGCACAAAACAAAGTAGATGACACACCCAGTGACGTTGCTCATGGGGATGCTGATCAGAGGACGATGGTGGAAGAACAAAAAGCACTGCAGCTGCTCATTCTTCGCCTAGACCAAGGACCATAAAGGTTTGAAGAGAATCACAGGGGGGATTTTCCCAACGCCGTCCTCTTAACCAAAATCGGGAAAGCGCGATGAGATTTGCCCAACGCCAGCCCAGTAATCAAATTGTAGTTAGGAGATATCTAACTAATCGTGTTGATTTCAAGTATTATGAGTACATACGCATGAAATATACTTATCCTTTCAAGTATTACGACATCTTACCTAAAATCAGTGGTAATGAGTATTTTGAAGATATTCTAGATTGGATTCAAGATATTAAATATTTTTTTGAGAGAATGTGGAAATTTCGTTCGAAGAAAAGTGGATATATTTGTGGTTAAAATTTACAGATTCTGCACTTAGTTGGTGGTGAGATTTGCAATCTTCAAGAGATAAACTAGGTAAGTGTCGTATTCGTGCATGACCAAGAATTAAAAGACGTATGATGAGCCATGGAATTATGAGAAACTTTTGGAAGAAAAATATAGGTCAAAGCAAAAGAAAACAACCAATGTTGTTGCCAAAGATATTATAGAATAAGCTGTTTAAAAAGAGGTACATGTGGGGGTCTCTTCGCCGGAAAGAGCTCTTTGGACCTCTAGGAGTGGAACGGGGAGTGGTAGAGAGTGCAATGCAAGCCTGAACCGCCGCTGCTCGCCGGAGAGGGTCACCTGCACACGTAGATAATCACGTTAGTGCCTAGCCCGGACGGTGGTGGTCCGGGAAGGCACTCCGATGATTAAGTCAGTCACCGGAGCTAAGAGATGCACCAGAAATCTTAAAGAGAGAAGAGGAGTTATGTGTGTAGTAGATGAGGAGAGAGGAATCCCCCTTGTGGTAGTTGTGGTTGGATATTTATAGGCTGAGGGGAGAGTGCGTTCCACGCGCTCGGCGCCCCCCACGTGCCTGTCATTCGCCCTCGGAATGACAGGTGATATGACCCTTATCCCTGCTGCAGACGCCAAATCCTGACCGTCGTCAGGGCAGGTGAGCTCGAGTGGTCAAATCAACCTGAGATTTCTCCCATCGCCCACGTGCTCCTGCAGGCGGCGGTGGCAGAGCAGATGACTGCCGCATTTAATGCCTCATCATGACATATCTAGCTTGTCTGACACGCCTCTACCAGACTAGATGTATCCGAGCTCCCCACGCTGCCGAGGTCAACCGACTCGGCACGTGCGCGGCCCAGCCCCTCGGACGCTCGGCGCGCCGATCGGCGGAGCCCCCGAAGGCTTCTCTGTGAACCAAGCTGTAAGTGACATCTCCTCGGCACCAAACCGTTCGGCGGACTTTATTTAAATCCATATTCGTACAGAACCGCACATCCGCGGCACCAACCGAAGGCGCCATGCGCTCGGCGTCATCCCGGCGGAGCGATCTGCATTCAGTTTTGCAGACTGGGGTAGTGCCCCTTTTAGCTCCCCTGCAACGTGGAGGAGGCCCTTGCTGACTCCCACGGACCCGGCCGCTACAATAGCCCCATCAACTTCCCAAGACGAGGGACGGCGGATTGTTGGAGTTGATACGATCGGAACTGCGGTCGGCTAAACGGCGGTCGGGGCACCACGCTCGGAGGGTTGCTGCTACGATCGGGGAACTGATGCTCCGAGACCCTTTAAACTCGGCGCTCGGATTGGATAGAGCTCGAAATGTCACGTCGAGAAGTGACGTGAAAGGACACCTGACACGCCGTGTCAGGAATCTATGATGCGTGCTGATGTTGCCGCCACGTGCCGCTGCGTGGTTGGTCCGAGTGCCGTCGCATGGATTCGCGCCCAAACGGTTTGAACTCTGGGACAGGTGTCCCGATCTGATTGGCTGACCCTTCGCCTCCCGAGCCGGCGCCATTATGGCACCTATTGAGTAGGGGGGTTATCCCCTATAAATACACGGGGGGCAGGAGAGAGAGTCACCGGCACTCTCTCTCTCTAGCATCAGAACCCGCACCGCGCCGTCGCCGCCTTGCTCAGCCACTCACCTCCGTCGAAATCTCGTGCTCAGGCGAAGATTTTTCCACCAAATCTCAGGTATTTCGTTCTTCTCCTGTTTCTCTATGTTTTTGTGAACTTTTCGTGCATTTTCGTTGCATTTTGGGAGGGTTTTTGGGCGTTTTCTCCCTTTTTCGCCTTTTCTGTTTCTGTGTAGTTGAGTACTCCGGCGGTTCGTGCGGCGGAGCACGACCGCCGGATTCTGGGCTCGAAGAACACTCATCGTGTTCTTTCGAGCGCGTGACCCCTGCACGCACTGTCACCAGCCGAGAGATACTTGAGCGAGCCGAGCGCCCCTACAGGTAGGTTTTCGCCGAGGGATCTGCAACACGTTGGGTTCTCGGGATAAGTGACACCCCGTGTGGAGCTCGGCTGGGGCCGAAGCTCGACCCTTCATATTTTCTCGAACTCAAACCTGTGCATATCGCTGACGGTTGTTTCACCCGTGCACTGTAGGTTACTGCTTGGATGAGCTCGGACTCCTCGGACTCATCCTCAGACGACGTTCTCGCCGATTACAGATTCGGCAACTTCGTTCAGGACCTCCTTCTCCGCGAGCAACTCAGGAGCCTCGGAAGAGGCTACAGAAGCCGAGCGCACTCCGTCCCTCCGCACACCGGAGTCCCCCCACTGAATATAACCCCCCTCCAAGCCATAACCCCCGAGCGTTGGGCGGAAATGGAAGCAGAAGCCCAGCGCGCCGAGAGCGGCTCTCAGGCCACCACTTCCGCGCATAGCGTACCTCCCAATCCGAGCCCTGAGACCGAGGTTCCGTCCGGGGTCCCTCTATCTCCCACCATCGACCCGACCGAGCTCCCGAACCTTACCGGAGGTTGGGCTTCGGATGTTGAGGTTATCGAGATCGACAGGGAGACCGCGGGGTTCGACGAGCCCGAGCCCGTCGATGTTCTCGAGGTGGACAACTTCTTGGCACTGTCCCCGCAGACCGAGGGGAGCGTTCCTCGAGCCGAGGGCGAAGGCTCTCACTCGGGCCCTCTCGGACAAGCAGGGGATGATGAGGGCTCGTCCCACCCCGGAACCGAGAATGTGGAGCAGGAACCGGCCCCTGAAGACGAAGACGAGGCCGATGTCGAGGGGGGTGTCGAGTACGGACATGGCTGGGAGTCGATCCCGCCGCCGAACCCCAAGCACGGGAAGTGCAAGTACGTCGATATGTATTTCGACGGTTCTGCGGATAAGCTAGCCGCGTTCCGAAGGGACTTCAACATCCCTGACGACGTGGAAATCACCAGGCCCACTGACGACAAAATCCATTACGTGCAAGGGCAGGTGACTGTTCCCCTGATGGCTATTGCCGAGGGCGGGCTGTCCTTCCCTATGCCTCGGCTCCTCCGACAGTTCCTGGATGTGTACGAACTCGCCCCCCACCAGTTGGCAACCAATGTGTACCGCATCATCTGCTCGGTGGTGAGGTTATCCGAGAAGCACAACATCCCCTTCCGCCTGACCGACCTGATGGCGGTCTATACTGTGGCGCGAAGCAAAAGCTACGGCCGTTATTACTTCTCGAGACGCCCCGAGTACCCCCACCTCATCGGCCAGCTATCGGACTCGGAGAGGCATGCCTGCGAGCTGGTGATCGTTAAGGGGAACTACGAAAAAACCCCGGGCGAGGAATCCAGGTGGTCCGTCCCCTGGCGCCGTGGGAGGCCTAGTAAGCCGAGAGTTCATACTTGCATTTTCATTTTTCTTGTTTTATGTTCTTGCCCCGTGTACTCTCCTAATATGTATTCGCCTTATTTTCTCAGTGTGCAGGAAGGTGACGAGGAAGCTCGCCGAGGACGCCGACGACGACGTTATCGACCAGATCTTCGGCATCCAGAACCGCACCGCCCCCGCTATTCTTGGTTACGTGCCGTCGTACAGAGGCTTTTTGAAGCGAGGGAAAAGCCCTGTGCCGAGAACAGGTGAGCGCCGAAGGCGCCTCTTCGATCCTGACATTCAACGCGCCGACCTTGCCGGCCGGGAGCGTGTTCCGAGGATCGCCAGCCATCAACCCCAAGCTTTCATCGCGGGTAGCGGCGCCGACGCCGAAATGGCCGGATCTTCTGCTCTGAGGGAGGCGCAGAAAAAGGAGAGGGCCGAGAGGAAGAGGAAGGAAGCCGAGAAGGCAGCGGGCTCCAAGCCCGGGGTCACTGCCGAGGGTGAGGGCCCATCAAAGAAGGTTCGGACGGATGAGGCCCCGGGGGGGTCCAAAGCGCCTCTGCCGCCAACTCTTCCTCCCCAAATTACCCCGACCGACGTCCAGCCGAGGAGGACAGCCCCTACGGACAAGCAGGTGGCTTCTCCGACGCTCGGGGATACGCCTCCCCCGGTCGATAGGGACGAGCCTTGGGTCCCAGTGATCCAGACCTCGCGCGGCGAGCCCGTGAAGAAAAACGCCAGCGTTCGGGAGAGCCGAAAGACGGCGATGACCCTGCTGAAGGCCCTCGCCCTGCCGAGGGATATGAAGGCCGAGCCCAATAACACGGCGGACAACTACCCCGAGATGTGTACTCACATCGTGAGGGTAAAATTTTAACTTCACACTTCGTGTTTCTCTCCAAGTTTTTGCCTTCGGCTTCTTACTCATGTAGTTTTGAATCTGTTGCAGGCTGGCCAGTCGGCCTTGGCTCTCGGCGACAAGGTCTACAAACTTGGCGTCGAGAAGACCGAGGTCGAGAGGAAGCTGGAGGCGGAGCAGAAGGCTCGGGCAAGCCTGAAGAAAAGCGCCGAGGCCCTCGCTGCCGATGGGCGGGAGCTCGAGAAGCAGCTCTCGGAGGCTCGCCGACTCCTGAAGGAGGCCGAGGAGAGGGCTATGACGGCCGAGAGCAAAGTCATGGCTGCCGAAAAGGATCTCCAGCGCGCCAAAACCGAGAACGAGGAAAACATGGCTGCCGCTGACTCCAACGGCTATGAGAGGGGGAAACGCGAGACGCTGCAGCAGTTCGCCCAAGAGGCCAATGAGAACGAAGAGAAGGCCTTCGGAAAGGGGTACCTCCTTGGTCGAGCTGACTGCTGGCCCCAAGCCTTCGGCAGGGCCTACGACAGCATGTCCGTCCCGGCGGACTCCGCCCTTCGGTCCTCCATTCCTCCTATGCCCGAGACCGAGGTCCCGGAGATGCCTTTCGATGATGAGGAAGAGGTTCCCGAGGGGGATGATGCCGAGCGTGAGGCTGCCGTTGATGCTGCCAACCCCGACGCCACCAATGTGGGGGCTTAGCCCTCTTGTAGTTTTTCTTTTCAAGTTTATGTATTCGGGGCCGAGCCCCCTTCCTTTTGTAATGTAATGAACGAATGTTTTTAACTTTCCTTTCTCCTTTTGTAATGTTTTTGCTCCAAGTGTTGTTTCTCGTAAACAATGAATCGTAACCATCGAAACTGGTAATAAATGGTAATCACCGAAACACACGAACTGGTAATGAATGATAGCCCCTGCTTCGGTGGGGGGTCGATGCCATAACGGCACCCTTCCGAAGCAAGAGAGTTAAAAAATTTCTCTCGGTTCTGCTTGGAAACTCAAGGAAGAATAGCCCCTGATTTCAAAGCCGAGCCGAGGGAAATATCGTGACGAGCGACGAATCGGAAAAAATAGCCCCAGCTAGCTCAATAGGTTGGTCGCGCCGAGCGACAAATCGAAACAATAGCCCCTGCTAGCTCGATAGGAAAAATCGCGCCGAGCGACGGATCGAGACAATAGCCCCTGCTAGCTTGATAGGAAAAATCGCGCCGAGCGACGGATCGAGACAATAGCCCCTGCTAGCTCGATAGGTTGGTCGTGCCGAGACCAGGGACTTCTCCCCGTGCGCTTGTACGTATCAGCGCCGCCCTTTTCGGTACGACTGTGTTGTTCGACCGAACGCTCACAAATCGTTTTGCCAAACAGGTTCTTTTGCACAACCGAACGTAGGCGGCCGTTCTACCGAACAGGGACAGTTAACTTGAATTTGAGAGAATTAAAAAATGATAGTCAACTAAAGATAGGATCTTATCATTAACATTCCAATTCCCAGGTATTACAAAAAGCTACCAAGGGAACGACAAACGTGTAAAGAAAATGATAAGCATAAGATCCTAACCATAGAACTTCCTTAACTTCGAGGCGTTCCAAGGGTTGCTGACCGCCGAACCATCCATTTCAGCTAGCTTGTAGGCTCCGTAGCCAGCTTTGGCTGTAATACGGTAAGGGCCCTCCCAGTTGGGCATGAACTTCTTCTTATTTTTCTTTTGCACAACTGCTCGGAGAACGAGGTCGTCAATATTGAAAGGGCGGATGCGAACGTGCTTGTTATACCCCCGAGCGACCTCCTGTTGGTAAGCAGCGTACTTGATGTGGGCCTCGTCTCGGAGATCCTCAACCTGATCGAGCTCGGAGGCTAGGTGCTCATCGTTCGTGGCAGGATGGAACGCCTCAGTCCGGGCGGAGGGAGCAATGGCTGCAAGTGGGAGGATGGCCTCCGTCCCGTAAGCCATTGAGAAAGGCGTTCGGCCGGTTCCTCGTCGGGGGGTCGTTCGGTAGCCCCAGAGAACCTTGGGCAGTTCTTCAACCCACTTCCCGCGCTTGTTGGTCAGCCGACGCTTGAGGCCGGCCGAGATTGATTTGTTCGAGGCCTCGGCTTGGCCATTTCCTTGCGGGTAAGCCACAGTTGAGTTATAGACGCGAATGTTCTTTTTCTTGCAGAGCGTCTTGATGGCCTCGGCGACGAATTGGGTGCCGTTGTCGGAGACTATAGCGTAGGGTACGCCGAAACGAGAGATGATGTTCTTCCAGATGAATTGCTCGACCTCGGCAGCCGAGATGTGGATCAGTGGTTCGGCTTCCACCCACTTGGTGAAGTAATCCGTGGCTGTGATGAGGTGCCGAAAGCCGCCAGGGGCCGTGGGGAGGATTCCAACAATGTCGAGCCCCCACTGGG
This sequence comes from Vaccinium darrowii, assembly GCA_020921065.1. Taxonomy (NCBI): domain Eukaryota; kingdom Viridiplantae; phylum Streptophyta; class Magnoliopsida; order Ericales; family Ericaceae; genus Vaccinium; species Vaccinium darrowii. The sequence goes on along the minus strand of CM037158.1, from coordinate 28,718,726 downwards.
CGAACGGCCAAGGGCTCGTAACCGGCTGCAGAGACATGGTGGGCTGGTGAAGGATAGGGGAGTGCTTCTGGCACGCTTCACACTTCTTGACGTAATCATCGGCGCTCCTCTTCATTTTTGGCCACCAGTAGCCCTGGGTTACGGCCCGCTCGGAGAGGGTGCGTCCCCCCGAGTGGTTGCCACAACTTCCCTCGTGGAGCTCACGGAGGACGCGAGGAACCTCGGCGTCGTGCAGCACGCGGAGGTCGGGGCCGGTGTAGGTGCGGCGGTACAGTTGGCCCGTCGGGGAGAGGAAGTAGGACGCCGACTGGCAACGGATGCGGTGAGCCTCTTTTTTGTCCGAAGGGAGCGTCTGGTCTCGGAGGTAAGAGATCAGGGGGTCCATCCAGCTCGGGCCGAGGGCAGCGATCGTCATGACGGCTTCGGCCCCCGGCTCGAAGCTTGGGACAGCGATTTCCCCGAGCATAATCGTCCGCGTGCCCCCGAGCTCGTTGCACGCTGATCCGAGAGCAGCGAGGGCGTCGGCGTGAGCATTCTTTTCTCGACCGACATGGGAGAAGTGGACTGTCTTGAAGCTACTTTGCAATTCCAGAACATGGCTGATATATTTCAACATCCGAGCGTCGCCGGAACCATATTCACTGTTTAACTGGTTCACCACCAGCATGGAGTCACTGAAAACGTGTAATTCATCCACCCCAAGAGCGAGAGCGAGGCGGAGCCCAGCAATTAGAGCCTCGTACTCCGCTTCGTTGTTCGTGGCTGGGAAGCCGATGCTCACTGCACACTCGTGGAGGGTGCCCTGAGGGGAAATGAGCACAATCCCAGCCCCTGCCCCTCGGCTGTTTGATGCGCCGTCCACGTGCATTCGCCAAGACTCGCCCGTATAGATGGTAGCTGCGCGGGGCGGAGATCGCCTGCGAACAAGCCCAGACCGCTCTGGGGTGGTAGCAATGCCACCTGGTGTTTCGGCATCTGCATCTTCGGCGGCATTCTCTTTCTGGAGATCGGACTCCAGCTTGGGCGTTAGCTCGGCGACGAAATCGGCCAAAGCCTGACCCTTGATCGCCGTCCGGGGCGCATACCGGATGTCGAAGTTGGCCAATTCCAAGGACCACTTGCAGATCCGATCCGAGAGATCTGCCTTTCTCATGACGGTCTTTAGGGGATACGCCGTGATTACCACGACAGTATGGCTCTGGAAGTACGGTAGGAGCTTTCTCTTGGCCGTGACCAGGGATAGTGCTAGTTTCTCAATTGGCAGGTACCTGGTTTCGGCTGGGAGCATTGTCTTGCTTGAGTAATAGATCGGGAACTGCTCAAAGCCCTCCTGCCGAACCAGTGCCGAGCTCACGGCATGTTCGGATACTGCTAGGTAGAGGTAGAGATCTTCGTCTTCCTTCGGCGTCACCAGCATTGGCGCTCGTGACATATAACTCTTGAGCTCTTTGAGCGCGGCGTCGCATTCGGCGTTCCAGTCGAAGCCCCTTTTACTTGTCTTGATGGACTGGAAGAAGGGTCGGCAAGCATCAGAGGACTTGCTTATAAAGCGATTAAGGGCCACAGCCATCCCCGTCAGCCGCTGAACCTCCTTGATTGTCGATGGCGCTCGGAGCCTTCGGATAGCTTCAAGTTGGTTGGGATCAGCCTCGATCCCTCGGCGGGTGACGAGGTATCCCAGAAATTTTCCAGAACCGACCCCGAACGCGCATTTCTCCGCGTTAAGCTTCAAATCGTGCTTTTTGAGGATGGAAAAGACCTTACCGAGGTGGGACAGATGGTCTTCCGCGAACTTGCTCTTGACTACCATATCATCGATGTAGGCTTCCATGATATCGCCAAGCTCCTTAGCAAACATCTTGGAAACCATTCGTTGGTAGGTAGCCCCAGCATTCTTCAATCCGAACGGCATCACCTGATAGCAATAGGTGCCCCTCGGCGTGATGAACGCGGTCTTTTCTACATCCGCGACATCCATTGCGATCTGGTGGTAACCGCGGTAGGCATCCATAAAGCTTAGCCTAGCGTGCCCGGCGGTTGCATCCACCAACTGGTCAATCCGAGGGAGGGGAAAACAGTCCTTGGGGCAAGCGTCGTTGAGGTTAGTGTAATCTACACATACCCTCCACTTCCCATTCTTCTTCTTGACCACCACGGTGTTAGCCAGCCATGTGGGGTAAATCACCTCTCGGATAGCTCCCGCCTCGATCAGGCGGTCAACTTCCTCCACGACCGCATCGGAGTGGATTGCTGAGGAACGTCTCGGCTTCTGCACCACCGGTCTCCTAGCCGGATCGACATTGAGGGCGTGCGTGATGAAATCAGGGCTGACACCCGGCATTTCATACGGAGTCCACGCAAAGATCCCAATGTTATCCTTGAGGAAAGAGACCAAGTCGTTCCGCTCGGGGTTGGAGAGATCCGAGCCGATCATGAAGTAACGGGTACCCTCTTCGTCAATGGGCACCTTGACCAATTCTTCGACTGACTTGTCCTCGGCACTCGAGCCAACGTCGTCGAGGACTTGAGTGCACTCAGGTGCTTCGATCCAGTGCACCTGCTTGGGCGGCCTGCCCTCCCTCCGATCCTTTTGGCGCACGGCGTTGACGAAACACCTTTTCGAGGCCATTTGATCGCCTCGGATTGTTTCCTGTTTTCCAGACACGCCAATGTACCGAACGCATTGATGGAGGGTCGAGGCGATGGCGCCCATTGCGTGGAGCCAGCCTCGTCCCAGGATGCCGTTGTATGGGCTCGGGGAGTCCACTACGGTGAACTCGATCTCCAAACGCATCGACCCCGCCCGGACCGGGAGGGTGATGCTGCCGAGAGGGTAGACTGGGAACCCGGTGAACCCGACGAGGGGGGTGTCTGAGGGGGCAAGCTCGTCACGCGTCCGTCCAATGGCCTTATAGGCCGAGTAGTAGAGGACGTCGGCGGAGCTCCCCTGGTCCACCAAGACCCTCCTGACGTCCACGTCGTCAATACTGATTTCAAGAACAAGGGCATCGTCATGTGGGAACTGTAGCCCGTCCAAATCCCGTTCGGAGAAGGAAATGGTGTAAGGCTCCATAGGCTCCTCGTATTTTCGCTTCGGCGCCCTTCCGAGCGTCATCACTTGCATTGCTGCCTCCAACTTCTGCAGCTCCTCGTGCATCGCGTCGGCCCGGGCTTTGCCGACCGGTCCGTGGATTGTGACAACCACCCCCGGACGCACCCTCTCCCCGGGCGGCTGTTGGTTTTGCGGTGGCTGGAGGATGGCTTGGTTTGGCTGAGGAGCAGCTCCTCTGAGAACCGTCGGCGTCCGAACGCGGTCTATCCATTCTTCCATGCGACCCTCGGCGACCAATTGCTCGAGGTGCGCCTTAAACGGTCGGCACCCCGTGGTGTAATGCCCCATCTCATTGTGGTATGTGCACTTTCCTTTCTGGGTGGGATCCGACCCCATCTTCTCCTCTGGCCAGTAGAACCAGCGCTTCCGGCCGACCTCTGCCAGCAGCCTGTAGATTGGCATGGTGAAGTAGGTCGTCTCGGCGAGGTAGTCGTTGTCGTTTCTGGGGGGCCTTTCCCATCCCCCTGCCCCGTTATTGTCTCTACCGGTGTCTCGGGGACCCCTGTTCCCGAAACCTCCTCCTTGGTCGCCCCTCCCCCTCTTCAAGGTGTTGACTTGCTTTCTTGTTTCCTTTGGTGCGGCCTTTCCGGTGTCTCTCTTGGTTTCTCGGTCGAAGAGGTGCTCTTCGAGCTCTCGGAAACGGTTCACAGTCTCCATCAATTCGACCATGTTTTTCGGCGGCCGGACCATGAGTTCCTTGAAGAGGTCAGAGTGGCTATCAAGTCCATTTTTGAATGAAGTGGAAGCGATCTTTTGATCACAGCCTTCCACAAGGCTGTACACCTCCCAGTACCGAGCAATGTATTCCTTCAGGGTCTCATCCGAGCCCCTCTTCATATTGACAAGCGCGTCGAGCGTCTTCGGCTGTGTGTTGCTAGTCACAAACCGCGACGTGAACGCGCGCTCTAGCTCGTCGAAGTCGTTTATAGACCCCGGAGCGAGCTGGCCGTACCACAGGAGCGCCGCTGTCCCGAGACTCATAGAAAACGCTCGGCACATTAGGGAATCGCTATGGCCGTAGAGCTCCGAGACTAGGCGATATTGCTGGACGTGTGTAATTGCGTCCGTCGTGGGTTCATACTTATCAAATTTAGGCATTTTGAAACCGCGCGGCGGGGCCGCCTCGGTGATTGCCCGGGAAAAAGGAGATTGTTTCGACTTCTCTAACCTGGAGTCGGCAGGATACGGGCGGTTGAGGTCGACCGCTCGGTATTCCCCATGGGTTCGTTTTGCTGGTCCGGCTGCTCGGTACTCCTCGGCGTGGCCGTTCGCGTGCGCGTTGCTTCTCTCGGACGACAGCCTTTTGTTTCGCCCGTCCCGGGTCCTTGCCACTTCTCCCCGAGGGTGGCGGTCCCCGGCGTCGAGCTCGGCATGATAAACTTTAGTTTCACCGGTCTGCACGTTGACGAGCACTATGCTGCCTCCGTCGTTTCGCAGCGTATACCTGTCCCCGGGCTTAAGACCGTTGTTCTCGTCCCGTTCATGTCCTGCCGAGACCTCAACTGGGTTGGTGGCCCTGTTGCCGCGCGAACAATTTTCCCGAACGTGGGGTATCCCGCCCTGGGCGCCATGCCTATCTTCCGACTGGCAATGGCGCCGGTCACCTCCCCGATCCCCCGATCGGTTATGGTTACGGTTATCCCCCCGTTCTTCGTGCACTTGGGATTGGCCGTTATGGCCTTGTGGGACATCTGCCAGGCCCTTCCCCTTGTGCTGTCGCCGTTCCGCCTCCCTGGCGTTTGGCGTTCGGGCGCTAGAAGCCGTGGCGCTATCTTCGGCGTGGTCGGTCTGCCGAGAGTGACTGCCACGTGTGTGTTGCTGCCGTGAACGCGCAGTCTCCGTCGGGACGACAAGTGCACCGCCTCGGCGGTCTACCTCCACGACCTGTCCGAGACGAGAAAAGACTGGGGCCCGTCCCTCATTGTCAGTCCTCGTGCTCGGCGGCGGCCTCCGAGTTCTTGTCCGTCCGCCGGACCTCGATCTCGTGGGTTGATTTCTGGCCTCCCTCATCGCCAGCACTTCTTTCCTTAGCAATGCCAGTTCTTCCTCTATGGTGAGAGGAGGAGGCGGGGGAAGAGCCCCTGTGTGCGCCGGAGTTGTAAGGTTGTCTAGCGAAAGGACGTTTCCATCCATATTGAAGAGGATGTTACTGGCACCGGCGTTGCTGGGGCCGGCGCCGTTGGTGGCAACGGTGGACGCTCCAGCCCTGTTGCCCGTCAGGGGAGGGGTGAGTCCCAAGTCACTCCTGACCTGGTGGTACCGGTACCGTTCGGCGGTGCTGCGAAACTCGCCGTCAGGACCAAACGCATCAAGGCCCAGAGTGAGGTTGGCCATTTGAGCAGCAACTGAAGGGGTTTTTGAAAGAAGAGCCCTTGGAGGATGGCAAGATACACCACCAATAAGTTTAGAGAAACTGGGAGGAGTGACTTCCTTAGGTCCCCAGCAGAGTCGCCAATTGTGGGGGTCTCTTCGTCGGAAAGAGCTCTTTGGACCTCTAGGAGTGGAACGGGGAGTGGTAGAGAGTGCAATGCAAGCCTGAACCGCCGCTGCTCACCGGAGAGGGTCACCTGCACACGTAGATAATCACGTTAGTGCCTAGCCCGGACTGTGGTGGTCCGGGAAGGCACTCCGATGATTAAGTCAGTCACCGGAGCTAAGAGATGCACCAGAAATCTTAAAGAGAGAAGAGGAGTTATGTGTGTAGTAGATGAGGAGAGAGGAATCCCCCTTGTGGTAGTTGTGGTTGGATATTTATAGGCTGAGGGGAGAGTGCGTTCCACGCGCTCGGCGCCCCCCACGTGCCTGTCATTCGCCCTCGGAATGACAGGTGATATGACCCTTATCCCTGCTGCAGACGCCAAATCCTGACCGTCGTCAGGGCAGGTGAGCTCGAGTGGTCAAATCAACCTGAGATTTCTCCCATCGCCCACGTGCTCCTGCAGGCGGCGGTGGCAGAGCAGATGACTGCCGCATTTAATGCCTCATCATGACATATCTAGCTTGTCTGACACGCCTCTACCAGACTAGATGTATCCGAGCTCCCCACGCTGCCGAGGTCAACCGACTCGGCACGTGCGCGGCCCAGCCCCTCGGACGCTCGGCGCGCCGATCGGCGGAGCCCCCGAAGGCTTCTCTGTGAACCAAGCTGTAAGTGACATCTCCTCGGCACCAAACCGTTCGGCGGACTTTATTTAAATCCATATTCGTACAGAACCGCACATCCGCGGCACCAACCGAAGGCGCCATGCGCTCGGCGTCATCCCGGCGGAGCGATCTGCATTCAGTTTTGCAGACTGGGGTAGTGCCCCTTTTAGCTCCCCTGCAACGTGGAGGAGGCCCTTGCTGACTCCCACGGACCCGGCCGCTACAGTACACTACAAGAAATTAGGTCTTTGGAGACGAATGAAATCGTCATGAAATGCATGGTTTTTGTCTCTGATAGTCTTGGTGACGAAAAATAATTTTTCCACCTATAGGTTGTCTCCGAAAGTCACTTGGTGACGAAATTATTGTTTCGTCACCTATACTAAATTTTGGTGACGAAATTTTTCATCACCAATTTTCAAATTATTTGTCACCCACTCACTAGTTTCGTCACTAACCGTGACTAGAAATTGATGAAGGAAACTACTTAGGTGACAAAAATTTTCGTCACTAACCGTGACAGAAATTGATGAAGGAAACTACTGACGTGTCACCCGCGTGGCGCTGTCGTGTCACCCACGTGTCACTCGCGTGGCACTGTCATGTCATCCGCCTGGCGCCCATGTGGCACCCGTGTGGCGCTGACGTGTCAGCACGCATGGCAGCTGAAAATTGAGAATTTTTCTCCTCCTGGGAATCAAACCGGAGACCTCGTTTGTGCGCGCGCGCGCGCGCGCGCGAACCAGCTGAGCTAGGCCACCACTTGTGCCATTTAGGCACCTTTTTAATATTTATACTATTAAAACCGGATTATTCTTATACAAACCCCTACTAATATCATTTCTTTTATAAATTTTATACTTATACAAACACCTACTAATATCACTACTTTAATAATTTTTTTATTTTTTAACACAAAAAATTTTCTTTTTTAACAAAAGCCTTTTAGAAATTTTTTAATCGAGTTTATACTATACAAATAAATTTTTTTTTATTCCGATTGTTTTACACTCCTCATTTGAACACCCATTATACAAACACCAACTAATATATTTTTAAATATATATTTTTTCTTTTTGAAAGAAATTTTTTTCTTTTTTAACAAACGCCATTTAATAATTTTTTTTTAAATCCAGTTTATACTATAAAAATAATTTTTTTTTATTCCCATTGTTTTATGCTCCCCATTTGAACACCCATTATACAAACACCTACTAATATCATACTTTTAATAAATTTTCTTTTTTAACATAAGCCTTTTTATAAATTTTCCTTTTTTTAATCTTGTTTATACTATACAAATCAGTTTTTTTAATCTGGTTTAATAGTTTGTTATAAATGACATTTGACATATATATTTTGAATGTAATTACAAACTCCATATTTACAATCGTCGATTTAAACCGTTGGCATTTCACATCTCGTCATTGTCACCAAAATCGAAGTTCGTCGGGTCATTTTTTTAGATTGCAAGACTCGACCCCACACTTGAGTAATTTTTTTCAATCGAAACCATCTATCTTTTACATATTAAAGAGTACATAATTAATTTCATACAAAAAATAAAGTTAATCAGCTATCGCTGCACAATTTGTTTTTGATTGGCAAAGAAGAATTTTATTAAAAACGGGGGAGCTATCGCTACACAATTGATCAGACAAAAAAAAAAAATTTTGTTAATGAAATTGTGTCTCGATAATTAAGAAGCTTTCTAAACCAGATCAGGGCAAATTTTTTCGAGAAAATGATTAAATAAATAAGGAAAATTAGTTTTGGTGGAGTAAAATTAATCTACTAACGGTTAATAAAACCGTCGCTATAGTCCTGTTTCTAGTAACGGTTGATGAAATTTAGGAAGCTAACTTATTCAGAGTTAGAAATTTAACTATGGTTGGGTTGGGCCCATAGATTTGGTGACAAAACAATTCCCCTCCTATAGTTTCATTTCCCTCAAGATACACTTTCGAGCCCGCCAAAAAAAAATAGAGTAAATGGGTGACGAAAAAAATTTCCTGGGCCAAAGTCTTCTCTTTTGTGAGGAATATTTTGGTCTTCTATTGGTTTGCTCTCCTGGGGAGGATGTGGAGGGAACATATTAGTGAGGAAAAAAATATTTTTCGTCACCAAAAAGATGTGGAGGGAACATATTAGTGATGAAAAAAATATTTTCGTCACCAAAAATTCCATTCTTCCACAAGTTTAGAGACAAAATAAAATTTCATCACCTTTACTTTTGTTTATCCTCCCAATTAGAGATGAATTATATTTTTCCTCTCAAAATAGTCATATAGGAGACAAAAATTAATTTCGTCACCAGAATTTCGTCACGGTTTATCATTTTTGTTGTAGTGGTAATTAAAGAGAAAGTTGATAACACCAGTAGCGGCAAAGTGGACATTGCGATTGAAGTTAAAGAAAAGTGAATCAATATGGAAGTAGTGATAAACAGAAAATTGTTATTGATGTTGGTGATCAAATTGTTGAGCACCAACACAATTTTTCAAAAGATGTGATCGAAGTTGCCACCTTATGTGATGGCTATATGGTCAAACCAGCTTTTCTAAATGGGTCGATCATTGAGGTATCAACCAATGTCAAACTAGTACAAAATCAAGAGAACCCCCAAGGTCAAGTTGACTTTGTTGATTTCTTGGAGTGCAACAGTATGATTGGATTCTTAATATTCATATAGTGGAACTTATCAACCAATTGAAGCATGCCGAGAAGATATCATTGGAAGTAATTTTTGGTGTGGAACTTTTTTGGAACGAAATCAAGCGATTGAAGTATTTCAAGAATCTATTTCTTTGGCATGGAAGATGGCAGATTCCTAACGAGAACTCGAGGTCGAGTTCTTTTGAAGAAAAAGAGAATGATGCAGGATAAGATATACACTCCTATCACTAATGGAACATTTTGGTAACAATTTTTATTTACAACTATTCTTTGGAGATTTTATTCATGCTGCCTATTTTGCACGTTCCTAGTTTAGTTTTGGTTATATTTTATTTTATTTCCTTTTAGTTAATAGTCTTGTTTTCAAAGTAATGCTTTGCTTAGTCGTCACTCCAAGTAATTTCCTTTTAATTAGACTTCTACTATTATAAATAGGGGTGTAAGTCTATGGCATTATCATTCAATTATTAAATAAACAACTTTGAGTTTTATCTCTCTCCTTGTGGATTCCAGATTATTCGTGGATTCGAGTGCTTATCTCATTTGGAATAGTACGCTAACTACTCTCTCGTGAATTCTGCTGCGTCACAAGCCTAATTATACCTCTGTCTTCTCCTTGCCCTCACCTACATGTATCTCCCTTTGTGTCTCTGGGTTTCTCTCTTTGCTTCCAAACATTTTACCCCCTCACCTAGCCTACCCACCAATCTCCACTTACCACGTTCGCTCTGTCGGATTGGCTCCGACACCAGTATCTTCATCGACGATCAACCTAGCTCGAGTTCCCCGACATTCCCCTCCACCACTCTTTCCACGCGGAAGATTTTAGCAACACACACGTGGAGAGAGAGAGAGAGAGAGAGAGAGAGAGAGAGAGAAGTGGAGGGCTATAGTGGCTCACTTGGTGTGGTGAATCATTGTAGCAATGGAGGTTGCTGGGATTAGATTTGAGAAATTTCACACGACAAAACCTCTGAATGAAGGATATGTGCCGAGGCTGCTGGAGATGCTCTAATACCATAATGTCGAACACTAAATTTTAGGCAGTCTTGAGCAGCAAGTATTAGTTTTTAAAAAGAAAAACAGAGTGAGGCCTATACAAACTTAACAGCATAAAGATAAACATTAGTAGTACTATAACCACATGAATTTCCAAAAAAATTAAAGGTAGCAATAGCCTCTAGCAAGTTGCCCCCTAATTCCATCCTCGGACGCATGGGAATCAATTACAAGGAGAAGTTAAGCAATTGCACATCTCCTGGACCAACAAAATCTTAGTCCATACAGAGTTTGCTCTAATTTCAAATGAGCTCTCGCTATTGGATGGTAGAATTGGTCTCCCATAACAAATCAAGACGGACGTAATTTGGCATGCACACATTAATTGCTGTAAAAAATATCAATAATGCTATAGACCCAGAAATGTTACCCCCAATTGACCCCGAAAGTCAAATTCTGGGTAAATTCTGAGTGTATTTTCTGTGTATGTAGCAGTGTTGCAAAAATATGATGCAAATAGAAGAATAGGATTGACAATATGGATTCATGGAATTCAGTCCACTTGTCTTCCCCCACATCCCAATCTCTGCCACCTTGGATTCATTGTGGGTGACATAGACAACTTCATGACAAATAAAATGTCCACTTGCCTAGCAGATCGATGTCCTCATGATGCATCTTGGACTTTGAGGAAGATTTTTCGGGTTAATTCGACCACTTTTTCAGCCATTGGTCCGTACATTATCGATAATAGGCATAATACCCTTTTATGGTTAGACCACTGGCATCCGATTGGTTTTTTGTTTCAACACTTTGGTCAAAGACTGGTCCATAACATCGGACGATGTCTTGATGCTAAAGTGTCTTCCAACATTGCAAATGGAATTTGTGTTTGGCCTAGATTGCGGAATCCTGTTATCCAAGGGATTATAAACCTTACCCCTCCAACGTTGGTTCCCCAGGAGACTAAAAGAGGATAAATTGATGTGGCTCCCTAGTCGGGCTTTATTTGGGTAGCTGGCTGCGTTGGCTGGGCTAGGGCTTTATTCCGATGAGGGACTTAACGATATTCAATCAAGTTGATTTTTGGTAGAGTTGTACTACTTGACAAGCTTTACGCGGTGGACGTCTCCGATCGTCAGAACAATGCCGGCGCGGTGCCGAAAGTCACCGCACAGCATGCTGTGCAGCACAAGGCCAATTTGTGAATTCTAATTTGTGAACATAAAACTTTAAGTATTCTCGGTTGTGAATTCTAATTTGTGATCGCTGTAGTTGATTTATTTATGTTTGTGATATCATGCTTTAGAAAAATAAATAGGCTTGCTGGGCGGATATGGGAAATAAAACTTTATTTGGACTTGGTTTGAGAATATAAAATGAAACCCGATTCTTAAAAGGCCAGGTTTGAGTATGCACAAGTCTCGTTAGTATCTACTATAAGCCCGAACCCGGCTCAGCTCGAGGTATGTTGCACCCCTACTCTCAAGGTTTATCTCCTTTGGCCTTTTGTTGTTGGTTTTCTTTAATAAGAATTACTTTGCCCAAAAAAAAACACTCGTCGCCACCAATAACAAAAACAAAATTCCCATTGCCATAGACGGGTACATGGGAAGGGGCACAAAATGTAAGGTGTACTCCCTCCTCAGTTGAGAGGAGCAATATACTCCCTCCGTCCTATTTTGTTTGTTCATTTCGATGATCGCGTCAGTTCTCTATCACTTACTCCCTCCGTCCCTTTTTAAGTGATCCACATGAAAATACGTGCAATTTCAAACTCCTAAAAAATATATTTCTCTATATAAATTTTTAATTTTTTTTATGCCAAATTAAAGTGCTCATTGAGTACTTTAGTTTGGTGCAAAAAAATTTAAAAATAGTATACGAAAGTACATTTTAAACGTCCGCAAAAATACACGTTTCCCAAGTGGATCACTTAAAAAGGGACGGAGGGAGTATATCTTTTGATGTGGATCTTCTTCATGGTTCTATTATACAAAAATTTTAGAATCAAACATTATAGATTAAAAGATATAAGCAGTTAAAAAATGGAAAAAAAAAATGAAATAACGGACAAGTAAATAAATGTTGTATATAAGTTTATTTCAGTAAAGTACAAACACCAAGATTTCTCTCCTTCCCACTCCCTCTGTTAGGGATACTTGATGCCCAGAAATTGAACAATCCTCAAAGCTTACACCAGCCCTTTCCGAATTTCTAAACTGAAAATACTACTAATAAAGACACCTACTACAGACCTAATTATAAAATTTAGAATCTTCAACACTCAACACAGCCTCCTCTCCCTAGTTTCGGGTATGGAGTGTGCCGGTTATTAGCCCCTGAACCCGCGTAATCGTTCAGCTGAATATCCACCCTCCTAATTTCAATCCTCTCTGCCTCCAATTTTTCCTCTGGTTTTACCTGAGCATTAAACAAAAATGATTTAATGCACTAATTAGTAGTGAAAACTAAAAAGCTAACCTAAAACTAGAATATGACAATCGGGCTGAGATTGGCCTAACTTGTTCATTTTTTTTTAGATTATTGTTTTGTCAGGAACCTTAAAAAAAAAAAAAAAAAAACTATCACCAAAAGCTTACCAAAATAGACAATTTTCGGATTTCTTATGTTGTTTCTGAAAAAATTTCGAGTTTTCATCACATATCTTTCTTTTCTTTTTTTACTTATTCAATTCCTTGTGACGGGATGAATAAGTACTTGAGAACGATTAATGCAAAGCTAACAAAAGATCACAAAAGAATAAAACTAGTGAGGCTAAACTTAAGTTAGAATCAAGATTCTGAGTTACTTACCAAGTGGGTATCCTCTGAAACCCCATTATCCAATGGAGATCCATGCATTAGACTTCTTGTTCCTGCACATTCAAAATCAAGATTTCATCATCAATAAGATGAGCAAGAAAACGGAGAGAAGAGTTGGCAAAATAGACAAAGATTTACTTGTTATTGGGACAGCATTCAAGGAGATAAGGTGAGAAGAAAGGCATAAGAGAACAAGTACTAGCAAATGAGAAAAATTGGCTTTCTTCATTGCTATAACACTATACTCCTTTACTGAATGATATCTTGAATTTGTTGGTCTAATAAAGGCCACAAGTGCTCCATTTATACATTCTCAAATGTGGTAATACAACAGTTGGTTGGTGATGCAATCACATCACAAAGTCAAAAGGGCTTTTCATTAGAGCAGCAAAAGCTAAAAGTAAAAACAAAATCAAAATATGTTTGATGTGTGAACCATATGTTTGTGGGTCTTTTTGTGGTTGGCACTGTGAACCATGGAGATGAAATCATGGTACTATAAAGGTACTGATTTGGGCTTTAGTGGAGGGTATGATGGGAACTACCACTGTTCTAAAGTCAAAGCATACACGCTTTATCTCGTGAAGTTGACCTAAAAATTGGACTCGTAAAGTCTACCTGAGTCTCGTTGTAATAATCTGAATCGTTCATTTTGAAAATTTAGATGTAAACATTGCTCATTGAAAAATTGGACATAAGATTTCTTGCAGATATAAAACCAAGATTAATCGAAGTGCGTGCAAACTGACCGGAATACCTGATTATAAAAAGGAAAGGAAAAAAAAAAAAGATGAGCAAACTGTGGAAGTGGAAGGTGACAAAAGAATGATAGCGTGGTGTTTAATGGCAATAGCTCTTGGTCTTGCACTAAATAAGTGGATCATATTGACAATGGAATCTCGCGGATCAATGGGTTGAATTCTTTTAACAAATCACTATCATAGGAAAATACATTGAATTAAATAAATCTGACCTGATGCAAATCCCGAATTCAGTGGAAAGTAGGCTGGATCTTTAACCAATTCAAATGCAACACTAATTGGTGGTGGTTGATAACCTTATCCTAGAGCTTCAAGAATGTCAATAGGCCTAACCGTGAAATGAAAGATTTTGTAATTTTTTTTTTTTTCTGAACTCCTTGAGCTACTTGTGCTTGGTTATGTGTGTGTGTGTCGAATTTACTATACCCATTTGAGTTTCATTTTTTTTTTTAACTAGAAAAAGGTGGGAAGGGGCGACCAGCGTAGCAGTCCCCCATTGGCGTGACCACTAAGTTTCATTTAGGATGGAGATAAAAGTTTAGTCAAATGTAGCCGATATGTGTACAAATCTCAATAATATAGCAAAAAGAATAGTCTTAATCATTGAAGCAGAAGCCGGAAGCCGCCCACGCACATACCTCACCAAATATTGATAAGGAAAATTCTAAAATCAAGTCATTAAGGTTTAAAAAGTGTGTAGAAATATGTAAAAAGGGTACAAAAATGTGTAAATATATGTTAAAAAGTGTCAAAAGTACACTGGAGTTTTTTTTTTGGTTGTATTCTTATTTGCTAATTGTCAGCCCACTGGGCTAACAATAAAAGGATATTATTCATTGCTCAAAAATGAGAACAAAGGTAAAATCGCAAACACCGATGTGGATGGTTCAAGAGTATCTCTAATGGCATATGCTATGTATACTGCTATAGTTATATAATAGCGTGAAGCTCTAAATTTCATTCTCTAATAGCAAAGTAAAATACATGTCATATTTATCAATAGTTGTATGTTGTGTCATATATAAACACAAGGTATAACTATTGCTTTAAGTTAATATCCATTTGGGTCCACCTCTTTCATCACGTGACTTCGTGACTCGCAAATGGCAGTTTAAATTGACATTTTCTGAAAAAGTACAAGAAATAGTATTTGCACAATATATTAAAGCAAAATTGATATAGTAGTATAATAATTTGACACTATTCATTACTATATTATAGGTACACCAATAACTATTTGTTGGGTTCTTGCCACAAAATGTGCATTGAGCCAATAAATCAAACCAAGTGAACACATAAAGATTTTTATGTGGTTCGGATAAATTTGGTTTTTAACCAAATTCCCTACTCCATGGGCGCCTCATACATTCTCATTAATAAATCTCAATGATTACAATTATCCACTTACATACCAAGTAAATCACTGTGAATATTACAAAATTATCCATAATAAATGGAATACACAAATATCAGATTGAGTTGCGGATATCTCGCTTTCTTTAAGGAGATTCAAGCCCCTCTGCGGCTAATTGAATCTCAAACCACTAGCATAATACTCACATGGCCTATCTCCCCCAGGATACAATAGTCCGACTAATAAGTTGTGTCGATTCAAACAACCCTGCACAAGTAAGTTAGAACCCAAAGCTCCACTAAATAAACACCCTTACATTTTGCTGGGCAATTTCTGTATACAAATACAAAATAAAAAATACAAAATACAAAATATGGAAAAACAGGAGAGAGCCTTGATCACGGATAGAGGGGGGGTGCTGCGCAGCGTGCTGTGAGGCTCTCGGAGCAGCCGTGCCGGTGTCCGTTCAATGATCGGAAACGTCCATTGCGTAGAGCTCGTCGAATACTTCAAGTGTGCCAAAAATCAAATCTATCGGATATCGTTAAGTGTGTCATCGGGAAAAAAATAACTTGAAAAAAATGGGTTTTATAGTTTTCATCTAGTGTTTCAAGTCATATGTGTTCTAATTTTTTTCAAGTTTTATGTGTTCCGATCACACATTTAATGATATCCGAACGAGTTGATTTTTGGTACACTTGTAGCACTCGACGAGCTCTACGCAATGGACGTCTCCGATCATCAAACCGACACCGGCGCGGCCGCACCGAGTGCCGCACAGCACGCTGCACAGCACAAGGCTGTGCAGCACCCCCCGCTGTCCCTTGATCACACTGCCTTATGTCTCAATACCTTCGGCTGGCTTCTTTTTTTCCTCACACACGAAATGCATGTATACATAGAAGCATGAAGGAAGTTAGTCAATCCTTATATCTCCTCCCCATGTCTATGCATGAATCAATTAGATACATAGCCATTAATAAGATACATTCAAACTCAAGCGATAATGTCATGAAACAATTACTCCATTCATTGTACCACATAGACACTTAATACACCAATAATTAGTGCTCTCTCTCCTTAGTCTCCAAAGATAGAATATGCCATCTCATATATCAAGTCAACTGTAACTTATTATTTCCAAATAATAATTGAAATAATTAAAAATCATATTTTTAATATTAAAATACTTAAAGTTCCAACACTATCTTAATAACTCAACTGTTGGATGCTCTGACAGATGAAAAAAGCCTCAAGATTTTTCCTTTGCAAAATCTAAGCAACCATACCATGTTGGAGCTTGCCCTTCTCCCAGGAAAGCAGGCGCCGCATCACCCCTCTTAAAAGTGCTTGATTTCATGCATGCCACCTGCCGTGATTATATTGTCTGACTTGGGAAGACCGCGGTATTTTAATCCCTTTGACAGTTGTTACACATTCACGTATTGCAAAGGGAAGCGGGATGGTGCAGCGCAGTTTTGAAGGGTCCAAAAATATTTTCAGTGGTCTGGATTTAAAAAAAAACTCTTCTAGGAAAGAGAAGACTATTCCATAGAGGAGTTTTATTTAAATACGTACCGTTGAAAACACTTTGGATAGCTTGCAGCACATTAAGTGCACTTCAGGATCCCCGGGTCCATTACAAAGGTTAGAGTTGAAAGTTGAAACCTGCATTAAGTTTGAACGCATAAAAGCAAACATTTTTTTATAAACATGTCTGAAAGGGTTTGTGAAAATCTTAGTTAAAGCAAAGCAAATCCCGTATGTAATGACTTTTGGTTTATGGAAGGTCTGGAAAGCAAATTATAAAGATGATGCGAAAATTTTTGTTGAAGCAAGCAAATTTCTTCGGTTTGTAAAAGGTCTGGAAAGCGAATCCTATAGTCAATAGAAATATAAACCCACGATTTAGAAGAAAGGTTCTCAGTATTTTCTTTTTGCTTCATGATATATGGTGGTTTGAAGAAACTTTAGTCAATGCATAAAAGCCCCAAGTGGGTGGGTAATTAATCACCAAAACACTTAAACACATGCATGCATGAAGTGGTTATTCGGTGGCAATTACCACAAGGGGTTAGCTTTGTGATCAATGCTTGGTTCATAGATGTTTGCTCTCACGAGTCTCATCTATTAGAAAACTTTGGGTATGTATTTTCGAATACCGTATGTTGCATTTTTGGACAGTCTGAATGTGCAGTACAGATAGCACATCATTCATACTCTATTTGCATCCAAAATCTTCTCCTCATCTGGGGGCTAGTTCATACAATACTAGTGACTCAGCTTTAACTGGACATTGATCCGCTATTAAAAGGTTAGAATGATTCCCAAGATTTATATATTAAAATGTGTGTATAGTGGCACGGAGACTGAGTTATAAAAACGTGGTTATTGAGTGGTAGTGTCCCTTTGTGAGGTGGAGAAGCACATTAGGCCAATGACCCTATTGCATTCAATAGTTTTCACACATTCCAAACAATAGAGGAAAACTAATTTATATTCCACATTAAATACTTATATAATATCATGACCAAAGGCCATACACACTATCGCTTACACCCACTTTGGATTGCTGACTCATGTTCTCCCCGTCTCTTGACTTCCAAAATGAGAGGACATGTGTCAGCAATCCAAAGTGGGTGTGAGCAGGGGTGTGAATGAGAGGGTGTGTATGTAGCATTACTTTATGGAGAGAATAACCAATTCAATGGCTTACCACTTTTTTGCCAATTTTTCCGATTTTGTCCTTCAATTGGAGACACTGGCAGTTGTCTTGATTGTACATTATTTTGAGTTTTTGCTATGAGCAATCCTGTCTTTTAAAGCGACTTTTCCCATTTTCCATATTTACCACCTAGGCTACTGCTAACAGTCAACTATAGTTGTAACGAATCTATTCATAATCTGCTCCAGCTGCTTCAATAACGGGCATGAACTTCGTGTAAAGCACAAAGCCTCATACCTACTGTACTTAAAGCCTTTGAAATCGATCCGATGCGAGACTTAAAAAATTCATCTCTTTCCTACTCAAACTGGATGGATTACAAGGACGGATCCAGAAATCCAACCTAGTGGGGCATCTTATTAATTGTAATCGTGCAATTTTTTTCCTAGTCAACGATTTTGCTAGGGACAAGAAATTGTGTAAGATTGATTCTAAACCTAATATCAGACGAAAAATTATTGAAGGCTAAGGACCACTGTAAAAGATCTCTAAATTAAAAAATATGTAAGTTAAACAATTTTCTTATCATTTTGTATCATTAACTTAAAAAAGAAGGGAGAAAATTAAAATTCAGAAAAAAAATAATACTAGGGGAATTATTATTACCATTATAAGTTCAAAATATATAACAAAACTACTGGTTTGCTATACAATGAGTGTTGTTGGTCTAGCAGCAAGAGGGAAGGTGTTGGTTTTGGAACAAGAGGTCCAAGGTTCAAACCTCAAGAATCACCCTTTCTTGATAAACCTTTCAATTTTGTGGCTTAAAAAAGAGGAGGCAAGAGTTGAACACACGACCTTCTGTATATTGGTAACACACTTATTTCCCTAATTTTTTTTATTTATTTTTACATTGACAAGTGGGGTCAAGGGGCACGTGTCCCCATGCCCCTTTGGATCCGTACCTGAGAATTTTTGTCATTCATTATTTCTAATCTATTATATGGGGGAGGGGGGAATGAGACTCGATCCTGAGATGCAGTGTAGGACATTCAAGAGCTCTATCACATGAGCTAGCCACCACTTATCGGCATTCGGCATCGGAAGCACATCACATAATGGCTTGCTAATGTTTGGCAATTTAAAGACTCTTCCATTTATTTGATGGGACAATTATTTATTTTATGGTTGAACTCTTTCCAATACAAACGATTAATCTTAGTCTAACCCAGACCATCTCTCCTTAAAAAACTCTTGCCGCCTCTTTTCTTTCCTCCGTAGTCATGGCCTTTCTCGCTTTCAATGACCCCTTCATTTTTAGTGAGGGTTTTTTTTTTCTCTTGATCTCAAATCTGAGAGTTCCTTAGTGTTATCCCCTAGATCTATTTTCTTCTCTCGGCTTCCCTACATCATGGAAGTGTCAGTTCAAATTCTGACAATGATGGTGATGATAATTTTCTCATGAAGGAAGACAGTGGTGGTGGCAGCCCAATGACGAATCATATAGCTATAATTAGTGTGAGTTTTCCGTTGTGTATAGGGGTGCGAATGGGGGCACATTCTTTGGCTAAGAGAAATAGTAGTGGTATGGTGTGAAAGACTATCCTCCTTTATGGCTTCTGCCCTTTAATTCAAGATAGATGCTAGTATTTGAGGTGATTATTTTTTGTACATGTGTTTCCTATTATTTTGTATAAATAAAAATATATAAAAAAATCTCTCTTTCCAATATCATGGAATATTTATGGGGTGATATTAGTTATGGTACAACCCTCATGTTTTATATCCTTTTCTAGAAAGATTTTATTTGTATTGGGCCTTACGTCTGGGATTACTCTTCTTAGTTCTTACAATGATTGGTTGGGCTTTGCGAGTTTTGGGCTTAATGTTTCGGCTATTACCCAGATTCGCGCTAGATGTATACGAGCTCTGAATTAACCATTTAACATAGAAACTTGTTGCCAAGTTAAAAGACCAAAACATGTCATAAAAAAAATAGATTATGAAGTATTAATCCTCGCTATGTATTTTTAGATTAATCCTTTTGGATGGCATGCTTTGGCATATACAGTTTATTTTTGTCAGAGTATTTTGAAACTAGGGAAAAACGTATTTTGATTCAAGTTAGAGTTACAACAAGTATTCTCACAATGGTTACGTTGTTGGAAATGGCTACAATACACACCTCTTGTTTAGGTGGACCATATGCACCTATTGTATGGTCCAGATTGTGCCACCTCATCGGCAATCGTAACATTTTTTAGTTTTTCGTAACTTTTCAGCAATATGATTCATAACATTTTCTATGATTTGTAACATTTTGGTGTGTCTCGTAACTTTTATAAAAAAATTGTAACTTTTACAAAAAAATTCGTAACTTTTACAAAAAATTTATAACTTTTATAGGGGTGTGTATCATACACACCCAAATAAGGAATGCATATTGTAGCCTTTTCCTATGTTGTTTTAGTTTTAAAACTTAAACCTTTTTACACATATCCACACCCCTAAAAGAAAGAACTGGTTAGCCAAAATTGATGTTAGCCATTTTTTTTACTGATTTTTCTAGTTGCACCCCTTGAATGTTGGACTTGGTATTGGGCTTTGATGGGAATTCCAATCTTTTCGCACAAGATGTTGAAATTTTTCGCAATTACGTAACTACCCTAATCAAACTTTTGGGATTTTTCATTTGGGTCTTTTTTGGTCTTCTTTATGTCTTCTTGTTGAAGGGCATTTTGGTCAATACGACAAAGGTTGGTCCTTCCCCCAAAAAAAATTTGGGTAAAAGCTATTTTTTATTTCAATTCATTTTGTCGAGATAGATCAATAATCACAAAAAATCAGAGCAAACTAACAAATTAAAAAAAAAAAAAGGAAAGTGATTTTGACACCCTCCAAATTAATCTTGGCCCCAAAATCAATCCCTACATGGACTTGATCGTGGTAGTCCCCAAACTAATTTTGACACAAGCTCCAAACAATGGGCACGATACTCGTGTTGAACACGGGGCATCACACTTAGTATTGGTTAAAGTAACTCTTTTTTATAGACAAAGAAATCGATATATCTTTTCACGCCATATATTGATAATTTGCGTGATCATGTATTAGCTTAATGGAGAGAAGAGCTAAATAAAACAAGAAAAACAAGTCCTCCAAAATAAGATAAATCCCAGACGTGAATATCATTTTGACTGGTTATGTTTCATGTATGCCTAAACTTACTATTTATTTTTTGAAAAGTCTAAAGTTATGTGTATTTTATATCTACATCAAATCATTTTTAAAAAATAAAATTACCAAATTGACATCCCAGAAACAGCCACCCACAAGATCATCCCTAATTCTACAAGAAAAGACATTGATAATAAATCATAAATATAAGATGTCCCTTTCGAAATAGACTTTAAAATAAACTATAAATTTTAAATCCAACCTTAGGAACTTAGATTAATTAAACTACCTACATGTGCTAAATCAGCTTGACTTTTACACCGAAAGATATGCTTTTGGGGTTTCACTTTCTATCTCTGCATGCGTGGACAATACTTCTAAAAAAGCTAAATTAAAAAGAT
Source organism: Vaccinium darrowii (assembly GCA_020921065.1). Lineage (NCBI taxonomy): Eukaryota > Viridiplantae > Streptophyta > Magnoliopsida > Ericales > Ericaceae > Vaccinium > Vaccinium darrowii. The sequence continues at coordinate 28,697,612 of CM037158.1, read as the reverse complement.
GGATAATATCAGTAGAAGTGTATGCCTCTAGAATGATCTATTGAGGAATAGGTGCTTATTGTCTCGATGACGTGTACATTTTACAATTAAAAAAATAACATAATCTCTTAAGGTGGCTTTACATGTGTCATCCATTCACATGCATGTGTCAAACAAAGATCCAAAGAGGAGGCGGCGAGAGGGGAAAATTTTGGGTGCGTGTAGGGTATAGCCTGGTATAGCCACATAGAGCACAATTACGCATTTCAGCTGTCCAAAATTATTTTGGCAGACCAGATTTATTCCTCCTCTTTCTCTCTCTGCAATCTGAACACATTCTCTCTCTCCTCACTCTCTCTTTGCAATCAGGGCCGTCCAAAATACTTTTAGAAGACCGAGATGTGTGGTCGAATATCAGGTGACCATATCCTACACGCACCCATATGTTTCTCCTTCTGAAAAAGAGAACTGACAAACGAATCAAGTAGTGTTCAAGTTTGTTTGGAGTCTTATTAATGTAATTCAAAGTTCAACTATGAAAATGAACACAATACCTAGCTACAATAGCAACCACAATAGTTTACATAGGACTGCTTGGATGGTAACAAGGAATAAGTATTTTAAAATTAGTTTGCAAACCAACAATTATGCAGTGCCACGTAGGCTGTTGTTATTGTTGTTGTGGTCGATTATTGTGTGTCTATCATTGTTGTTCAAAATTAGAATCAAACTCATCTACTACACATTGATGTAATCATGTGAAGCAAATATACTGAGGCCACATTTGGCTGCGGGATGAGGAGGGGGGGATAACTTATCCCCTTCTCCTTATCTTGGTTCCACCACTTAATACTTGGTTTGGGAAATTTTTAGAGGGGGATGAGTTATCCCCCTTCCAATTTAATACCCCTTTATCCCCATCCTCCCTCACTAATTAGTAACACCCCCTATTATAACTTTATACTCCCTTCCAAATTACCTACCTATGCCATCATCCCATTATCCTCTCCATCTCGCCTGTTTGCCAGAAACCATACCCCTTTAAGTGTGTTTTACGAGCCTTTCTAATTTCCTTCAAATCAAAAAATAAAATACTTGAATTTGACATTGTTGGGGTATAACATAAACATTACTAATTTAATATTGAAATTACAAATAATTGAAACATATAAGGTGGTATATTCCAAAAATATTTACAAAATGTTTTAAGGGAGAGTTAATTAGGGGTCCTGTTCAAAAAAGATCGTTATGATTTCATCCTATGAGATTTGAATATTTATGATTCCATCCTGAAATTCAAATAAACTCCAAAATACCAGTTTCTCTCTCCTAATTTTCGTAATATATTTTTTCTCTCCTAATATTTCTCTCTCATAATCTTTCCTAATCTCTCTCTCTCTCTCTCTCTCTCTCTCTCTCTCTCTCTCTCTCTCTCTCTCTTCTAATTTTTTTAATTCTCTCTTCTCTAATATTCTCACACCTAAATTTTCCGAACAAAATTAAAAAAAATAATCATCACATTTTGGCCTAATGCACCACAAAAAAGGCAGATTAATGCACCACAAAAAAGGCAGATTAATGCACCACAAAAAAAAAAATGGTATATGAACCATGAAACATATGGTAGATTAATGCACCATATTTACTTTGCTGAATCACCAAAGTGTCGAAGTGCTAAACTAGTGAACCATATTTTATTGTACCAATTCACCCAATATGGTAAATCAATAAACCATGTTCGCGTGTCAGTGAACATGGTTTATTGATTTAGCACTTTTACTATATCAAATCACCAAAAAGGTAAATCAATAAACTATATTCACTGTATGAAATAACAATCTTTAGAAAGGCATATGAACATGGTCTATTGATATACCATTTTTATTGTATTAAAGAAAAACACCAGTCTTGAATCGAAAACAAACCACAATTGAATAAAAAAACACTACCGCCATTAACAAGATCCGAAACCCACCACCACCATACAACACAAAATAAAATATTACAGTAATCAAACAAGATTGTGAGATCGATCGAGATTAAAAGGTTACTCGTTGGGTTTTTCCATCGCTGTCAAGATCGATCGATTCCGAGTTTGGCAGCGGTGCACCGTGTGGCCAAATCGTGATGGAGCTCTATGCCGACACCACTCCACGCATCGCAGAAAACTTTCAGAGCACTCTCTGGCCAAAACGTGATGGAGCTCTCCTGCCTTCGATCTCCTACGTGGTGGTGGTGGCACTCCGTCACCACCATCACCGTTTAATCATCTCGATCCAGAGAGAAAGTGAGAGTAATTTTAGGGTCCTTCAAAAATACCAGAGAGAGAGAGAAAGAGAGATCCGTGTAGTGTAATATGTAACAATTTCCCACATTAGGGAATGATCCGTGAATAAGGGAATAAGATAATGATCTAACAGATTCCTATTCAAAGGGAAATAATCCGTGTAATATATTGATGGAAAAGGGAATAGGTAATTAATTAGTATTTATATTAATTTTTTTATAAATAGGGGCATAAATTTCTGATTATGCATTTATAGGATGGAATCATAAAGATTCAAAAACCATAGGGTGGCATCCTAAGGATATTTTTTGTACAGGACCCCTAATTAAAAGTCTCATGTTTTAACATGTATTAATTTTTATTTTATATAACATTATTAGGTGGTATGCATAATTATTTAAATGAATAATTAAAAAAAGATTAATTAAATCTTTTAATTTTAGATATAATAAATAAAAATAAATTATTATATCATATTTGTTGATAAGTACAATTAATTTAATTAGTCTTGTATTTACGTATTTTTATCGTAAAATCTAATATGACCCATGCACAAGGGCAAATAAGTCATTTGCAGGGTTTTTTACATCATCCACCCAACCTTATCCCCATTTGTCACAAATTCATCCAAACTAAGTACTATTTAATCTCCCTCTATAAATGCCCCATCAATGTGGGTCAACCCTTACTAAAATATGCACTTTTCCTTTAAAAAATGACAAATAAATAACTTGACGATCAAGCTATTTATTTGTGATTTTTTGAAAAAAATATATATATAGCAAAAATTGGATGTTTTTAAAAGCCTAGGTTTACGGTCCAAACATTTATTTAGGAACGAAGGGAATACCCCCCTACTTTCTTATCCCCCTTACTATTTTATCCCCAAAAAACTCATCCTGCATCCAATTGGGCCATGAGGGAAGTCGGATGCCTGATGCACACCCTTTACACTGCAAAGTGCTGCACGAATCCGGGGATCCTGTTGTTCAGCCCCTGTAGGGCACCCTGTTATTTGGCCCAAAACAATGTTGTTTTGGGTGCCCAAAAAGGCACCAAAAAAATTCACTCAAAACGACGTCGTTTTGAGTCTAGGAAACTGCACAAAAGAATTGAAGACCTGCCAAGCCGTTTGTTCAAGCGTAAACTAAAGGGTAGGGCTTTTCTTGGAGGAAAACATGGAATCTGAATCTACATCCATGGCTCATCTTCCTCCATCCCTACTGATCTCGTCGATCATTCATTGCCAGAATCGAACGATTTGTCGGAATCATCATCTCCCATTAGGTATTTGTTGGAATTTTCGTGAAAAATTAGAGGTCACAAATGGTCATGCTCCAGTGATGCATCTCAAAAAAATCAAATAAAATCTTCAAAGAATTAATTTAGCATACAGAAAATGTGGACCAGATCTATTGTTGAGGTTACCTTCTGGTTTTTCAATGAGTTATTCCTAATCTATCCATTTTTCAATGGAGCTTTCGGTTTGTGAACCCACATTTTAGGTGTCTTACTTGCTTAAGTTCTGCATCAGACACTTATTCTTCCCATTAGTTAAACATTGTTTTGTTTTGGTGATCCATTTCCATGAGTGCTTGGTTGTGATAAAAAATCGTTCTGCCCGATATCAGTCATTTTTCTTTTTATGCCATTAGATTTTAATCTATGATTTGGTACTATAATAATTAGCACTTAATATTCACTCAAACTAGAATTGTAGACACTCCAATTTGAACCAATAAAAATCCTTGGCATTTCCGATGATGAAAATGGCCTCGATAAAGACACGTGAAGCTTGATTGATTGCTTGGAAACCCTTCCAAAACCTTTTCAAAATAAACCCAAGCTTATACCACCTTCTATTACATTCAAAACCCTTTTTGTTGATATATAATATGTCCCAATCAATTTTGAAATGAGGGAGATGCTGGCGTTTTACTAAAATGACTTGTTTTCCCGACCTCGAGGGTAAAATGGTCATGGATTTTGATGTACAAATCATCTTGGGTACAAAAAACTTGGGTTAGAAATTAGACTCAATTACCTTTCCAACGGTTCTAACTATGCGCAAAACGGAGTTCAATAGCACCCGAAACGGTCCCACAAAGTTTGATATGTTGTGCAGTCTCCAAGTCCAGGCGCCCAGACTCTCCAACTCTAGGCGCCCAGAAGTACTTCCAGTGAGCAATTTCCAACTAGTTTTTTATGAAACCATGGGCTCCTCGGCATTATCCCACGTTTTTTTCACTCAAAACTCCCTCCATCACAGCATCCCTCCAAAAATTCAAGTTTTCCCTCTCAGTAAACTACCCTTTCTCTTCAAAGGAGGATCAACTCTCTCCCCTTCCATATTGTCACTTTGCCAAAATCACTCCAGAAGCTCCATCCTTAACCTATCCCTCTCAGCTTCATTCACTTTCAACCTTCAAACCCATTTATTCACTACCTCAACTCTCCATATCTTTGCCTCTATAACCAAACCCCCAATCAAAATACTTGTAATCTGAAATTCATATTTCCTAAAGCTAATTTCAGTTTACATAGAAACCCAAGTCCATCAATCAAGCTCCAAAGGTAGTTTTGTCTACCAATAAGTGTTCAAAGGGCTCCTAAGGGACACCACCCAACTTTTGCTAGTCTCTCATACTAGTTAAAGGTTTGGGAAGATTGAGAATGTCAAAAGAAGGACAAAACCTTGACACCCATATTAACTGTGGGCGTCCATACTCTCTAAGTATGGGCGCCAGGACTTACTTCTCACTGTTGTGTTTTTCTTGCTTCTAAGCATCTATTTATGATCATCTAGTGCATTCATGCATCATTTGTGATTTATTCTATGGTGCATGGTCCATTCATTCATTTAAAAGTCCTTTTGAAAGTATGTTGGAAAGGAGGATTGTGTTTGGGTGGAGTTTTGGTGAATCAATTAGAGATTGCATGTGTTTCTCTGCCAATTTTAAAGCTAATCTGAGGTACCCCAGTAGATAAGGAAAGGGCTTTAATGTCACTCATACTCACCATTTGCATGTTTCAAGTACATATTATGGGTCCATATCATACTCTCTTATCTTAAGTATAAAATTGTTCCTTAGTACTTCATAAGCATAACAAAGCATGATTCATATCAGTAAATAGATTTGTATATCTCATATCTTCCATAAAGTATCCCAAAACCGTGGTTTTCAAGTCTAGATCAAGTTTTAAGTTTAGTTTTAACCATTAATCAGTGTTGGCTAGGCATATCTCATCATTTTAAACATGTTAGAAAAAGGGTATGGATATTGGCTTGATGTTTGTGTATGAACCTAGACTTGAAAGGAAGTCAGTCTCGAATGTATTCCAGGCGCCTAGACTTCATCATTCTGGGCACCTGGACTCACCCAGTCTTGGCGCCCATACTGACTCTGGGCACCCGGACTTGCTTATTATGGGTGGCCAAAAAACAATCCGGGTGTGGTTTGTATCTTGTTTTCGTGATATGTACGAGTCTATTTTAGATCTTTATGTGCTGTTTAATCATGTTTTTGTCCAAGTTCATTGTCTTTTGCATACTCATCAGTCATTCACAACACGTAACACGTGCATCCACGCATCCCATTTCAATTTTATGAATGCATTTATTTGTTCTTGCATGATTTCGTGATTAAAGTCTATTTAAACAATATTTTCCAAAAGCCCTTGAATGTTTAGTAGAGACCGGCCATGGCGCCGGGCGAGAGGGATACCTTAAAAACCTTCCCCTCTCGTAATTTAGCTCCCAAACCCGAGAAATCATGGTCACAATGGGCCAGTGAAACCCTTTTCAAATCAAGGGCAAAATAGTCATTTTCAAATTGATTTCTCAGGTAAGGTCTTCAAACTCGGGTGGCGACTCCAATTAATCCAATCATTTTTCCTAAACCACTTTTGTGAAATTTTGGTGGGGTGTCCACAAGAATACTTTGAATCAATGTCGACATTTGTTAATTGATTCAGTACCCACCATCCTAGTACTAATTTTGATGAATATCATACATATTGAATGTTAGAATGGAGGATGATGGACATGAAGAGGAATTGCTCAAAAAGTACACCCCGTGTATTAATATTGACTTTGAATCTGAGGAAACGGCGTTTGAGTTTTATAATGAATATAAAAGGATTACCGGTTTTAGTGTTAGGAAAGCTTATGCTACCAAAAGCAGGGCAGATGATGTTGTGATTGGCCTCAAATTAATTTGTAATAAGGACGGACAAAGGGGAAAAGATAAACGCTACCTTGTAGTAGAAAATCCTAAAAAAGAGACAAGAACTAAATGTCATGCAATGATTTACATATCATTGAACCGAGAAACATCAAAATGAGTTGTGGCACAGTTTGAAGAAAACCACAACCATTAACTACACTTACTGCAATGTGCTCATATGATGAAATCGCAGAGAATGATAACTCATGCACAATGGATAAATATTGATATAGCTGTTGATAGTGGTTTATCACATAAGGCATCACACAATCTCTTTGGTGCCCAAATGGGGGAGGGGAAGGAATCCTTAGGGTACACACAGGAGGACCAAAAATATTATTTGCATAAAAGAAGACAAAGGAGTTTGGAGTATGGTGAATCTGAGGCTTTGTTGGAATATTTTCAAAAGCAAGCTGCTCAAAATCCCTATTTCTACTATGTGGTTCAATTGGATGTTGAACAAATGATTACCAATATTTTTCGGGTTGATGATACCATATCCTTTGACCCAACATTTCGAACAAACAAATAGTATCGACCATTCGCTCTTTTTTCTGGCTTCAACCATTTTAGAATGACATCAATTTTTGGTGTGGCACTATTATATGATGAAACTTCAAAATCATTTGAGTAGCTATTTAAGACCTTCTTGCATGTAATGTCTGAAAAAAAACCTACTACCATTTTCACAGACCAAGATGCTACAATGGCTAAGGCTATTTTGATTGTTATGCCCAATGTTTGTCATTGGATTGTGAACGTTTCACCTTAATCAACATTTGGGTCACTTGTTCCATAGTGGTTCAAATTTGGAAGTGAGCTCAATACTTGCTCTTTATGGGTATGAGGATGAAGACGAGTAACATAAAGCTTGGATTACTTTAATTAAGAAATACAATTTACAAGATAACACGTGGATGAAGAAAACTTGGGAGATTAAAGAGAAATGGGCACACGTATACATGAAATGGTTGTCCACTGTGGGAATGCGGAGCACCCAAGTTAGTGAGAGCCTTAATGCAAGACTAAAGAAGTATTTAAATCTGATCTTAACATTGTTCAATTCTTTATTCAATTTGACGTAATACTTGTGGAGAAGCGGTATGAGGAATTTAAAGTCATATATAATTCAAGGGAAAAGTTGCAAAGATTGAAGTTGAAAAAGTGGTCTATATTAATCCAAGTTGCGGAATTGTACACCCTTACTCTATTTGACTTGTTCCATGATGAGGTTGACAAGTCACTTGGTTGCAAGGTGAAGCAATGTCTTTAGTTGGGAGGACAATTTAATTGTGTGATTACCTTGTATAGAAAGGATGTGGAATATGTGGAGAACTGTAGCGTTGAAATCGATTGTCCGAGAATACTATTTTCCAGAATGTTTGTTGTACTTGTCGCAAATTTGAAAGTTTCGAAATGTTTTGTAGCCATGCAATCATAAGTATCTCAACCCAAATTTAACGGATTTGGATATCATGTCCAGCCAGTGAGTTTGACTCACCCAAGGCCTCTATTGACAATTCTCTTAAATGTCCAGCATCGCGGAAGCCATATTCTATAATCACAATTCGCTAGAGTCCCTTATTCACGTCATAAGTACATTTTTTTCCTTTTATTTATTTTACAAACATAACGTAGACTAATTACTGGTACTTGGCCCGTCCTTCTACCCTTGGATGCCCGAAAGGAGAGAAATTGTAACAACGTAAGCCACTGCTTGTGTGAGTTTTTGAATTATCAGAGTTACATAGTCTACCATAGAATTTAAGATAAAAATAGAAATCATAGCATTAGTATTTTTTTTAATAGTTTAAATTGTAGCCAAAAGCATAGATATGTAACATAGCATTTCATAAACGATACTATATACCATCCAACAATTACTACCAGCTATGGGGGAGTGACCCCCAACATAACATGTTGAATTGATTAATTCAGTTGGACACTTGGCTATGTCTCTTACTATTCTGCCCATATAACACCGTTCTGACTAGTATCTTTAACGTTCCCCAGATTCAGTGACATTGTTCGGATGTATCGATAATACTTTTCCTTAAAGACTGGGCAAAACATCAGAATTCCATAGTATATATATTTGCTTCAAAAGAACTTTATATGTAAATAATCAAAATTTAATAAGAACATAAATTTTTACAAAAAACCTCATGTAATAGGGATAATTCATAACTCAGCTTTTTTACATCAGAAACCTACTGTAAAATTTATTGAGACAAACCGGGTCCTAGAACAACACATTAACAATTAGAAATACTAATATTGTAATTAAGTTATAGAAATTTTAAACTAAGTTTTGTTATACATCTAACTATTAGAATGAGATTTCTTCTCCATTAGAAGTGCCCAGTTACGATCCAAAAGTGGACAATAAAATCATTCATAGTCACCATTCAAACACTTGCTTGTTTGTCCTCCAAATTTAGATTGGAGGAAGATTTTAACAATAAAACTTAGTAAACTTTAATAAATTCAACATAATCTAGGTTTGGACCATACTAAACATTTAAGCATCAGAGAACCTAAAATTTTTCAAGTCATCCTCACGATGCTTTGAACAGCAACAACAACTCCATTAAATTGAACTAATTTTATTTGTTTAATTATCTCAAAACAAATTGCTTCTGTCACTCCATGGGCTTTAGAATCCCAACATTTAGCTAGTTAAGCTTTGATGTTCTAAAAGAAATATAGGTGGTTAACTTAAAGAAAGATCAATTACTAGTAAATTTTCTCCCTTCGTGTGTGTATTTAATTTATAGTGGTTATTCTATTTTTATACCAATAACCTGGTAACGGAATAAATTAGTTGGTTCCTCATAGAATGCACGTGTATGTGTGTGGCAGTGAGGTGAGAAAAAAACGGAGTTTTGTATGAATAGTAATGTAGTATAGCTCACCTCCTAAATTTTCCTCCATTTTTTTCCCTTCTCCTTCCTTCTCTTCTTTTCCTTTCTTATTTCCTTTTTCTCTTGCCTGCCATGTGTGTGTAGCTGCCGTAAGGGGTTCTATTTACGCTACAACCCTCACTTGTCTGAAAACATCCTACATTAATTCATAGATATCAGATAAGATCTTATGTAATCCAATAAAATCTCAAAAAATCACCCCTATTTATTATGAGGTGAATTTACCCAACCATAGTAAGCCACCTCACCTACTTTCTGAAAAGTTTTGCTTGGACCCGAAATCTTCTCACCTCGCGGTGACTCATGCCACATTCTCATGTCGCGATGCTGATAATAGGGTTGAAATGATATCCGAAAATACTTTAAAAAAACGCATACTAAAAAAATAAGCTATTTTTATTTTACAGGCTTTAAGTCACACAAAAATACATTTCAAAATCTTAACGGTCAATAGGTCACCAAAAATTAACTCCATTTTATAAATTTTTTTTATCATTTTATTTTCTATTAAAAGTCGGGGCGTTACAATAAGGTTTGATCGAATGAGTGTTATGGAGATTCACGAGAGCTATATATTAGGGCGATGGCAATTAAGCAGCTTGTTTTAGGATGTTTTGTCCAAAGATGGTAAAGTTAGCAACTCAGTCATGTGAACTTCAAGAAACATATGAATATGTGGAAGAGAATTGATACTCATGTTTGCAAAAGCTTCCATGAGGCTCTCGACTTTGATTTGGAGTCGCCACCCGGGTTTAAGGATATAGTCACCCAAGAAATCAGTTCTTTGAAAAGAAATGACTTCCATGCCATGTTTTGGAAAAGGTTTTGTTGCTGGCCTGTATAACCAAAAGATTTTAGGTTCAAAACCTGGTTACGAAAGGGGAAGAATTGTACGACACTCCCCTCACCCGACACGAGGATCGGTATCTACTTTAATGTTCGCGGGATTTTACCAAAATATTTTATTATTAAACTTTGTTCACATATGAGAGGAAATAAAACATAAAGAGATTTAAATTCTATACATGCATGATAACATTTACATGATGCAATATGAATGTTGTGAGTGAAGAACAAAATATGGAACACACATAATACAACTGGTCTGATCAAAACTACCTATTTCAAAAAAGGAACCGGGCACCTAGATGTACCAGGGCAGCGGGGTGCTTTTAACCAACACAAATTTTTCAGTTTATGCGGTATCAAAACGCTTTTTTTTAACTTTGATTTTTGTAAAAGATTAATTCATAAAAACTCCGTGAGTAGCTCGACTAGTGATGAAAACAACATTGACAAACAACGTTCAAACTGTAATTTTGCTAAAAACCTACTTTTTTCGGTGAATTTGTCTAGAATAAAACCCAGGCGCCCTGGTACTCTCCAAAATCCAAAATTTCAAATATTCTACCTTTTGGTTTAAAATGTTTCTCCTTTTTAATGCATAACCAGTATAGAGATTGGGATGGCCTATTGGGGACCCCTCAGTGAGCTAAATTAGTAGCCCAAAATCCTAACTTTTACCTTTGAAGAATTTCGGAAAAAATGCTCTTCAAAACTTGGAACTTTGAATGGGTAGGTTCTTGGATATTTGCAGAAGTTGGGTGGGTATTAATGGATGGATAAGTCTCAGCTTTATGAGTTGATGGTCTTGGTAGTATTTTTGCAATTTCTTTTGTTTCAAAGATGATGTTTGTGAGGTTAATGATAGAACGAAGATGAGTGAAAGAGCGTACCAGTAAGGAAAAAAGCTGGTAGGAGAGAGAGAGAGAGAGAGAGAGAGAGAGAGAGTGTGTGTGTGTGTGTGTGTAATAACATTTTTAAAGGAGAGGAGAGGTTTATATAGGCTAGAAAAGGATTAAAAAGGGTCAAAAAGGTAGTTGGGAACACCGTCCCAGATTTCCTAGATTGAGAGAGGGATTTCCGGTTAAACAGAGAGTACACATCATTATTCTCGACTACCAATTCTCTGAAAAATCTGGTGGGAGTCAGGAGAATTCGGTCACCCTGGTTGTTTGGTACTTTAGTGGTTTTGTCAGTTTTCATCAATGCACTAAGGTGCCTGGGTGAGTACTAGGGTGCTTGGGTTGATTTGGTGGCATTGGGTTCGGTTTGGAAGTCCTTGAGAGCATTTATTCGAATTTTCGTCAAAGTATTTTACTGGTCCATTTCATCGTCGGGGAGGCCAATAGGCCACGATCTTGAGAATTACCGCTTGTCTGAATTGGGATGTCTACAGCTAGCAACTCAGTCATTTGAACTTCAAGTAGCATATAGATATTGAAAAATCCTAGTTAGCCTAGGTTTATAGATTTGCTAGGTTTTAGTCTCTTATAAAAAAAATAGATCACCAATAAAAAATTTAATCAATCACACAAACGAAAATAGACAATCGAAGAACACCAAGATATACGTGGAAAAATCCTAAACGGGAAAAAACCACGGGAAGGAATCATGCACTAGAAACATTGTATGGTTACAAGTATTCTTACTCTTGACTGTGTATTCTCACCACGAGTCCTAAGAACTACCTGTCGAATCCACGTTCACCATACTCCTGCAAGATCACCAAATCTTGAATCCTCAAACCTTCCAAAGATGCCTTCCAAACTCCATGAAAGGGCTTAACTCAAAGATTGAACATTGATAAACTAGTTGAAACCTCTTGAAGATGATCGATTAGCACAAAGATCCCATTGATCATTGTAATCCATCAAGATACATAAGCCTTTGCCCTCAAAGGTATTTGGAAGTATAAGAACAGAGGTTTAGAAGTGATGGCTGCTCTCAATGTATTATTTTATGAACCCTAATGTCTTTGTATTTATAGAGCAAATAAAAAACACGACTTTCACTCGAGCAACTCTGAAACTTGCTCAAGCAGAGCCAATCCAGAATCACTCGCTTAATCATCTCGCTCTAGCGAACCTGTCCTTATTGAGCGAATTGCACATCTCCAATTCTTTTGTTTCCTTAAACAAAATGATCATCGCCAGTTTTCCTTATTCTCAATTTCCTTTCCCCTAAGATTCTTGCTTTCCCAAACGCAATAAGTCCATAATTCTTTCTGAGTAAAATCCTCACAATCTTCCTTAGAGACAAAATCTTCCCATATGCAAACTTCCCAATCTTCTCAATAATTCTTTCTGGGTCACAATCTTCCCATAACCCTTTCCGAGTCACAATCTTTCCTAAACCATAGAACCACTTGACTTAATGACTACCGCACTCAAGTGAAATACAAATCAAAATGATTCATTTCCATACCTATACAGACTCTCTAGAAAGTAATAAAAAGAAAATACAAATTGATAAAATGGGATACACGAAAATGTATGTCTTGACATGAAATTGTCAACCATAAAGGAGCTTGGCTTATGGAGCTTACAGATATATAGAAGAGAATGTGATACTCATGTGTGCAAAATTGGCCAACATGTTTCTTGGAGAGGGAGCGGGAGGCTCCTTTGAAGTTGCTTTAACTTTTTGTAACATACAATTCATTTGCTTGAACTTATTCTTTGCAATTTTTTTTTTCTTTTTGAGATGTTATTTGATAGAACAAGTCAATTTTCAAAGGAGATCAACTCATTTTTGGATGAAGATTCGTTTCTTGAAATCTTACGATGTTATCTGGAATACCCCAAACAAAATTGATGTGGAACACTAATTTTGGATGATGGTAATTTTTGGAGGGTCATAGACGTACCTGTCAACACTCTGAGACTTTGGATAATAGTACCTCTAGTTCGAATTCATCCATTAAGATTATCGCATGATCAAGGTGCCGAATTTTCAATGTATATTTGGTGCTCTATTTGCAAGAAATGTTATGGCTACCCACTACTCTTACTGTATAGTGTATACCCCTCAATGTAGTGTACACCCCTCAATGTTGAGATTCCAGCAACTTCAATATGTTGAGATTCCAGTAGCTTGAAATGCCTTTTTTTTTTTCTCTAGAACTTCGAGTAAAGAAAAAAGGGTTTTGTGCAGTTTCCTAAGACTCAAAACGACATCGTTTTGAATGCATTTGTTGATGCCTTTTTGGCTGCCCAAAACAACGTTGGTTGGGGCCAAACAGCAGGGTGCCCTACAAGGGTTGAACACCAGGATCCCCGGATCCTGTGCCCACCCAACATGGCGCTGTTTTAGGTGTAGGCCAAGTAATTCGCCAAATGCCATCTTGTGGGGCCAGGTCCCACCCAAAAGATACGAACCGTTAAATAATTTCTATATAATTATTTAAGTGATCTTTCTTGGAGAAAATCAAACCTGTCATATATTTTTACGTAATTTATCTAATTTGTTCAATTTTCATTTAGGATTCAGGACTCTATAATTCGAAAGAATCTTCAAAAAAAAGTTATACAATTGTGTGCTTTGTAACATATCGATCTAAACCGTAGGTGTCGTAAAGCTCATTGAGAAGAGTACTCAATAAAAAAATTATCTGATTGGACATCGATAGATATCAAACTAATTAATGTTTTTAGTGTTTTGACACAAATGAACTTTTCGGATTCCCTATAAACTTTCTCACTACTCCATATGTTACTCCCTTTGTCCCAATTTGTTTGCTCAGTACGGGGAATCCCCCAATTTAGTGGGTCAGAGTCAAAGGCTTTAAAAGTACACAGTTTTCCCATCTTACCCTGCAAAGCTTGGATGAGAAATAAATTTAGCATTCCCCTTTTGTAAATAGATTAAAAAAAAAGTTCCAAATTCCTATAGAAAAAATCTGTGATAGCACACCACCAAAAAAAAAGCCCCAAAAATTTGCCCAATTTTTTTTTGGCTCCAATTGAAACACAATTAATTTGAAAATGAATTGAAACTTTTGTCCCAAAATTTTGCCGCAAGGGCCGACGGGTTTGATATTCAGTTGTTGTGTCAACCTCCAAGTAGTCCAGATATGAACGTTCTCGATCTTGGATTTTTTCGAGCAATTCAGTCTTTACAACATCAAGAGGCACCCAAAACGGTTGATGAGTTGGTTGCCGCTGTAGAGAAATCCTTTGAAGAACTAATGTCAGAAAACCTCGATCGGGTATTTTTATCTTTGCAATCTTGCATGGTTGAGGTGATGAAGGATTATGGAGGAAACAACTACAAGGTGCCGCACTTGGGAAAAAGCCGATTGATGAGAGAGGGTAATCTGCCTTCTCAAATCCCTTGTGAACTACACATTGTGGAAAATGCTCTCTCCCATCTACAGGATCAACCCTTTAATTAAGTCAGGTTTGTTCTTCTTGTTTTTTTTTTCAATGATATTAATCCATTCCATTTTTTTTATTTGGAGTTATGCTTGATTACAATCTGATTTTTTTTCTCTTCTTATTCAGGTCATGAATTCTACACAAGTTATGGGAATTGTTTGCAAGGTCTCCAAGATGGCTTATATAGAGAAGAGACCTTTTTTGTTCCCCATATTTGTTTGAAGAGAAAAAATTGAACCTCATGCTTTTTTTGTTTTTGTTTTTGTTTGGATGCTCAATTGATCATATGCCAACCATTGTAAAATTGTTGAGTATTCAATGTAGTGATTCACTTTTTGTATCTTTTGTGCTAATTCAAAGTGATTTCCTCAATGCAAAAATGAAAATGATTGAAAAGTAGTGAAAAGGGTAGAATGGGCAGTTTGTCAAACATTTATAGCCAATTCAGGAAACTGAGCAAACAATTTGGGACAGCCCAAAAAGGAATACTGAGCAAACAAATTGGGACGGAGGGAGTAGTATTTTGTAAAAGTTGATTTATTCTATATAAAACATTCAAACACTTACATAAATTTTGAGTGTAATTTAAAGAACCCAATAAACCTATGGGTACCATAAATATCGATAGAGTATTGATGTTTTGTGGGGCAAACTCTGAAATCTCACATGATTGATCCGAATTGTTCATTGCTTAAAAATAATTTTTCTAGTGGCCCTCGCAATATATTAGCTTGATTGGATAAATGTAGGTTCTTGATTCAATTATCTAATTCTGTGTTCAAGCTTAACCATTTCTAGTACCCGAGTCGATTTGATTTTTAAGAAATCAAAAAAATATTTCAAAACTTAATAAATAGCTTGGATCAATCGTGTGGGATTCTGGAATGAACCCCAAACAACATTTGTACATGCTTCATCGGTATCAAATTCTAAAAAACCTTTGGGAGTTTATAAATTAGGACACAGAGAGCCGACCGAGAATGTACCGATAGTGTATAGAATTGTGCGTGGAGCCCTAGGAAAATAATTTAGGATACAAATGATCCAAGTCGTTCAATCATTTTAAAATAATTTTCAAGTGCCATGGGAAAAAATTCAGCACGATCGGGTAAAGATAAACGCTAAATTCACATTCTGGTTTGGTACCACAGTGCTGTTGTTAGTCAAAAGCAGTACCACCAAAGTACAACCCTATCTACTACCACCCAGTACTTTTCTGCCACGACACCAGCACTTGAAAGCAAAACTCTCTGGTTGCAGAGGGTTTCGGTACACCCCAAGAACTAAAAAGCTGGGTTACAGAGAGAGAAAAGGGGAACGGTCGAAAAAGATCCGAGTGTACCAAACTTTTTGTGCAACGACAGAAAAGAATCCAGTGCTGGGGGAAAAATCTCAAGTCCACAAAAACATGTGGCTGAGAAACTCTCTCTCCGATGACGTGGCACGCAGACCTCAGTTTTTTAACAAATCAAAATCTAGACTGCGACCATGCCAACGAAGACTCCTCATATCCTCATGAGAGAAGAAAAAGTTTAGAGAGAGAGAGAGAGAGAGAGAGAGAGAGGAAATCCAGGCCCGAAAAAGATATTGATTCAGTAGCGTTTCTTGTTTTCTGGTCCAATTGATTGGGAGAATTGGGGTGTTTTCTTGGGGGGAAAATTGGAAGGAAAAATGAAGGACACGGCGATCAAGCTGTTCGGGAAGAAGATTGCGTTGCCGGAGAACGGATGGAATCCGGCGGTCTCAGGCGAGGACTCCGGTGGGTATTCCGATGGGAAGTCTTGTGATGATCGTAGTTGGGCAATCACTGCTTGTTTGGGAGACGAGAAAGTGAGCAGCAGAACAGGGGATGAAGAAGAACAGAGTGAAGAAGAGGAAAGAGAAGTAGTAGCAGCAGCCGATGAAGATGATGATGACAAGGTTCAATTCCAACATATACATGCATCCATTTATATATATATTGATGTGTATACGTATATAGAATTTTCAATTATTTGGCGAAGTTGAGAAGAACCCATTTGTCAGATTGCGAAAAGAAGTAATGGGTCGATCTTACTTTTTGGCCTTTTTTTGCCTTGCTTCCGATGGAAAGTACAGTGATGGTTTCCCATTTCCTAGCTTAATACTATTTCACTTTTGGTTTCAATTATAGGCTGTTGTTTTTTAATTCCTCGACTGTATTTTTTTTTTTTTTTGGGTATAGTCTTGGGTCACTAGTAGGGGCTTCAGCTTTGTTCTGGCAATTTTAATTTCAGTCTATTAACTTTTTAATTTCAAGATTAATTCGTTTGATTAAATGATCTTCTTTGTTTTTCTGCTCCCTTTTGTTTAATTTTTTTTCCCCATAGTCGGCCAATAAAAGTATAACTTCTGGAATTATCCTAGTCTTGGAATAGTTTAATATTTTCTAAAATATAATTCTTCTTGAGCTTATTGTTTCTATATCTTTGGAAAACTGTCAGCTGTGTAGCGTTCGTAGAGAAAATTTTTGTTTGAATTATGATCTAGAAGAGTTTTCCGTTTTTAGCTAAAAGTGCTAAAACTCTTAAAAATAGTTGATGTATGCGAGGAGAATGACCCGTCTCAAAATTCAAAATTCGCATTTAGGAGTTTTAAGAAATGGAAAACTAGGCCGTTTTTTTTTTTTTTCTAGTATCTTGTTTTGTTACCTTTTTTGGTATCTCTTTCCCTGCTAATTTCGAAATTTTGATCTGCTGGATGGTTTTTTTTGCTCCCTTTTTTTGAGAAAGAGTAAAAACTTCAGTAGATAATAAAATGTAGTTTACAGGAGCATAAACAACCGAACGATAAAAGCTACAAAAGATTAGATAAATCGCAATAGCTCTATTCAAAAACTGTTTATTCATATGGTTTTTAACTTGAGCAAAATACTGTTCAAATTGCAGGATATATTTGAAGGGAACCCCACTGAGAGTAAACAATCGGGTGACACAAACCAAGAACAATTGCCGGAGTCTGACCATGATAACCCTAAAACACCTTCTATCGACGACGAAAATGCGACCGCAAAAGCTCCAAAGAGAGAAAATGACCAAACTGACCCAAACAACCCACAACAGAAACCCCTCAAGAAACCTGACAAAATTCTTCCGTGCCCCCGTTGTAATAGCATGGAAACCAAGTTCTGTTACTACAACAACTACAACATCAACCAACCGCGACACTTCTGCAAGAATTGCCAGAGGTACTGGACCGCCGGTGGGACCATGAGGAATGTCCCAGTAGGAGCCGGTCGTCGCAAGAACAAGAACTCCGCCCCCCGTTTTGCCCACGTCACCATTCCCGAAGCGTTACATGGAATTCGAATTGATGCTACAAATGGAATCCACCACCCTAATGTCAAACCTAATGGAACAGTTCTCTCTTTTGGACCGGAAGTGCCTCTTTGTGAATCCATCGCATCCGTCTGGAAACTTGCTGAGAAAAAAGGTTCAAATGGCGGAGAAAACGTCGATGATTCCTCTAGCGGATCTTCTGTCACGACATCGAATTCAGTGGCAGAAGGGGCAAGAAATGGGTTTATTCAAGAGCCAATTATGAGGAATTTAAACGGATTTTCCTCGCAAATTCCATGCCTCCCTGGAATTCCCTTTCCTTATCCTTGGAATACTGCAGTTGCTGTTCCAGCTTTCCCTATGCCTTTCTACCCTCCTCCCCCCTATTGGAATTGTAACGTACCGGGTGCTTGGACAGTTCCTTGGTTCCCTGCTCCAAATTCACAGACTCTAGGGAAACATACGAGACACGGAGAATTGCTCAAGCCAAGCAATCCGGAGGGTAAAGAATCCGAACAACAGAAGAATTCAGGCCGGTCTGTTTTGATTCCCAAGACATTGAGGGTCGATGACCCTGATGAGGCGGCGAGGAGTTCTATTTGGTCAACGCTCGGGATTAGGAACGACGAATACATAAACAGAGGAAGCCTCTTCAAGGGCTTCCAACCAAAGGGTGAGAAAAAGGATCATACACCCGAAACCCCTCGAGCGCTACTGGCTAACCCGGCAGCTCTGTCTAGATCCCTCAGCTTCCAAGAGAGTGGCTAAGTTGAGAGGAGACGAAAACATTGTTTATCGAGCTCATTGGAGAGAGCTTGGAATTTAGTTCTTCACCCAAGATAGCTCATTTTGATCCACATAATTGTGGAGATATTTGGGAAACTTGAACTTTTTAGCATTGTGTAGTGGCACCTTGTTTTGTATTTGGTGAGTTTTCAGTTGATCAGTTGATGTGGATATATGTAAAGGAATGCCTGACGTTAGGAAAAACTGGGAGTCTTATAAATCCACCAAAATCCCAGATGTTTTAGATGATGTAACTGTGAAATTCAATCTGGATAATGGCTACCTCTTCCTTCCTCCTTTCTTCCAGCTTGGTGGCTTGAATGGGAATATGCATTTAATTCTACTGAGATGTTTGTTTTTTTTTTTTGTACAAACAAAATACCAGATGTGTTAATGTTGCTACCTATGTAGCATGGACACGGAAACGGGACACGAGATTTCTATAAATAGGGACACAAACTGGGTTGGGAATGCAGTTCTTCTGTCTTCTGAGATTTTTGTTCTGTTTTACAAACAAAATACCAGATTTCTGTTAATTTTGGTACTCCATTTCCATAAGTGGTTTCAATGGGAATGCATTTCTTCTGTCTTCTGAGTTTTGGTTTTTCAGTTTATCCATTTTCATTAGTGGATTATTGGCTTTTGGCTTCTCAGACTTTTATGGGACTGGTCATTCTCCTCACATATATTAACTAAAAAAAGCCCCAAAAGCCAAAAAAGTCATCTTAGCGGAACAAATCCTCAGTTGAGTTTTTGGAATATTATTTCCTAGGACTTAGGGCCGGTCTATTCGGCCAAATTAAACCTTATCTCTTGCACTGGGGTTATAAATCTCATCCTCTAAATAATAAATGGCAAAGGATTTTTCAATATGTCTTGGACAAGCTGGAGCATAAATCTCGACATCTAAATAATATTTGGCATAGGATTTTCAATATTTGTTGGACTAGAAATTCAACAACACAGGATGTTACAATACATTGAATTGTTGCCGGAGTGTAAATCTCGACAACTATATAAGAAATGGTATAGGATTTTAAATATTACCAGTTGGACTGGAAATCCAATAACACAGGAGATTGCAATACATTAATTCCTTGCCGGAGTGTAAATCTCGACATCTATATTATACAAGAATTAGCGTAGGATTTCAAATATTTGATAGACTAGAAATCTAAAAGAACTGGAGGTTGCAATACATTAATTGAATCGTTGCTCGAATTAAATCTCGGCATGGATTTTAAATATTTGTTGGACCAGAAATCCAACAAAACAGGAGATTACAATGGCCCTATTCGTTTCCCAGTTTAGTTTTAGTTTTAGTTTTATTGACATCATCATTTCATTCATTTCTCTCTGTATCTCTCTCCACTCATTACACCTGATTACATCATCAAAACTAAATTAAACTATCTAACCAAACACAGCCAACATCTTTGAGTCGTCACTATTACTCCGGTTGGACTACATATTTTCTTTATGGTTTGTTAGACTAATCAAAGCAGGCCCTTAAAACTCAAGAATGAGATTCCAAATTACAGGGAAAGTAGAAAAATGCTTGGAGATTTTTCTAGTGGAAAATTAGGGCTGGAACTCTATGCATGGATGTATACACCCAATGACAAACAAAATAATGTAGAACAATTGGCTGCCCCATTCTATGATTAATTGGAACGGTTGAAGTCTTGGGGGCTCAAACAGCTTTTAATTGACACCTGCTTGAATTGGCAGGTTATTGACGAGCCTGGGATCGGCTCAAATTTAGTTGGCTGAAGCAGAATTGCGTTGCGGTCAAGACTCACCAAACTAAGTCATGACCGATGGTGAATTTCGGCCTAATTCCTTTCTTTAGACCTTCAATTGGTAGTTTTTGCCATTTTAGGAAATGCTTAGAATTTCAATTACTCTTAGCAATTCCGTTGCATTGTTTCCCATTTTCTTATATGAGAATCCCATAAAATCTAGCAAATGGTTTCCTCATTTGCCAAAATCACCATTTGATTTTATGGAATTCCCATATTAGCAAACGGGAAAGAAGACCTTAGTTAATTTCGGTTGGGAAAGTCTTATTTTTGTACCTAATTTCCAGGATACTTTATTTTTTGGTAATGTTTGCTAGGGATTCCCTGTACAAGAGTTGTACTCCGCTAACTTTTATTCAATATAAACAATTCTGAGTTTTATCTCTCTTCTTATGGATTCAAGTGCCTATTTCATTGGAATTAATACGCTAACTAATCTCTTATGAATTCGGCTGCTATCACAAGCAAGTAACAATCCAAGAAGAGAGGGGGGTAGGTTTTAGGCCGGACTTGTGTGGATATATGGTGACAAATCCAACAGCTTTTTGAATTTTCTCTGAGGCCATTTATCCACTGATAAAAAAATCTTACTCCACAAAACGCCACCCAACTTTCTCTTTCCAGGATAGTGGAATTGGAAAGCTGGCATCTCTCTCCCTCCCAATTCTTCTTCGTCAACAATGACTTATTTTACAAATTGTGGACAAGATTTAAATGCAAATGAAGTTCCTATTTGTCCCACTTTTTCCAAAGTATCAGTGATTTGTTTGGTTGACTATTAGTCAGCGCACTCTTTGCTGTCACATGTTGCAATTCCTTTTTACCGGCAAAAAATATACTAGGAAAGAAATAAAGTTGGAGGAAAACTGACTTTATCTGAGCCGTTCATGCTCGGCAATCAACGGCGCATATCTATTTGGACCCAAATAGATCTGCACCGTCCATTACCGAACTGATCTGCGCAATTGATCCCCGAGCACGAATGGTCTGGATGGGGTAAGCATGCATGCTGTCTCTTAAAAGACTGCACATACAAAGCCCGGAAAAGTGCTCAATCGCATGGAGTACTTATCCCGAGGCCTTAGCTCATAAGATTATGGGTTCTAAAAATAAACTTGCGAGTGCGATATTGAATGAATGAAGACTATTTGAAAATTGAAACTCTCCCTAATACTAATTAATTTTAGAAACCATGAACGCAATTGCTTTATTCTGCTGATAATTTTGTGGATATTCGGATCGGCCGATGTTTAAATCCATCAAAATGGACATTAGTTTGTGTAATCACCAATTAAAACTTACAACAAAACATATCTTGATCGATCTTGACAACACAAAACCCACAAGATATTTTCTGTTCCCAGCAAATGCAAACCACAATTCTATGAGCAAATTGAGTTGTCAAGGGACCCAAATCCACACAAAGTGCCAATAAATGCTTTTGGTACTCTCTCTCCTCTGCTTTTGCTTTCTCCTCCTTTTTTCCTTCTTTTCCTCTTTCCCTTTCCTAAAGGCCACCATGCCATTTTGTCAAATCTTGGCATGTCACTATTTATTCATCCAGTTAGGGCACGTTTGGAAAAATTATTCGTAATTGTCATAATATTCTACTTTTTATTATTATTTTTTTCTATTCATGTTAAATCTTCTTGAATTAATCATATGAATTTCACACGTATAACGAGCCATCAAAGGAAAATCAAAACAAGCTGCAGATATTTTTGTGTTACTTAACTATATACTGTAATTTGCAAGCCTGAGAGTTTTGTGGACAAAGGTCCCTGCTGTGTGCCCTTGGTGCATGGCACCGTGTCATGCATGCCATCCGGCCGTCTGTTGCGAAAATGCACAGCTCGGATCAAATCCAAGTAATGGCTCTCACATGGAGTTGGATTTGATCAGAGCCGTGCATTTTCGTAATGGACAAACGGATGGGTGCACAGCAGGGCCCCAAATCCGAGTTTTGTACGTATTGCCTATAACTAATAAATCATGTGGATATCCTTATTCCGCCATGTATATCCATTGAAAGTCCAGCCCACATTAGTAGAGAATTGAATTCGGGTGTGGCGAAATTCAAATAATCAAATCACTAGAAATAATGTTACTATTATGTCTCCTACCCAAAAAAGCATACGTGTTTTAAGATTAATCATTCATCCGAATGTTAAAAAAGTTCAGGTGTTTTGAGATTAATCATCTATCAACGTAGAGGGAAAAAAAAAATTATGATCTTGCGAAACCGAACTTGATGTTTTTTCAAATCCCAAAAAATTTTTAAGAGGAATTCTAAATTAAGTGGTGTTTTGGCTAAAAAAGCCAACTTAACTTTTTTGTTTTGTCTTTATTTGATTTTTTTTTTTGCGTTTGTTAGTTTTGCATCGATTTTTTGAGTATTATTGGTTCGTCTCGGCAAGAGGAATCCAAAGATGTAAAAGATTATGACTAGAACTCTCAATTTTTTGAATAAGATAGAAAAAAATATAAAAAAAAAAAACTGTCTTTTTTACTTATTTTTTTCTTTATTCAAAAAAAATTATGATTTGATCACAATTTTTTACTTTTTTTATTCCTCTAGCTGAGATGAACCAATAATACACAAAAAGTTAATGAAAAACTAAAAAACACGAAAAAAAAACAAATAAAGACGAAAAAATAAGTCAACAAACTTTTTAGGCCAAAACACACCTAAGTAGTGGAAGACAGAATATGAGAGAGAAGGGAAAGATGAAAGAATATAAAAGAATGTAATTGACCGTCATCGATAAATAGTTCAACTTTTCATTATATAGGGAGTTGCCACCCTAAGAAAGTTTTGAAAATCTGTACATCTGTCCCCTTAAACTCCATGTGCAAATAGATAAAATAAAAAATAATAATTATGATCAAGTTTTTTAAAAAGTTCATTGAAGACAAAAATAATCCAAAATTTTGGGGTTTATTGGATAATTTTTGTCTTTATTCACAAAAATTTAAATTTGTTTAATAATTCTACACTTTTAGATTCTTCTCGTTGAGACAAACCAAAATACCACCAAAAAATTGACACAAAACTAAAAAAGACGATTTTTTTTTAATAAGAACAAAAATAAAAAATAAATAAACCACTTCATTTTTTTTACCCAAAACAGCATTTTTCAGTTGTACAATGATGAAAAGTTTTGAACGAGGATTAGGCTAGGAAAAGTCTAATACATTCAGTCATATTTGTTAGGGTGGAATGACTTTGACCCCTTACTTACCACACCAAATAAGGAAGGAAATTTTTTTTTTTGACTTATTGATTCTCATTTTTCTTCCAAAAATATGATGAATTTCATGGTTTGGTCGCTTTTATTGGGTGCTTTTAAGCATTATTATATTACGTATGGTCACTAACTATAGAAAATTCCACTTTTCGTGTAAAGTTTCAATAGACTTTCATCACTTTTGACTTTTGGGACTCCCTTAGTCAACCTCCCACTTCTGTTATCCAGGTTTTTTTTTTTTTTTTGAATATGAATTGATTTTAAGAGAAAGCCCATGAATTCTACTGCTCCCTCTGTCCCAATTTGTTTGTCAATTATTCCATCTTCTGTTACGTCTTAAATTGCTTGTATTTTTCAATCTATAATATTTTTCACGGTTTTAAAAGCTTTGTATAGAATTATCTATCAAACAAAATCCATATTGCATATATTTGGAGATTAATATTAAAAGATACAAGCAATCGAAAACTGACACGATTATCAAAAAATAACAAAAAAAAGGGACGGAGGGAGTAGTATTTTCCACCAATTAAGAACCGACCACTCCCACACACACAGAGTTCTTCGGAATTATACGGAGCGGGTCGATCCTCCCCTCCCGTTTGTTCTAGCAACTTATCCGCCACGAACTACCGGGACAACAGAGGAAGCAACCCGCCTGCTCTGACGGGGCGACTTTTTTTTTTCTTTTTTTTTTTTTTTTTTAGTCATAGGATCGTTTTGACCATATGACCGAGTGAGGCACGTTACATGTTTTCCCTTCAAAAAATGGGCAGAAAGAAAATCTGACTTTTGGATGGAAATTGGAAAAAGCATATAGAGAGAAGAAATGCGTGGACGTAAACCAATCACTTTCCTGGGGGAAAAGAAAGTAGTAGTACTTGTAATTAAAAAGATGCAATGAACTTCCCATTTCCATGTGATAGAACAAGCATCCCAACTGTAAAGTGTTCTTAATGGTCTGGATTCGCAGACACTTTCTTACTAGTCAAAGTACTTTCTCACCGGTAAAAAAGCTTCAACGAATCCAGACCGATGATTTTCAAGATAGACGGATGTTATATGCGCTGCACGATGCAACCCATTAAGTGCGTTTTACCCTCTCGCTTCCGTGAAAAGTAGGCCGAAGGGTTATCCAATTGAGAACCAAAAAAGTCAATTCCTTTGACAAGCACAACCAAAAGATTTTAAAAAATGGGCTTGAGAAAACACAATCAGAAGTACTTTCATTGCAAACTGCCGGTACACACTCACGAACCACACCTCTCTCACATGTGTAGCCGGTAAGTGTGGTTGGAGCCTTGGAGGGTAGCATCAATAATTTTCATTTCATCACTGGTTGAATTCCAGTGTAATTAGAGATAGTCCCCAGTGATTTTTGACAAGTAAATAATCTGATAAGCATCAGTAGAAGCTGATTCTTTACGTCTAGGGTAGTTCAATACAATTGCCACTAAAGGGAGTTACCTTTAACTGGTCAACGGATTTCAAAAGTACGACTTTTAAATTCGCCACCTAAATTTTACAACTTTTACCTTCGAGCTGCTTCACTGAATGAGACATCCTCCAGAATCTTGTCCTCGTCGCACATTGCCATAAGCCGACAGTTCAAGAAGATCCATGTCACGACCTGCGAAAATATACCCTCAGCCATTTCGATAATCTAATTGATAACTTTGGTAGATCGCTTTCATAAGATTAACGATCTTTCACGTCCCTAATTACCTGAAACCCTGCAATAAGAACTTTTTTGAATGAGATCTGCTCTTGAGATCTCTGTGCGGTTCCCCTTTGATCGATTAACTGTTGCCTGCAGCAAGAGTAGGCCAATGGAAAAATAAAACAGCCATCTTTCTTAGTAGGCCAATGTAGGCACTTGACACAAGATCATTCAAATGAGATTCCTTTAGCAGTTACAAGGTCACGAGAGGAGTAGAAGATATGATTGTCAAAATTGTACCATGACCTTAACAAGGGTACAGGAGCCATTACGTTTTGTGATGGAAAATACTGAATGTACCATCTTCTTGGACATACACAGCAAGTTACTGAAAACTAGGGCACAAATACTGAAACTTCTGAGGCCCAAACGTTGGAATTTCTGACAAAGAGACATTTCTTTCCATGGGAGATTTCTACTTAGATCAATCACAAAAATCAACTGTAATCGGAAGGTAGTCTTGAATTCGGTAATTTTCTTCCATACATTCAACAATAAATATCAACGTGTTGATATAATATGAGCTGAACTAATAAGGGTCGGCTATCCAATAATTCATATCAGACTTTCTCCTACTTGTCTCCTTCGTCCTCATTATTTCTACTTCTTTTTACACGTGAACGTTGTCATACTTTGAGTTCATTCAAAACTAACTGCAATTTCAATGACCAAAGATAAAGAAAATGAAAAGTGCAACTGTAAAACATCCTGAGATCAGAAAGCACCATTGCAAACTTTCAGTTCATAATGGATTTTTACTAAAGATTTCAGTATGTCATGAAAAGTACTTATCAAGATAAGCAATACACAGTGTTGAATGGGCAACTCTAGGAGAAAAGGAATAGTTGAAGGAAACTTTCGTAGAAAGAAATGAAAATCCAGTTTTCATTATGTGATTACCCTTTCATCACAACGCACCACACATGTTCTTGCAGAAAAAATGTAACTTTAAGGCCCCATTTGATACGAGGTTTCGTTTTTGGGGGATTGGTAATGAGATGGGATTAGGATTGGGATTGGTTATAAGGTGGGATTATTAATGAGGAGACAAATCCTTTCCCATGTTTGTTTTTACACAGGATTAGATCATGAGATTGTTAATAACATGTTTGTTTTGTCTAGGATAGGATTAGATCATGGGGTTTGGTGGTTTGCACAGCTGGGAGGGGTTTGCATAGGAGAGGAATCCTTCCACTCCCATGGGATAGGATTGCCAATACCCAACCCCCCTTGGGATGGGTAATCCCATGCTTTTGTGGGATTCGCAATCCCATGGTATTAGCAATCCTCCCATTTTTTGCAACACCAAACAAAGTATTAGAGGTCCCACAGAATTCAAGAAATCTGCTCCAAAGTCCAAACAAATACTAACCAAACAACTCAAACGAATGTGCAACGAAAAAATTCTGAAAGCCATAAAGGGAAATGAGTTGGATTCCCAAGGTGGGGGGAGGAAGGGAGAGAGGAAAGCACGATAGGAGCCATGTCACGGGCCTAGGTAATGGCAGAGAACTTTAGACATACACTAGAACAGAAGGAAAGAGAAAGGGTATGCGCAACCTAGGCCAATACATACTTATAGACAACTTTTGACTTCAACTGGCTGATTCCCTTCTTCCAAAACAGACTAACTGAGATTAAGGAATACTGCTCCTGAAACCAAGCTAATTCTTGGAACCAAAATCCTACCTCAAAGTCTCTGGACCAGAAAAAGTTGCTTAAATCAAGGAAAGGATATATATTAACTCACAGACTGTAAGCGACAAAAATACCTGACACCTAATCAAAAGCATCTTTTCTCTGTTAACTAAGTTGCCAAGAGTGAATTTTTCTACAGAACCAGTAAATAGACACACTTGTTGAGCTACATCCACACCCACCCACAAAGAGCCACACCAGATTGTAATTACGTATACTAGAAACCTATCCTACAAAACAGTATCAATCCACACTCAAGACTTATGAGTTATGACAATTTCACGTGGAATTGAAGTAAATGTTGGTCTAGGCGGCCGACTAGGCAACTAATCAGCGCCAAGGTGCAAGGCAGGGGTACAACACCTAGATTAAAATCAGCCAAAGTGTCAATTTGGTTCCCTGCTGGATGGGGAGGCAAGAAACACCAACTATGCAGCCTTTGGAGGCCCATTTTTCTGGTTGACTATGCATCAGAAAACTTGAAACAATCACCATTGAGACTCGGAAGTCAGTTAGCTATGGATGGCAGGGTCAGACCACTGACTATGGTCTCATGACTCTTATCATGGTTTATATAGAAATGGTACTGTTGACATGATACTTGCACAAGCAGTAAGAACATATTAGTTACAACATCCTCCTTTTCACAACTATCTACCATCCATTGACGTATAATTTTGGACTTTTGGGCTCTGTGACTCCAAAGTCATGTGGAAGGGGAAGATTGTGTGAGGTCTCATATGGAAGCAGGAAGCATCAGAATGAACTTGGCTAACTGTTTTCATTTCGATGAAGTAGACTTCAGGTCATATGGTTAGCATTTCAGCAACGACAACAGAGTCAGTAAGATAGAGAAATTGAAGAAAAAAAGAGTCATATGAAGAAGCACGTTAAAACCAGATACCACACAGGCAATAAGCATACAAGGAACTAAAAGCCAAACCTGTAAAACTTGGCAGTTATCCAATGTGCTCTTTCCCCCCTGAAAATAGTCAGATCAAATCCTTATACACAGAGTTTCCATAAAACTAGATAGGATTAGGCTGCAATATACGCAAGGCCTTGGCCCAAGATGTTAAGTCTAAACACCTCCAGAAAGTAGATATCATGCCCATCACAGCCGCATCATAAAAGATAAAGCACAAACAAGAATTATCAGAATAATGTAAAACAGTCGAATCGTTGACACGCAAGGAGTGGCTGCACTCCAGAAGTGTACAACAGTACAGATAGCATAAGAAGAAGCATCAGGACAACAACTTACACCCAAAAAGTGAAAAGAGAAAAGAGAAAAGTAGGCCACGACCATAAATAGCCCCATCAAATTTGTTCAGGTGCACTGTGTTGAGTTTGGACTCTCAAACTAATACACTTGTATTGAATACTCTGACTTTTTCACAATACAAGACTACACACGTACACAAGGACTCCAAGTCTCTAACACACCTCACTCACACTTTTGTGAATGCAGAATATTCTAGGGAGTCTCGGAACATGGCAGAAGCATCGGGAGAATCCTGGATAGTCGGTGATGATTCTTACGGTCTTACCACACTGAATATCTAAACATCTTCATAAATGGCAGAACACTGGGGCCTCTTCTGTTATGTGTTATATACTTACATGTTGGATGGGATTGGTAGTGAGAAGGAGATTGGAATAGGGATTGGGATTGGTAGTGAGAAGGGGATTGGAATAGGGATTGGGATTGGTAGTGAGGGATTCATGGTGGAGTTGGTTGTTTGGTTAGAGTTAGAAATTATGCTGTGATTGTTATAACTTATAACCATGTTTGTTTTGGTTGAGGAGTGAGAGGATTAATGTAGGAATAAAGCATTGAGAGAGGCCTAGTCCAACGGACTGGACTACAAAACCCAGACCTCCCATGCATTTGCTAATCACCTCCATTTTGGGGATTAGGCTCCTAAGCCCCTCCTAAGAAAATGCAAGCAAACGGAGGATTAGTTGACCCACAGGATTCATATTACAATCACTTCCCAAGAGAGGCTATCAAGCAGGTCCTGAGTTCATTGTCCCATCATGTCAAAGTGAAAGGGGCACTTCATCATTAATTTTGTCAGCAAGACCTTAGTCTTGGAAGTCTAAAGAAATTGAGCTATAAAATAAAATAGAATTGGTTAGGCAACCCAAAATTGAATTACACATAAACCAGAGTACCACATAATTCACATTAGGCAAAAAGCTAGGTGAACCTCATACTTCGGTAGTATCATGGTAATATCTTTTTTCCACCAAATCAAAGACAACCATTAAATGATTACTCATTCAGCTTGGTCCATTCGCCCTGTGCCGTGAAATACAATATGCTTTTCATTCAGTATTCAAGTACTTGTGTCATGCCGGAGCCGGATAATGGAGAGGATTAGTTATCCATGCAATTAATATAGAAATCAAAATTAACTCACAATCGAAACTACGAAACTTAAACAAAACCATATGACAAAGCTCCAACTGGACATCGCAGGACAGCATTCATAAAACAAAATGCAAAAATACAAACAACACGAGGAGTAGTTTGATTCCTAAAGGACAAAAGGGTTGTTTGTTTAACCAACTCAGCACTTACCATAAACTCCGCACTTAAAATTGATTGCATTGCATGAAAGAAACATAAGTTAATTTGATTATCATATCACATTACTTAAGAGATTTAAAAATTACGCAGATTTGAAGTAGAAAAGTTCAATTTGTAATTGTTTACACATCACCACCACCACTACCATCTTCCACCACTCCTCCACCGCCGCTCCACCTACACCATCATCATTATCACCACCTCTGCCACCTCTACCCAAACACAACCAGCCCTGCCACCACATCCACATCACCTCTATAATACACAAATTGAATGAGAGCATTTGAAAAAATATTGCAGCTTCTTGTATGCAACAATTTGTTTTCATATAACACTTCAACTTTTATCAAGTTGATTTTTTTACTAGAAAATTAAGCATGCAGCTCACAGTACTTAATTTCTAACTCTCAGTTTTCTCAAACAACACTAGGAACAAAACTAACCCCAAATTTTAAACGGTTAAAATTAAACCCACCTAATTTCTCCAATCCCAAATGGCATCAAACTAAAAAGTAGTAGTACCTTAGAGTAAGGAACAATGTGGTCATAATCATGACACAAACAACCGGGACACCCCACGAGCTTCCTAAACACAGTATTTCCCAACGGGTCTCTTCTCCATCGTTCCGGGTCTCGGCCCTTGACCTTTTCCGCTTTCTCCCAGCACTGTTGCTTCACACTGTAAGGAAAACTCCTTGGATTATTATCAGCGTCGGCCGAGATGCGTAGTTTCTCGAAGAAATCGAGGTTGTCTTCGGTTAAGAGCTGGCGATCGAGAACGGAGACTCCAGTAGGAGACAGAGTGGATGGGCGAGAGGCGGATGGTGCTGGATCGAACCCAGATGAGGCGAGGGGTCGGGTTCTTGTTGGAGATGAATGGCTCCTCCTTTTCCTTCTTGGCCTCATCCCCTTCACCATTTTGGCCGCCCCCTGTAATTTGTTTTGGATTGGTTTTTGATAAGGTGGGTTAATGGCGCTTTGCCTCCACAACTTTCTTCGAAACAGCGTTTTATTCCCAAAAGTATTTTTACATTTTGTGTCCACAACTTTCCTCGAAACAGAGTTCTTCCCAAAAGTATTTACATTTTGTGTATTTTGTCCCTAAAATTATGAAAATCAACTACTCCTTCATCCCTCTACAGTCTACTCCTTCATCCCTCAACTTGTTGCAACCCATTTTGTCTAATAGTTTAACGGACCTTCCACTTTTTCAAAATGGTGGAGAAGATACATAAAGGAAACTGGGAAAACGAAAAGAATTGCACACTAGGTAAAATTGTCTTTTGCTTTGATCAAAGCCGACATTAATGCTCCAACTACTGTTAAATGAGGTTTTTCAGCCCTAATCACTAAGGGGTAACTATTCTCTATGGGTAAGGAGAGAAGGGTCCAGCTCCTTAAGCCCCTCTGATCTCTCTTTCTTCACCCTTTTCTCTCAGTTCCTCATCTGCTCCGACTCTCTCTCCTCTCAACTTTTCCCTCCCTCACCCCATCATTTTTGGACACGGGGGGACCGATCTTGAGCACCTAGGCTCCTAGATCTGATTGGTTTTGCCGATAGATTTTTGGGAGCTTTCTCACGGTGACGATAGCGGCGTCTGCAGCGGATCCGGTGGTGGTCCTTCAGCCTGTGACGGGAACGAGCTTCAGAAAGATGTAGATCTGGTCAATCCACCCTCTTTCATGAGTGTGTCTGATGGGTCCGTCCTTGACGCTGATTCTTGCGCCTTTTTGGTTTGGTTTGTTTTATTTTGTTTTTATTGTTTTTTCCTTGTTTTTTGTTGTAATCTCTTCTCCCTTTAGACCTATGGGCCGTGTAACTTGTACTTGATTTCTTATCAATATAAGTTGCATTTTCCCCGTTCACTAAAGGGTGATTTGGCAAAAAAAAAAAAGAAACGGTTTTTTAGTTTTTTCATTTTGTATTTATTCAAAAAAAATTTTAATTTGTTAGCTTTGCGTCAAATTTCCGTGGTTTATGGAATCCAAAACGTATAAAATTATGGTCGAAATTATTATTTTTTTAATAAAGCCAAAATTAAACCAATAAACTGGTTTATTTTGGTTTATTTTCGGCTTTATTAAAAAATAGTTTTGACCACAATTTTATACTTTTTGGATTCGTCTCGTCCATAAGCCACGAAAAGTTGACGCAAAACTAACAAATGCGAAAAAAAAATTTGAATAAAGACAACCAAAAAACCAGTCTTGCGCTTTTTTGCCAAAGCACCCCTAAATTATCCCTAATTTCGAACCTTGAACACCCGGCCACAAATAATAACCGTTGTCCATTGCAATTTCGTCCTCATCTTCTGCAATTTTTTTGCCAACACCCCAAGCCCATTCATCAATAACTGCAATTGCAATAATCATTTTTATGGATTTGAAGAAATCAACAATACATGCAGAAAAATCAGTATTTTTTGGATTTACTAAAAAAAAAAAAAAAAGAAGCCATATTGGTTAGTTTTGTGTCAGTTGTTTGTGGATAAAAGATAAAAAGTAATGACCAAAACTTTTTAAAAAATCACTAAAATAAAAACAAGAAAGGAAAATGATTTTCACATGCCCTTTTAATCCATTGCCACTCTTTTTGGAGATTAGGTTTTTTCTTTCAATGTAGTTTCATGTTTTTTATTTTTTTTATTTTCCTGGTCTAGACGAATCAACAATCAACAAAAAAATTGACACAATTTATATCTATGCAAAAAAAAGTAAATATTCTTTATACATAAAAATTTATATCTATGTAAAAATTTCTATTTTGGGTTGTCCCTTAATAAGTGTATTTTTGACAAAAAGTTAATGGGTAAAATTTGTACAATTATTATTTTGCCCTTTAGAAAAATTAGTGGGTAAAAGCGGAGGATAATTTTGATGTGAAAAGTGTAAAGTAGAGAAAAAAGTTGATGTGCAAGATGTAATAATGATGTTTCTTTAATAAGTTGAATTTATGAAACAACACACTTAAAAGGGACAGAGGGAGTAGTTTAAATGCAAAATGGTGGAAAATAAGATAGTGAGTGTGCCAAGATAGATGAGATATCTACTGGCCGGTCACACTTGGATCCCATAATTCCCACCGGGACAGAAGCTAGGGTACACCGTACCGTAAGTGATGAGGTTCACTCAATAGATAACTCTTACCCACTAACCCTTACAATACACAACAGAGCATGTATATCATAATATAACAAAACAATGAGAAACAAAACAACAATCCATTTATGCATCACTAATATTTAATCTAAGTGAAATCTACGATTCTCTTTCTAAAGAATCGATCCTCCCATGTGAACCTCTTAGAATATAGTCATTCGTGATTCCACTCCCTCCTTGCTTACCCTACCTGGGAGCCCAGATGACAAGGACTAAATTATGTATTTTACTCAAAATCCTCAACCGCCTCACAAGGATGAATCCCCCCAGGGACTGACTGTACCACTGGGCCCACAAGGTGCTGACTGCAATCGTTGGAGTATATAGCCCTTACGTTGGGTCTATAATACATTATAAATTTGGCTAACTGCCAATCATTTAGTAACCATATTCGTGAGGAGTGATCACGCAACGCCATTTCTAAGGTTCCGAATCTTAATCAATCCCTAGATGACTGCTAATCGTTTTAAAAAATCACCACGTGGCTACTTGCCAACCATAGTAACAATTTTCTCAAGATAGCCTCCCCAATCCTTTCATAACAACATTCTATCAAATTTTCCAATAATTCAACGTCTAGGTGATCATCTACATTCGTGCACAAATCCAAGGAACTGAATTGCCCAATCTAGCAAACAACTTGCTCATTATAAATTTGCAACGACACAATAAGGAATAAAATGATACAACAAGTAATAGTGTACAAACAATACATATAAAATAATGAGAAATAACTTCATCAAACATAACACTTAGCAATGAAATTTTGTCATATTCTATACTATATCAGGTTCACCTCTTAATCAAATTATAAAGATTTCTTTCAAACACCACAGTTACTAATTAACAATAGAATGCCGAGCAAACCAAAATAAATAATGAAAGAAAAATAATTAACAATGGCATGCAATATGACCTACAGGTGTGCCCACGTGTAATGAAGTTCTAGGAATCAACTTTGTCATTTGACAAATGTTCGATAACAATTAAAACATGCACATCACAGTGGTTCTTGGCAGAACCCATGTCGGTTCACAGGCCATGTTTGATGGGGTTTCTTGACTTAATTTCTAAATTTGGTTTGGTTTGGTTTCGTTCAGGCTTAATGTAAGCCCTGATATCAACTCTAAATATTCTTAGGCTTAGAGATCAAGAGGTTGGTATCTACCTTTTTCGGAGTGCTAGGAGTAAAATTAGCGAAAGATGGTGCAACTTGGTCGTCGGAAAAGATAGGCTTGAAATGAGCTGTTCGGCTATAAAAAAAAAAAAAAAGAACTACTTTGGAATCTCACTAACTCTCACACACTTCACTACAGTTTTCTCTTCTTTTTTTTTTTTTCGTAAGATTTCGGGTGTAGAGTGAAAGGAGGGTATTGGTGCATACATATATATAAGTGTAGTTGTATTATTGGAAGGTGATTAGGATGAGCACCCTGTGA
Organism: Vaccinium darrowii; assembly: GCA_020921065.1. Classification (NCBI taxonomy): domain Eukaryota; kingdom Viridiplantae; phylum Streptophyta; class Magnoliopsida; order Ericales; family Ericaceae; genus Vaccinium; species Vaccinium darrowii. The sequence goes on along the minus strand of CM037158.1, from coordinate 28,663,233 downwards.
GGGAAATGGTGCAAATGGCAGAGGAAAGGAATGGCTGGATTGCAGTGAATTAAATTGGGGTGGTGGTGCTCAGTCAATTCTGGAGGAATAAGGGTGGAGAATTGAATTGTGATAATGGGGAGAGCAGAGAGGTTATTGAATTGGGATATAAAAAAAAAAAAACTTATAAACATACAAGTATATATGTATAGCTTATAGACGATTGAGAGTACACATATATAAACATTACACGTTTAATATTTAGACATTAAAAGTAGTCTAAGAAATTAGAAATTTAATAACTTATTAGAGTCAGTTAAACATGTTTTGGAATTAAAATAATTCAAATTTTTATTAAAATTTTTTTGGATTATTACAGTTGGACCTGTCATTGATGTGTCTTCACTTGTGTTAGACATTGCCACGCATGACCTGACTCGACTCCTCGGTTCGCCCGTTATTACATGGGCCTGTTAAACCGTTTGGTAACTAGTAGACTTCAGGCGTCATGTCAATTGGGCTTATTTTTATCGACAAAACGGCCAACCTCTAGCTAGGACACATTTTTCCCTTGCTCTACTCCGTTAAGCCGTTCCCAAGTTCCCTTCACTGCGTAAGCCTATCCTCGCCTCATAACAACCTTTTTTTGCATGGCTGATCTGAATCTGATAACTAACTTCAAAAAAGGAAATTACTAATTACTTTACAAAGCTCCAATTTGAAGCTGATTGAAGAAGTTGTTCATGAAAACACGTAAAATATGAAATTCTTTTATCTTACATTAGGCCTCAGGGCTCAGATGCCGATAACGAAACAAATTTTTTACGTAATTGACCCTCAAGCCGATCCATGGTCACGATGGACCCCGCCCAACCAATGGCTCCCCAACAACCCATTATTCCATGGTCTTAAGATACCGTCATGTGGTGCCCAAACACTATTATTCACTGCACAATTACAACCAATTATTCCATGGTCTTGAAACACCGCTACATACTGCCTCAACACCCTTATCGGCTACATATTTACAGAACTATCTAGTGGATAAGAGTGTTGGGTATCACGTGGCGGTATCCCGAGACCACAGGATAATTACTCCGAACGAACCCTTTCTTGTATATTAAGTCAAGGGATCCGAAAATTTTGCTATCCCAAGGTGGAACAACGCTCTTTTAAGGAGCAGTGAACAAAACCCTCTCTCCTATTGATTAAAATGTGTGGGTTTCACTACAAAGTTATGTCATGCTTACTAAAAAGTGTGTTGCAGATATAAGCGTGACATCACTTTGTGGTGGGATCCACACCAAATCAACTAATAGGAGAGACGGTCTTGTTCACTTTTTTTATACAGAAAATTGGTGTAAAGGCCAAGTTTGGGGCTTTAAATGGTATTTAGTCCAACTTAACTTATTTTAATACTTGCAATACATTAATGTGAAATTTTTGATGTTTCAAGGACAATATTAGACAAAAATACCCTTAATGAAAATATTGTGTGCATGTGAGGAGAAAGACTCAAAAATGAAAAATGCCCGACAGTACCCAGAGGTCAATTCACTAATTGGTACAGCAAGGCAATTCACGACATTTTCCTTGGCTGGACAATAACCCTTGAAAGCAACAGGTACTCTCCTGAATAACCTTTTTTCTGAGCCACCAGTCACTTTCTCTCTCTTCAATTTTGTGGGTGGGTTCAAATTTTGGAATTCAATTTTAGGGGGTTTAGGCTCTTTGGGGTAGGGTATAGTGGGTTTAAGCATTTTGGGTTTAGGAACTTAGGGTGCACTTTCCATTATAGGGTTTTAGCTGTTTAGGCACTTTCATAGAGTATCCTAGTATTTTAGGCACTTTCATAGGGTACTCTAGAGTTTAGGTTTAGGGTGCAATTTCCAATTATATGGTTTTAGTGGTTTAGGCACTTTCATAGGGTACCCTAGGATTTTAGGCACTCTCATAGGATACCTTGAGGTTTAGGTTTAGACACTTTCATTAGGTTTGGGGGTTTAGGCACTTTCATTGGCTAGTGGGGGCATTTTTAGAATGTGTAGGTGATTTGTCCTTTTGGCATTAAAGAAAAAGTTGATGTCCTTATTGAAGTAAAGACACCTTTACTATGTCCTCCCAAAAAACGAACCCTTTTTTTAAAGAGGGTGAATAAAATTGCACTCATTTGAAGCAGACTGGAAAAAAATGGTTTAATGGAACTTCAACATCAAGACTAAGGAGATAAGTTAAAGGAACACAGCCGCCAAAGTGTTTTTTGTGTCCCAATGACATAATTAGTAAAGGAAAATGCTATCAAGAAATTGGAAAGTATTATCGCTATCATTTATGAAATCTTTAAATGGTTAAATGAATGATACATTTTAATTTAGTGGATCAATAGAGGTTATTCCTACATTAGCCAACTAATCACTATCAACCACAATGACGCGGTTAATTATCAAATTTGCTAGTTGTCTCAACTTGATTGATTGAAAGTGGTTTTTCATTTTTTTTTTTGGTTAAACGGTAAGAGAATATGAGTATGAAATACATCGAACTTGAAACAAAATCTTCAATCACCATAAGCCCAATCCAACTAAAACCCCATTAAGGGGAGAAATAGAAATCCTCAACAAACTCAAAACAAAGTCCACAATTAATATACCCAACCTAACTAATAGCCCCATTAAAGGGAGAAATAACCCAACAAATACAAGAGAAAAACATTCAAAGGCAGGTGGGGAGATTCGATCTTTTGAGCTCCTAGGGCTCGTTTGGATGAAGTATTACGGAGAGGGATGAGGCAATCAGGGGGGATAAGGAGATGATGTGATGTTTAGCCCATGGTTTGGGAACAAAAAACACACCCGCACCAAATAGCCGCGGGCTAAATAGTCAGGGAGAAGTCGCACTAAATAAAAGCAGGGGGAGGGGTGCTTATATCTAGTCAGGGGGGATATACCACCCCATTTTACCTCCGTACCCCCCATGCAATTCATTCGATACAAAAAATAAAAGAAAAGAATAAAAAAAATTACTTAATATGATTCACAACGTTGGGTTACAAAACATAAATGAAAAGCATAAAAAATTACTCACTCACTGACTTTAACGTTGGGTTCATACAAATATGATTTATAAAAAATTACTTAATATGATTTATAAAAAAATTACAAGATAATTTTTTAGTTTTAATTCTTTAAATTGATGAAGAGATGATTCTTAATTTATACCATAAAAGAATATTGAAATGAATTACTTAATATAATTTATAACATAATAATTAATTTTGGTATTTATATAGTTATAAAATACATAAGCTAATATATGCATTACCAAGGGAAATAAAGTCTTTTGACATGATTTTACATCATCCGCCCTCCTTATGCCCCTTTTTTATCCATCATCCAAACCATGAACTATTTAATCACCCATTCTTAAAAGTCACATTAATGTGGGTCTACCCTTCTTATTTAATCTATCTGACTATTATATGTTCCCTTATTATTTAATCTCTCCAAAACCAATACGCCATCCAAACAGACCACTAGTGTAATACATGAGTCCTGACCAACTATCCAATTGTAGGAGGGGTTTCACGTGGTCGAGCCGAACAGTTTGGCACTCATGTGTCTTTGACTTCACCAGAATACCACGTTGTCGACCAAGACTGGTGGCATGTGGTTGGACCTGTCATTGATGTGTCTTCACTTGTGTAAGACATTGCCACGCACGACCCGACTCGGCTCCTCGGCCCGCCCGTTACTCCAGAGCCTAGCAACCAGTTTGGTCACTTGCGGACTTCGGCGTCGTGTTGACTGGGCTTGCGCCAAGTTGGGCTTATTTACATGGCCCGAATGGCCAACCCGCCATATAGTACTTGAACAATAATTGACTTGATCCTTCTTGGAAAATAAGTACACAAACCGCCATATAGTACTTGAACAATTTCTTTTTGGTTGATTGGAATCTGATAATTAACTAACTTCAAAAAGGGAAATTACTAATCACTTTACAAAGCTCCAATTTGAAGATGATTGAAGAAGTTGCTCACGAAAACATATAAAATATGAAATTCGTTTATCTTACGTTACTGATTTGAAACTCAGGGGCTCAGACGCTGATAAAGAAACAATTTTTTTGCACTAACCCTAAAGTCCATGGTCATCATGGACCACACCCAACCAATGGCTCTCCAACAACTAATTTATTTCATGGTCTTGGACACCGTTTCTGTGGTGCCACAACAATTTTATCCACCATATATTTGCACAAATATGAAGTGGATAAGGGTGACCACAGAGCACAGCGTCAACCTTGAGGCTAAGCACACCAAGCGGTGGCTTGGGGCCCCTCCGATGGGGTTAGTATGATGTATTACTTGTCTTTTAACCCCAAGGCCTAAACTAATTTCAATTAAGTAGGCCCATTGAAAAACTAAAGGCCGAAATGTTTTTATATGCCCAATGGTGGCGCATCCTAAAAAAAATAATTATTGAAAATTACAAAATACAAAACGTCAAAACTGAGAACCCAATCCTCGGGTTCCACTTCCATTTATATTCTTATTCTCTTTCTCTCTCTCTCTCTTTGTTGCTTATGTTCTGTGCCCTAAGTTTCCAACCCAATTTCAAAATCAAATTAAAACCCGAAAAGATTGTTAGCACTAAAGAGCTCTAAGGGTCAGCTTGTAATATTGGGAAAAGTAGCTGTAGCATATCATTTTCTTTTCAACCTTAATTAGTTTTCTTTCATCCATAACTCCGTTTTCGATTCTGATTCAACCAACAGGTATGCAAATTTTTTTATTGACCTGTACTTTTGTCTTTTGCAGTAAAACTAAATTACTGTATGTAAGTTTGATTGGTTTATTTGCCTCTAAAAATAAAAGAATAGCGATGTTCAAGTGATACTTACTAATTATTGCAATGTTAAGTAATTTTTGCAACTTCAATATTCAAAATTTTGTAAGTTTTCTGTCTGGGATGATAAGTATTTTTTGAAATTACAGTGTTTCTTTAAATGTGGAGGGCCCAAGAAATCTGAGGCGGGTCTTGACTGAGCAATTACTCGGAACGAACCCTTTCCTCAGTTTCCTGCATGTGAAGATGGGATCCGAGAATTTTGCTATCCCAAGGTGGAACAACCCTCTTTTAGCAGACTGGAAAAAAGATGGTCGTCCAACGGAACTTCAGCATCAAGACTCACAGGAGAACTAAGGGGGTGTTCCACTAACAAAAAATTATTTTTTCAAAAACTAAGACAAGTCATTCTCTCACAATACATTATACGGAGTATAAAAAATTGTGAAAAGCTAGTTTTTTCAAAAAACCAACTTAGTGAAACACCCCCTAAAAGATAAGAATTGTAAAGTATGGGCAAGGAATCGCTACCAAGAAATTGTAAAGTATGGGCGAGGAAACTTCCATGTTCCAACACTAAAGAGGGTTGTTCACGTCTTTCCCAAAGCAAAGAACTTTGAAACGTTTTTCACGTCTTTCCCAAAGCAAATACCCCCAACTAGTGGTCTCTCTTTCAAAATTATTTCGTGCACGTACGTCCGTGTACGTACATGTATGGACGGTGCATTTTGACCGTCCAAAGGTATTTTCGACGGTCTGGATTGTAAAACAATTTTTGACCGGTAAGAGTATGTTAAAACAAATTTTGACCGGTAAGAGTTTAAAATACTTTTGGACAGTTACGATGTACCATCCGTGCATGATGCGTGCGCGGGCATGGGTACGCGTACGTGTGTTGTCTCTCTTTCTTTATTTATGCCAGGAAGTTCCTTGAACGACCCTAGGGTCACTAAAACGTACTCCCTCCGTCCCTTAAAGTTTGACACTTTCACTATTCCAGCCCTATAAAAAAATTGATTATTTCTTTTAATCTATAATATTTTATATAAGCAATATGGATCTAGTTTGATAGATTTCAATTAGCTTTTTAAACAAAGTTATGAAAATCACATAAAACGTTATGAATTGAAAGATATAAGCAATTTAAAAATGACACGCACTTCCGAAAGTGTCAAACTTTAAGGGACGGAGGGAGTACATCACAACATCACATCAACTTCATCAGAAATGAAGTCACCATTGCTTTGCACTTTCCTCTAAACTTACGCTCAAAGTCATGCCACCCAAAAAAAAAAAATACCCACAGACACAAATCTAGACAAATCCTTGTCTACATATATGCTAGTGCAATTGTCCCAAAAAAATATACTCAAACCCAATAAGGCAATAACACAAACCTCTTTTTTTCTCTCTCTCATCTATCCAAAGATACTTATTTTCCAGTCCTCCTGATGGAGAAGACAAATGCATTAATGGTAGCTGTCATTGGCATAATTTTCTCTGCTATTAGATTCACTAGGTCTTACTCACTTGTGTGTATGATCATCTCATTTTGTTCATTCATACGTTGGACCATAACACTTGACCGCTCATGGCTCTGCCACTCCCTCTTCAGCACATGGAGGGGCTGGGCCGAGGTCCAAGACGGCCAGAACACCAGTGCCGGTGTTTCGGCCCCGTTGGAACCTTGCCCAGACCAGGTAAATGAAAAGACGACTCATATAGTTAGACGAGAAGTGGAAGTGGTGATGGAAAAGTTGGGATTTTTCTATGACCCAAGTGGTGATAAGATTAAAGAGAAACTGGGTTCAGATGATATTGCAGATTTGTTTGATGAGAAGGAGGTGAGGTTAGAGGAAGTGAAAGAAGCTTTTGATGTGTTTGATGAAAATTCAGATGGGTTTATTGATGGAAATGAGTTGGAGAAAGTGCTTTGCAAATTGGGTTTTGAGGGATTTTCAGGGGAGGATTGTGAAGGGATGATTGGAGCCTTTGATGAGAACAGAGACGGAGTGATTGATTTCAGTGAGTTTGTGAAACTCATGGAAAACAGCTCTTGGTGATTCAATTCCTCCTCCAAATAGTGAGGAAATCAATCCGGACTGCATTTCATGTGTCTTTGCAAATTTTGGCTGCGATAGGGTACGACGTGGTACCCGCACTGCCCCATCCGGACTGCAGCTCTTCGTGCTGTTGCTATGACCTCTTCAAACGGACCTCTTAGCAATTTTGAACGCTATTAAATGGTCTATAACATATTTCACTGATTTCTTTAATGTTTTCAAGTAGCAGGGAAGGTTGATGAGGATCACTATGCTGATACTCTTTTGTTGTGCAATTTCAAAATGGATATTTCAAAGTTTTCTTTTTGTAGGATCACGAAGATTATGTGCACGGATATCCATCATGTCCATTGCTTAACAACGATTTTTGGATAAAGCTAGTGCAGATTAGTCTAATCCTTTTCAGCTTTTTGGTTGGGTTGTTTATGCTCTTGTTAAACAACTTTATTTTCTATTGAAGTTCTTTCTCTTTCTGAACAAGAAGGGAGAAAAAAAAACATGGGTCTTACTTGATTTGGGTTTGAAAAAGAATAAATGTATTTTGTTTATGATTTCCGCTGGGATGAAAAGTTATTTTTGTTGGAAATTTTTCAGAATTTCGGATGAATAAAATCGGGGTTCAGAGGTTCTCACGATGCAACTGAAAGGACCCCTTTGGATTCATTGAATCTAGACGATATAGTATTAATTGTGGTTGATTAATACCAACATGTCTAATTATAGATTAACAATTGTATCAATTTTTTTTCCTTCTTGAAAATAAATTTTCAGAATTCAATTCCCCATATTGATTTCCCCTATTGATTATCGTATTATTTATTACATTGGCTCCTCCTTCAGCTATTTAAAGGGAGTCCTTGGAATTGTTTCTACACACCAAAAAATACTTCATACAGAGTTCTTCCATTATTGTTTTCGAAAGAGAGTAAAAATATAGTTTGTTCAACAGAGTGATCCAGTAGGTGTTATTGTTTTATCATTTGAAACCATCGTATCCTAGGAGATAAATGTCGATCAAAACCACAAACACCCGTGGAGAGGCAACGAGTTTGCTTTAAGGAAACCGTGTCAAGAATTAGGATTTAACAAACTAGGTTTTGGAGAATTTGGGATATGGAAATGAAGCTAAGCCAAATGTTTTAGGGGATTTTTTTAGCTAATTAGTAAGGGGGTTTTGGGTTTGAAAAAGATGAGCCCAAGAACAAGAGCTTAAGAGAGAATTTTTCTTGCTAGAATTTTTGGTAAATCTTCTTATGTGTCCAAAACCTAGAGCTTTAGGAATCCTTTTATAGCCACAAAGGATGCTTATGTTCTCCATCACCAGCCCATACCTTATCTGCAAGAATTATACGTTTTCTGGGAAAAAAGGGGACAGAGGGGGCTACTGCGCAGCGTGCTGTGCTGCACCTGGCTTGGCCGCATCGGTGTCGGTCTGATGATCGGAGACATCAATTGCGTAGAGCTTGTTGGGTAGTACAAGTATACCAAAAATCAACTCAATCGGATGTCGTGAAATGTGTCATCAAAACAAAAATAACTTGAAAAAAAATGGGTTCAATAGTTTTCATCCAGTGTTTCAAGTCATATGTGTTCCAATTTTTTTCAAGCTTTATATTGCTATAATTCTACGCAAAAAGTTACATGAGTTCACTAAAATATAGCAAAAATCTGCAAACCTTGATGGAATCTACAACCCTCGTTGGAATCTGAAATCACTAAAATTACCCTCGTTGGAATCTGAAATCACACACACACCACCACCAAATCATCAAGTTCAATGCATCACCAAACATTAAAGTTCATGCCTATCCTCTACATTTCATCTCCAATCATTACACTGCCAGGAAAGTCTTTACATTGCATCACTAACGTCTATGCAACATCACTAAACCTAAGACTTCACCACGAAAGTCATTACAATGAATCACAAAACCTTACACCCCATCATCAATCTTGAGATTGTGACTTAGACTTCCTGACGAAGTCTAAAGTTTAGTGATACAGTGAAAATATTTAGTGATTCCGTGTAGGGATTGATCGTAAACTATAAAGGGTAGTGATGGAGTGTAATGTTTGTTGATGGTGGGCTCAAGACCTCACCACAGAGATCATCATGAACTGATGTTTGTGTTGTGGAATTTTTTCTAACCTCTAAAATCTATTTTATTTTGCTAATTTCCACTACACACCGAAAACATAATTACAAGACTTAAGTTCACATCCATATAAACTACATGTTAGAATCTGATCAAAGATTGTTGCAATCAGGCGGTATAAAACAGTGTATAGAAAATCTTATTCCGGTTGTTTTATCACATAAAACATGAACTAAAATATTTTACATAATCTGAAAATTACTGAAAATAATTATGGATATACAAACCGAGGCCAGTGTTTCACACGGTGTCTTTAAAACAGATTCGTCGCCTCACCAGGGTGCTAGAGGTTTTGATTGACGTCCGTCTCCCAGGATACAGCGGTTGAAAGCTTAGTGTGCACCACACTAATAGCTCGCTTCGAAATGAATTTCTGTGCGTAGTACTCTCTCTCAGATGAAAAACAAAATGCTTAGACACAAGCAGAAGAAGGAAGATTTTTTCGCAGTTGTATTTTTACTCTTGTAGGGGATGCCTCTTTATAGGTGATATGCTGATCGAAACAAAAATTTAAAGGTCATGCATGACCTATGCTTCCCACAGCTGCCCAGACAACCCACTTCAATGCCCTTGACATTTGAGGGGTTCATTTAAGGCTCTTCAGAAGATCAAGTTGAATTGTGATATTTTTGCAAATAGTATTTGCAACCTGTTGGGCTCCTAAATAGATGCAAAAGAGCCTACACCCACGAATCCTCAGTGACGGCGAACGCGCTCGCGTCCTCCCTTAAATAAATCTGGTTTTGCTATTCCCATAATAAGACAATTCTCATTCATCCTATAAATGGTTTTTTGTTCATATTTTAGCGCACCAAAATAATAGAACAATATTCCATTTTTCCAACACTACAATCATTCAATAAATGAAATGCATTTTGTTTAGCTAATTTTCACCACATGGGAAATGTATTACAAGACTCAAAGTTCAAATTCATACAAACTACGATCATTCGAAACTCATTCGACTCTCCATTACAATCTCATAGGTGTTCAACAAAATCATTGCAGATGTGAAGTGCCCGCAGAGGGAAAGTTAAGAAATATTTGGAATTGTTTGGTTCTAAAATTTGGCAAAAGAACACTTTTTGGTGGTAAATTTTGACAATGGATATAGCCGTTTTACATTTAGTATTCGACTTGCTCTGAGTGTTAAAATAAAACCTAAACGAAAATTTCTTGTACTGAGAGCTAAGAAATTAATAAAATTAGCGTGTTTGGCTGCATAAAGAACACCCATATTTGGATGCCAAACGGCAAACATGACCAGCCGGTCCAGCCTTATGTATATTGTATACCTACCCCGTAAACATATCCTCCTTGCCTTATAACTTCAAAAAAAAAAAAAAAAAGGAAATTACCAGTTACTTTACTAAGCTCATAGACAACAAAAAGATATTGCCAATTTGAATACGATTGAAGAAATTGTTCATGAAAACATATAAAAATATGACATTCTTTTATCTTACATTATTCATACTAACAAGCACAGGGGGTCAGATGCTGATAAAGAAACAACCTCATTCACCCTAAACCCGATCCAGCATTAATTTATTTCTTTCATGTTCAATTAAATAAAAATCTATTATCGCTATCATTTATGAAATCTTTAAATGGTTAAATGAATGACACATTTTAATTTTGTGGATCAATAGTGGTTATTCCTTCAATCAATATCAACCACAATGACTGTTAATTATCAAATTTGCTAGTTGTCTCAACTTGATTGATTAAAATGGATAAATCAAGTGGTTTTTCTTTTGGTTAGACAGTAGGAGATACGAGTATGAAATACATCGAACTTGAAATAAAGCTACAATCACTATAAGCCCAATCTAACTAAAGTCTCATTAAGGGAAGAAATAGAAAGAAATACCCAACAAACTGGAAACAAAATCCTCAATTACTATACCCAACCTACTAATAGCCCCATTAAGGGGAGAAATTACCCAACAAATACAGGGGAATAACATTCACAGGCAAGTGGGTTGATTTGAACTTTTGACCTCCTAGTGAGATGCATGAGTCCTAGCCAACCCCAGTTGGTTAAATCACTTTCATTAAACAATTAAACAAATTAGCCTGTCCGCTTTAGTCAATTGTACCAATCCTCATTGATCACTATCAACCAACATCATACAAGGGTTAGACCCTAGAGGTAAACACACTAAAATACACCCATATTACTCTCTATATGCTCTCTCTCTCTAGGGACTGACTTGACCGTCGGAGTGCCCGCCGGCAAGAGGCCGGTGGGGCTCTAACGGGTCGCAACTTGTGCAGGTCTTCGGAGGAGTAAGCCGGGCTCACCCGAGGAGATCCAATCGCTGATTACAAGGGTTAGACCCGCTCATCTGCTAATTATGTATTCTTGATCAATTCAAATTGTTCGATTAGTTGGCTAAATTGTTAATTAGATCAACAAATTCATGTTAAGCCCATTGTACCAATGCTCAATGATAATTGTCAATCACTAACGCTATCAGTTATTACATTGTAAATATATGAATCCTCACTCACTGATCAATAGAACCAATTTCACTCTTAACTACCATATAGGCTAAATTGATATATTGAGCGACGCAAATGGTTCGATCAGTTGATTAAACTTTTAATCATATCAATCAATTGACTATCCAATTGAAGGAAGGGTGATACGTGGCCGAGCCGAACAGTTTGGCACTGATGTGTCTTTGCCTTCACAAGAATACCATGTTGTCTGGTAACATGTGACCAGACCAAGATTGGTGCCACATGGTTAGACCAGTCATTGATGTGTCTTCACTTGCGTTAGACATTGCCACATCTGACCCGCCCCGCCCCGCCCCGCCCATCATTACTAGGGCCTAGCAACCCGTTTGGTCACTCGTGGGCTTGGGGCGTCATTTTGATTGGGCTTGTGCCATGTTGGGCTTATTTCACTACAAGAAAATCAAGATCTAGTAACATTTTTTTTAGTAACGGTTGGATAAACTGTTGGTAGAAGTTGGTTATAGTAACAGTTCTAGAACTGTTACTGGAAACAGGTCTTTAGCGACGGTTTTCATTAAACCGTTAGTATATTAATGTACTATAGTAACGGTTCAAAGCCAACCGTTACTAAATACCCTCCTTTAGTAACGGTTCAAAACCAACTGCTACTAAATATCCTCCAACCGTTGCTAAATATACTTCTTTAGTAACAGCTCAAAACCAACCGTTACTAAATATCCTCCAACCGTTCACTACAAGAAATCAGGTATTTAGCGAGGAAATTGGTTTCCAGATTTCCAAGCGGCGGGAACAAGATTTTGGAGAAAAAACATTTTGCGAGGAATTTTATGTTGCAGTTGTGTGGCTACTGTATTAAAAATATAATGAGGGAAAATAAAAATAAAATTTTGAATAAGAATTAGAATTAAATAAATGGATTTGACATAATAAGGAAAAAAACATGAGGGAAAATAAAAATAAATTTATGAATAAATTTTAATTAAATAAATGGACTTCCCATAAATAAATAAATAAATAATAAATCAAAAAAACATTTTTATTAAATAAATTGAGTTGCCAAATTCCATAATAAGGAAAAAAATTAGGGAAATTTAAAATGAATTTATGAATAACAAAAATGAAAAAAGTTAGGGGGGAAATAATTTAATTTTGATAGCAATAAATATAAATTTTGAAATTTTGACTTAATAAGTCAAGAATACATTTTTATAAAATAACTTTAATTTTATTTTTAAAATGAGGAAAAATAAAAAATGAATTTTTGAATAATAAAAATGAAAATTTTTATTTTTGAATTGATAGGTCAACATTGAATTTTTGTAATTACATAATATGTATAAAATGTTGATTATATTATGCGCTAGCCACACGATCGCAACACAATTATGACGATCCACACCGTTCACTTTATTTGTCTTGCTATTTTAATCACTCTCGCCAAATTTGAAGTCCATCGGGTATTGAAAGCCCTTTCATCGGGGACGTTGATTAATTATCAACCGACAATTTGTTTCCTTCGATCAAGTACGTAACGATAGTTAAATCACTTCATTTTTTGCATGGAGGATATAATCACTCCCACTTACAATCTAGACGGTTCCGATTTGAAAAAAAACTGCTCTGATGGGCGTCGAGTCATGCATTATAGGACATTATTGGTCTTAGATGCATTGAATGTGATCCGATCAGGTGGTTGCCGACATTTGATCGCCACCGTTTTTCGGGGAAAGTGATAGAATTGATAAGATATGAAATCGTAACGGTTTAGATCGAACATTCGAGAAATCGAGTCTACACCTGCCTTTTAATCCTATACATCGAACTTACTTGGTTATGAACCAAGCTATAATGCTATAGGATAATGTACGTTAGCCACAAGATCGCAACACAATTACAACGATCCAAACCGTTCACTTTGTTTGTATTGTTGTTTTAATCACTCTCGCCAAATTTGATGTTTATCGGGTATTGAAAGCCCGTTCATCGGGACGTTGATTCATTTTAAACCAATTTTTTTCCTCCTTTGATCAAGTATGTAATGATATTTAATTTACTTCATTTTTTGCAAGGAGGATATAATCACTCCCACGTAAAATGTAAACGGTTCCGATTCGAAGAAAAATGCTCTGACGACACTCGAGCAATACAATTTCACGCGCGAAAAACTTGGCCTCAATAAAACGACATCGTCTCTCTTGTATTTTTCCCTTCCCTCCTATTTTTTTTTCCCTTCCCTCCCTTTTTCCCCCCTTCTTTTTTCGTTCTTCTAGGCAGTACTCTCTCTCTCTCTCTCCCACACACACATTCCATCTTCTAGGGTTCACTCCCGCTAGAACTTCCTCCAATACTCTCTCTCTCTCTTTGGTTCCATCTTCTAGGGTTACTGGGCTCCAATCTTCCATATCCTCAACACATTCAGTGTAAGCCGCTCTCTCTCACGTTTTCTCAGAGTCTTTCTTTGCATCTGTACAGGAACGTCCAGCAAGTTTGGAATGGAAATCAAAGAAATTTAGGCCTTCACTCGACTAGTATACTCTCTCTCTCTCCCTCTCCCTCCTCACTCTCCGTTTTCTGATTTTCTCGTTGGTAATAAGCTCAAATATGGTTCGGCAAAGTGACATAGCTCTCTCTCTCGATTCTCTCTTTCTCCATCTTCACTAGAAAGATTTTTTCGGCAAAGGGACAGCTTCAAAGCGGCTTGAAAGGGGGAAACCAAAGAACTGGGTTTTGATTACTCTGGTGAGTTTTGATTTTGATTTTCCCCTTAATTCTTGCCCAAATACAAGGGTTTGTTGGTATTCTAGGGTTTTGGGTTGATTCATTCCATTGTGGTAGTGTATCTTGTTCTCTTCATCAAACGTGTTAGATTGAGCATATCTATTAGACTTGTTTAGATTCTGGTGGTCTACTTGTTCAGACTGTTGGTTTTTTGGGTTTTTGGGATGGGTTTTTGCTTCTTTTCCGTATCTAGATGTGAAAATCCGAAACTGCCTCTCCAGACTTTTTAAGTTTTGCCTTTTGTATCCCTGTTTTGCACTAGGTTCTCTCGTTGTGTTTGGGGGTTTGGTGGAGATTTTGCTCTTCCCATTTGTAGCGGTTGGCATGCAGATGGGTGGTCTCTGGAGGAGCGCGATTGATCTTTGGTGAGTAATTTTTGTCCAAATTCTTAGTTTTGGTTGTTGAATCGAATTTTTTGCATGTCATTTGGGTTGACGTGATGAAGGGATTCTCTGTATATAAAAAGGTTCAACTTCCTAAATTATGCTTGTTAATTAACTATCTTTGCTTGAGGCATTAAGTGATGGGGTTTGCCTTTACTGCAAGTAGCAGATAGAGTTAATTCACTTTCCCAAAGTTAGGCCATTCCATTTGCACATTTGGGACTTGTGAGCACAAATACACTCCTATTTCTTGCCAAAAAGTACAACCAAGCTCGATATCCTAATGGCTTTCCAAACAATCATGTGGCTTTCCAAAAAACAAAAACCCATTCATGTGGTCCGCTAGGTATTCGACTAAATGTCTCAGAGAATATTTGTCTAACTTTCGGGCCTTCTTGCTTCAGTTTTGTGAGTGGATTCTGTTGTGCGTGAATACAATATTGTTTGTCTTTTTTTAACGGTAATTCTGTATGGTTGAAAGGTCAGTGTTCATAACCGAGGTTTCTGGAGGCAGCGCAACGATTAATTTGGAATTTGTTTGTTTCGGAGGCAACCAAGGTCAAAGCCTCTTAGGTAGATCTGTACTCAAATTGTTTAATAATCCTTCTAGGGTTTGTGTTCGGATTTGGAAATATTTTAAATCCCCGCTTTGTATCTTCATTGTGTACGTGTTTTTTTTTTTTTGCTAGACTCAAATACAAATACGTCATAAATTCCCTTATGAAATGGATTTCCCCTTTTGCTTAGCCAATTCTTTTTTAGAATTCTGTCATCAGATCTTGGGGGTGTTGTTTTCTCATGGGATGGGGCTTTTTTAGTTTGTTCTTCACCTACACAAGACCTAATATTGACATGTGTGGCTGCCATGCTTCGGCCTTATGGGCTAGGTTTTATTGCACATCTGCAGTCTCCTTTTTGATGGAAAGAATTCAATAAGCTAATTTTTATTTTTTGCTTTCTCTGCAGGGTGGAAGTTCAGAGCAACTATATAAATCAGTGCATTCACAGGCAAGGACAGGAAAATCTACCTAATTTACTTGAGCAGCGAAAAAGTAGAAGTTAGAATTATAGAGCCAATATGTTATGAATGTTACACGGTCTTGGGTAGAACTCAACCCCAAAAGCTAGCTTATGAAGTGAGGGTGCCCTCACGCTTATATATTTCATATTACTTTGGTAACCAGGCGATGTGGGACTTCGCTTCACACCCTCCCTCACGCGCAGCGTGCTCACTCGGCAGCACCTGCCGCGTGCAGGCCAGGGACACGCACCCTACCCATCTCTGGTACCCAGCTCTGATACCATGTTACACGGTCTTGGGTAGAACTCAACCCCAAAAGCTAGCTTATGAAGTGAGGGTGCCCTCACGCTTATATATTTCATATTACTTTGGTAACCAGGCGATGTGGGACTTCGCTTCACAATGAATGCATTTTTCCCCTTTCCCTTTTATCTCCCTTGTTGCTCATTCTATGTTATCTTATGAACCAGATATTTACGCTGCCCAACGACACATTGTTGTATCCTGCTCATGACTACAAAGGTTTCACTGTAAGAACTATGGATATGTTCAATGCTCTTGTCCCTTGGACAAATACATGTTTGGTAAATAAGTACTGATATAAACCCCAATAATTTCAGGTTACAACTGTAGAAGAGGAGATGCTGTACAATCCGCGTTTGACAAAAGATGAGGTGATTCCCTTTCTTCAAAGAGTGTTTCTGTTAGTTGAATAGCAAGGAGCTATCAAATTGGGTTTGGTGTTAAGTTGTTAACAAATACTGGCTTGGTTTTGTTGAAGTATGAACTTGGTTATACATGACATCTATTGAAATTTCAAATGCATTTTAAAAGAAAGATTGCTCAAGAGGTTGATGCAATTCTTTGAACCTGAAAACCTATTAATGTTGATTCGATTTTGCCTTTTAACATTAAACTTTCTGGTGCTGATTTATTTTTCGTGATGGTGAATACTCTCTCCTTATTATTTCCCATTTTCGGCAGGAAACTTTCAAGAACATCATGAAGAGTAAGTAGTTTTTGTTGCTAGATCTCAATTGCCAGTTTACAATATTGATTTATCTTGACAAGTGGAAATGATCGTGTAACATTCCTAATGTGTTCCTTAATTATATACGGATTTGAACCTGCAATATCCGAAGATGATTGACGTAGCCATCCCTGCAAATATGGTTTGTGCGTTGCAAGATGTGGCTCCTAAAGCCAACTAATTCTCTGCAAATCTTGTAACGACTTTCATTATTAGAGACCATCCTTATGTGTCAAAACAGTTTTATGTTGGCATTTAGATGTGTAAATGTTGAATCAAAGTGACCCTCTGATATGGGTTCAGAATCATGCAATTGAAATTAGATGGGAGACGGACATTGCTGGAATTTGCACCATCGTGCAAATTGCTTCTGCAAAAAAAACTCCCATTTGCCTTGTTTTGAACGTATCAGTTAGTAATGTTGTTGGGTTTGTGAAGCCCTATTCGGTTTGGTTTCCACTTTTGGAGTTGAACTGGGAAACCACTTTTGTGAAGCCTTATGGGAGGTCCCTTTGGAACATCTTTGTTTTGTATCTTTTGGCAATCAACTCTCTTGTATTAAGGTTTTGTCGAGGAAGAAAGTTCAAGTCTATTAGGATGTTAATTAAAACTTTGCTAATGTTGCTTTGAGTGAATATTGACCACAATCAGCCGAACTTATGGTACTTGTCTTTGTACATTGAACAGCATATAGAAAAAGTATAGTAGTGAAATACATGCTATCTGAAATTAAGCCGACATTGTTTTGGGAACGAAACTATGGCGATTACAAAAGCTTTTGGTGAATTCAGATGAGAACCACCCTTTCACTTTGCCAACGTCTCTTATGTTACTATGGCGATTACAGAAGCTTTTGGTGAATTCAGGTGAGAACCACCCTTTCACGTCTCTTATGTTTGTATCACAACAACCGTGGTATATGTTTGAAGTGTTTGTACGAGTATTTACTATCTTAATTTGTGATCTACTAATGGTTATTGGTGTTTTAAATTCAGGTCTGGGAAGACACAGCTAGCACACACGCTCTGCGTTACCACACAGGTTCGTTTTTGGAATTTCTCATTAGAATTGGCTGGGCTAGTTGGGTTTAGGTTAGGATTCTGCCTACATGTTTGAGTTGGCTCAGTTCGAACACAATACAGATAGATTAGCTCAACTTTCTCTTCAAGCATCAAGTTGGAACACAATATAATGTAAGCCTTACATTATGTTAAGGGACACGCATGTGTCCCCCTCCAAAAAAATAATTAAATGTGAGGGACACGCCACGCGGCGTGTCCAATTCGTGTCCCCCGTGTGTCCCCCTCCAAAAAAATAATTTAATTTGAGGGACACGCCACGTGCCGTGTCCAATTTGTGTCGCCAAGTGTCCCATTTTTCACTTCCACATTATTTAGTTTTTTTTATTGCATTTTTTTATTGCAGGTAATAGGATCACATGGAAGAATCTAGTGGCGGATATCTATTTTGAGGACTTTGTTAAAGAATACTCCAGTTTTGTCATTTTTGTCTAGACAAGTCTTATGCAATGTATACCTTGTGGATCATTTTTGTTATGCTAAGTATGAAGGGAGATTAAATTGATGTACTATTTACTTTTGACAAGTTCATGTGATTGTTTTTTGAATTATGGTATCAAGTTTTATTTTTGAATGAAATTGCAGTTCCCGGACTTTTAGCATTATGGACATTTAATAACAATTTCTTAAGTATAATATGAAATAAATGGAATATATATGGCTGCCATCTTCATTTATTTTTTTTAAAAAAGGGTCTATAGCAACGGTTTGAAGTATAGCTATAGCTGCTATTAAAAAAAAAAAAAAAGGGATCTGTAGTAACGGTTTCAAGTGTTGCTAAAGTCCAACAATAGCAAGTTTCTGGACTGGGGTATGGCAACGGTTGTAAGTGTTACTAAAGCAATTGTTACTAAAAAGAATGATGGTACCAACAGTTGCCAAAAGTGTTACTAGAACCCTATAGTGACGGATATATTGTAACACTTCATGCGACGGTTAAGCAAGTGTTGGTGTAGGTCATTTGGGCCTTTAGTAACAGTTTTGGCCATCTTTTGTAACGTTTTCAACTGTTGCAAGATCTAGAAATTCTTGTAGTGTACATGGCCCGAATGGCCAACCCGCCATCCAGCCTACTATAGTACCTAAATACTCCCTCCATCCCCATTTATTTGTTCCTTTTAGAAGTTCGTGCCACTTTTCAATTGATTATATCTCGTAATTTATATTGTTTTACGTGATTTTGAAAACATTAATTGTTTTATAGAATTTATTGAGATCTATCAAATAAGATCTATATTGAATATAAAATTCATTATCGATTCAAAGTTATAACTATTTTTTTATCCAGTTAGAACAGAATAAGGGACCAAAATTTGAGGACGGAGGGAGTAATTGACTTGATATTTCTTGGAACATAAGCACACAGACCTCTAGTTAGGACATAATTTTCCTTGCCCTATGCCTCTACTCCGGCAAGCCGTTCCCAGGTTCCCTTCACCACGTAAGCCTATCATACTTGCCTGATAACAATTTTTTTTTCGGTTGATCGGAATGTGATAACTAACTTCAAACAGGGAAATTACTAAGCACTTTACAAAGCTCCAATTTGAAGATGAATATTGAGGAAGTTGTTCATGAAAACATATATTCCCTCCGTCCCAAAAAATTTGGTCTACTTTGTTTTTTTGGCTATTCCAAAAATCAAAATATAGGACTAATTTAAAACTTCCAACAATGGAAAGTCAGTAAATTCCATTTCTGCCATTGAGATTCTTTTAACAATCAAAACAACGAGACCAAAAGAAGAACAATTGAAAATTTTAAAGTTTAAAGTGGTATACTTTAAAATTTTGAAAAAGTTATTGGCAGCAAAATTTTCCGTTTTCCGGAAAACAATTTAAATTCAAAACTCGATTAACTCCTATTTTAATAAAGTCAACTAATGAAGGGCAAATTTGGAAAGTTACAAGTTTTTGGTAACATTGTGTACTGTACATAAAATTTTGAAATTTATAGGTAGGCCAATTTTTTTGAGACAGAAGAAGTATAAAATATGAAGTTCTTTTATCTTACATTATTCATTTTAAACTCAGGGGCTCACATGCTGATAAAGAAACAATTTTTTTCATTGACCCTAAAGCCGATCCATGGTCATTATGGATCCCACCCAACTAATAGCTCCCCAACAATCAATTATTCATGACTTCCAAATAACGCCACATAGTGTCTCTTCAACCTTATATACCACATATTTACAACAATGTAAATTGGATTAGGGCGACCACGGAGCAATCACTTGGAACGAACCCATTCATGTACGTCAAGTTGGGATCCGAGAATTTTGCTATCCCAAGGTGGAACAACCCTCTTTTAAGCAGACTGGAAAAAAGATGGTTTAAGTTTAACGGAACTTCAACATCAAGACTCACAGGAGAACTTGAGTCCCAATGTGATAATTAAATTGCTAGAAATTGGAAAGTATGGGTAAGGAAACTTCCATGTTCCAACCCTAAAGAACTTTTTTTTTTTTTGGGTAAAATAACCCTAAAGAACTTTGAAACGTTTTTTCACTTCTTTCCCAAAGCAAAGACCCCGGGAAATCCCAGGGGAACCGATGAGAATGAACCGATTATGTACCGATCGGCTTCGGGGATCCACTTTTGGGTCTCACACGGAAGATCCGGGCCGTTCATTTTTTGAACGAAATGGGATGATTTTGGATCGAGCACTTAGGGACGTCCGATCGACTCGATCTCCGCGTGGGTCCCTCGGAATTTGATTCTGAGATGAATGAACGGCTCGGAACTTCCGTGTGGGACCCAAAAGTGGGTCCCCGAAGTCGATCGGTACATAATCGGTTCATTCTCATCTGTACGAATAGCAACGCTCCAAAGACCCCCAAGAGGTCTCTCTTTCAAAATTATTTCGAACACGTACATTCGTGTCCGCACATACACAGATAGTGCATCTTAATCGTCCAAAAGTATTTTTGATAATCCGAATGTTAAAAGAAATTTTGACTGAAAAGAGCATGCTGTAACAAACTTTGACCAGTAAGAGTTAACTTTTAAACGGTTGAAATGTATTATCCGCGCATGATGCGTACGCGGGGAGAGGTGCTTTGCACCCCCCCTTGACATTGACAACCTTGGGCCCCATCCCACCCTCTCCCCAAATTGCCCCGGCCCTTTTTTTTTTTTTTTTTCTTTTTTGGTTTTTTTATTTCTGCCCCTTTTTTTTTCTTTTTTGGTTTTTTATTTCCGGCCCTTTTTTTTTTTCTTTTTTTTCTTTTTTGGTTTTTTATTTCCTTTTCTTTTTTTTTTTTCTTTTTTTTCTTTTTTTTTCTTTTTTTCAACTTTATTTATTTAATTACTAAAATTTTAATAATTTCATTTACTAATAACTTTATTTATTTAATTACTCATTTAATTTGGTTTATTCAAATTACATTTGCAAGTAAATTATTTTCTTAAATTTGCATTTAAATTTCACTTTGTATTTAGAAACTTTATATTATTTTAATTAGTTAATTAAGTTGTCTTAACAATGAATAATAAATAAAAAACTTCTAAAAGTGAATAATAATATTACAATCACGTTTTAAAGTGAATAAATATTACAATCACGTTGACAAGTGGTCAGCCCTAATCAATATTGCCTCCAAATTGTGGTCCCGGCACGACACCAGTACCTGGAACCACAAATGAAGACGTGTTTCATAACTTAAAGCTCATCCTTTAGCTTCATCCGATGCATTCTCCCACCACCACATTGGGATGGGTGGTACAGGGTGATTGGGGCACAAAAAAAATTGTACAAAGTGATTGTTAATACGGGCAATAGCTATTTCTTTGCGCTGTCGGACTGGAACTGGACCGGATCTCAAGGGCAAGTGAGTAAAACAACCTCCAGCATTCGCGTCAAATGTGTGTAGTACAAAGTTGTACCGTGATGCGATGACTACCCCCAAACTCATACAGTCCATCTATTTTGTATATGGAGCTGTAGGCATCCAACAGCTCAGTGACTCTAGTATCTCATCTGCCCTATTTTGTTCTTGATAAACCGCATCGTAGAGATATCTATTCTGATCAATTTCTTCGATAAGATCATGTCGTACTTGAGCCCAGCCCTCCTCACTGCCATAGAATTGCGCGGCTATCGCCCTGAATCCACAATGACCATCAGCTTTGACGTCTACAGTGTGGGACATATACTGCTGAAATTGCCAAGTTATATAATGCAGAAAATTTAACTCGTCAAGTTATAAAGTCACTATACCTTTGACTTGAATTGCTTCCGAGGTGCATACATGTATCTGTCCATGCTGTAATAAATCGCTCTTTGTACGGCCTTAACCATGTATCCGCAAGATAAGGTATGACGCGCGGATATTGGCTATACTCCTCGCACATGGCAACCCACTTCTGTTGGTAAGACGAAGTGCTCGATGAATGAATAAGGGACTGCCATGAAATACTAAAGTCTGGATACTTTTGACCAAGCACAGCTGCAGTTCTTCATTACACACTGATTTATGTGCCAAATGCAAAGGATGTGACGTGCCATGGGGAAACATGCTTCAATGGCGTTAATAAGTGCCAACTCCCGATCTATAACAAACACCAATGGCAACGATGCCCCCTTTCCAACCATCCACTTCTTTAAGGTATTCAAGGCTCAGGTACATGTATCTTCCCTCTCATTATTAAGATATGCGAACATAAGCGAGTAAGTTAGATTTGTGGATGTCATACCCACAACCTCCAATAGTGGTTTTCGATACTCATTCGTTTTGTATGTGGCATCAATTACCAACACGGATGAAAAGTTGACAGATAGCTCTAGACTTGTAGGATGAACCCAAACAATATCTGTGATTTCCTTGGTCTCTTGATTTGTCCTAAAGTCATGGAGGTATCCTTTCTCAATTAATTGGTCTAAGACTTATTGAGTTTCAGTTAGACCGCCCCGTTTGGATTCCTTGTTTGTAAAGATAGCGTTGTAAATGCTTTTAATTCCTGTAGTGTTTGACGTATCTTTTTTCTTCAAAATACTAAGAATTTCACGAGGTGCAGTGCTGTTGGCCATCTCGACCACAAATTGTTTCTCCATTGGTTTTAGCCTTGATGGGTACTCGTGACCCTCAATATTTTCTGCTGGTTCATGGTTATGGAGACCACAAGAAACCCTTAAACCCCACTTGGCACCGTCTGGAGGTATTGGTATACCTCGCAATGCAAATGGATAGTCACATTTTTTAGTCCCAGTATTTCTATGCAAGATTTGCCCTTCTACCCCACGGTGCGGTCTATACTTTCCTCCTCTCTCACAACCAAGAGTCCACTTCGGTAGCTTGCCGCCTTTTAAATTAGTAGATTTATTAATAATTACCACAATACCGTTTTCGAGACCAACTCTCTTCGCCCAAGCTAACATATCTTCTCTACTTTCAAAAATCTATAAAAAAAATAAACAACGAAAATGTATAAGTAAAACATTATTCAGTCGTACCATATTTTATCTCAGTCAAAATAACCGACGAATATGCATAAGAACAACGAAAATAACTAACCTGGTTAGTGCTAAATTCGGGTGTATAGTCGCGACTACTGTAAGAGATGCTCTCCTGACTTGGCACATCATTCTCAAATGACCAACCATCTGGATCGTAGTAGCCATCCATAATGTTCTTCGATGAATTACGAAAAAAGAAAGAAAAATATTGGGAGATGTTCTGTGAATGTATGTATGAAGTAGTGGGAGAATTAAGAAGAGAAGGTGTGAAGTAGTAGAAGAATGAGTAATATAAATAGATAAGGCATTGGGGGGGCCAGGATCAAAGATAAGTCTCATAAGGAACACGTGGCAAGGCATTGGGGGGCCAGGATCAAAGATAAGTCTCATAAGGAACACGTGGCAAGGCATTGGGGGGGGGGGGGGGGGGGGGGGCCAGGATCAAAGTAATCAAGTAAAAGAGAAATAAAGTAATTAAAAAATGAAGTAATTAAAAAATGAAGTAAATAAACAATATTTAATAAATAAAAGAGAAAAAAACTATATAAAACAAAATAAATGAATTAAATAATTAAATGAATTAATATAAAGAAATTAGTTAACTAAATAAAAGAAATAAGGAAATAAATTAATATTAATAATAGAAAAAAGATATTAATAAAATATATAAATAAATATTTAAATAAAATAAATGAGTTAACTAAATAAAAGAAATAAAGTAATAAAGAAATAAATTTGATTAACTAAATAAAAGAAATAAAGTATTAAAATTTGAAAAAAAAAAAAAAAGGAATTTGGAAAGAGAAATTAAGGGGGGTGGGGTGGGGGCGAAAGGGGCAGGGGGGATGGGGCCGGGGGGACGCGCTGTCAGGGGGGGCGTGGGGGGCGCGCAGAGCAATTTCCGTACGCAGGCCTAGGGCGTAGGCGTGTGGTCTCTCTTTTTTTATTTATATGCCAGGAAGTTCCTTGAACGACCCTAGGGTCATTAAAAAGTAGATCACAATGTCACATCAACTTCATCAGAAATGAAGTCACAATTGCTTTGCACTTTCCTCTAACTTTACGCTTAAAGTCTTCCCACCAAAAAAAACACAACAGTACACACACACGAATCTGGACATGTCTACATATATGCTTGTGCAATTGTCCCAAAAAAATATACTCAAACCCAATTAGGCAATAACACAAACCTCTTTTTTTCTCTCTCATATCTATCCAAAGATTCCTATTTTCCAGTCCTCCTGATGGAGAAGACAAATGCATTAATGGTAGCTGTCATTGGCATAATTTTCTCTGCCATTAGATTCACTAGGTCTTACTCATTTGTGTGTATGATCATCTCATTTTGTTCATTCATACGTTGGACCATAACACTTGACCGCTCATGGCTCTGCCACTCCCTCTTCAGCACATGGAGGGGCTGGGCCGCGGTCCAAGAGGGCCAGAACACCAGTGCCGGTGTTTCGGCCCCGTTGGAACCTTGCCCAGACCAGGTAAATGAAAAGACGACTCATATAGTTAGAGGAGAAGTGGAAGTGGTGATGGAAAAGTTGGGATTTTTCTATGACCCAAGTGGTGATGAGATTAAAGAGAATCTGGGTTCAGATGACATTACAGATTTGTTTGATGAGAAGGAGGTGAGGTTAGAGGAAGTGAAAGAAGCTTTTGATGTGTTTGATGAAAATTCTGATGGGTTTATTGATGGAAATGAGTTGGAGAAAGTGCTTTGCAAATTGGGTTTTGAGGGATTTTCAGGGGAGGATTGTGAAGGGATGATTGGAGCCTTTGATGAGAACAGAGACGGAGTGATTGATTTCAGTGAGTTTGTGAAACTCTTGGAAAACAGCTCTTGTTAAGAGAGGAAATCAATCCGAACTACATCTCATGGGTCTTTTAAGTGAGAAAATTTTGGGTGTGAATAGGGTACCTGTTACCCACAATGCCCCATCACGGCCATCCAAAAGTATTTTGGATGGTTCGGATTTTAAATAAACTCTTACCGTCCGAAATGTTTTTGGACGGCCGAGATGAAGGTTACTGTTTTCTCCTTGTAGTTATTTATGTTAGTAGTTTGGTGCCGGCAAGTACATGTCGATTGTCAACATTGTTTTGACCTGTTTGGATGGTCCAAACAATCTGCTTTAGTCATTTTCATTTTCGCATTTTCTACTCTTTTGTGCGGGATGTCCTCACCCATAATGCATTCGATGAAAAATGCATTTTCGATTTTTAAGTTTAGAGAACAAAAGCCAGAACAAGGGGGAGATGGATTTTTTGACTTCTCATTTTTTACTTTTCTCATTTTGGTTAATGAAAAAGACCTACAGAGTATATTCTACAAATATATCCCAAACACTAATCCTGTTATAAAATGCATTCTGCACATATCTCCCAAACACTTGACTAATTCGTAATACAATTGGGAATAGAGTTTGGAGGAATAGATGTATAAATAGATGCGCGCCAAGATTTTTAACCTACATAATGAAATAGAATTCAAATTTTAATTGTATGAAGGTTGGAAATGGCTACAATACACATCCATTAAAGGTGCGTACCATATGCACCTATTGTATGGTCCAGATTGTGTCATCTCATTGACAATCGTAATATTTTCTTAGTTTTTTGTAACTTTTCAGCAATATGATTCGTATCATTTTCTATGATTCGTAACATTTTGGTGTGTCTCGTAAAAAATTCGTAACTTTTATATGATACACACTCAAATAAAGAGTGTGCATTGTAGCCTTTTCCATGAAGATTTTGACGATTTTTTCGTTGTATTCGAGTAATTCCATTCCATCGAGGGCACATACTTGATCTAATAGTATTGCACATTTGGAAAACCACGACAAGGTTACGAACAAATTGTTAATCAAAACAACTTTTCTCTAAACTCTAGTCTTCCAAGGCCGAGGGAAAAAAAATGAAGAAATTCATTTTTGAAAAAATTACCATAATTGAATAGATATTTATGAGACTTTTAAAATAAGATCACTCATCAATATTTTTTGGTAACATTTTGAAAAACTAAAAGTTTAAATTTTAATTTGGAGGGAAATCGAGTTTTGAAGTGCAATGAAAGAGATCAATTTTAAAGTGGAGACAAAAATGAAGAATTGGATTGAAGTTGATATGAATAGTTATGTTCTTCATACTATTTTTTCAATAAAAATATTATGAATCTTCAAATTGAAGACTTGGGTTGGAGGTTATAAGTTCTACTTTTTGCCAAAAATAAAAAACAAAAAATCAATACGGATTGCATCTCATGTTTCTTAAGTAACTACAGTGATAGTTTGGTATCAGTGTAGCTCACTGCTGCCACAAATAGGAGTAGCTTTTTGGGTAGTTTCGGGGTTTTGATTTCGGGGCATGTAGAATTTTCCAAAAAGCTAATTGGACTTCACCTCCTTGGTATATTTGTACACGGCTCTCACTTTTTTTTCCTGGTCTGTTGGAACCAGAGAGAAAAAAGAATTGGCTTTTGAGGGTTAATTAAAATTAAAAGAACTCAAAAAAAAAATCATAGATTAAATGCCTGTTTTGGCTACATAAGCCACCTGGATTTTTTTTTTTTTTTTGTTATTCAGATTTTTCTCACATTGGTTTTCATGTCAAACGTTTGTATATTATTAATTCTCCTCGACAAAAGGAACTAGAAAAGCAAAAAAAATTATTATCTAAACGTTTTTTTTTTTTTTTTTGTGAATAAAGACAAAAATCAGTCAAAAAGAATGATTTTTTGGCTTTATTCAAATATATTTAAGTTTGGAACGTAATTTTTTTTTCGATTCCTCTCGTTGAGAAGAATTAATAATCCATAAAAGTTTGGCACGAAACTCACAAGTAAGAATTTTTTTTTTGAATAAAGACAAAAAAAAAAAGCCAAGTAGCTTATTTAGCTGAAACATGCTGGGCCTCATTGAGGGATTCAAACTTTTGAAGGAAAACATACACTGTGTTCACTTCACATTTCCAAAAAATTTTTCAAAAAGATTCTTTCTTCATCTCTCATCTTCCTAATCATTAATCACATTTCTCTCTCTACTCATACCTCTCTCTCCAATCATTATTTTCATTTCTCTCTCTATCTCTCTCCAATTATTACACCTCTCTCTAATTATTACTTTTTCCAAAAACCCATCCAAACACTATCTCAAAAATATTTCTCAAAATATTCTTCTCAAAATTCTCAACCAAACAAAGCCATAATGATTACATCAAAAAATGTCAACTTTCCATTTATGCCCTCTTAAAAGGTGATTTGATTAATGTATGTAGCACTTTAATTATAAGGATAATAATGGCTGTGTTTGGTTTGTAGTTTAGTTTAGTTTTGACAATGTAAGCAGATGTAATGAGTGGAGAGAGATAGAGAGAGAAATGAGGAAAATGATGATGTCAACAAAACTAAAACCCCTTACTGAGCAGGGCCAATGTAACTTTACCAAGTTTCTATTGCTTCTTTGGAAAGTTGACATTCAATTTGGAATGTCCCAAAACAGAATATGAGACTATTAATATGGGACAAATGGAGTATAAACATAAATATATTCCCCAGGTTCATGAGCCTAATTGAGACAAATACTCTCAAGTTCAAGTTTGGCTCCTCTATTAAACATGCCTAAATATTCAGGCTCAAGTTCGGTCTGTTTAGTACTGGAATCGAACTAGCATTTTCCAACTCAATCCTCGAACAGTTCACATATGCATGACTCGATTGATTTGTAGCCCTATGAGTGTGAAAAATACCCAATATTTAATTCTTAGATTTTTTTTTTTTTTGAGTTTCATTAATTGTAATTAGCGCTCAGTACCCTATTCTTTTTCTCTTTGGGCGCCAACAGACCTGGGCCAAACAAAAGGGCAATAGCTTTTCGGGTAGTTCCGGGTTTTGATTTTGGGGCGTGTAGCATTATTGATAGACCAGGTTGAAGGAGCAGATGCATAATTAATAGTGGAGTAGTGCTACATATTCAGAATGAGTACCTAGAAAGTGCCCAAAATTTGAACTTCAACGGTACAGATTCACTTGCCCAAAATCTAGACCGTTGAAGTTCAAATTCTAAGCACTTTCTGGGTACCCATTCTGGGTACCTAGACTTTCTGTAAATAGTTATGTGCCAGGGCCCAAGGCCTACATAATGTACTACAATCCATATTAAGTTATACGGATTTACTGTCCAGTACAGAAAAGTGTTTTGTTTTTCCCATTAAGGTAGATGCGGGATTTAAATTACCGCGAGGTCAAGTTTGAAAATACAATGCCTTTTTTGCCCTTATAGTTTAAAATATATTACCATTATTCACGTGTTCACAGAGTTGATCTTGTACTCTCTCTCTCACACACACACACAGAGATTTAGTTGGGGTGATTCGATTTTATTCGAAACTCAACGTGCATCACATAACAGTTAGTAATTTTCATATTTGATTTAGTTTTTATCGTTCAATTTCTTAGTTTAGATTGAGTTGAGGTGATTCGAATTGCTTTGGAGTTTGATGTGATTTGAATTGCTTATCAAGCTAATTACATTGAGCTTATATGTTTCGTTATATTGAATTGATTTTATTTGAATATTGTCAAATTGAAATGTTTTGTTTGCGTTGGTTTTACTTTGATTGAGCTTATATGTTCATTGATTTCATTGGAATATTGTGAAATTGAAATGTTTTGAATATCTGCACACTGTGTGTGTGTGTGTGTGTGAAAAATGTGACACAATGCTGCGAATTTGTTTTGCACAGAGGAGATAAAATAAAAGGAATTTGTTGGAGTATGCTACATTCATGATTACAGTGACATACATCGCTGTGAATTTGTTTTTCATGACTAAAAACAACAAACTTGTTTTTACTTCTGTCGCCCTCTGTTTGATTAGATTGAGTTGATTTGATTCGAATTACTTATCGAGTTGATTTGATTAAGTTGACGTGAATTGAATTTGCTTACCGAGTTCATTGCATTCAGTTGATTTCATTGAATTGTCGTGAAATTGAGTTGTTCATTGTCCAAAAAAAAAAAAAAATTGCTTTCAATGATATCATCGAAGCGTCTGGATATAGATCTTGCACAGTTTATTGAGAATTATTGCAGTGCTTTGTTCGTTGGTTTGGATTTGAGGTTAGCTGTGCTCTTTTTCGCTGTCTTTGCATCTCTTTTTTGTGATAGTTATCTGGTACTATAAAAATTGTGTGCTTATGTTAAACTTGTTGTGCCTAGAGTACTTTGAATTTGTTGAAATACAAGGAATTTCAGACAGGCACATTGCTGTGAATTTCACACAGGAGATAAGCACCACAAATTTGGAGTCCAATAAATTGATGAACAATGTGACACAGCGGTGCGAATTTGTTTACCATGAATATAAACAAAGAAAGTTGTTTTAGATTTTGTTCTTATATTTTGTCTTGCATGATTTTTTTTTTTTTTTTGAATAAAGGACAATGACACAACTCTTCGAATTTTTCGTCCAAACAGGGGGCAATTCTCTGCGAATTTATTTTTTCCCGCTTTAACTAGACTTGCAGGGAATGATAGAGTAGTTTTTTGCAAAAAAATGTTGTACCACTTTGTATTTGTTGAAATACAAGGAATTTCAAAGAGGCAAATCCTTAACGAAATTGAGACACGTGGTGCGAATTTGTTGTGCACGCAGGGAGATAAACATTGCGTATTTGTGGAGTCGAAAACTTTTATGAACAAAGTTACATAAAGCGCTGCGAATTTGTTTTCCATGAATACAAACAAGAAACTTGTTTTAGATTTTGTTCTCATCTTTTGTTTTGTTTTTTGTTTTTGTTTTTTTTTTTTTTTTTTTTTGTTATGAATAAAGGATAGTGACATAGGTCTGAGAATTTTTTGTCTACACGGGAGGAATTTCTCTTCGAATTTTTTTCTTTTTTGCTTTTATTGTTGTTCTTTTTTATTTTAAAAAACGTGCAAAATTGTTCTATCTTTAGACTTTGATTAAATGATAGTGCAATTTTTGTTTTCTTATATTAAAAACAAATATGTTTTCATTGTTTTCTTTTTTCTTTTCCATGTGTGTTTAGTGTATGGCAAATCCCGTGGTTCTATTGTGCAAGCAAGGAGAAAGTAATTGTGGTGCGGTGTTGTCTCAGAGTTTGACATTTAAGTGTTTGATTGATAAGTTGTTGGGAAAGTGGAATGATTTGATTGAAGGCTTTGTTTTCATTGTCTTATTCGTTGCCTGGTCATCCATGTTGTTTTTGGATACTGAAGAGGATTTAAATGTTTTACATGCATTAGCTGTTTCAAGTCAGATTTCATGTGTTAATGTTATTGTGAGGGATTTGGTTGGTTCAGTTAGTGGCTCTACAGTTGTTAATGCTAGTTCTAATGGCAACGGTGCAAGTAGTAGCGAGGTTGGTTTACTAGCTTGTGTTACGAAGGAAGTGGATTTGTTACCAACTTTTGTTGTCATGAGCCTAAAGTTTTGAAGTCTGCAGTCTGGAGTGATGCACTTAGGGATGTTGGAGTGATGCACTTAGGGATGTT
Source organism: Vaccinium darrowii (assembly GCA_020921065.1). Classification (NCBI taxonomy): domain Eukaryota; kingdom Viridiplantae; phylum Streptophyta; class Magnoliopsida; order Ericales; family Ericaceae; genus Vaccinium; species Vaccinium darrowii. Next base: position 28,632,425 of record CM037158.1, on the reverse strand, counting down.
GGTCAAGTTTTTACTGGTGGTGTTGTTTCTTTTCAGGACTTCTGTGTAAATATTCTATGTATCATGGTTTTAAATTCGATTATATTAAAAATGATTCGGAAACAGTTAAGGCAAACTGTTTGGAAAGATTGACAAACAGGAAATGTATGTGGACTATCAAGGCAAAGATAGAAAGGCCGAGTGGTTATTTTTGGATTAAAGAGTTTAATAAGGTTCATACTTGTGGTTTTGATGCGCTGTCATCCAATAGTTCTAGGGCTAGTTCATAATTGATAGGTAGATTGTTTTCAGACGACGTTCGTTTAACTCCATCGAAACGTCCATATGAGTTTGTGCAAGTGATGAAGTGGGAATATGGTGTTGATGTCAGTTATCGCAAAGTTTGGATGGGTGTGGAAAAGGCCAGAGGATATGTTTTTGGGGATTATACGTCATCATTTAAAGATTTAGCATGGTATGTTGATGCTGCTAAGGCTGCAAATCTAACTAGTGTTTTCGATTTGGAGTATGATGAGAATCGTCGTTTTACTAGACTGTTTGTTGGTTATGATGCTTGCAAGTACGAGTTCAATTTTTGTAGCCCACTTTTATTTGTGGATGCGACATTCTTGAAGGGGACACACAAGGGATGCTTGTTAGTAGCTTGTGCAAAGGATGGAAACCAACGTAACTGTTCAATTCATATATCTTGAGAAAATTTTCTTCTTTTGTTCAATCATATTTAGAAGTAGGAAAAATGTTGTTGACTCGTAACAGGGGGACTTCTCAATTTCAGTATGTGCCACTGGTTGGGCATCATAACAGGGGGACTTCCCAATTTCAGTAGACTTATGCGAATTTCATCACAATTTCAAGTATGTGCCACTGATTGGGCATCATAACAGGGGGACTTCCCAATTTCAGTAGACTTATGCGAATTTCATCACAATTAAGTTGGCACACAGATGACTTGCTCAGCACCTTCTTTTTAAGATCCGTGTGGAAGTTCGCAGTTGAAGATAGGGCTTTGAATTTGTAAATTCGTAAACAAAAGATCGTTGTGTTTTATGCTTTAAGAAATTCTCATACTGTGTACCTCCTCCTTTTGTTTGAGTTCAAATATTTTTTGGTTTTTATGTTGTTTTTAAAGTGTTGTGTTTTCTTGTTCCAAAATTCGCAGTTCAATATATTCCTGCGAATTTAAGGACACAAATAATTCGCACCTGATAACAAATCTTGTGCTTCATGCTTAAAGAAAGAATTTCACACACTAGGCAAAGTAGGATACCCTTGCCATAGGAGCGATAAGTTCTAGACAAAGCTACTATTACTCTTCGCATTGGGTTTAAGTTGCATTTTCATGATTTCATTTTGCTCTCTATTGTTTGTTGCACTTACAGCAAGGAGAGGGAAGAGGAGATGAATGGATTGGAAGAAATGTTTGTGAAGAGATTGAGGATTTCAGGAGATGAAGAAGAGCATAAGTATTACTATTTAGATGCACTCAACTCTCTACCAGATGAACTCCCTCTTCTGATCTTCTCCAAAATTACTGACCCCAAAACCCTCCTCATATGCTCTCATTTGCAAACGAATTTCATCCATTTTGTCAAATTCCCAATTGCTTTCAATCCAATTCCAAACCCAAGTAATCCCTTTCACTACAATTCCAATTCCTAATTGCTTCGATAATCTTTGCGATAAGCTGATGAATCTGCTCTGCCGATTCAATGGCATCCGGTCTCTTCGAGTTGAGGTACCATGCTGCTGCCGCTGTCTAGATGATATCGTTTTTAAGTGGAAGGCGAAAGCAGATATCCAACGTGGTATATTGAGTTTCCTCTCGACGAAATTCGTGCGCAAAATTGACTACAAAAAACTAGAAGTGGACAAGGAGGAGGAAGGCAAAGAAGAACATTTGGTTCATGCTTGTAACTCATTTGGACCATTTGTTTTTGTGAACAAAACGTATCTTATGTTGCTAATGCTTATTTTGCGTCATCCACAGCTTGACAGAATCGAATTTGTGGGTTCTAGGAAACACAAGAAGTTAAGCCTTCGACGGGAAGAGCTTATTTAGTTGAGTAGGGCAGAGAATTCAAACTTGACTGGGTCTCCTGCACATCAAAGTGTATGCATGGCATGTACTGAAGTTGCGATTGTCTTTGTCGGGTTTTGAGATGAAGGAGGTAATTTTAGTAATGACCACAAGTGATCGAGTAGATAACGAAAAGGATAAGGAGGTGGAGGGCAATGTTGAGGATACATTGGATGGTGGATTTGAAGATGATGAACACGGTATTTTGCAGGAAGCTATGACTCAGATCTTGACTAGAATCCATGGAAGATTTTTTCATTTAAGTTGTTGATCAATAGAAATACCTCACAAAATTAAACAACCACAAAAAAAAAAAAAAGATTGTTGAATAGAATAAGAATACTCTATGCAATAGGCCTTGTAGAGCTGATGTGTTTTCATGTATGACCAAATTCACAATTCAAGATAGCCCTATGAATTTTTGTACAGATCAAGTCCCCACACAGAACACGAGTGTGTAACTGTGTAATGCCCTGTATTTTTGGTTTCCAAAAGTAAAAAAAAAAAAACTCTTTTGCATAGTGGTTTTTATGTAACGTGGGTTGTGGTGATGCAATGTGATAAGTGGATTTTATTATTTGAAAATTTTCTTGAATATTTTTTAAAGATTGGTATGGGTACTTGACTGGTTGGAAGGTCTTAAGTGGTAGTTGGCAATTTAAGAGAAAAAATTATGAGAAAGTTATTTCGGATGGCAGAGAGAGGAAACGCGTAGGGGCAATGTGAGCATAGGTTTTGTCGTAATATTTGGCAGGTGAGTAGAGTAATTGTAGAATAGTATTAGGTGGGTGCTTTAAAGGTCCATGTTATATATTTATGCCTTTGTCGTGAATTTTGCCAAAGGAGAGATTTGGAGTTCTCTGTTAGACATAGGCGAGCATGCTTGAGGATAGAAACTGAGAGTTATTTAGATAGTAAAATATTTTTTGAGATCAAGTGTGAGATTTGATCCGATTGAGGTGCAACTTTAGGGTGTTGTTGATAGTGGTACAATTCATCTATCGCATGGCAATGATCATTTTGAGGAAAATAGGGCCTAGAAGTGTGTAAAATACAGTGTATTTTGGAGTTTTATATTGGAAAAATCCGGGTCATTACAAACTGAGTTTCATTCTTTTTGTTTCACACATACATTTCTTTTTTGTTTCATGTTGTTTCTAGAGGCCTTGTTGTCGTGTGGTACTAAAATCACAATTCATTAGAGTCCTGCAAATTTGTGTATAAGAACACCAAGTAGATAATTCAAAGTAAACAAGTACATAATTCCCAAAATGTATCCATCCATTGAAAACCCATAGCTTACCGTTGTGTCTATTAAAGTTTCTTGTTTTTTCTTCTTCCCCACAACGACAAACAACAAAAACAAAAAACAAAAAAACAAAAAAACCTTGTTGTTGCAATTCCTCTCAACAATAAGAGCTGTGTTTTCATTTTCTCCAGCACCAGCACCATTTTCACCACCAACATCACTAGTCATCATCTTCTCCACCACCATCCTCAATTGGAAACTCGACAGAATCATCACCATCGTCATCATTTCCATTATCTGCATTGGGAAAAATATTAAATATTGTTAGCATTCTTCAAAAGGTAGAGATATAAAAGTAAGATTAGGCAAATCAAAATCGTAATCAGCACCATTAGATCCACCACCAGAAAATGAGACATCATCATTGGCTCCATGGGACCGGTCGTCAGAAGCGTTTGGATTATCATGAGAAAACGAGCTATCATCTCTGCCCTCTTCGATCCTTATTTCTCTCATATCTTGGATTTGATCTCTGAGCTCTTCAAACTCGAGCCTTATCAAATTCTGTTCACGCCGAAGATCTATCACCTTTGTTTTCAAATCTTTGTAGAGGTTATGTAGATTTCTGAGAATGCGTTTCAGTGGGGCTATTGCTCTTCCTATCATGTTTCGCACTAGAGTTAAGGTCACCATTTTTTTTAGGGAGAGAACTTGGAGAAATAGACTGAAATAGAGAAAAGAGAAGGGGAAGAGCAGGTTGTGTAGGGATATAAAGAGTCAAATAGAAACAACTTAAGCATATACCTTTTAAATAGCCAATTTTTCTACAAAGTACTTCCTCCGTCTCTTTTTAAATGTGTTGCTTCGTAAATCTAACTTATTAAAGAAACATCATCATTACACCTTTTACATCAACTTTTACCTCGACTTTACACTATTCTCATCAACTTTTACCATCACTTTCCAAAATTATCGTCCACTTTTACACATTAACTCTTTACCCACTAACTTTTCAAAAGGGTAAAAAGAAATTTTACAAATTTTACCCACTAACTTTTCAAAACACACACTTCTTAAGGGATAGCCCAAAATGGAAATGTCTACACTAAAAAAGGGACGGAGGGAGTACAATTTAAAGAGGGAGCTAGAGAGAGAGAGAGAGAGAGAGAGAGAGAGAGAGAGATGAGGGAGCGTGAATCTAGCATGTTTTTGAAAAAAAAAAGTGATAGTTGACATGATTTTGATAGTTTTAGTGTCAATAGTTATCTCAAAAATATGTCTAGTTAAGTAATTGTTAGTACTTTTTGGGTTTGATGGTTAAAAAAATTGTGTGAATAGTATCTAAAAAATATGCGTAGTTAAAACAAAAATATTGATTTAGAATATGATTTTGATTTGGAATATTTTTGTTTAGGTTAGAATTATTATCTTTCCATATTTGGTTTGATTTTGATTTCCAATTTTATTAGGTTTCTCAGTCTAGTTGAATTAGGATTTGCTTCTTCTTTAATTAGTTTGAGTCCTAATTGAATTACGATTTGCTTCTTCTTTAAAAAGTTTGAGTCCTAGTCGAATTAGGGTTTTCTCATTATAAATAGGGATGTAACCTTTCATTAAAATAATTCAATAAACTATCAATAATATTTGTAGAGTTCTCTCTATTTTCCTTGTTCGCAAGGTGTTTATCTTTTTCTTGTGGATTCAAGAGCCCGTCTGTTAGAACGAGATCTAACCAATTTGTCTACTAGAATGACATCTAGTCACCCATTCGTCTACTAGAACGATATCTAGTCTATTTCTGCTACAATGCTGTTGTTAGAACATGTGTGAAGGTTAAGTCCCACATTGGAAAAATAGAAAAAAAGGGTTGGACCTTAATATACAATTGAATGACTCACCACTTATAAGGCTTAGCCTTTTAAGTGGATATGGGTCATTTAAATTCGTCTACTAGAATGACATCTAGTCACCCATTCGTCTACTAGAACGATATCTAGTCTATTTCTGCTACAATGCTGTTGTTAGAACATGTGTGAAGGTTAAGTCCCACATTGGAAAAATAGAAAAAAAGGGTTGGACCTTAATATACAATTGAATGACTCACCACTTATAAGGCTTTGCCTTTTAAGTGGATATGGGTCATTTAATGTATATTGGGCCCAACGAATGTGGTGGACTCCGTGGATACTCCCCAGAAGTTTAGGTCTTGTGCACACCGGCTCGGCGGAAGCGATGGCGGGATCGATGCATCTTACTAAACTCCCAACAAGTGGTATCAAAGCCGATGGCTGACGATCTATGGGCAGACTCTCGGCGCACCATGGATAGGCTTGCATGGTGAACTCCAAGTGATGGAAACAGAAAAATCCAACAGTGCAAATAATGCGATGTGCCCGTTGCAAGGTGATGCAAGCGAATGGAACACGTGTTGCACGTTGACTCGTCGGGGAGCATGGTGCCAGTGAATGGGCACGTTGGCTCTCAATGGAGAATTCGATGGATGGATCTGAATCGTTGGAGTTGGTGCAGAATAAGCCTAGTTTGGAAGATTGGGTTGAGAGTAGTAGATCAGAATCAAGAGGAAGCTTGGATGCAAAGAAACGGGCAAGGCTCAATGAACGGTTCACACATGAGGGGGAGATTTGTTAGAACATGTGTGAAGGTTAAGTCCCACATTGGAAAAATAGAAAAAAGGGTTGGACCTTAATATACAATTGAATGATTCACCACTTATAAGGCTTAGCTTTTTAAGTGGATATGGGTCATTTAATGTCTATTGGGCCCAACGAATGTGGTGGACTCCGTGGATACTCCTCAGAAGTTTAGGTCTTGTGCACGCCAGCGCAGCGCAAGCGATGGCGGGATCGATGCATCTTACTAAACTCCCAACAACTGCGTCAAAGTGGTATTAGAGCAAGGTCTTCCCTTGTTTCAATGGCCAAAGATGGAGAACAAACCTCTGGAGATCGTGGAATTGATGTGGTATGGGGCGCGATCAATGGGCAACAACAACAACTGGCATAGATACGCACTATGTTGAATGTGTTGACTCTTACAATCAACATAATCAACACTAGGCTACCAGGAGTTCATGACCCTAACGTTCCGCCTTGTGATCAACATGCAAAAGATTTACAGGCTCATGATTGACAAGCACGTGAACCAAGGGTGGGCAATGATCTTGGTCGCTTAGGGAATTTTCCTAGGCGCATCACAAACTATCTAGTTTACGATGGTGGTGGTTCAAAGTTTGACAAGTTTAATTGCATGAAACACAGTTTTCTGAATTTCTAGGTACAACCAATAATTCCTAATTTTGATGAGTTTTATCATCCGGAGGATTTTATTTATTGGTTTAAAAAAGTTGACAAATTTCTTGAGTATATGAAAATTCCAAAAGATATGGGAGTTCGATATGTAGCACATAAATTACAAGGTTATATTTCTACGTGGTAGAAACAGTTGCAATCCAATCGAAGGCGACAATACAAACAGCCTATTAGGACATGGTGTAAGATAAGACAATTGATTGCTACCAAATTTCTTCAATCAAATCATGGGCAGATGTATATCAAGAATACCAGAGAAAGCTTGAGTCTATAAGATTGTTTCAAGATAATTTTGATTCACAGTATCCATCCCAGTATAATAACGAAGTTATTGCGGATACAAATTATTCAAGAAACATGGCAAAGAGTTCCAGTCAATCAAGTTTTGAGGGTCAAAAACTGAGTCAAGGTCCATCAAATTCAAGTTAGTCGCTTCACAATTGTTACAATGGTTTTGGGTTCTCAAAACAAGGAGACCAACTAAAACTTGATGAGGTAGAGGTGAATAAGTCCAACACAGATATAAGGGCCAATCTTAGTCAAGAAAAGGCTCGTGATAATGAAAATAATGATGGTGAAACTTTAGAATTAACAGTGTGTGAATTATCCATTGTTGATCTAGCATGTCCCGAGTCTTTTAACCCTCATGAGTATAAAACTAACTCTAAACATGGAGTTCCACAAAATTACGGGGAATCAAGAGAATGAGAACTAATTCAAGGTCAAGACAATTTGCAACATCAACATAAAGTTGACTTTGTGAATTTTCTTGGTGTGGAGCAATTTGATTGGCTTCCAAATATTCATCTAATAAATCTTGTCAACAAGTTGAAGCATGAAGAGAAGAGCTCATTGCAAGTATACTTTTATATAAATAATTTTTGGAAGAGAAGTAAGAAGTTGAATCATTCGGCATGCTTTGGGTACTATCTTATTCGTGTTCGACTTGCCAAATCTTGAAAGACGGCACTAAAATACATTGAAGTTGATGTCGCGTGCAGTTCAATGTTGAAGTTCATGTTTGAGAAAATTAATTTGAAATACAAAGTTGATGTGGACAAGAGCAGACGTATCAAGTTTCTTCAAGCAATAAAAACTCGAGGGTGAGTTTTTTTTTTTTTTAAGAGAGAGGGAATGATGCAGGACAAGATTAGGAAATTTATTTATTTTTATTTTTATTTTTATATTTATTGACTTAGCATATAATTTTGATTTGGAATATTATTGTTTAGGTTATAATTATTATCTTTCCATATTCGGTTTGATTTTGATTTCCAATTTTATTAAGACTCTTAGTCTAATTGAATTAGGATTTGCTTCTTCTTTAATTAGTTTGAGTCCTAGTTGAATTAGGATTTGCTTCTCCTTTAAAAAGTTTGAGTCCCAATCGAATTATGGTTTACTCATTATAGCCCTATTTATAGTGAGCAAACCTTAATTCAACTACGACTCAAACTTTTTAAAGAAGAAGCAAATCCTAATTAGTTTATCTTCTTCTTCTATATAGCACCTGTGTTACCAAATTCGCAGTTGAACAAACACTTGTGAATTTTTACACAAAAACAGGGCTACATGTGCAAACTATACCTGCGAATTATTAATTTTAGAACAAAAAACAACTAGATCATATCAAGTCTAACAAATCATTGTAATTCCAAAAAATAAACTTCGAAAATAATATGGCTTAATAATTTGAAACTACAACTGCAAATATAAAAATCAAAACATCAGGACGCTCGTTTACGAAGAATAAAAGAACAAGATTAACATAACGGTTGATTAGTTACAAAACAGTGGTATGGCATAGGCCTGCCGTTTGGTGCCATTCACATTCATCAAAAATATCACACACCGTCGTGATACCATACTGCAACTGTGTCAATTAGAGCATTAAGACATATCTACATAACCTTGTCACAAGAAATTTGAACATTGTTTTGATTAATACAAAAAGCCATTCATAACTATTTCACCATCCTTTCACGAACTCAATCATGATCTCTGCCCTCATTTGCTTGCAGTCCTCAATTGAAAGTTGGTCTTCTATGTATTTTTTCTTCGCGAATTGTCTCATTATATAGCAAACAATAATCCCAAAGTCTGAGTTGCATATAGTGAGTTGAATGGAGTCGCCACCCAGATTTAAGGACCTTACCCGCGAAACCATTTTAAAAAAAATGACTCTATTGCCCTTGAAATGGAAAATACTTTACCGGTCTTTTAAAATGAGATTTCTCGGGTTCGGAAGCTAGGTTACGCGAGGGGAAGGAATTTAAAGCACCCCTCACGCCCGGTGTGACCACCGGTCTCTACTAAATGTTGAAAAGGCTTTGAAAATGTTATTTAGATGGACTTTTAAACTCAAATTCATGTGAGAGCATAATAAACATATCAAGAATATTGATGAAATATGAATGCATGCCTATGCGAGATATGGTGAATGGATAATTTGTACATAAAAGATACAGAAATTACACTAAAACGCCCCCAAAATGCCTTAAAGTACCTCAGAAACTGATCATAAAATGAGTACCTAGATACGGTCCAGGCCCCTGGAAAAGGTGAGTCCAGGCGCCTGAAAGGGGTCAATCCAGGCGCCTGGATACCCTCCAGACAGAAACTTTAAAATCCCCTCTCAGACAGAAGTCAACAAATTCGATGTTCTAATTAACTTTCATGCATTCTGGAAAATGTTTAATCACACTACAGCAGATTTAGAATTTAAATATGACTCATACACAATGAAATGATGCTAAAAATGAAACAACAATACATGATGATGCTCACTTTAGACACCTATGAGAGATTATGCTTAAATACCCTTTAAGTTCTTATAATGAAACCTTAAAGTTAAGTGAGCAGAACTCAAGAGTAATGCATAAACCTATTTAGATGATTCTTTCTCATGAAATCCCCCATCTAAAGTATGTTTATAGACTCAAAATGCCTAAAATGAACATGTAAAGAAGAACCAATACATAATATGTAAAGAACCATAGATTTGGGCATGCAAATGATATACTAAAAATGATCAGAATATGAAAGAAAACAAAAAATGTGATAATGGGAAAAGAGGTCCAGGCGCTTGCATGGAGGGAATCCAGGCACCTGGACCCAATGCAGGCGCCTGGAAGGGCGTGGTCCAGGCGCCTGGATCTGATTCTGATGCACAAACTGATTTCTTGCTTTGATGATTTTCAGACCACTTTCAAACCCTTTATTGGTATAGATGACCAGAAAGGACTTGATTGTGTCCCCCTCAGGGCCTACTTGGACAAAATGATAGAATGGCTACCTTTTTGGTTTGATCAAGAACTTGAAATGGTTTTCGAAGTGAGTTTTGTGAGAATGTGGCTTATGGTTATGGAATATATGGAGCTAAAAGGATGGTTTATGGAAACTTTGGTGGTATTCAGTTGATGGAGGTGTATAGATGTTGGATTAATGAAGCAAAAGGGTGATTTTTGGAGTTGAAATGGGTTGAGTTTGAGGGATGATGGGTGAGTTGAGTTTTTTGGAGGAATTTAGACAGAGTAACAGCTAGGTAAGAGTGTGGTTCTTCAGTCCCTGAAAATGAGAGAGGAGTGCTTAATTTATAGGCAAATAAGGGTCCAAAGAGGGCCACTTGAACCTTTCAAAAGGGTGAGGGGTCACCTAGGGGGTAAGGGGTAGGTGTAATGATCTTCCCCATGTTCTTCTCTAACTGACTCTGAAGAAAAATCCCCCAAGATCTCGTTCCCGCCCACTAACAACTTAAAACACACTCAACCTGGACTGATATCCAGGCGCCTGGATTGTGCATTTCCAGGCGCCTGGACTGAATCCAGGCGCCTGGACCATGGAATCCAGGCGCCTGAACCCCTTCCAGGCGCCTGGACTTGACCAATCCAGGTGCCTGAAAGACCAATCCAGGTGCATGTATTTCAAGGTTTCTGGGACATTCCGGAGCTCTAAGGGATGTTTTGGTGATTTGATGGGAGGTTATTGGTGAGGTTTTTTTCAAGTTTTTGATCAAACCTTGTGCGTCCTCATTAGGCATTTTCATCATCGGGGAAGTTTCGGAATCCTGTAGGTCCGGATCGGGGTGTCTACAGGATTTAGATTTTGTTGCGTTTAAAATTATCTTTTAAAAAAAACACAAGTGTTTGTAGAACTAGATGTTACAACCTTGTGGCCTGTCAAGGACAATGCTCTACAATCTTTACACCTGATCTAAAACTTTGGTTCTTGTCGCTCAACAAGTGTTTAATGTTGTTTTGCACATAAAAATTCACAGCTTTTTGTTATTCATAGGAAAGAAAGCAATGTTAAAAAGTATTAACGCCAATCATAAAATTCTATTAATAGTAGAAAACAAGTTATTTTACTTAATTCCAATTGTTTTGCTGGCTTGCATTGGTGGCGATCTTGCTGTTGCATTGGCCTTGAAGGGTCATAGATAGACCATGATCCATTAAAAGAAATCAACACAAGCAAAGTCCAATTCTCATTGTGGTAAATGGGAAAAAGAACATAATTATGTAGCATGGCCTCCTTCAAAGTGCTGTCAAATGTTTGCTTCTTCAATTGATCATCGACTTTCAATACGTCATTCTTTTTTTCGACAAGACACAAACGATTTTGTAGTTATTAATCTAGCAAACGTGTTCAATATGGAACAAGCCTTTGTAAAAGATAAGATAACAAGCACTTACCATCCAATCGCTCCAGTAAACAAAACATGACTCAGTACGCAACTTTTGAACAAAGTTATGACATACACTGGCAGCATATTAATCTAACATCTGAGAATTCAACAAGATACATCAATTTAACACTTAATACATCCAATAGAAATAACAAGTGGCATACAGTTCACATTGCTTACCTGTTTTCCAATTGGTTCTTCTTCCAAAATTCTCCTTAATTGTTCAGAAGATATGGCTGGTTGATCATCAACAGCAACTGAGCAACTAGTGCAAAAGAAAAATAAATTATTTTCGTAATCAAATAATAATCATGTTTGTTTCATAATTAGTAATTGTGGTTTTTTATTTTTACCTATCAGCAGGTGTTGTGAAATACTCATATAGTTTGTTCCTTGCTTCTTTGTCTAGCATTCCACAAATTTCAACAGTTAACCTTGCAGCTCTCTCAACATTCTCAACCTAAATCATTTTTTGTACTGCATTCTGTGTCAGTGTCACTTCATACAACTGTTTTTCAGCTTGTGTGTCAAGTGCAGTTCCATGACTGATTGCTTTCCTTTTACAATTGTCAAAGTCAATCCTTACTTGGGCTGTCAACTGATGGCGTTGCGAATCAGTAAATGAATCTTCTTTTTTACTTTTTGCTTCTTAATTTAGCTTTAGATTTGGACACCTCCAATAGAGCTTCCAATGTGTCCCTTTCCTTCTCTAATTCTTGCATTTTCTTCTTCAGGTTTATAATTTCAGCATCTTTGTCTTGCACCAGATTTCCCTTTTCACACTCGATGAGAACCACTTGATCATGTAGCTCCTTGTTCATTTTCACAAGTTGTTTCTTTAATTACATATATATATATATATATATATATATATATATATATATATATATATATATATATATATATATATATATATATCTTCCATAACGGGCGGGCTATACGTGCAACGCACATGTCGCAGAACCTAGTGTAACATAAAATGCGACCTCTCGTGTGATTTTTGAGGTTAACTAACTGCCTCATATCTACCAAAGCAAATTAAAAAAAAAAAAAAATGAGGTGAGAATTCTCCTCAATTGTGACAACTTGTTCCCCAAGAACGCTTGCCTTTGATAGAATAAATTATGTACCGTGTGACAATATCTCATGTGATCTCTCATGCGATCTTTCACGCAACATAAAATGTGGTTTCTCTTGCAATCATCAAGGGTCAACTGTTGGCCTCATATCCCGAAGGAAAGGTGAGTGTTCAAACGTGACTGTTTATGCCCGGCCCAAGAAGGCTAGCCTTTGATACCGTAGATTCTGTATTATGTCACAATGTTTCATGGGATCTCTTGTGCGATCTTTCAGGGTCAACTACTGTCCACATATCCATCAAAGTAATTTAAAAAAAAAAAAGAAAAGAAAAGAAAGGTGAGTCTTTGAATGCGACCCCTTGTACCTGAAGAAGGCTAGGCTACCATAGATTGTATACTACGTGACAATCTCTCATGTGATTTCTCATGCAATTCAAAATGTGATCTATCATGCGATTTTTCTGGATAAACCATAGTCTTAATATCTACCAAAGGAAATTAGAAGAAGAAGAAGAAGGCGAGTCTTCAAATGGGACCGCTCGTAAAAATGTTAGAATTTGATACCATAGATTGTAGTACGAACCTCTATATATAGAGCCGTCTTTTTATATCATCTATCTAGAGGCATTTCCTTCACTTGGTTGATTTTCTACCGTTTGAGATTAGCACCAAGCCACCAACTGTAATTGATGTTCATTTTCTTTTGTCCCCGCTCACAATTTGATGGGTCAATCACATCTATTTGCGGGGAGCAGGGATGGAGCTAGAATTTTACCTTTGTGGTGGCTGGGGTCATTCATCCCTAACTCATTCTCTTTCCTGGCACAAGGTCGTAATTCTAAGGGGAAAGGCCTTCTTGCTCTCTTTCCGGGAGGATGTTCACATGGCGAAAATATGTACTTAAAAAAATTGCATTATGAATATTCATTCACTCTATGAAAAACTATAATAACATAAAAATCTAGTGGTGGCGAGTCTACATAATTTGAGGATAAAAAACTATTTTCTATATAATAATTGCATTTTTTGAAAACCTTGTGGTGGTGGCTGTCGCCACTTGTCCCCCTGGCTCCATCCTTGACGGGGAGCTCAATTAAATTCAGAGAAAATCTCTGTATGAACTGGTCTCAAAGCAAGTGATATCGCCTGATCAAGTTTCAAAACTGTAAACTTAAGGAGAACAAATTCTAAAGTCTCGGGTCTTAAAGTTGTTTTTATATGTACTCCGTAGTCTACAAGATTACCATGCTTTCCCTCTTTTTTTTTAAAAAAAAAGAAGAAGATTAAGATTGCCGTGTGTTGGCCCTGAAATAGTGCATAGAAGTACATAAAGAATTTGTTGTCTATTTTCGGCATGAGTGCCATTTTTAAATTGTTTACAGTATATTTTTCCATTTATATATTTTTTATTTTTACAATTTTGAAAAATGTTGGTCAATAGAACTCATCGTGAATTATCAAACAAGATCCATATCGAATATATATAACATTATACATTAAAAAATTTAAACAATTTTTTGAGGTGTTTGTGAATACTGAAAGTGCATAAGAAATATGGGGTAGAAGAAGTACAATTTATTTGGATGGATCTCCGTGTAAGTTACAGAGGCATAATAATATATTATACCACTTCCAACGGTTTACCATTCTCATGTCACTCGCATCAGAACCAACAAAAGAAAACACTCTTCTTAAACTCATTCAAGACGTTAAGTTATTTCCACCGCTTGTGGAAATAAAAGTGTTTTTCAAATCGATTCCATTGCGTCATGTGTCCAAACAGTGGTTCTAAATAGTAGAACATGGACATGTGACACTATGCAATCGATTTGGAGGAAACTTTTGTTTCCACCGGCGGTAGAAATAATTTAAACTCTTCATTCAAACCTAACCAAAACAAACTTCCTTAACACAATGAGAAACCCAATTCGAAAATGAAAAATTACATTTAGTCCAGACTCCATAGGAACTACAAAGTGGCGGATAGCACATAAAGCCCATCACTGCCAAACTTCTTCCTACCTAAAATTGTATAGTGACAGAAACTAAAACCACGTAGTCATCCAAAATGAAAATTCAATCATTTGGGATGCACCTCCTAGAAATAAAATAAAAACCCGTCTCGTTTCTGAATTCTGACATCCCAAGACCAAACTCTTTTGAATAGACTTATCCAAAGGTCGGCTGCAGAAGCGAATAACACGTGTCATCGTGCCAGGTTATGAGCTTCGCTCTAAATGGACTCTACTGTGTCTTTATATACCAAAAATGATAAGTCTCCAATATGGCTGTAACGCACTCATATGGTGAGTGGAGCCCACATACACTTCACACTCAAGTGGAATTTGGCTTCTCTCGTGTCGAATGATGAGTTAAGCCCAAAACAGACATACTGTGAACCCCTCAATAGTAAGCTCCATATAGATCTATTGGAACTGGCCACCGCTGAAGGTTTGGCCAAAGGCCCAATTAGAAGGGGCAACGTCGTAAGAAACCACAGAACGGCCGTCACTGGTGGTGACAGTGAAAGAGAGGCTCTGTCCGACGAGGTAGCTGTTGCTTTGCCAGTTCTGGCCCCAATTCCTGGACATTGGTTGCCACCCAGTGTTTGAAGCTTGGATTGAAACATTATAGACATCACCAGCAGCCGCCACGTTTGTGATCAGGACTAAGTTGAAGTACGGATTGCCGTTGATGGTGAATCTGATTCCCCCATTTTTAATGCAGGGCACTCTGCAATAATCAGATAAAGATAAGTAGTATTTGAGAGAAAGAGAGATGCATAACTTAGTGACCTAGCCAGCTTACAGGCAACTCGATTAATCGTGGGGGACCAGTCTCACTGTTCCCTAGTGGGGCATGCATGGATATATACCTTCTGTAAGAAACAGGGACAATCCCAGCTACGTACTGAGCAATCTGTTGGAAAGCAGGCTGAGACATGTCAAAATGTTGAAGGGGAGGGTTGCACCACCCTCCATTATTATTTGGGAGGGCATAGTTTGGAGGACAGAAATTGGTGGCAGTGACCACAATAGAGCCAGATAAGCACCACTGCGGGTCATTCACACACACAATTTCAAAACAAGCCCCACAGGTCAACCCATTGTTGAACAGTGCTGTGCTCAATGCTGTTGTGCTGGTTCCATACCCCTGGCTGTATAGGTTGTCATACCCACAAGCCCCACCTGCACAATAGTATGAATTATTCATATACTTATCGGTATCTGATCAAACTGATTTCTTTTCAGATGCGTCCTTTTTCGTGAAATTTACAAGATGAATAGTTTGGATCATCGATGTGGCCCCAGAATGAAGTCGGTAAAAGGAGAGTATAAGGAATTGGAGGAGGGGGAACGGTGGGAATAACATGGACGATACAGGCTGAGTTCCATCTCTAATGATTTTTTACTAGTTTCTTGCAAATATCTTTTACTTCTTTAAATTGGTCTTGACGTGGGAAATAAAATAGTGAAATCATGAATCAATGCCGAATTTTGTAATCTTATAGGAGTGTTATATTTGTCTAGCTAGTGCACATTTTTTAAAAAAAAAACAGATCATATTTTTCCCTTTTCCGATTTCTCTCGTCGAGCCGCATTAGAAGAATAGCAATTCAATCCAAAACTTCAAAAGACCCGGAAAAAACCAAGAATGTAATTACAAGAGGTATATATTTTGTGCATAATTGGTACATACCCATTGTGCCAGAAGCATCGCTACCCCCATAGAAAGTGGCATGAGCATCAGTCCATCCCCCATCATCACCATGAACACGTGATGAGAGTATGGAGAGAAACCCCAAAATACAAGACAAAACAAGAAGAGGCATAATTTTCCCTGCACACTTGATCAGTTATTTTATTAGCAGCAGGGCACTTTGTTAATTTGAAACTGACCACATAACCAACTATAACACATAGAAGAAACAACATACAGGGAAGAGAGAGAGAGAGAGAGAGAGAGAAGTGTGGGAAAGTGAACAGGGTAGAGGTGAATAAATAGATGCTTTGGAAGAGGGTGAATTAGGCCTGGCTGAGTCAAGATCATAACTAAAGGTTAGTTTCATGTATATGTTTTTTATTGATCTTATGTTTCGTTTTTTTTTTTTTTTTTTTTCTCTTTTGGTTAATTTTCGGCATTAATCACTCGACTTTACCAAAAGGACTCAAAATAATATTAAGAAATATTATGTTACCCTAGTTTTATAGATTGTATTACTATGTTTCCCATTCCGTTTATGTTATTATTTTTGTTTCCTAGTTAGTTTAGATTTCTTTATTATGATGTTTCCTAGTTGGCACGAATTTCTTTGTTATCAAGTCTTGTAACCTATATAAAAGGCATGCTAGTAATATGTTTTAAACACATCAATGAAATCTTGTTATATTACTTTCGTAACACTATTCACTGAAATTGAAAGGTTTTGAAAACGACGACACTAACGACCTGTTTGTTAGCTGGTTATATTCTGGAGGGGGAAGGTGTATAATAAGAGGGGGATAAAGAGGTGAATATGGTTAGAGGGGATATTATTTAAGAAGGGGAAATTAAAAATTACTTAGTTTATTTTCTTGTTGTGGAAGAACATTGAGACAAGGAGACAGTAAGGGCAGAGGGCACTACAAACTCATAAATTTGATTTAGTGGGGGCAATTAATTGTCCATCACAAGAAAACTTGTTTCATAATTGATGTAACGGCAGCACTTAATTGACCTTATCGAGAAAACTTGTTTCATAAAAGGAAAATACTAACATCAATCCTTAGGGTGGAGGATAATGTGTAGAAAATGTACCGATGTCCGAGAAAAGTGTATTGATCTCCGTGACAGTATATTGAAATCTGTTATTAATATTCGAACTTGTTTGTCATATTGTCCCTTGCCTAATGATCGGATGTGAGCAATTACCTTTATAAACAACAATGAGTAAGAAGTTTATATCCCAACCACATTAGCAATTCCTAAATTGACAATTGTAAATCAAATAACATTATGAAAGAAAAGTAATGCATGAAATTATGGGCATAAGTGAGATTACTGAAATTACATATGTGCACAAGTGAGATTTTCTAATTTTGAGTGGGCACGTGCCCCCATGTGCGTCCGCCTCTGGCAGAGGGAGTGGGCCGGCAAAGAAGTGGGTAGTAATAGGGAGACGGATTATATTTGGATTGGGGTTGTGTGTCAAAATCTTATTCCCTTGTAAGGGCATATGTACATCCAAGGTTTTTATAATCGGCTTGCAAAAAAATAACAAATATTTCAAGCCGGATTTTCAATATTCGGGTTCATCTCATATACGCTCATTATATCCTTTAAACAAACAGAGTGAAGACAGTAAAGACGGTAAAAAAAATACGAAAAACTTAGTTAGGCCAAAAGACTAGGGATTGCAATGGGACATGTAATAATCCAAAATTTTTATATAAAAAGTAGGATTTTTTTATAATTACGTTTAATCATCTTTAATTACACTTAGGACTCCTAACTACTTAATATTCTTTCTTATTGAACCTCTTCCTATCCTCTTACACCATCCCATCCCACCATCATTTCACCAAATCCCACCACCTTATCGCTTCACAAATTCCTCCCATCAACACCCACCAGAAAATCCTCCTGTCTGCAGCAAATCCTCCTCTATACAACCTTAAGATGAACCTATAGACTTATCTCCAACAAATATCAACTCAACTCACACCTGCAAAAATCTACTTCCTATTCCTATATACCACCTTCCACCCCCATTATTCCTCAAATCCGGGGATAACTTCCCTTACCTGCAAAAATCTACTTCCATACCACCCTTGTTCTGCCCCTATCAACAACCATTATCACCATGCAGGGCCGGCTGGGTAGGCCTGGGTCTGGGGCCCACCAAAAATGGCACATTTTTAGGACCCCAATTATGTATATATATGTTCATAACAAGTAATAAATATATAATGTTGCGATACTAGCAATAGAGAAGCATTTGGCATAGTGGAAATGTTTGTGTGTTTCCTAGTAAATGTCAGGGTTCAATTCTCATGGGCCCTTCTTTTCCTTTTCTACCTTCTCTTCCCTTTTCTTTTTTCTTACTATAGTCATCTTCTACCTTCTCTTCCCTTTTTTTTCCCCCTTTCCACTATAGCCTTATCATTTGTTGACTTTTTTAAAAAAAAAAATTGCCGGTGTAGTAATTAGGGAAAAAATAAATAAAACACTTCTTGCATATTCATAAAATGTTCGCATTGCCCATTTCAATTGATTTTCTAATTCTTGCAATAAGAATAGACAATTATGACCGAAAACTATTTTTTATTAACATGAAGACACGAATTACAAAAAAGACAAAATATGGAACACGGTATTTATCATTTGAAATAAATATTCGTTCTTTAATTTTTTTTTCTTTAGAAAAACATAGAGTCCCGGTTTACATTATCGTCTGGGGCCACAAAAATCTCAGGACTGAGCCTGTCACCATGCCATGTCCCTATCCAAAACTCCACACACACCTCATTCACCACCTCACACACTCTACATTCACTCACAAATCTCAGGAAAGAAACAAAATAAAGGAGGGAGAAATTCTAGAGAGAGAAAGGTGAGAACCAAAGTGGGTTCCCACTCAAACCACCCCAATACTCAAATTCAATCTACCAACACTCCAACACATTCTCACCTATCACAAATACACCAACTCATCCAAACAAACCCAACCGAAGAGCTTCCTCCATTTTCGTACCCGCCGACCCTCCGTTTTTTTGCAAAAAACCAAAATCCCGCTAAAACTTCGGAGGAGAGGTAGCGTACGTGGACTTTTATTCCACTTTCCCTAAGTATATTTTAGTCCCTATTATTGGTTTTTTATGTTTAGAATAATCGATCCAAACATCAAAACTTGAACCAACATAAGTTGCCCTGTTTTCGGCCCAGACAGGTACCGGTACCTCCGACACTGGTACGGTACCAAGCTCCAAAAATTGGCTACTGACTACTTTGGTACCGGTACCGGGCCTAAACTCCGAGTCGCCGACCATGTGCCCCAACGGAGTAACATTTTTTGTTGTTAAATTCACCGTCGTATACGGGGATCAGGTCTAACCCCTTAAGTTGTTGACAGATCAATCCTTAGGCTGTGTTTGGAAGACTGGAATCTTGAGTAGGAATAAAAATATGATTACGGGAATCAAATTTTTGGGAATTTTCTTGGGTAGGAATAGGAATATGATTACCGAAAATCAAATTCCTAGGATTTTAATAACTGGAGGAATTGCAATTCGGTCTTTGGATTCATGCAGTAATCTTACGTGGGAACCAATTATTTTGAAAATTTATTAGGGTCAATATTTCCTTTTTCTTAATAAATGAGCTGGGAATCTATGATTCTCATGGGGTAAGGGAGTGATCGAATTCCCACTTACATTCTTATTTCTGTCTCTACCAAACGTCGGAATCAGAAAAATCTGACATCACATACTTGTTCCTGTCTCTTCCAAACGTTGGAATCATGGATTGGAGGCATCACATTCCCGTTTTCCTTTGATATTACTGCCATATAAACTGAGCCTTAATGTTTGACATTTGACTAATTTAATTATTCTACTTCAAATGTTAATTATTTAATCAAGGTATGAGATCGCGGGTTCGACCCGTATGACGCGGTTGGGGTGATTTCCTTTATGTTGTCCCTCGATCTAACCTAGAGTATATTCTCTAACCAAAAATGAAAGGAAAAAAAAAAACACAAAGGGGGAATTTTTTTTGCTTAAACGAGCCTAAACGAAATCGAATGACTTAATCACGAATCAACTCGTGATTTTGAGAGCTGGGTTATTTTACTCCTATGTACTACTGCTATTGCTCAACTCAATTGATTGAGTCCATCACTGGAGTATATATAGTATTTATCTGTTGTTGCTTAACCCAATTTTATTTTCTGAAGCACCAAAAAAAAAAAAAAAAAAGATAGAATGATGAAATGCGATTTCTTTCGACCTTTAAAGGGTTGGCTACGTAGTTAAGGTATGGGAGTTGGATTGGCTACATAGTTAAGGTATGGGAGTTCGACATGTATATACAATTTCGCTCCTTCTTAGGTCTCATGTTCGAAACTTCACTATCAACATCTTTTGAGGCTAATCTGTACAAGACTTTGCCCTGAGCTTCGGTTTCGTACTACTAGGTTAATAGGGTCTAGTCTTTTCCAGTTTTGGCCTTCTTTGGCCCACATCAATGATCAAATTCTGAAATTTTGTGGAATTTGTTGAGTAATTGGAATTTGTTGAGTAAGTCATCCGCATAGGTAATTGGATTGATCGAATATCGATAAGACTTAAGTTGCCCAATTTTTTTTGCACAAATCTGTTGTTCATGCACTTGTTGACGTTTGATAAAACTAACTTTTTATGTGGATGACTTACTCGACAAGCTCTTCAAAATGAACGATTCCAATCGTTCTTATGGGCCCCTTCAGAACAAAATTGGATTGGACTGGATTACTAATTTCTGGTTAAAAATTTATTAATTTTCAATTAATATTGCAAAAATGGATTTTTTTTTTTTAGTTATACATGTTAATTAAAAAAAATATATTAAGAAGGTATTCAAAACGTAAATGGATTTTTTTTAATTATTCATGTGAATTAAAAATCAATTATTTTATAAAGAAGGTATACATACGTTATTTAACAAGTTAATATCTAGAAAACATTTTATTTGAAAGATTTTATCTTAAGTATTCTAACAAAACAAAATTGTTCATTCGAATTTCATGGGTTTCTTCTGCTGTAAATGAGGTGCTTTTTTTTAGTATTTAATTTTCTTGTAAAAAAAAAGGCCATGTTTCTTACATCGAAAAATAATTCTTAATACTACCATTTATTTAGTATGACCAAACTTATCACGATTTAATATCATGCAAGTGGTGGCCAGCTCATGCGGTAGAGCTCTTAGATTTTTCACACTGCATTGCAGGATTGAGTCCCATTCCCCCTCCGCTATATAATAGATTAGGAATGACGGAGGAAAAAAAAAAAACGTATCACGATTTATTACAGTTACCACTTGCCATTGAAGTTACTCGAACATGTTGTTTAGTTAATTTCAATAAGTAGTGGGTTCGAATAGTATTTGTCATTGATGAAATCATGAAATCAGATTGTTGAATTCAATAAACAATTGATTGAGGCATTTGATTTGTTAGACATGATAGAGTTAACTCTATCTGAATTGTTGATATTGGTTAGTGCCTTAGTGGTGATTTTTTTATTTTTTTTTTCATACGATATTCATCAACTGGAATAACTGGAATTAGTGGAGAAGTTAGTTCATGTGTTAAACAACCTAATGGAGTTAGGTGATATATAAAGGTTATATAGTCAATTGGTGCTGAAGAGACTACTAAACCAGAATTTAAAAATAAATAAATAAAAAGAGACTACTAAATGGTTGTTCATACAACAATGACTCGATTGACAATAGGGGGTGTTCGACTAACAAAAAAAAAAAATTTCAAAAATCAAGACAGATCATCACTACAAGAAATTACACTTTTAGTGACCAGTTTTGGTGACCACTTGCGTTTTGGTCAAAGAAAATCAAGCAAATAGCGACCAAAAATATGGTGGTCACGAAAAATCAACCAAATAGTGACCAAAAATACTGTGGTCACAAAATCTTGGTTATTCGGTGACCAAATAAATTGGTAGTCACAAAATGTTCTATCCATAATATAATGAGTAGATTTTGAGTAGTCACAAAATGCATCTCTTACAATATATCACATAAAAAACCCTGAAAAGTCAGTATATTCAAAAAACTGTCTTAGTGGAACACCCCTAGTGACTAAATACTGATAATGACTAGTGGTGGTTAAAAAAATATTAGTCAGTTGACTTGTGCTAAGTACTAATGGTTATTGGATACAATTTACTAAACGACTGCTCGATTATACAGATAGATACATACAATTAAGTGCTTAAGCAATTAATCCAACCATTTGAGTCGACCAACATGATATAGTGTCTAATTGTTAATAATAGTTAGTGGTGCTTAATAATAGATTTGTGAATCAATTATCAATACAATTGGCTAATGTAGTAGGATTCACTTAATTAAGTTTCTAGCGATATATTGATTCAAATAAATAGATATTTAAGCTATTGGTTGACTCAAATAAATCAATTTTATTAAGTGTTTTCTTCCCGTGCAGCTAGATTCTCATCTAAGCAGGGTTATATATGTACAAGTATATTTTATTAGATTTTTTTTAGAATTAATTTATTATTAGATCAGCAGTGATATGCACATAAATGATGTATTGTCTATTCTATAGCACATTATAGCACTATTAGCTACCAACAACTCTCAAAGTTTATCTTTTCAGTCATAAACAACTCGAACAACTCGTAAGTAACTTTTATCTTTTTGGTCCTAAGCAATTAATTATTCAAGCTTAGTTTAACTTAACAAGTTTTAAAACTATGTTCATACTTAGTTTGTTTATGATGTGAGTAGCTTTCAATTGACCATTAATCAAGTCCAATCTTGAGTGACTTTGATTTTTTAAGTACCGTATAAGTGAAACATGAGTAATAACTTATGGTTTTATTATGGGCCGGTACAAAAAACAAATATTTATTACCACTAAGTCCAATCATTCTTTTTAATTATCACTATTGGAATTTGGGCCAGGTTCGGGACCAAATCGGGTCGCCTATGAGGGCATGACCCGGTGACCCATTTATTATAGAGTCCTATCTAGGGGTGCACACCGGCCCGGTAGCCCGCCCAAACCCAGCCCGATCTTTTTAGGGTTTGGGAAAAATATTTAGGCCCATAGGGCCGGGCCGGACTGAGATTTTAAGCCCGTTTACTAATTGGGCCGGGCTTGGGAAATTCCTCTAAGGCCCAGCCCGGCTCGGCCCAATTTAAATAATAATTTTATTTTAATACTATATGTATACATGTATATGTTATGGCTAGAACCTAGCTGCTTGGGATTTGTTTATCTTGATGAAATTGATATTAATGAAGACGAATGCTATATACTACCTATGTAGAGAATACCTTTGAAGTAATAGCAATTTGTTAAGAAAACTTTGAAGTTTTTTTTTTCCCCCTTAAACTACTGTCTTGTAATAATAACTCAAAATTTTTTCTTCCTTTTATTTTTGTTGTGCTCTACAAGATTTGTTGTGAAGAAGTGTGAATTTAAAGGAGAGATACTCGAGAGACGTTTTTATACATCGGAGATCCATCTTTTAGAGCACTTTAATTTATGGGTCTGTTTTTAATATTTTAGGGAGAACTTAGAACTTTAAGTATATTATTACGGTTGTGATTTTTATTGTGATTTCTATGGTTGATTAATTTATGTTTGTAATGTCATGCTTTAGAAAAATAAAAGGGCTTGTTGGACGGGTTTGGGAAATTAAAATTCTAATTGGGTCGGGCTTGGGCATATTAAATGAAGCCCGATTATTAATGGGCCGGGTTTCGGAATAGACAAATCTCGTTATTATCTAGTATAAGCCCGGCCCGAACCCAGCCCGGCCTGGTGTTTGTGCACCCCTAGTCCTATCCTATCTCTATCTTGGAGATAAGATAGAAAAAGTTGAAGTGATCCTATTCTCTTAGGATTATAAGACTTCTAAAGCATCTAGGATGATCACTCTATATATTTTCCTGCAGCATATTCATAATAGAGATGCATACAATATTATCAGTTATTGAGTTCTATGAAACTCTCTCCTTAGTTTTCTCTCTCTGCCATTAAAGAGCAATTCGGAGCTTTTGTACCGTGGAATAGAGGGTGATACTCGAACCCCGTAGTATCACTTCATCGCGGGAGATTGTTGTTGTTCTAGTACGTTTCGGAGTATGTAATCCATCCACCAAAAGATCCGGTTTGGTAAAAGTTTGCTAGAGGTAATCCGAACCACCCGTTTCCGCATTCCTCATTAAAGTTTAACAATCACTAACTCCATTAAGGTCAATCACTCTTTTTTGGGGCTTAGACCCTTAGGGTGCACTTTCCTATTATAGGGTTTTTAATGATTTTGGCATTTTCACAGGGTACCCTAGGATTTTAGGCACTATCATAGGATACCCTAGGGTTTAGGTTTAGGCATTTGCATAGGGTACCCTAAGGTTTAGGTTTAGGGTGCACTTTCCTATTATAGGGTTTTTAGTGGTTTAGGCACTTTCATAGAGTACCCTAGGATTTTAGACACTTTCATAGGATACCCTAGGATTTATGCACTTTCATAGGATTTGAGGTTTTAAATTTTTTTTTTTTTTAAAAAAAAAAAAAAAAGGGAGAGAGATAGAGGGTGGGAATTGGGGCGGCACATGGGCGGGTACAACAGCCTTTGGCCCGCAATGGAGTTTTTCGTGTTTTTCGGAAGGGGGCTAGAGCGGGATGTGCAGCCCTCCACAAAAGTGGAGCGACCCGTCATTATCCCATAACTTATTTGAGCTTGGTTTAAAAGCTTTTATATATTTTAAATATCTAAGTGGATGATCAGTTGTAATTCGGCCACAAAAGCCCACACCAAGCCTGACTCTGATGGGCTAGCCCAATCCAAATAGTGTATGGACTAGGCTTGGACTTGGGGATCGAAACTTGCCCGCAAGCCTGCCCAATTAGCCCACAACTGGGTATTGAGCCCGCGAAGTATATGTGATAAACGTCTTGCCTGCCCAATTAGCCCACAACTCGCTATTGAGCCCGCAAAGTATGTGTAATAAACGTCTATATTTTCCTTTCGGAAAACATTCTTTCTTTGAACAAACATTTATTTTTTGCTATCCCACTCTCATATGACCAGGTTAAAGGAAAAAATTAGTGATTTTGATTGGGTAATTAGCAGAGACTTATATATTGTGGAATAAAATTTATAATAAACTTATATTCCATCTGTCTCGTTGTAATGATCTATTGTCATATATTATAAAACAATCAGTATTGTTTCACCAAAGTACATACTTCGTTAATTATCTTTATTGAATTTTGCACTTGGTAATGAATGGGCATTGAATTGGGTGATGGATTATTGGATAGAAAGTCGTGTTACGTAATATTCAACTTCTCATGTTCTCGTATAAAAGGGCCACAAATATAAGACAATTTAAACGGTGACAGGAAAACGTGTTTGCTTGAATAATATATCTACAGTATTTCTCAAAATAAAATTAATTTTTTTATCACTTGAATTGGACCACATACATTTTTTTTTATATTGAGCAAAAAGATAATGATACATATTTTAAAATAAAAAAACCCGGCCACTAGCCCACCTACAAAACCCGCCTAGTGTTAAGACCGTGGGTTCGGTATTGTATTTCTGCTACTATTTCATACGGCATCTCCTGCAATTACTCAGATTTGTACTAAAATTTTAATAAAGATTTGCATAAAAGCTTCATTTATTATGAAACACTCTAGCGGACAAACTCAAGTCTACGCGCATAGGAGTATTTGAGTAAAAACTTCATTAATGACATGATTATAAATTTGAGAGGGAAAAAATTGTCTTGAAAATTTTGAGTAAAAATTTAAGTTCCTTGATTTGAATAAAACACAATATAGTTATACGCCTGAGTTAAGGAGTGGAGTCGATTCAAGGAAGGGACTCAAATAGAGGTACTCCAGTATAGATATACTTAAATTCTCATCATGGTTAGTTTGAATAATTAAGTTGGCATCCTAAGATTCAAATAGACAAAACAATTCACTTTATATATTATTAATTTTCTCTCTCCTACATACTCTCATTAATTTATTCTCACTCTCTCTACAAAATTCATCCCTTCTTTTCTCATTTATTAAATTGCAATTACAGAAATTTAAATTTTGAGACATTCAAATATTAAGCAAATTGGGCAACCCACAAACATGGTAAAATTATTTACCATGAATCCTATATTAAATAGTATAACGAATCATGAGTTGAATTTCATGATAAATTAATGTCATTGTTTTTGTTCAAACAAAACTAAGTACACAATTCATGAAAACTCATATCATCGTGAAACTATTTACCATGAAATCCCGCATGGCAAAACCTAACATGATAAAATTATTCATCATAAATCCTGTGTAGTAATCTAAAGATTAATTTAAATCACCCATGAAAGTTTAGATACGCTCGAAAGTCAAATCAAACCATGCTTATGATGAGATATTTCTACAAAATAACCGTAACCTTTACTTTGTGTGTATCATTGGGGTTTAACCATAACAAATTTTAAGGGCCTTATAGCTAAATTCGACCACTTGTTTGGGTTTTAAAAGATCTTTACCTGGCCTAAAACTAAAAATTATTGGAGTACCCTGTTTTGGGTTACTATTTTTTTGGTGCCCAAGACTTGGGCCTTGCATGGGGGGTTTTCCCGCCAGTATGCGATTATTGCCCTTTGAGGATATGTTTAAGATTAAGATAAGAATGCAAACCTATTTGCATCACTTTTTTATTTGCAAACACTTGCATCATGAAAGTTGAGGCTTTTGGTTCATTGATTAGGCTGCCTGAGCCAGCTTACACGCACCTCAATCAATCGCCCCTTTGGTCAAGTCAAAGGTAGAATTTAGTAGGAATCGGTGAAATGACAGAATCTATAAAAATTATTCAGCAGGCTCTGGAAGGAATTCTGGGAGGACCCTATGAGAAATTCAGCGCTTTGATAGAGTAAGCAATGCCGAATGGAATGATTTTGAATATCGATTCATTAGTAGAATAAAACCTTCTCCAGCAACTAGAAAATTCACATGAAATTTATTTCTTTCGGCCTAACAAAAAAAAATCGAATCTTTTTCGGCCGTTGGACTAACATTGTGGCAAACTGGACTCCTTTCGGATGATATGCAGGCCTCAAGTCAAAACCAAATCACACTCCAGTTGGGCTGGGCTACGGTATGGATTCGATTAAAAACTCAACACCGGCCCTTTTTTCCTTTTAAAATCCATTAAAGGCCTTTTCAACTGACGGTCCCGATCTGACACAACCCCACTAATGAATCCTAGCCGTCCAAGTTGCCTTATTGTTTCCTCCCGCAGTCCCGCAGGCGCTCGAGAGTTCTGTCGTTTAACCTAGTTTTGCAAGCTCAACTATATATATACATGGCGGCGAGGTAAACCCTAATCGGCTAATGTGGAGGTAAGCTGAAGGGAGCTCCAGTTCTTTTCTTCAGATTAGGGTTCTTTTGCTGCTTGTGATTCCTTGCATGGTACTCGTAAAAATGGTTAATCGTTTAGAAAAGTCTAATCTTTTTCTTCAATTTGTTTTGTCGATGTCCTCTAATCTCTGTATTTGTTGCTGATTTTTTTGATTGTTTTTGCGGTGAGATTTGCCTCTGCCTGTGATGGTTATAAATATACTTTGAGTACATCACTATGAAATTAACTTAATCTGAGGCTCTGAGGAATTTCCACCATTTTAGAGTATTTGCTACGGATTTGGAATAAATGTCTCCTCTTTGGGAATCAATTTGGTGTGAAAATTTGATTTTTTTTTTTTTAATTATTTTGGTTGATTACTTTCAATTGCAGGTAAAAAATGCTTCTTTTTTTTTTTTTGTGTGTGTGTGTGTGTTTGCTTTCAGTAGCTAAGCAAGAATTAGTGATGAAAATTTGCAAGTGATGATAAAATAGACAGGGACATCAGCACTCCATTGGAGAAAGATGACTAGTCTTTTTGGGAATCTCTCTGATGCAATTTTTTCATTGATAAAATTTCCTGCAAGTTATTTTCTGTGTTTATGCAATTCAACATTTGTGTGTGTGTGACTAATTTGTCTAATAGGTTTTGAAATCTCGACGGGTTCTGTTTTTGGAATTGGATTTGATTTTTATTGTAAGTTTCATTATAACAGTGCCAATGATGGTTTTAATGTATCTTTGAGTTTCTACTATGAAAACAACATAAACTGAGGCACCCGTTTGAACATACGTAGAAGATTAATAAGGGTTCTTTCTTGCAGTTGCAAATTCTGGAATACTCACTTCATCGGTTTTCCAGTTCATTTGTTGAAATTAGTAGTAAAGGTGATTGGTATTAATAACCTTCTTTAGTAATTACCAACTTTTTGTTTTCGACATGGCAAGTTTGTGCAAGTGAAGACGAAACAGATAGAGGGACATCAGAACCTCCATATTGTAGAATGATGATTTTTCTTTGGGAATCTCTCTGATGCGCGTATTAGGCTTGTTTCCCTATTAATTTTGCTGATTCTTGTAACAACTTGTCGCATATCGAGTTATGTGTCCTTGGTAATGGTTTCAATCCCTTCATGAGAAAATCCCTTCGTGCAAGTGAAGATGAAACAGACAGGGACATCAGAACCTCCATTTCGGAGAATGATGATTTGTCTTTGGGAATCTCTCTGATGCGCGTATTAGGCTTGTTTCCCTATTAATTTTGCTGATTCTTGTAACAACTTGTCGCATATCTCCTTCGAAAAATGCATTATGTCGTCTACACGAGTTATGTGTCCTTGGTAATGGTTTCAATCCCTTAATGAGAAAAATCCCAAATTCATTTCGTGGTATCCCGTGGGAATAGCCCTCTTGTTTAGCTGTCTACCTGGGGATCTAGGGCATCTTTCAATCCCAGCACACAATTGCACCAACTTATCTTTTTCGTCTCTATCGATCAAAACCATCTGTATGTTTGCAGTCTATGATACCACTTCTTAATGTAAGCCTTTGTTACGCGTGTAAATTTTCTCAAATTACTTCCGATCCGAGGTTTCTAGTCGAGACTCTTTTGTTTCTCTAAGACCATCCCTTGTTTTGACGCCTGTGGTGAGTTATATGCACGTATTAGATGATATCAAGACGTGATATGACATTGTAACTCTGAGGCGAAATCAGCCTTCGTAATTAGGCCTCTTTACCTCTGAGGATAAATTAGAGGGTTTGGGGTAGATTGACCCAGTTCATGGAGGGTTCTCTGGGCGGATTAAATGTACGAATAAGAGGGGCTGGGTCAAATTTTTTGGCGCATAAATAATCCTGGTGCTCTTTTCTCTTCCAAGCCAAGTTTAAAACTCGACCGGGTGCCCAGAACCGCTCCAAACGGGCCTTAACAGCTAACCGAAGGATAAGAGCAATTGAAGCTGGTGTAAACACCCAAGAAAAAACCTCACTATTACAACAACATACGCACGCACGTAGGCTCTATTCATTTGTTAAGAATGTTATGTGAGTTAATTTTGAGAAAGTGAAATGAAGTGAAGTAAAGGTAAGGTAAATTTACTTTCCTGTGAGAATTCATCTGATAAAGGATGTTTCGAGGAAAGTATGATAGACGGGAGTAAACTTTTTTTTTTTTCCTTGAACCAGGGAAACATAAAACTTCATTAACTAATTATAATTACAAAGGCGAATTCGTGCAAGATTATAAGCATTCTTGACCCTTTTTTGGATAGACAACCAATTACTTTTATCAGACCTTTTTTTTTTCTTTTTGATGATCTTGTCAGACCTCTTTTTAATTGATTCTTGAAAGATAACATAATACGAGCATCAAAGATAACATCGTTTCATAAGAGTAAACTAATACGAGCATAAAAAACCAAAGAAAGAACTCAAATTAAGGGAGACTTAATTTTTCACTCAATTATAAAGGGCTGTTTTCTCTTTTGGAATTTTATAATCAAGCTATTCATGAAGCTTTCACTTAAATTTGTGCTAAATTTAGGTTTGCTAGTTAAGTGTTCATACCAAATCAAGTTTCTCAAGTTTTTATTCAAATTTAGTAAATGTTTAAGGGCCAAAGAGGCTCTACTACAGTTAAGAGCATTACCAGTCCTTACTCAAGAATTTCACTTAAACTAAAGTTTGCATAAAAATCTCTTAAAATCAACTCCGCTCTTTGACTCAAATCTTATATAGTATTGCAGAATGACTTTTTGTGAAAAAGGCTCTCATCGCGACAAGTGACATAAAATAGTTGGTTTGCCGTATAGGATTTTGAGTGACACATGTGACAATAATTCAATTACCTTAAGTAGGTAAATTTCAAATTTCAAGCAAGTTCCATGATTTAAGGAATCAACACTCAAGATTGGTAAAGAAAATAATCTGTCAAATAAATTTAAATTTCAAATACTCATCAATCAATAAATTCTCCAAATGAAACAATTAATTAGCTAATTAAAAATTTCAAAATAATTTAAAAAAATCTCTCAACATTTGCAAATAAAAACAATAATCAATAAGTTTTAAATTCCAAATACATCAAAAACTTATAAAAATGAAAATGTCCATCCCCCATTTTCTCAATCATCAGTCTAAAAAACTCTTAAGTCTCTCAATCCAACCAATTATATTTCCGTGCAAACCTTATTGTTGTTCTTATGCTTTGGCTAGGGTCATGGTTGGCCTAATGCAAATGAACAAATAACCCATGTTTTGGTAACGGTCAGTTAGTTTGTAATAAATTTTTTTTTCAATTTCTATTGATTGGTATTTATTTTTTTAAAAAATCTATAATGGCTTTTGATGTCGAAATTTATGTTTGGTTAAAAAATGACTCGGCTTTTACAGGATCGATGTGAGAACCTTGATGAGAAAATCAATCGATTGAAATTGTCAAAACAACATTTTGATCGCAAAAATGGTCAAAGGGTTACATATCGTTCCAATTTTATCGGATGTCCCCGAAGGGACATAATTGGAATATTATTCTCAATTTAGCAGTAAGTGTCAAGTTAATAGTTGCTATTGCTAAGATCTTGAAAGGTACAATACTAAATTACTATATGACTATCAAATGACAAATAAGATCTTAACAATTCTTTTAGCCAACCTTTCCTGAGTTGTGTGGGATAGAATTTGTTCTCTTCTTCTTCTTCTTCTTCTTTTTCTTCTTCTTCTTCTTCTTCTGACAAAGTGACATTTAGTATTATATTCTACTTTAAGATAGAATGATGAATATCTATCTAACTTAAACAATTAATATATGAACAAAATAAGAAGTCGTAGAATACAGTTGAATTATATTGTGGGAAAAAATTCAAAACCCAAATATATGCCTTACACATATGATACGTAATAATCGCAAAATTAACATCCAAATATAAGAAACTATATATCCATATGAGTGAATTAATATTTTGAACCAACCATACATTAAGCACAACGATTGCACCATTGGATGTCCAGCTCCATAAACAAAGGAGTTAAGCCCCAAATCAAAATATGAAGGTCGTGAGGTATTTTAAGATTTGATTAAGTTTGATTTTGTGAGGTACTCAAATAAGTTATAAGATTTTTTTGACAATTTATATTGGAGAGTAATACCTAGGGACGGAACCAGGATTTTGACTCGGAGGTAGCACCTAAGATTAATATTCTTCCACCTCCATCCCACAAAAGATAGTCTATTAATTATAAAGCGACGTGCAATTTTTGGATAAAAATCTCAATTAGTTCTTTAATTTTGTATGAAGAAATGTATAAATCGTGTACAGAGGTGCTTTATTTTTCTATCCAGAAATTAGAGGTTTTTTGGCAGTGGATTATCTTTATGAACGGAGGGATTATTAGTATAAAAAAAAGGTATAAGTGTTCTAAGGTTAATTATTTATAATACCCAAAAGAATACATATTTTCATAGGTTATTCATCATCAACATGTACCCAAAAATTACACACTTTCATCGATTAATCACTCATCAATATGTTTAATACCACGAGTTTTGAAGAATAACACTGTTCTTCCCATACAAATTTAAATTATTGGTATATGAAAACATTAATTCATCCCGTTTATAGCACGGGTTTTCATCTAGATTGTGGAATCAAAGTGCTCCAACCGTATAATCAAGTAGCACGGTACGACCCTAGATTTTTGTGGAAAACTAAACTAACTAACAAACAAACAAGGCCATTTTAATGTTGAAAATATTCATCAATAGTTAAATTTTTTCGTGTATTGCGACTCCGTGCATAGCACAGGTTTGATGCTAGTTTATATCAAATTGAATTTTACTCTAATGAAGGGATAGTCGAAATTCCACTCAAATTTGTGACGCTATTTTCTACGTCTCAAATTTACAATCATGCAATTAATGAGGCTTTCACTTAAGAGAAGTGATTTTAGCACTCCCCAAATTGATTTTGGCACTCTCCTGTTTGAGTTCAAAATCAATTTTCTTATCAAATGAAGTTTTTACTCGAATTTGTGAAATTTGAAGGCCGGAGATGCTCTAACGAATTTAATAAAAGAGGGTGAATATTACATTCTATCCTATTGGTTGAGATAGTATTGATTCTGTTCGGAATATTTGAATTCAAATTGGCTGATTAAAGCGCAGCCGTTACGATTTTGTGAATTCATTTGGGAGACATTATGCTGGCTGTTACAAGGAGTGAAGACCCCCCATTAATGTGATGATGGCAGATTGATTCTCCCTTTTATCACGTCGGTTTCATTCTGCAGCACTCAAGAGTCTTGGCATTTCCTATTTATATGTGTCATTCACATATTGGGAAAGCACCAGAAAATTCGTGGTACACTTTGCATACTCCAGAAGCTCGCTTTTGTGTGTGTGTGAGAGAGAGAGAGACATAGTTGAAGTTCAGTTTGCCAAAGCGTTAGAAGGAGGTGTTCCGACG
The DNA here is from genome assembly GCA_020921065.1 of Vaccinium darrowii. Classification (NCBI taxonomy): domain Eukaryota; kingdom Viridiplantae; phylum Streptophyta; class Magnoliopsida; order Ericales; family Ericaceae; genus Vaccinium; species Vaccinium darrowii. The sequence continues at coordinate 28,599,390 of CM037158.1, read as the reverse complement.
AGCGTGGTTCAACTATTTTATCCTGAGAGACGGACACCGATCAACCCAATATTCTCGATAGGCGGCAAATCCGTTTTAACGAGACTGTGGTTTTCATGGGCTCGATTTGATTTCATTGTTTAATTTCAGTTTATAAATAATCTGTAATTTCAATTCTGTTCATGGAGTTACGTTATTATGTTCAATTTCAATGGAATTGTTCTTTGGGATTCTGTGCCGTGTAATTTTTCCCACAGATTCCACAAAAAAGTAATCGTGTACATGGTCCAGTTTGGACCAATTTTTTACAAATTCAGGAATGAACCATATCTAACAGTTCCAACTAATTGAGAACCATAACTAGACTGTTACACATACAGAACCAAATCACACCAAACCATTAGACCGGTCCGGTTTGATTTGCTTTCTAGTTCTAAATAGGTGGGTTTTTTCGGGAGTGGGAGAATTTTGGAGGGTGAAAGAGTTTATGGAAAGAGTTTGGTGGGAGTGGGACAGTGGGATGTTCTCTTGTATAGCATTATTGATATAGGTGGCACACGGCGGATGTAACGTTAAATTTGACAAAATTATCAATTGCGTGTGGATAGATAGAAGTGGATATATTACATAATATAAATATAAATATATATACACGGATAGAGTCCTATCAAACCATGGTTCCTAATTATGAAACTAGAGACCGAATTAATCCGGTTCTCATTTTTTTTTTTTTTGGACCAAAGACAATTCATTAAATTATAATAATTATAGAACCAATCCAAATAGATCAGTTCGTGTATAAGGAGGATTTGCTCAAAGACAAATCAATTCGACTCTGGTTGGGACTTCAGAATCCACATGTGAGTTGCGAGGATACTGATCATCTCAAGTGAGCAATTTGATTCTTTGTAGGACACGAACACTAATATAACTGCTTCTTACGCCTTATATAAAAGCCACTAGTCCTTTCTACCTCTGCGTCTCCCTCATTCCCCAAAACCCAGCTCGTGCATTCCAGGCCCAGCCCTTTCGGTCTCTGCTTCGGCTTTTTAAGGTCAGAACTTTTAATCTTGTTCCATTAACTCTTTAGTAGGTTTGATAATTTAACTTCTTTTGATTTTGGTTTTCATCATATCAACAAGTTCAGCTCTGTTGTACCATTAGGTTTTTTGCGAGGAAGGCATCATAATTTACAGTACTCTCTCATAGTTTAGGTCTAGGAAGCATGCAACGGCGGTCCAAGCATTAGGCCAATACGACCTAGTGCCTAAGGCCTCCAAGCATGAATAATGTATGTAATAAGTCTTGACTTCTCAAAATATTGTTGTGGTTGATGAAAATCCTTTATTTAGGTTAAAGCCTCCTACAACAGATATTTTTTGTCTTCTTCAAGAATGCTCTTCAAGAATGCTCGTAAGTCGACGGATGCAGCGGCCACGTTGGGCGTTAAATTTAAAGGGGGGAGAACCTATAATTTAAAGAAATTTGTTGAAATGGAGGTTGCCGAAATAGCAGATAGGATCAATATGCTTGATGACCTTGAGGATTTTGATGTCTTGGAGGAAGATGATGATTTCGAGGAAGGTGATTCTCTTTCCCTGCAATTTTAGTTCCATGGTTTGGCGGCTTTTGGTTTTGTCCCCTTGGTTTTTTTTTTTGGCTTTTTTAGTTTGATATTTTGGGTTTTGGTTTGTTTTCTTGTGGCTTAAATTTGTTTTGTTAGGAGATCGTTTTTGCAGTAGTGCTGCTATCGGTTTGGTGTGGTGTGGTGTGGTGTTTGGGTTGGCTTCTTGGCTTCCTTTGGGATTGGTTCTCGGGTGGCGTATGCTGGTGTGCCCGTGATCCTTTTAATGTGTATCATTTTCAAAGATTAATGAAATATATTTTGCCGATAAAAAAACAAAAGAGATTTTTGTCACAATTGATATCAATACGATTAATTTTCTGATATGCTAGGTGTTATGAAAAATACTAGATTGTTTATGCGCGATATTAAGTATTTCTAGAGTAATAACTTTACATCTTAGAAAGATTGAAATATGATTCTAAAAAAAAAAATCTTAATTTAAGTATTTGGCATTTATGCATCAATTCTCAAAGGCCTCACACTCAGGTTTAGCCTTAGGCTTCCATTGAGGTTGGGTCACCCCTAGAAGCATGGTAAAGGTAGGGCACGTTATGACTTATGGGTACAATTGTATGATAAAACCTATGAAGCACGGATACTCTATTTTGGCCTCCGTATCACGTATCGTACGCATATCGGATACGGATACGGATACGCTCGGATATGCTCCGGATACGTATCCGATACGTTTTTTTTAAAGTATCCAGAATTAAAATTTATTTTTTGGTATTCGGATACGCTCGGATACGTTTCGGATACACTAGGATACGTTTCGGATACGCACGGGGTAAATATGTTATTACTCAAAATATATGAGGTAAAATTGCAATTAGATCTGGTGCTGTGTTGTTTTGTATCGCTAATAAGCTAAATTACACTGGAAGCCCCCCAATTTAAGTTCCTATCGTTTTATATGCTCTAGTATTTGTTATTATATCAATTTAAGACCCCAGCTTTTGTATATTTTATTTTCTACATCTAACGAAGCATGGTCAAACTATAATATCTATCTATCTATAATTTATTTTTATTTACTTTTATATAACGTATATTTCATTTATTAGGAATTAAAACTTATATATATAAAATATATTTTTTATGTACTTTTATATTCAACGTATCCCCCAATATATCGTATCATACTTTTTGAAAAATCACATATCTGCGTATCCGTATCGTGTATCCGTATCCATGCTTCATAGGATAAAACTTAAAAAACCACGTTACACGTACAGTTGAGGTACGTCATTATGATTAGATATATAAAATTCAAAAACTAAGATAACAGTTTAGCAAAGAATTCAAGAATATATACTTCAGTTTGATCTAGCTAATGTCATTCCTCAGGCATTTTTGTATCTTGCTAGTTGCTAGGCACGTTTTTATGTATTATTCTCTGGGAAGTTTTAGTAATGTGGCTTAGATTTATACCAAACCTACTGATCTCCATAGAAATTTGGTAGTTTAACTCCAAAAGAAGCATAGCCTTATTCATTTGTTAAACTTGAACATTTGATACTCAATTCCATTATTGTTTTGACGGCGGAGTTCAAATTAGTTATTTGCATAGTAAAATGAAATACAAAGATATGAAGTAGATGGTAATGTTGTAATGCCATTATGTATCTAGTCCATTGAAAGAAAAGGTACACTGGAGCTGTACCATCTCGTACCCTTAGCTCACTGGTGCCATACCTGGATCAAAAAATATGCGTGATATACTTTTGGTGTACCAGATACGTATTTTATTGTACAGAAACGATACTCATACGGTAACATTTTTACAATATCCTTGTTCATTGGGTTGGATATGATTGACAGTCCGCAAAGCAGCTGGTTGAAGTGGGATCTATACACAATGAGACATGGTTCTCGGTTTTTTTAATTTTATGAACTCGACCAGTTACTGATACCGAGGTTGCCATCACTGTATCAATGGCTGTTTGGGGGCCCAAATTGGGGTCCTAGAAAAATTCTAGCAGTTTTCTTGGAGTAGTTTTGCGAGAGCTCAATCGAATGATTGTGAGCACTTGATCCAATCTTCTTATTTTTCATCTGAATTCTTAAAGAATTTTGAACAAAAGTTAAACAGTTGAATCAAACACTAACGCTGATTTGTTTCAGAGTGACAAATAAATATTTTAAATTTGATGAACTCCTCAGATATTTTGTGTGAGACCCTAGAATGGGATCCAGAAGGCCATTGAACAACTCAGATAACTTTTCATTGTCGTATCTCTGCCACGACTGTAACTTGGATTTTGTTGATGTTTTTGCATATGGTATTTGTATTGGTGTATGTATCCATGGTTCTTCGAACCTATCTCAAACTATTGTTTTCGGTATCTTTATCTGTGTTCTCTTCTCTAAAGTCACCTCAACCGTGTACGATTTATTTACTATTAATTGCAATGGTGGTTGTTACAGTACCCTGCTCGTCATTGGCAATGAGAGAATTTCTTGAAAGAATTGAAGGGAGGAGAAAAGGTGATAGATGGTCTAATTTACCAGATGATCTCGTGTGGATGATCAAAGCGAGGTTAGATTACCCTAACAATCTGCGATTTGCTTCTGTTTGTAAGAGATGGTTGCATGCATCCTTAGACTACCAACCTATCGTTGATGCACGACCCTGGCTCATGGTTGCTGAAAACACTTTTGGAAGTAAGCGTGAGTTCATCAGCGCCTCAACTGGAGAGAAGTATACCATTGATCTCCCAGACTTCTGTGATGCACATACCTTGTTCTCTAAGCAAGGATGGCTATTTCTAGTCAATAAAAAGTGTTTGAGACGTGGAGAGGGTCACTCCCACATGAGCATGGACACTGAGTCTGATTCACCTTTCTTCTTGCTTAATCCTTTCAAAAAGGTCAAGATTAAATTACCGCATTTGGCTATAGCTGCAAAGGATGTTTTTGAGGGAGCATTTGATTTGGTGGACGGGAATCCATGTTGTGTCGTGGTAGCTGATTTTTTTTGGTTTCAACGTGATCCTTTCGTAAAGGTGGCTGTAACCCACCCAGGTGACAACACGTGGGCAACATATACACACAGATGTCCGGGTTCACTCACTCCTGATAGTGTATCATGGGTGTTTGTTATTGGCGAGTTGGTGTATTGTTTGCAATACACAACTTGTGTTTACTATTTTGATCTTGCAAACTTAGAATGGACAGAACCTATGAGGAATGAAAATCAGGTTTCACATCAGTTTCACCACTATGTCATGGTAAGCGAAGGGAAAGTCTTTCAGGTTCGATTGGGAGGAGATAGAGGTACTAACGCAGTGTTTTATGAGTTGAATGATTCTAAAACATATTGGGAACCCCTGAGACATAAAGACTTGGAGGATACATGTTGGCTTCTAGGCAAGCGAGGACAGAGATTCAGTTTCCGATTTAAGGGAAAAGAGGCGGACAAAATTTACACTTCCTGCAAGAATCTGGCCAAAGATGGGTGTGTTAATTTCAACATTCACACTTCTTACAAGAATCTGGAGGCCAAAGATGGGTGTGTTAATTTCGACATTCGTGAGCACCGCAACCTACTAGGACAGGTACGGGAAAAAACAGGACAACTCATATGGGAGCTAACTCATGTTTATTTCGTATTGGAGCTAACTCAAGGGTGTGTTTATTGGGTGGATATGGGTTGATTCCTGTTGTAAATTTCCTAGATAATACTAGTGGTTTTTTCACTCCAAGGGTGGGTTGTCATTTTTTAATCAAGCTGCAGGGTGGTAGACAAAGGTCAATAGAGTACATTCAAGTTACTTTGATACTACTTTTTTTTGGTACACCCAGTTTCTTTTGATGTTCACCAAGTTTCTTTTGATTTTTGATCTTTTGATGATTCCTAGACAAAAAAAATACTCCTACTATGAAGTGGAAATATAGTCGAAGCACGGAAAATTGAGAGAGAGGTTTTCTAATCCATGTAAAGTCCTCCAAAGGGTTGAGTAATTGCTGCACAATCATTCGGATTTAAGCGGTTTGCAATTGGTTTCATATGGTTGGGATGGGGATAATAAGCTACTTCAAGTAATAGCGATTATGACCAGGTATTGTCATGCAGGGTTTGTTTGGCTCGGTTAAGACAATTCTTAACTTCTAAATTAATTAATTGGATTCGACTTTGATTTCAACAACAACAATAACTCATCTAGTCTTCAATTATTTGGGGTTTGGACAAGGATGATTGGAGATAGACTTAACCTTTGGCAATATGCACAATGTGGTGGTTCTCAAAATATTACTGAGATAGTGGTACCCTAAACCTCCTAGAACCGAGGAGTTACAGAGATGTTTTGCTGCAAAACCATGCCCCTAAATCAAATCCGAAAAACATTAGGGAGGGCAGGTCTAGAGACCCAAATCAATTTATGTGGTCATTATCATGCTTCTTTCATTCGTGGTCCGTAGCATCTAACATGAGCACAATGGATTCAATTTTGATTTACGCTTCATAAATCTAACTTTCTACGGAGACATCAAGATTATACTATAAAAGTTACTATAACTTTCCACAATTACCCCCTATGTAGGCATCATTATTACACGTTTACACAAATTTTTCAAAAAGGAACCTACTTTTAAGGATAAAATGGAAAGTGTACTAACTTTTACTCATTAATTTTATAAAGTGGACATTTCTTAAGGACAACCCAAAATAAAATGCTAGACTATTGGAAGAGAGGGCGAGGGTAATTAACTATAATTGAGTTGTGAACAGTTTGAGAGAAAAATCCAAAGTTTTGAATCCACTTTTATTGAATATATAACTATGAGGTTTGGCCTAAAGAGCCAATTTAACTTATTTTTTGTCTTTATTTGATTTTTTTTTTTTTTTTTTTTTGCGTTTGTTAGTTTTGCATCGATTGTTAGTATTATTGGTTCGTTTCGGCAAGGGAAATCCAAAAAGGTAAAAGATTATGACTAGAACTCTCAATTTTTTGAATAAGATCGAAAAAAGTGTAAAAAGTTGACTTATTGGCTTATTTTTTTCTTTATTCAAAAAAAATTATGATTCGATCATAATTTTTTACTTTTTTTATTCCTCTCACCGAGACGAACCAATAACACACAAAAAGTTGATGTAAAACTAAAAAACACGAAAAAAATCAAATAAAGACGAAAAAAATAAGACAGCTAACTTTTTAGGCCATATGCATATTACTGATTCACTGCTTGAGATTAATGTTATGATTAATTGATTATTGCTAGTGCTTGCGCATTCTCTATCCATAATCGCCAACAAAAACACTGGGAGATTTATTATTGCTATTTTCTAATATCAAAGATCCACCCTCCACTTTACAAACACTTGCAGTCCACACCCCAAACAAAAGTACATTTTTACCCCAAATTAGGTTCCTCTCTCTCTCTCTCTCTCTCTCTCTCTCTCTTTCCCTCTCCAAACCCCAATGCAAGCCTAAAGACGAACGGAAGCAACGGCTCAAGTTCTTTATGCAAACACATTAGGAGCTTTAACGTATGCTATGGTTTGTATGAGACCAGACATTTCACAACAGTTAACATGGTTAGCTAATACATGCAAAACCCCTAGAAGGGGCATTGGTTGGCAGTGAGATAGATTCTACAACATTTGCAAGGTACTGTGAATGTTGGTTTGAAGATCGAGAGAAACAAGAAATTTGGTATGCATTTGGTTGGTTACATGGACTTTGATTCTGCTAGTGATCTAGAAAGTAATGGTCAATTACAAGTTATGTGTTAACGTTATAGTCAACGGTGGCTTTGTCTACTACAGAGGCAGAGTATATGGCAATAATGGAGGCTTTCAAAGGAAGCTATTTAGGTAAATGGTTTGATAGAGGACTTAGAGATGTGCAGGAGCTCAGTGCCATCTGCTTCTCAAAGAACCAGGTTTACCATTTCTGCACAAAGAATATTGACGTCCAGTTCCATTTTTCGTAGGGAAATTGAAGATGAAGGGAATATTCTGCTTAAGAAGATTCCAACTGTAGATAACGTTGCGAACAAGCTCACTAAGGTGGTAATAGGGATCAAGTTCCAACACAGTTTGGACTTGATCAATATCTCTTCGGCATATCGCGTTGGGCGCATTGGGGTAGGTTGATTCGAGGATTCTCGCCAAGATTGAGATTGTTGTCGGATGGATAAGTTCAAGACTTGTGGAATAAGTCAAGATTGCTGTGTGGTTCCATCCTCATTGCCCGCTCCCATTCATCCAAGCTAACTTGATTAATTCTAAGAAGAAAACTTGCATGTTTCTCTTTTTTGGCCGCCAAGGAACATTTTTTTTAGCTTTTTGGGTCATAGTTCTTCTCTTTTTAACATTTCTCTGGTTAACACAAATCAAAAAAGTAAAAATATTAAGATAAAAATAATAAAATTTTCCAAAAAAAGCAAAAATAACTTCAAATAATTTTGGCCAAACTATCTCTTTCATTTTTTTTTGTATAACTTAACTATCTCTTTCATTGATTGGTTTTGTAGTGGTTTAGGAGATTTAATACTAATTTGTAAGCTTTAATGAATACTTATATGAGTTGTTTTAATAGAGAAAATGGACTTAGCTGTTACACAAAATACTAAGATAGGAGGCTGTTGTATGATTTAAAAGAGTTAAGGAAGTGACATTGTTCACTTCCCATTTTTGAATTTTTTTTCAAAAAGATTTTGTACTCATTTTTCCTCTGTCCAATCATTACTTAGAAATGACAATTCTGGCCGATCCGATCGGCTCCAATCCGTCCCCGCCGCGTTTGGGTTGGAATTTTGGGGATTTTTTTAGGGATCGGTTCAGATTTGGATGAAAAAATAAAAATAAAATCAGGGATCAGGTTAGAGGCGGTTCTACATACCCTGACCCATTTTTTTTTATTACATATCTAATATGTTATTCACATTTAGAATCCTTGAATTATAGTTAAATTGCTAGGGTTTCCTCAATATATATTAGTTTATACATAAATACACTTTATTCTTCACATTCTCAAACATAATTTAGTTGGTAATTCCAGCCTTCAAAGTTGGAATCCTTAACTATTATGTACTTTTATTTGGTTGGTTGGGATTTTTGGTGAAAAATTACAAATTGTTGCCATGTTTTTCATTATTTGGTGGTTTAGATATTAAATATGTTGGTAAAGTCTAAGGAGTACTATATTTCTAGATTTTTATTTTTATTTTTTATTGGTTTGGTAACTTTCGGATCAGGGCGGGGATCCCCGATCCCCGTTAGAAGTGGGGATGGAGGGTGGAGATAATTCCCCATTCGGGGATCAGGGCAGGGATGGAGGTAGATATGAGGTTCGGGTATGGTCAAATCCGTCCCTGAAACATTACTTACACTTCTCTACCCACACATTACCATATCTTCAATCACTATTCTCATTTCTCTCTCTATCTCTCTCCAATCATTATTTTCATTTCCAAAAATCAAACCACATACTATCTAAAAAAGGTATCTCAAAACTCCCAACCAAACACAGTCATGTGAGATATGAGTAAAATATAGGGAGTGTCAGTGAAATTTACCCTATATAAAGTAGTAGCATACAAAAGGGTAAATTTCACTTATCTCCCCTGAGGTTTCTGACAACAACAGAAACCACCCCTTAGGTTTCTGAAATTGCTCTGACCTTTCCTGTCAGATTTTGTCGACTTACTTCCGTTAATCGAGCATGTGAATGTACAATACTGCCCTTTCATTAAGCTCCCTTAAGGTTTTCTAATTATAATAGATACCTCTCCTCTGCTATATTTATTTAATTTTAAGATATGCAGATATATTTTCATATGCAAATATAAATATATATTGCATTTATATTATTTGTGGCCCAATTTTTTTTTTTTTTCACCCATTGACTAATTTAATGGCAAACTGTATACGCCATTGACGAGAAAAGATTTCAGAGTCATATATTATTTGAAGAGTTATTATCGGCAGAATTAAAGAAGGAAAACATTGTTTTAAGAGTTATTTATAATTTCTTGTGAAAATTAAATTGAAATTTTAAATGTGTTTGCGTTTTTTTTTTAAGATTTAAATTACTACTTTTGATTTAAAGATTTTGGTGAATTTGTGCAACTTTAATTCCGAAAAAAATTCTAGATGTGTTTTTACAAGGACCAATGCTCCGATTGTGATTATTAGGTAGGGATCACAGCTCCACGCAAACAAACGCCATCTCCAACTGCTTTTAATTTTGGTGAAGAAGTAGTTAAGAAAATGTAAAGATGTATGGTATATGGTTGGGAAAAAAATTCACATGAATTTAAACCCATATACTTTAGAATTTGTTTTTTTTTTTGCACTGAATAACAAAAAAATAAGGTTGAAGCTTCATGAAAAAGAAAAAGAAACTATAGTTCCTTTGTATTTATGCCTACATATAAATTTGACTTCAAAATTTAAAAGTTTTTTCAAGCTTTGTCAAAAAAATAAACTTAGAGCATCACCAATAGTAAAACCAAAATTGGATAATTAAAAGTTGCCACATCAGATTTTGATTATCCATACAAGATATTTATAAAGTTAACAATGTGGAGTGTCACAATGGTATTTTGCATCCATAAAAAAAAAAAAAAAACACTACTCACCTTATTTTTATTCATAAAATGGGCACAACTTTAAGTTTGTACACATACTTATTATAATATTAGTACCATTTAAAAAATATTCACAATACCTTTAAAATGAGACCAATCTTGAACATATTTTCAATTTTTTTTATTATTGATAATTTCAAATTTTTTAGAGAAAGTGCAAAAAATTGAGTTTTGAAGTAAGTATTTGAAAAATAGAGAAAGAATTTTATTACTTTTGAATTCATTTCTACCAAAAAAGACTTACAAATAGGGTGTGGTCCACAAAATTTGGTTATTGAGTTTTGGTTATTGAGAAAATGTTGTTACTTTTGATTATCTAAATGCCAAAATTTGGTTATTGGCTAAAAGGTTGTTAACTTTGATTATGTTTTGACAAATATTGCTAACTTTGGTTATTTAGATGTTTTGACTATCCCATTAGGGATGCTCTCATACATGCATATTTGAAACCAAATGTATATATGTATTAATTGTGTAGTCGCATGTGAATGAAAAACATGTATACTAACTTAATCTCTTGTAACTAGTTTTGATTAGGGACATTAATGCCTTTAAAATTGTGCTTAGAAGGGTATTAATGTCATACAATCATCTAAAGGTGTAAAATAGGTAATGGAATGGATTTAGACATCTAAAGGTGTAAAATAGGTAATGAAATGGATTTAGAAGTTGATGTAAGGGATTTCCGTTACCTACTAGCAACCTTCTAACAGAGAGGGGGAATCTGTAGCCAATAACCAAACTAGAGGGGAGGTCAGTGCAATTTTTGAAACGTGAGGGGAGTTAAGTGAAATTTACCCTATACAATTAAAAGTCTTTCTTTGACATAGTAGAGCGGTCAATCATGGAAATAGGACACGAACTAATTCTTTAATGCCAAGAGGACAAATCATCCCCACATTCCAAAAAAGCCCCCGCTAGCCCATGACAGTGCATAAAGCCTCGGAATCATATGAAAGTACATAAACCCCCAAACTTTACGAAAGTGCCTAAAGCCCCAAAATTGTATGAAAATGCCTAAACCTTCATAACCCTATGAAAGTGTCTAAACTTCTAAAACTGTATGATACCCTAAGTGCCTAAACCCACTATACCCTACCTCAAAGAGCCTAAATCCCTCAAAATTGAACCCAAAAATTGAACACACTCCCAAAATTGAAGAGAAAGAAATCGATTACTACTACAGTTTACAGTGAATCTTTTTTACTAATTTATGGGGAAAAGGTATTGCCACTAATGAAAACCCCGCTAGGAATAATTCTGTGGAGAGAGAGAGAGAGAGAGCACCATGTGGGCTGCTCGGTTTTTATAATTGGGTTTAAGAGAAATACCCAGCAATTGTTCCAAGTCGATGTCTCTCGTTTTTTTATTTTTTTATTTTTGTCAAAGTTTATTAAAGGTATTTTTATCTAGTATTGTCCTTAGACCTTTAGAAACTTTTAATCCATGTATTGGACGCAAGGTTGTCAATCCCATACCGTACCGGCCGGTACGTACTGGATTTGCATATAAGCGATAACACACCCCTATAATTCCGTGCCGTCCTTAATTTCGGACCTTTCCGGTTGGTTCGGGTAAATCCGGACAATACCGGCTGGTACTCATTTACTGGGAATTTTGTCCGAGAAATTGCAGATATGAAGTGAGAGAGAGAGAGAGAGAGAGAGAGAGAGAGAGTACGGCGGCTGGTGCATCAGCTTGGAGAAGTGGGACGCGATCGGCTAGGCGTTCGGGCCGCCGTCGTGCGACGGTGCTGAGAGAGGCGTTTGATTTCAAAGATCACAGCGGAGGAGTTGCTGGCGCATGATGAGCGGTGTGGATAAGAATGGAGATGGCTTTGCCTTTTGGAAGAGGTTCCATTGTTTTCTATGAGTATATACTCTCTCCGCCCCTTTTTAAATGATCCATATGAGAATATGCGCAATTTCAAACTCCTGAAAAATATATTTCTCCATATAACTTTTTAATTTGTTTTATACCAAATTCAAGTGCTCATTGAGTACTTTAATTTGGTGCAAAAAAAATTTAAAAACGTTATATGAAAGTACATTTTTAAACGTCCGCAAAAATACACGTTTGCCCAGTGGATCACTTAAAAAGGGACGGAGGGAGTATATTTTTGTGGTGTTTTGGGGGTTTCGAGATTTTTGTGGGTTAGAGTAGGTGGATAGCGTCTGATCAAAGGGGTCGGCAATTGGACGGCTTGGATTAGTTCATGTATTAAGACTTTTGTTTTTATCTGCCGGATACATACGAGAAAAATCAATTACCCATCTACATGTGTTCTTCATTTTGAAATGGCGGAGAACTTTGTGCCTTTTGGAGAGAATATTGCATGTGTTATGTTATTCGCTTGGAATATTTGTTTGGTAATTTGAAGTCCATTTTATGGTATTTTTTTATCTAATGATAGTTTATTTAATGATGAATTAAATTATATGGAATTATATATATATATATATATATACACACACACACACACACACACACACACACACACAAATACTACCACTAAATCCAAAACGATACCCAGTACCAGCTGGTACCGGTACCTACTGTACCAGTAAGAAAATCGGTACTCAAGCCAGTACGAAATTCAAAACCTTGATTGGACGTCTTAAACCGGGCCAAAATAAAGGAATAAAGGAAATAAAGGAATGCTCAGTTTAATTCATTTGTTGAACTGTGGGATGCCTTGGAGGTGCAATGGCAGAATAAAGGAAATAAAGACTGGTGCTCTGCTCTTGCGACAGTCGTGTTGTGGCATATTTGGAAGTGCCGAAACGGTGCTGTCTTCGAGCACAAGGTCCTACCTCCCAGAGTTGTCTTCGCTCGAGCAAAGGAGTGCTTAAGGGAGTTCCAGGATGCAAATCAGCCTAATGAGTTGGCAGTGGATGCGCGTGTGGATGGGCTCAATGCGGGTTGGCAACAACCTCATGGTGGCCTAGTCAAAATCAATGTCGATGGAGCGTGGAAGAAGACTTCTCAAATGGGAGCATTCGGGTTAATCATTAGGAACGACAAAGGAGAATTTGTGGCTGCTGCAAATGGAGCGTCACCATGGTGCAACAGCGCTGCTGTCGCAGAGGCATTAGCATTTCGTAGGGGCTTGCAGTTGGGGCAACAACTGGGACTTACGGCAGTGATTGTTGAGGGCGATTCGCAAGCTATCATCAACATGATCAATGGACGGACTCCGATCAGTCAAGAAGTGAGAGCTATCATAAGCGATGTGCAATCTTTATCTAGTAGCTTTCTTTCTTGCACTTTTTCCTTTGCTTGTAGAGCTGCTAATTTTGTGGCTCATTCTTTAGCTAGTAAAGGATTCACTGGAATGGGGTATGGTCGTTGGACCGAGTCTCCCCCGGATTGGCTCCTCCCTTCCTTGTCAAAGGATGGAGGCTCCTCTTGATGTTTTTCTTGGTATTCAATAATAGCATCTGTTATCGTTTTTGACAAAAAAAAAAAAAAAAACCGGGCCAAAACCCATTAAAGTCCCCGAAACAAGACTTTTGGATTTTCCGTACAATTAAATCCGAGATGACTTTGTTGATCGAGAATCACAAAAGTCAGAATAACTGGTTACTTGTTTGGAGACGCCGGGCGGTGGCGGTTTTCGGTGACATCATTGGAGATGAGAGACACCGGCGGCAATGGATCGGTTGAGGGCGACGCGGTGGTGGGTCGACAGTAGCTGTTTAAATGCCAGTGTGGTGCGTAGCCTTGCCCTTTGGCCCTACGGTTAAGGGAAGAAAAGAATGGAAAAGCATGAAAGAAAAGCGCCAACAAGGTGTTTGACTTAATACCCAACAACGGATTATGAGGTAGGAGAATGACTGGTTATTCTTCAGCAAAATACAGCTTAAAAGAAGTCTGTTTTTTACCTCTATTCACTCTATTCTAACTTGCTCATTTATACTTAATTGTGCGTGTGTGCATACTTCCAGGAAAGGATGAAGCACTGTCACAGTGGGCGTGCGTTATGAGAAATGCCAGTGAACAGATTGCTCATTTGGGCCATGATGTTGTTTCCTTGCTCCTATTAGTGTTGTAACCTTCAAGATTAATGAAATATTTTTGCCTTTCAAAAAAAAAAAATGCCAGACAAAGCCGGCTAGGCCATGAAATGCAGCTTTTCCGATCGGTTATTTGTTCCTGAGTTTGGCATTTGTTGTGGTAAAAATTAGCATGTTATTCCTCATATTGTGCGTGTGTGCATAGTTGCAGGAAAAGGATGAAGCGCTGTCACAGTAGGTGGGTGTTATAAGAAATGCCAGACAAGCCGGCTAGGCTATGAAATGCAGCTAGGATTTCCAATCAGTCATTTGTTTCTGAATTTTTCATTTGTTATACGAAAATTACTAGCATGTATTAGGTGGCTTTTCAATTTGATCTTCTTCTGTCCCTCTAAATAGGTGATCAAATGCTAGCTAGGCCGGGAAATTTTCACATAACTAGAATAGTAAATTACAGACAAGCCTAAATGGCATTTAATGTCTTCATAGGTGGCCAAATCATGACGATCTCTTACTTGATTCATCTCTTGCTCGTATAAAGTAGCATGCGTATGAACTGACAAGTTTTGCCTATCTGTTTACTAATCTCTTATGCTGATGATGGTTTTAGTTGCGGGAGGTGTACAAGGAGAAGGGATTGTGGTTAAGAACTAGATGGTGGTTATAATCATAATCAGGTAATGGTTCTCCCTGGTTTCATTCAAAATTGTATTCTGCTTGGAAAACTAAACTTCGTAATTCTTTTGCTATGTTTTGGCTATCACCACTATCCTAATTTGTTTTGGCCAGTTCCTTGTTATATGAACCAATCTTGATATTTTGTAAATGCTGCTGTATAAATTAACTTTGGATGTCTTTCCACATTCTCGTTAACTTTGATTATTGTGTTCTGTCCATTCCCATCAATTAGTAGTGAGGTAGCAAATTTATGAATGATTAGGTTTCTTTCACAACAATTGTCTTATTTTCAGAATTCACCATCCTCCTGAAATATGGATTCAATGGCGAGGGAGATAGAGACGGTGAAAAGCAAAAGCAAGCATAGCGTATCTGCAGTGAGTTTTTTTTGTTTGACAAATTAGGAGTTCCAAGGTGGAGGCAGACAAGCAAATGAGAAAAGATGCTTAAAACGAGATGCCTGAGTTCCCAGGAGGAGGTAAGTAAATAATAGTGACGCATAATATATAGCTAAGGTGAAGCCTGGACATAGGAGAAGTAAGAGATAATGTCCTGATGATAGTACTAGATGCCATCGTCATTGGATGGCTACCAACTTTTAAAGCAAATGTGACCTTTTTTTGTTAAGACCTAAATAAAAACACACTAGAAACAATGTGAAAATAATATGACAAATTGTTCAAAGTTTTCAGGATAACGTTCAAGATTTCTATACCATTTACTTATGAGATGTCAAGATTCGATAGTTAGTGCACATAGATTGGCATATCAACTTCATTCAAGCAACTATTTTGGTCCAACAACAAATAAGAAAGCTGACCATATGTATCTTGATTACTAGAACTTAATTTCCCAAGGTAATGGTTCATCCTGGGTTTCAGCCTCTTGCTATTCTACCATATTGTGCCTTATAATTCTATCTGATTCTTTGATTGCCACAATCGATTCTCAAGGTTTGTTTCTTCAATGCTTACCTAATTACAGTTTGGTGTTTTTGAACGGCAAAATTGAGTAGAGCATACACGTTAATGCAAGTTAGAGACCATTCTTAGGAAAAAGGACCGTCAACCTCTTCAATACATAGGCTTTGTTGTTTTGTTTATTGTTGCCCTCTGCTTAATGTTTCATGCTCGCATATAGGAAAGCCAACGCAATGGAGATACACTCTCTTCAAGGAGTCAACGCAATGATTCAGACAAGCGAATCAAGCGCGGACAACTTGGCTAAGATGGGAGGATAACAACAAGAAGAGCTAGTGTGAGGGGAAGTAGTCTGGGCCATCTAACGGACTAAGCTGGGATTGCCTTGTGTTAAGACTTTGTTTTTATTATCTTCATGCTAAACTCGGTTTTCCTTTACACGGTACCAGGAAAAATATGATACCCAGCAGGGTCAGAAATTCTAATATGCATAGCTTTCAAATTATTGAAGTACTATTTGTATTTCCATGGGAGAAGAGGGAGTTAGGCTCCAAAACTATCCATCATTTTCTTGGCCTTCTGGAGTTTGCTGCACTTGTGTTGAGCTAGAGCCAGAGCAAAGCTTTTTATTCTTGTTGAATTCTCTCCTCTCTTTCTTCTTCTGTTGCTTCGGAACCTTTTCTTTTTTGGCATTATAAGCATACCTGATGCATCAAATTCAAATTGAATTGATAAGCAGGGGTTAAGCATGAAATTGAAAAGGACAATCATAATTTAAGAAGCATATTACCTCCAATCAAATTGTTCCTGCTTGGTGTAGTTTTCCATTGCATTCACCGGTGAAGCACAAGTTGTACAAAGGTGTTCCAGCTCAGCCCAAAACACAAACCATTCCGCTAATTCCTTGCACTTGGTGCACCATAGTTGGCACCCACACGGTAAATTACGCCACTCCATAGGTTTTGTGCCACACCCAAAACAAGTTTGAGTGGTTTTGAAATTTATATAGTAATTCTGAAAAAAAAAAAAAGAAAGGAGATTATACACCAAAAATTTACAAGTTAAAATTTACAAGTTAAAAAAAAAAAAAAAACACTGAACATGTTATTCTAAAAGATGGGAAGATAATCAAATATATATATATATAAAATCCCTCCGTCCCTTTTTAAGTGTAGCTTTTTTGTAATTCCAATTTATTGAAAAAATATCATTCTCACACCTTTCACGTCCACTTTCCCTCAACTTTTATCTTCACTTTCCAAGATTATTCTCAACTTTTACCCATAAGCTATTTACCCCTTAAGTTTTCAAAAAGGACACTTATCAAAATTGAATACTTACTAAACTATTAAAAAGGAGCGGATGGAGTATAACATAACATAATAGGCCAATGTTCATAATAAGAAGAAGAACAGTATTTTTGTACTTTAAGGAAATAAAATTAAAAAAATCAAGAAAAACAGTGAAATACAGAATCAAAATGAGAGAATTGAAACTAAAAGAAGACTGAAGACGAACATACCTGGAAGAAACCCACATCTCTGGGGTACACCTGGTTGTCGTCCATCATCATTTGGTAAATACGGTTACCATCTTCTCCCCCAAAGGCCTCGACTTCTCGATTGCAAAGTAGACATGGATGTGGCCAGCCTACATTAATCGCCCAATTCAGGCAATCAACGCACCATACAACACACCCGCAACGGAAGTTCTTGAACACCCTTTCTTTTTCCCCACACCTCATGCATTTGTCGTCCATGGGATTTGGGTTCTTGTGTTTCTATTACAACACCAAAGAAACAGAGCAAAAAAATGGTTAGAACAAGAAAAACAAATCCTAGTTGAATTGATATTGCGTGTAGTCAAGAAAAAATGGAGGGTACAAATCAAGATTCTTAAACTTACCCCAGAGTGATTTTTAGAGGTGCCCCATTCCCCCATCAGAGCATCAAATACAGGGTGTCTCTCATTGTTTTGATAACCCAAAGCCACCTGAGGTGCCATCCTCACCATCCTATGAACATCCTTACCGCAATTTATGCACCGAATTGCCGGAGTTTCAGAAGTTCTTGATGAAACGTAAACCTGATTGTTCCCACCCTCTTCATTACTAACTTTTTTGTGTTCTTTTTCGATTGTGTCATATGCCCATTTGGAGCAGTCAGAGCACCACAAAGCACAACCGCATGGGAAATTCCGAAACTCCATTGGTCGGCTTTTGCAGAGAAAACAAATGGGAGGTTCCATAGCCATAGAGTCGGAATATTCCTGTGGCCAAAGAGACCATTAAATTAGTTTAGAAAATTCTCGAAAGTTTCAACAACTGATAGAGATTTCAAGAAGAGGACAAAGTGGAACGCTAATTACCATCATAAAGAGAAAGCTTGTTCTGTCATTGACGTCCAAAGCTTGAGAAGACCAGTTTCCCTTCTTTGATTCCAAGAACGCCTTGAAGAGGGCATCATCTTCATCTGTCATTGGTGATCAAATTGATTCTCTGGAGTGGTTCTTGAATGTGGATGGCTTCAAGAAAGAAGAGAGAGAATTCGGATGGAAGTAAATGAGAGAGCCGATTAAGATTTTTGGTACTCAACGGAATATGTTGGTTTACTTCTAGTATGTGGGGGTAATGGGTATATTTATACCAGTTGAGAAATGGCGGGTACCAGTTCAAAAAAAAAAAAAAAAAGAAATGGCGGGTAAGACCGGAGAGGAAGAAATACAAGACTTTGTTTGGACGCTGCACCGACCCCCGTTGCACCAAAATTATTTTGTACAAATCGGCATGCGGGGCCCATTTTTTAGTCTCACACGAATGATCAAAATCGTTTAATAATTTTAAAATAATTTTCCGAATGCGTTCACAAAAAAATTAGCTCAATTGGATAGGCGTAAGTGTTTGATCCAAACATCAAGTTTTTCATTCATAACTCAGGATCCTGAATTCTGAAAGTAAAACTTGAAGAAGTTTGGATCAGGCACTAACGTAAATCCAACTGAGCTAATTTTTTTAAATAGACACTCGAAAAATTATTTTAAAATTATGGAACAGTTCGAATCATTCCTGTGAGATCCAAAGTTGGCCCCACACACCGATTTGTACAATTTCGGTACCATAGGTACCCATATCTTTATCGGGTTTTTTTTTTTGCTATTTGTTTTATTAGAAGTTAATTGGCTACAAATTTACCAACGGAAGCATGTGACCCACCTTCAAATTCCACATGAATGGATAATTTGAGCAGTTTATTTATTTTAAAATAACTTTTAGAATAATTTGAGATAAAAAAAAAAACATTTGAATTGCATAATTGGGAAGTTGTAAGTATTTAATATTTTTTTTTTGTCAATCTATAGAAGTATTATTGATTACTGCAAATGCGAAACATCCAAAAAGGCTTGTCTACACACTCAGTCTGGGAAGTTCCCTTCCCAAGTGGTAGGAAGCTCAACAGAAATGGCATATTTGGCTATTTCATGAGCCACCCTATTAAAAGCATGGCGAACAAACGAAAAAGAAAGGGAATGAAAAGTCGAACTAAATACAAAGCATCTTTGATGATAACGGCCACATTGGAATTAGCACATTTCACGCCCTGTAGCATTTGAACAATCCCTTGCACATCACCTGCAACCACAAAATCTTCCCCCGTGCAATCTCCCGTAAACTCTAAAGCGCACCGAAAACCCAACGCTTCAACCACTTCTACTAACCAAACATTTGAAAGAGGATGGCTGCCATCCTTAGAATGTTACCATGTTCATCCTGCACAACTATGCCCACACCTCCCTTCCCATTGCTTTTCTGAAGTGCTCCGTCCACGTTAATTTTAAGAAAACCTCTCGACGGAGGCGTCCAGTTAGTACTCTCAATCTCATGAACCTGCGGGTATTGTAAGTATTTGATCCATCTTCCAATTTTTCATTCAAGATCTTGAATTCTAAATTCTGAATGAATTTTGAAGAAATGTAAAAAAATTGGATCAAGCATTTATGGTTATCCAATTCAATTGATGTAATGAGGTCAACTCAAAAAAATTTTTAAAAATTAATGAACGCCTCGAATTATTTGTGTGATACTTCAGAGTACGCCCCACATACTTGTCTGTACACCATCTCTAACCATGGGATCAGTATGCACACTATTTTTGAAAAATCAAAGGAGGATCATTCAGTTTTTTTTTTTTTTTTACCACATATATCGTGCGGCTTACGCACTTTATCTTGTTTGTTAAGATCCCCTCTATACCCTAATCCTCCATGCCCTTCCAAGCTATTAGTAATTTTTTGCTTCATAGTTGGCTTCCAAAAATTCGGACTGTTTACTTCATAATTAAGTCTCGTTGAAAAGAACAAGTTGCAAATAACCAGTTTAATCGAACATTAATACGTACATGATCAGCAAATCATTTAAAGTGATGATTTAAATTCACAACTATATTTGTTGTCTAAAGACAATCTGTTTATATACTAATATGTATTTGGCCAAAATGATTTTACACACACATTTTCTTTTTAACGAGATCAACAAGGTGAATAGTTTGAATTATTTTTTAAACCCGCTAAAACAGCCAAAAAAATATGAGTTTTTATAGAAAGGGTATGGAGAGGACCTTAACCCCTTTCTTAGACCCATACTAATGTGTGTTGAAAAATGAGCCTTCGCCATCAGGTGGCTGTGTTTTAGAAGATTAATTTTTCACATAAAAATAGAAGACCCGAATTCTTGTTTTCTTTTTATTTTGCATTTCTTGTTCTTTTCTCCTCTTATATACAGAACCCAATGATTAACAAATTTAGGCAGTCAAGGGATTGAACAAAGTATGAGGAGAAAGGCTCACTACGCCAAAATTTACCAAAAACGGCATTAGAAACCTGCCGGTAATAGTCCAAAACTGCCGGAAATACTATTACCGGCAGTAAAATGGCAAATTTCCACCCGCCGTCGCTACGGCCATCGGGAAAAGATAAACGGCAGTATAAACCCGCCAGTAAAGTAAAAACGGCAGTAATTTCCTGCCGGTAATAATACCGCCGGGATTAATAGTATTCCCGTTAAAATGAATTACCGCCGGAAATGTTTACATTAGCGGCATGAGTGTACTGCCGGTAATGGTAGCGTCAATGGCAGAAATTTAGTACCGGTAATGTTCACATTTTACCGCCGGTAATGTTTGCATTAATGGCATGAAATTAATTCCGGTAATGTTCGTATCAACGGCATGAATTTTTTATATACCGTAACAGATTGCTGCAAATTACAGCCGCTGCAGCGGCATTACAATCTATTTCATGTATAACAAAAACCCTGTATAAATCCTACAAAATGTTATGAATCACATAGAAAATGTTATGAATAATATTTCTGAAATGTTACAATTTTCAATATAAAAGTTACAAAAACTAAAAATGTTACGATTGTCATGAGGTGGCACAATATGGACCATACAATAGGCATGGGCGGCTCCACTATTATGTGAGAATGCACTGGAAAAAAATATTATGTACATATAAGTTAAATTGTTTTTTAGTATTTTTAGCGCTGGGTTGCTCGTGCGAGGTCAAAATAAATGAAATTCTAGCTAAATTTGAGCCAAAATGTTCTAACTCAACAAAACAAAATAGCTATTTCAAACATATTTTCTTTAGTATATATGTTCTTTTGTGGCTTCTATCTCCTCTCCAGGGAGACGGTTGATGTCTATCGTTTGAAAAAAAAAAAAAAAAAGCAGCTTACGTACGTTTATACCGCACCTGGCCACATTTTTTATACACCTTTGGATTCTAGGTAGCTTACTCCTCATGTTAGGTTTAAACAAAGCATTCACTGGCTTAACCCATCCCAAGGGTCTGTTGAATTTTGGAAAAACAAAATAGACAATTGGATCAATAGCTTATGATACCCGATTCGGCTGATGTTAATGAGGAACCGAGGCCCTGCAGTGCCGCAAATGTGTTGCGCCGTGCTGAGCACTTTTAAGCCGTTCAAATGTGTTTTCGAATGTCTGAATTTAAATGAGGTCTAGTAAAAATACTATGTTAAACTAATGAACAGCTCAAGTCACTCTTGTGTACTTCATAGTGTGAGACTTTTTATACCCAAATTTTTATTAGGTTTGACCCGACTGTGTTTGTTCGATTGTGGCAGAAAGCCCAAGTAGATGCCCATATTTTAAGGAGAGCTGGTTGAAGCCCATATGAAGTGGGAATTCTTCTCAAGGGCAATTGACTACGGGCCAAGTTTCCCAAGTGATAAAATTTAGGGTCAATTTTTGGGAGGTCCACTATAGGTATTTACTAAAGTATGAGATCCACTCTGCAATTTCATAAGTTGAGCAGTCCACACGCGTGTCTAAAATAGTATAAAAATAGCCCTCAACTTAAAACCCAACGTCACTCTCTTCTATCTCCCCCATCCCGAAACCCCAACGTTCCCTCTCCTTCTTCCTCATTCGCGATCTCCTCTCTCTCTTCTCGAACACTTCTTTCCCGACCACTGGCGTCGCCACGGCCACCAATGATGGTGCCCCTTCTCTCTCTCTTTCTGATATGGAAGGTGGCGCGAACTCCAACGATGCTTCCCAAGCGAAAGACAGCTGTGGCGCCTCATAATCGTAGGATTCTCTTTCTCTCTCTAAAATGTATACATACATAGCAATTCACGTTCTTTGAATCTCTGTGCTTCTCTTAGGTTTATGCTCTAGATCTTCTGAAGAACGGGAAGAGTATGGTTCAAAGCTGGAGCACTTTCGCTTCGACAAATTGTTGCGAACCGGAATTCATCGAAGCAAATTACTGCGAACAGAGTCTTAAAACCAAAAATTATACATTTTAAGAGTAAGTTTTGATAGATGTAAGACGTTGCTGTTTGATTTTATGCCTTTTGATCAGGATAGTGAATCACGGTACCGGAAAAAGTAATAGTGATACCACCATATATCGGCCGTATATCGGAGATTTGAAATCGCTTAATGTGACGGCCTATATTTGAAACTCGTCGAGAGGATCCATTTACGAAACGGTTGAATAGGCCAACTCTCCTTTTGGTGAATATTGTTGGACGAGAACTCATTGTTGTTCCGAACCTTTTTGACTGAAATTGGAACCCAATTTAGATTCCACTAGTAACCTATAATCCGATCTCGAGGATGTCACTAGGAGAGTTGCGGCTGAATCTGATGCACTAATTGAAGGAGGGATACCAGTAAGAATTACTTTTCCTTGGTGTCTATCTTGTTTCTTCTTGCTTGGCTTTTGTCCTCTCATCTATCATAGATTTTAGACCTTGAGATATAACTTGAGCCTTCAAATAAAATGATTACAGTCCCTTGATCAGAATATCCTAGGTCAGACATCGGAACCCACTTTAAGTCCGAGTAGCATATCCTAGTTTCATACTACTAGCATATCCTCTGATAATGGGGATATCACTGGGATATTTGCCTCCAAATCTCCAACTCACGGTGTGAAGGAGGAACACCAGTGAGCATTAGTTTCATATTTCCTTTGTTGTCCTTCATCTTTATTTTTTATTCATTTACTTTGTGGCTTTGCTTTTTTAATGCACAAGAAGCTATGTAATATTGGGTTTTTTCTTTCAGCTAAAGTTATGTAATATTGGCTTTGCTTGGTCCTCGGCTTCTTTTCTTTTCCTTTTGATATGACGAGCATAGAGTAAAGAAGATTGTGATGTTGTGGTGGAGTGTAGAGGACATGATGCTGCTCGGTTCTGTAATGCTGACCATGCTCATGGATATGCTAATCTATGACCTACTATTGGTCTAAGCATAGTGTTTGTATCTATGAGGAATAATGTATCATTGGAAAAGTGTATCATCTTTATTGTGATGCCATATTGCTCCAAATTCTTTAATATTTATAGTTATTCTAAAGATTAATAAAATTCTCTTGCCGTTCATATATATTTATTTTTGTAAAAAATTGAACACAAGTTTATTTGTTGCCAAGTATATCAAAAGAAACTGAGCAGATAAGTTTGTATCTTCAAAAGTCAAAAATATAAGTTATCCTGTTTTAAAAAAAAAAAAATTGAAGTTATAACCTCATGTGTTTTAAAAAATGTGTCTTTAAAAGTTCGAAAATATGAACTTATTTATTCATATCCATGTCCTAAATTGGTCTTAGTTTTGAACGTATAAACTTACCTGTTCGTATGCATGTCCTATTTTGCATATCCTTGGCGTGAATTTGATCTTTACTTTCAACATATGAACTTATCTATTCAAATTCATGTTCTGAATTGGTCTTAGTTTTTAGCATATGAACTTATCTGTTCGTATTTATGGCCTAAATTTGATCCTAACTTTCAACATATGAACTTATCTATTCGAATCCACGTCTTGAATTGGTCTTAATTTTCAACATACGAACTTATTTGTTCATTGCCATCGCCTGAATTGGTCATAATTTTCAACATATGAACTTATATGTTCATATCTATGTTTTGAATTTAGATAAGTTTATATGTATTATGCACAAATTAAGTGATAAGATATAAAGAGATAAGTTTATATGTTAATTCTGCACAAATTAGGTGACAAATTTGTGATTAGTGAACTTAGGGTTAAATTTCAATAGATAAACTTATCTCTTCGTATTTAAACAATCGATGAACTTATCGTTATTATCTATAGTGTAACTTAGTCTTGCATTTCAATAGATGAACTCATCTCTTTTTATTTACACAATAGATGAACTTGTCTGTTCTTATTTATACCATAAATTAGTCTTAAATCTCAATAGATAAACTCATCTCTTTTTATTTACACAGATGAACTTATCTATTCTTACTTATACTGTAAATTAGTTTTAAATTTCAACAAATGAATTCATAAATTTACATGTTGTTCAACTTAAAAGAGATGTAGAGAATAAATCCGAAAGAGATAATATAATCTGTCCAACTTTTTGACAAATGCAGAATATAGATATGAAAAGAAGTTTATATATTGTTCAACTTCATTTTGAGCAATGAATAGTGTAAATCCGAAAGAGATTAAAGAGATTAGTTAATCTCTTTAATATTTTTTAGAGACGTACAATATAAACAACTAAAAGATAAACTTATCTTTGCCAAATTTTCAGTAGGGCTACTCTAACTAAATCTTTGAACTTGTTAGTAATTTTCAATTAGCACATTTTGTCACAACCAAACTATTTCTTCCTGAATTGGTATTAGTTTTCAACATATGAACTTATATGTTCGTATCCATGGCATATTATTCATATCCATGGCCTGAATTTGATCCTTACTTTCAACATATGAACTTATCTGTTCATATCCATGTCCTGTATTGGTCTTAATTTTAAACATATAAACTTATCTGTTTGTATTTATGGCTTGAATTGATCATAATTTTCAACATATGAACATATCTTTTCGTAATTATGCATATCCATGGCCTAAATGTGGTCCTAATTTTCAACATATAAACTTATCTATTGATATCCAAATGCGAATTGGTGTCAATGTAAAATAACAAAATACAAGCATTGGATAGAGATTCATTACATTAGCTTGGAAAACAATTTCCAACATAGACTACATAAAAGAGTTAAGAATTTATCTCTTTTGTTCTTATTTACACGACAGACAAACTTATCTCTTTTTATTTATACAATAAAAGTACTTATTTACTCTTATACTATAAATTAGCACAATATGAACTTATCTTTTTGTATTTAGACATATGCACTTATCTGCTAGCATACATGTCAAAAAGTAGTATAATTTTCAACACATGAACTCATCTATTCATATTCATGACCTCATTTGGTCCTAATTTTCAACTTATGAACTTATTAGCTCGTATTTATGCATATACATGGCCTGAATTTGGTCCTAATTTTTGACATATGAACTTATTTGTTCATATCCAGGTCCTGAATTGGTATTAGTTTTCAACATGTGAACTTATATGTTTGTATCCATGGCATGTTATTCATATCCATGGCCTGAATTTGATCCGAACTTTCAACATATGAACATATTTGTTTGTATTTATGGCTTGATTGTGGTCCTAATTTTCAATATATGAACTTATTTGTTCATATCCATGTCTTGTATTGGTCTTAATTTTCAACATATGAACTTATCTGTTTGTATTTATGGCTCGAATTGATCATAATTTTCAACATATGAACTTATCTTTTCGTAATTATGCATATCCATGGCCTGAATGTGGTCCTAATTTTCAACATATAAACTTATTTGTGAATATCCAAATGTGAATTGGTGTCAATGTAAAATAACATAATACAAGCATTGGATAAAGATTCATTACATTAGCTTGGAAAACAATTTCCAACACAAACTACACAACAGATGAACTTATCTCTTCTTATTTATACAATAAAGTACTTATTTATTCTGACTTATACTATAAATTAGTCTTAAATTTCAACAGATGAATTCATAAATTTATATGTTGTTCAACTTAAAATGTTTTGAGAAATGCACAGTATAAATCTGAAAGAGATAAGTTAATCTATTTATCTTTCTAAGAGATGCAGAGTACAAAAAATTAAGAAATAAATTTATCTCTGTCAAATTTCACTCAATTTGTCCAGAATAACTAATATATAAACTTATCTCTTGTTCAAAATAACTAAGATATAAGCTTATTTGTTTACGTTTTGTCACTTAATTTTTGCCGAATACTTAACATATATCGAACTACACCAACATCTACTCGGAGGAACTAGAGACTGAATTTGACATTGTTGAATATTAGTATTCCCGAATAATCAAATACAAGGAAAAAAAAATACACCATTCAAACCACAAAAAAGCACAGGAAAAGTAGCTAAATAACCATAATCAAATTCAAGAATATGAGAATAATGACTGATCCGAATTTTCATAAACAAAACCTCATAAATCATAAGTTTTTCACATTACGTGATACACATTACAAGACAAGTACTAACAAAAGAAAGCTCTCTTGGTGGTAATTTTGGAATACAACTTCACCAGCAAAGCCTCCGAAGGAGCAAGTCAACTTGAGAATGTCCTCGAGCGTTGAGATATACCCATGTTTACTTAGTTCAGTCTGTAAGCTTCAACCTCCCATTTTTTGTGTATAGTCAAAGAGAGACTTTATTGCTACATGTGTATGCCCTGAGATATGGCATATTATAAGCTTTTCTGAAGTAGACTCATTGATCAAGAATCTTTGGAGAGCTCGACTCACATTCTTCATCTGCAAATCATGCCTTTGAAATTGACACGGATACAAAGCTTTCGAATTGATTAAGTCATTGTGGTACCTACCCGCAGTACAGCAGAATGGGTTGAGAGAAAAAATGCTGATTCAGGAGATGACCTAACATGCATGAAATATTGCAATTTACTGTTACATGAGGGTTTGGATATTTGCACAAGTTGTAGGCATTCTTGCTGCCGGATCCATACTGCTTTTATGAGTTGTTTCGAATTGTGGCACCCTGTATTGTATATTTTGTATAGTAAGCTGTAAAGTGGATAAAAGAGTTCAAGGAATACAATTATTGCTGGTTAGAATGTTGCCAATCTTTTCTCCCATTATTGATAAACCTCTTTCATTTTATTTTTCTCTTAATGTGTGTAAAATGAGTTTTCATAGCACAGGTTAAGCCATCTATTGGGCTTTTAGTCAGCTTAAGACTTAAGTTATTCGATTGAGGCATGGAGCTCCAATGATCACCTTTGTTAATGCAAAGCAAAAGTCAGCTGTTGGAACTCTCGATGTGAATGCAATGGCGATTCACTTCAGTAGAGCATGATCCGCCCACACTTGAGAATTCACTCACACATCACACGTATCTATATCCACAACCCAATACACCAACATGTAAATTAGAACATTACGCAGAGCATAAGCAAAAACTACAACCGGAACCACATTTTTTTGACGTCACACGCATCGTGTGTGCCCCGGAAATGTTGGCATCAAAACCGAATACAAGTACTCCCCAACAATTACTTGAGACTCTTTTTTCGCCTAGTAATTTTGTCGAACATATGGGCTACGACCAGAGTTTTGGGATTCCACAAAGCTAAAACCTACCATTATTTGATATCAAACATTGACGGAGCATCATACAAAATGGATTCCCGTAAAAACATATTGTTGAACTCATCAAATTTCAACAATCAAACCAATTATTCAACAACTTATTCCTATTTTCAACTCTCAACTTTCAGTTACAGCAGTGAAGAGTTTATTACAGTTCTCTCTTTTTTAATACTTATGCAACTAGATTCAACGTTAAACAAGAATTTCAGTGGCTAAACTTCATTTCCCACAAAAACAAGCCAATTTCCAGCACCTAAGTGATGAGACCGAAAAATAGATCTGGCCGGAACACGACTAAAATGCCGAATTACACAAGGACAGAGAGAGACTTACTTGCTGGTGGACTGCTTCTATTCGAGACCAACTCCCACATAGAATCTCTCAGTCGGGCCATCGCCGCCTGTCTTTTGCCGTCGGCAGTTCTCACAATGGAGGTTGAGCTTCACGGAGAGAGAGAGAGAGAGAGAGAGAGAGAGAGAGAGAGAGAGAGAGAGAGGACTCTCTCACCATCGCCGGCTGTCTTTCCGAAATGAGAAGTTTGATTGCTGTGCATTCCCTGTGGATGAGAATAAGGACCGAGGGTATCTTTGTCCGGTTGAAAATGAAAGGTGGACCTGAGAGCTTACAAAATTTAAAGAAGTGGATACGAGGGCTTGTAAAAGTGTGTGGTGGACTAGCCCATGTATAAATAGCTATAATGGACCTCTAACTAATTATTTATAAAATTTAACACTTAATTTTATTAAACGAGGAAGACGTGATTAAATTAAAGACAAAAAGTATGACATGTTACTTTTTCTCTTTGATTTAATCACGTGTCTTCCTTATAAAATGTAGATTTTATTATTTGGAAAACTTGGCCTTGTATGTCAAATTGGCTTCATGTTCTCTCATTACACGTGCACAACAAGAAGAGCAAGCAGTGGTATATAAATACCCCCTTTTTTTTTTTCAATTGATCAATCCATAAATACCCCATTTGAAGATGAATAAATAATTTCAACAACACAATGTCCAGCGCTTATATTAAAAAAAATTACTTCCTAGCAAAGTATTTCACATTTTCATTCCATTTCACTCCATCCGTTGAGTAAGTTTTTATCTTTAATCTAGCCTAGCCTAGTTTTATTTCCATTTTCTTGTAGCCTAATCGTTTACTTTCAGCCAATTTAATGGATAATTTCCTTTCAGAATATATTTAATTTTTTTGTACTTTTATTTAAGTTTTGTCCTTTTTGAACACCCAAGATAAAAATATTTAAACACCCTCATGTATATATTTGATCATGTTACCTTAATTTTTTTGAAAAATTAGCCTCCAAAAATCAGCCCACAAACTAATTCAATGCAAAGAACCCAATTATATGCCATAAGAGGCTCACAGCTTCTCATAGATCCTCAATTAAATAACCTATGCTCTCTTACATTTTATATTACATGTAATAATTTTATGTCGAATTTGTTTCAACACTTATTCCTATACTGGAAATATCCATCAATCCTAGAAATTCACTAATATATTAGCTCAAATAAAGTACAATATTAATGACAAAATTTTAAAAAAATAGAGAGAGTAAGCATCTATTAATATGGATATTGTACTTTGACTTTTCTCTGAATAACAATCAGCTCTATATAACAATCAACTCTATATCTCCAAAAATAAGAGTAGGTAAAAGAAAAAAAAATCTTTGCGAACGTATTCACCAAACATTTTTTTACAATAAAAGCTAATGTATTTATGTGTCGGTTTAATTTTGCTTAGCCTAATAATAGAATTCTCCAAAAACATGTAATTGTGACATACATCTTACGTATTTTCATATTATTTGGTCTCGTTATTCAAACTAATATTTAAAAATTGTGTATGGATGACTAGTTAATAGAGTTAGAAGAATTAAGCTAGTTTTTGAACACCCTATTCAAAATTCCTAGCCACTGATTCCTCCATACCCTCAAACTATCATTTTTTTAGGTCGATAGCCGCTATTTACCTTGTAAGTCCCGTTGAAAAGAAAAAGTTAGCAAAAAATCAGGTGGATGGAACATTAATACCTATATGAACAAATCATTTAAAGTGGTGATATAAATTCACAACCGTGTTTGCCGTCCATTTTATAAAACGAAAGAGAATATCTTTATATACTTGTATGTCTATGGTCAAAATTGATTTTTCACACACATAATCTTATCAACGAAACTAACAAAGTGAACGGTTGAGATTATTTTCATAAACCCACTAGACAGCCAATAATTTTGAGTTTAGAGGGGTATGGAGGATTAGGGTTACTTGATGTTAATTTGGAAATTAAATTGAATTAATTCATGTAGTTTCAAATTATAATTTGAGTTTTTGGAAGAAAAGATTGCAGAGAGATGATTAAGAGAAAGAACGATATGAAAGAGTACGAGAGAAACCTTAAGGAAGAAAACATTAGAGAGCGAATATTACGATAGATAAAGATTAGGGAGATTATGAGAGAGAGAGGTAATTTTGGATTTATTTAAATGCTGGGATGAATATATGACTTGCAAAAATGACCGGCATAAAGTTACAAATGCCTCTACAAGGGCAAATATACAAGTGGTCCATAAATCAATCAACTAGAGACCGGATTAAGAGTTCACTCTGGTTTTTCAAAATCACCCCCTCTCTCTCAGCACGGTTCCAAATAAGTTTGTTCTCCAATTATTATTCTCATTTCTCTACTGTCGCTCTCTAGAGCGTCCACTCATTACTCAAAAAGCCTCCCCAAAACCTAACCCAAGCAAAGTTCATAATGGACTATTTTCCTCAAAAAAGGGACAATTTGTCTCAAACCATTTTCGCTATAAAATCAAGTGAAATTTCTTGGTTTATATATATACATATTAATCAGTTGAGTACAATTGAAACAAATTTAGAAATGTAAAAGAATCATTTAACAATTTTTTCCTTCTTCCCAGCCTCTTCCAATTCTCTCAGCCCTCCGACCTTCTGTTCTATCTCCTCAATCAGCTCCTCGCGCCATAGCTCTGCTCTAGCAGATTCTTCCATATCTTCTTGCTGCAGTAATTATTTCATTTTAGTTACAGTTTGACTAAATTCCATTTCTTCCGTGAAACAATAATTTGGGAGCATCGTGTAATATTGTCTTGTTGTGTCGTGTTTGAGTTACGGATCGTGCCATGCTATCTCGTGTTTGAGCATGTCGCTTTGTGTTACCAAGCCAACACAAAGAATTAAACGGTTACCCAAGTATGAGTTATGCAAGTTCAACCTGTATTCGACCCATTTAGTTTGTGTTGTCAGGTCTTGTTGTATCCTTATTCATGTCAAAAACTAGTCAAACCATGAAACTTTTTGTTGGATTCCAATCGTGTTAACAGGCTGTGTCCGAAATTCCTAACCTTAACATTAATGAAGCGAAAAATAGAATTTTACCTTCTCATAAACCCAATGCCCAGTACCATCTCCTCCATCTTTCCTGTACTGTTCTGAATCATAGTACGGATCCTAAACCATGTTGATCATGTATTAGGAATTCATGATTTTGGATATGTTACCAGACTTCAACAATGTCGATTATTCGAAATTGCGATTTACTAAGAAATGCTTACTTTTGTGGCACCAAAGAAGCAGCATCCCCAAACTGTGAACATGATGTATAAAGTATCTATAATTCCAAACAAATAAGAAATTACATTTTCTTCAACCAAAAAACAGAGAAAAATTTAAAAGTAAGTAAAACAAGTACTTCAGTCAGGCCATATGGCCCATACTAACTGTGCATTGCTGTTGGCAAAGGAAGATCGGTTCGGGAAAATAGCATAGATTGCGTTTGGATGTTCGGTAAATGTGCGTTTCACCCGGCACAATTCTTATAGAATTCACATTGCAAGCATATCCATTCAAGATGTAGGAAGAGAGGAAACAAAACTGAGTGAGAAAATACTCACAAACATTTTTTATTTCATCATTGTTGAGGTGCCAAACAGACTTGTGTAATATGATGTCTCTTTGGCCTTGAACATGCTCCACAACAATTGCCATAAGTGGCCAATCTGGTAAAGCATTCACTTTGCTTAAAGAGCCTCTTCTGCTCTTGCTGCTTTCAATCTATTATTATCATAATATGTATTGAGAATAAATCAGTATTTTCGACAACAAAAAGTTTTCACAATAATTTTTTCTCTTTTCTTTTCTTTTTTTTTTTTTTAACGTCATCTGGCACTTACAGAGATTTCCTTACAAATATAGGAATGAATCAAAACTATAAAAATCTAACACACGAGCAAAATCGCAAATGGGCATGCAAGCACCATGACGCGTAAAACTAAATTTTTAACTCACCTGATGCCAGCCCTTCTTGAATCCAATGCTTGAGCACTGCCTAAGCTGCAAAATCAAGGAAAGGGATTTCATTTCTAGCACCGGTAATACAATTTGATGCAATTTGAAAAATGTTGAATTGAGAGGCAATACTTACTGATTTCGATGTCGCGTTGAAGTAGGATTTTGTTGTTGGGAGAGGATTGTGGATGTGTGGCTTGACAACTGCGAAACTCATCACAGCTTCGGCCATTCCTGTGAATGAAAAATGTGAAAGTAGTTTCTTGTGTTTTGGCGTTGGGAGGGAAGGAAAGAAGAGGATAAGGAGTCCATTTGCATCCACCCTTTCCATTACACAAAAATACAAATAATTGGGCAGTGGCAGAGCCACCATAGGCAGGGGTCACGTGACCTCCCGAAATTACAAAAATTAAATTTTTTTTTTTTTTTTGGGGGGGGGGGGGGGGGGGGGGGGGTTTGTAAAAAATTCGAGCTGTTCAATAACTTTAAAATAATTTTTCTGTTGGTCTTGTAAAAAATTAGCTCAATTTTATAATTATAGGTGCTTGATTGAACCTTTCAATTTTTCATTCAGAATTTAAGTCCCCAAGTACTAGATGCATTTTGAAGAAAAGTATGATAATTGTGTTCCTCGTATCCTAGTGATCTGAGCCCTAGATATTGTAGGGCCTGTTAAGAAGAACATTTGTTTAATAAATTATCTTGATCCCAAAATAATTTTTGCGTTTTGATACCTATCAATGTTTGATCAGTATAACTTTTTCAATGAACACTCTTCTCAATAAGCCCTACAATATCTACGATTCAGATCACAAAGATACCGAGCACAATTATTAAACTTTCTTCAAATTAGGGTCCCAAATTCATAATAGGACTTTACTTTCTTTTTTCCCAAGCAATAGAATTAATGGCCACGAGAGAGATCGATGCATCCGTTTACCATTGATTAATTATGGGTTTCTGCAGAACATTAATTGAATATGCAAGATTTTCAAAAGATGAAAATGTGTCGGGTTCAATTGCAAAAACTTTTAGTAAGAAAAATGATTTTGTGTGCTTATATATGAAATCTTGCATAATGTTTTAAGTTTAACTTTTTGGCTTAATGAAGAATGTTTAAACAATTTTTTGGTATGGATGACAACAAATGTTTGGAACTTGTTGTGATCTAGGTAGAGACGACTCTCAAGAATTTTAATTTAGTGGTGACAACTGGAAAAAAAAAATTCATTAACAAAGTTTTACATAGATGTATGTATTTTGGCAAAAAAAAAAAAATTATTGGGACGCTAGCTATCTATTTTGAGTGTGGGATGTATACATATATCCCAGCTGGATTACTCGAAGTGCACAAAAGTTGATCCGCTCACTTGAGTTATAAAAAAAAAATATGAGAATAAAGCTTGGAACTTGGAAGGTTAAGAGATCATAGATTATACTTAGTTTGAGGGTAGTTTTCTTTATTATCCGGACTTAATAAATCTTTGAATTATGATGCATGTATCAGCATGTTAGGCTCAAACCGCAGCAGGTAGAGACTTGAATGAGTCATACATTTCAGTTTTTTTTTTTTTTTGTTCAAACGACGAAATTGTTTTTAATCTTTGAAATTGGTACAAAGATTAACAAGAGTAAGGAGAACGGCATCATATTCCTAAACTAAATAAAAACAATCTAGTGCTCAGTTCGAGGCCCAATACCTAAATTGGCAAGGAGACAACCTAGAAAACACCAATTGGGACGAAGTCCATTACACCCATTGGGACAAAGCCGGTAACACCTAATGGGACAAAGCCCAAGCCCAAAGGGTCCCATATCCTAAAAAAAAAAGCCTAATCCTTGCGAGTATGGTTCCACAACAAAACGTCCATTTGGCTATTCGGTTCTTGGAGGTATGTGAGTAGTCATCCTTGGGGAGCCATTGTTTTAGTGGTATTCTAATAGTAGTCACTATGTTCATGTGCATGTTAGGTTTGTCTAAAAATCTTCCCCCGCCTATACCCTCAATGTTTGGGGACAAGATGAGTTATGTAATTATTGTTGTTGTTGTTGTAGCTTAGTACTGGTAGACATCATATACTCACACACATTAGACCATAGTTCAAATATCACTAACTACAACTATAACTGGCACTATTGACTTTCGCTAAGCTTAAAAAAAATGATAGAAAGTTCATCGTTCTAAAATTTGGTACATACTCCATCATGCCTAATTTTGCAGGATAAAATGTCGTACCAATTTTAGTGTTAGCATGATTCAGGACCATTACTTTTAGATGTTGACTCATTTTGATTATTAATTGGAAGGAAAATGCTAGCTTTGAGTTCATGTAACTAGACGTCAATTAGAAAAAAATTGGATTTGTTGAGGTGTGTTCTTTTCAGTCTAGACTATATTGTTGTGGGGAAAGCAATCATCTACATGAAAGTCAAGAAATAGATGTGGCAATTTTTAACTCAACTCTTTTCTTTTCTTTTCTTTTCTTTTTTTTTATTTTTTATTTTTATAATGACCAGCTGACCTCTAACGGCTGCTAATTCAATCAATTAGCTAACTACTAATTAAAATGGGCTATAAAATTAATAATGGGCTTGAGTGAAAACCAAAAACCACTTTTACTTGGGCCAACAATTTAAGAAGACATATTTTACCAAAGCCCAAATATAAGGCCCATAAAATTTAGACACAAAGAATGTTCTGAAATAATTATTTTTAGGGAAAAATTCAAAATGCCTCCCAAACTATGACCTCAATATCAAAAATACTCCCAAACTTTCATTTTTTTCATCCGCACTCCTAAACTTTAACTCCGTTATCAAATATATACCCACCGTCTGGATCAATTACCTCACTAACGGGAAATGCTGAGTTGGAGCTTAACGGAATCCAAAAACCATTGATTGGCCTAAAACGATGTCATTTTGGCCCCTTTTTTTTTTCTTTAAGCTCTCTCATTCCTCCCCCCTTTCACAGGTGAACAGAGAGAGAGAGAGCGAGCGAGCCCTTTGCTCCCTTCTTCTTCACCATACTCCGGTGAACCCAAAATTGACCAGTTCCGTCGCCGGCAAACCCAGACCACTGCTGCCGCCTTCCACCGTCCATGATTTCAACCACCACCACACCCACCTCTCTCTCTCTCTCTCTCTCTCTCTCTCTCCCTAGATTTGGTTCGAAATTTTCACCTGCAAACTCATCGATAAGGTATGGCAGTTGCTCCAATTTGCGCTTTTTGGAACAGGAAAAAAAGGATTTGTGGTTTTATTTTTTAAGTCAAATTGTTGTATATAGAAAATAGCCAAATGGGCTCAATTGTCTAATTTTCGTTTCTATAGGTGGAAGGTGATGGCTCCACCTCTTGTAGAGCAGAACGGCGGAGAATCGGCGGCCGGAGATGCTTCGAGGTCACTTCCGACTCGGTTTCTGAATCAGCTCATTGATAACCTTGCCATAGTTGTTCTTCATTCTCCATATTTCCCCCCCTCTTCTCTCTTCATTCTCTGTAATTTCTTCCCCTCCTGTGTAATTATTCTTCTTCTCCATTCTAGTCCTCAAACCACTGTAACCGGTTAGCCATTAACAAAACTCAGAAGTTCTATTACATTTTCCATCCAATTCCCATTCCAAATTACGTGAGTTTATCACCTGCCACCGCCATGGCAGTAGCTGCCATCACGGTAGCCGCACCTGTAACACTTATCTCTCTCTTTTTTCCTTATAAAATGGTTGAGGAAGGAGAGAGCTTAAAGAAAAAAGAAAAAAGAGACCAAAACGACGTCGTTTTAGGCCAATTAACGGTTTTTGGGTTCCGTTAAGCTCCAACTCAGCATTTCTCGTTACTGAGGTAACAGATCCAGACGGTGAGGGTATATTTGATAAAGGAATTAAAGTTTAGGAGTACGGATGAAAAAAATGAAAGTTTGCGAGTATTTTTGATATTGAGGTCAAAGTTTGGGGGCATTTTGAATTTTTCCCTTATTTTTATCATTTATGCTAAAAACACAACGGTCTTGTTCGTTTTCCAGTTTAGTTTTAGTTTTATTTTTGAAGATATCATTATTTCTCTCTCTATCTCTCTCCACTCATTACACCTAATAAGTAATAACATCATCAAAACTAAACTAAACTATCTAACCAAACACAGTCAAACACTTTCTTCTGCCTATTTATACCCACTGCAATCTTTCAAACACATGCACTCCTCCATAACTGGCACATAGCCGTTTCATCTTCATTACTTGCATTTAATCACATTCTTCAATACACTTACAATTATTCTTGGCTCTCTTTCTCTCTTCTGTTTCTCCTCAAACATTAATTTATTCTGGGCTCTCTTTCTCTCTCTTCATCTCATTTTGATGTTCCCTTCGAGCAGCAAAGAGCAGGGGCCACCTTCACCAGGCTACTGGCCTAGTTCCAAACGTTTTATCATAGTGATGAGATGGTGAATGTCCCTACAGAATTAAAGAGGCTAAACAAGCCTATTTTCCTTCGTATTTTGTGAAGATAAATAAGCCTTTTTAGCTCCGAAAAATTCACCCGGAATATACTTAGGGGTCTTTTGGGTATAAAAACCAGTTTGGGTTTTTTTTAGTCGTTATTCAATTTATTTTTTTTGAATTAGTTGGTTTTGCGTCAATTTTTTGTGGTTTCTTAGTTCTTCTTGACAAGAAGAATCTAAAATATATAAAATTATTAACCAAATTAAAAGTTTTGTGAATAAAGACAAAATAATCCAAAAAATCACAAAAATTTGGATTATTTTGGAATAACAAAAGGGTTCAAAAAGATCTTCTATACTGTTTGTATGCTTTGGTTGATTTTAATGAGTAGTTAATGGCGTCTTTTGGGCCAATTGTTCTTTATATTTGAAAATATAAAAAGGAAAGAAAACTGGTCGGGGCGGGTTTGGGCATGAGTTAACCCATCCATATTTAACTCGTCTAATATTGATCCGTATTCGACATGCCCATAATCAACCAACTACCTATTTCGACTCGTCCAAATCTGCCTATAACGACCCAGATTTTCAGCCTTTTTTTTTTATAAAATTATTTTTTCAAAAATCTGATGACGTGCATTTGAAAATTTTTAGACTAGTAAAAAATTTTAATATTTCATAATGCTTTCCTTTATTATTGTTATACACTTGTATGCATCTATGGATATATATATGTATAATTCCATTTCCTTAACTATACAACCCCCTCAAAGGCCTTCCTTTAACCCTAGACAACTGCCATCCTCCCACACCTCAACATCCTACGGGATTTTACACAACCCTTAACCTCCTATATTATCATTTCCCCCATTTCCCCTTCCCACTTTAGGCAGAGAGAGAGAGAGAGAGAGAGAGAGATTTTGGCTGTAAAAGAAAGAAGAAAGAAGAAAGAAAGGAGAAGAGGGAAATGATTTCATGCACCCACACCCTGATTTCCATTTTCGGGTATCCCAGAAACCCTTTGTAAATTACCATTTTCCTCCTTCTTAAAGTGATTTTCGGGCTTAGTTTCCTTCATAGAAGTTGTAGATAACTTCAATCCCTTCGATTTACGTAC
Source organism: Vaccinium darrowii (assembly GCA_020921065.1). Taxonomy (NCBI): domain Eukaryota; kingdom Viridiplantae; phylum Streptophyta; class Magnoliopsida; order Ericales; family Ericaceae; genus Vaccinium; species Vaccinium darrowii. The sequence continues at coordinate 28,561,606 of CM037158.1, read as the reverse complement.
AAGAATCACTCAAAACGGTCAAGAAATGACCATGATATTGCAGCTCAAAGTTTCTGGTCGAGTCAAACCGAGCAGCTCACTGTCCCTTTGAAAATCCCCAATTTTTTCCTAGCTAGATTGGTTTTTGGGTTTAGACTTCTTCATCGGAGTTGTATAGCACTTCAAGAGCTTCATTTTAGACACAAGAATCACCTGAAACGGCTAAGTTTTGAATCCAATATCGCAGTCCAAAGTTTCTGTTCGAAATGAGATTTTCCCTTGATCGCTAATCAAAGCACCACCGGAGTCCGGACTTTTGTCCCTTGATTGCTAATCAAAACACCACCGAGCTTTTCATCTGGATCAAAGGTAGAAATCTCTTACTGTACTATCCCTAAGGATAAATATGTTATTTAGAATACTTATTTTTTTTAAATAAAAAAAAAAAACTATAGTAAGAGCTGCTGCCGCAATTTTTGTTATTGCCCAGGAAACTCGTTTGTTTAAGAAATGATGAGGAAATGCTTGATACATACTATATATTGATGCTTGGCTCTGTCGACATGTTTCCAAAAAGAGAGAGAGAGAGAGAGATAATAAATATTGCGAGCTAGCTGCTGTAACGTTAGACTAGTGATTTGCATGGTTAAATATTTATTATGGCATTAGCATAATAAGCAAGCTGTAGGACATCCACAGTGGACTCCCTAAAAATAACTCTTAAGTTGACTCCTAAAATGTACACATAAGTCTAATTGGGGTCCACTTTTCACTCCTAGAACTTGCTACATTTGAAGAGCATATATACAGTCAATGGGCTAACAAGAGCATTCTTTATTTTCAAATAAAATCATTTATCTTTTAAAAATTTCACATTAAAAAAGATTAAAATGGCTTGAGGGCATCCACATTGGACTCTTGAAATGGCTCATAGGTGAGACTCCTAAAATTTAGCAAGCCATTTGATCAATTATGGTCTTCAATGGGCTCTCAATACAAGCTCCCAATTAATGGTGGCTCCTAAGCATGGCTCCTAACCCATTAGCTAAATCTAACTAGCCTTGTAACTAGCTCCAAGTGAGACCCAAATCCTTTTAATCCTTTTTTTATGGGACCCACACTTTTTTGATTACTTTTTTCAATTCACAAAATAGAAAAATTTCTTGCTAGTCCATTGGGTGCACGTATGCTCTCTACATTTAGCAAACTCTAAGAGTGTCAAATGGACCCCAATTAGACTTATGTGTACACCTTAGGAGTCAACATATGAGCCATTTTTAGGGAGCCCACTGTAGATGCCCTGAGTCCCACGTAAAGCTAGCTACAAAGCTACCTAGATTTAGCTAATGGTTTAGGAGACATGCTTAGGAGCTACCCTTAGGAGCTTGTATTGGGAACCCATTGAAGACCATACTTGATCAAATGGCTTGCTAAATTTTAGGAGTCTCACCTAAGAGTCATTTTAAGAACCCACGGTGGATGCCCTTAGGATAGTAGGATGATATAAAAAGAAAAAAGAGAGAGATATAATAAATATTTTGGTACTGTCATGAAGTATATATGTACAGTACTAATATAAATGTTCCAATTTTATCAGATGTTCCCGAAGGGACAGTACTAATATAAATGTCTCATAGCGAAGGTTTTAGTTTTGTAAAAGTTAGACTAATACTTTGTAAAAAGAAGATTTATAAAATTCCTTCTACAAATATATGAGATAATAACTTATGAAATTATTTAAAAATTTAGAAGTGAGATCTTATCTCTTTAAAGCACTCTAAACAAAAAATAATTTCTGGGGTAGATATGATTACCTGTATTTTGCATAAACAATAAGTCTAGTAAAGTATGAATTTACTCAGAGAACGTTAAATTGTTAAATTATTATGTGTATGTGCCAAGCTACATTGAACTCAAAAGTCACGAGGACCAATCCCAAACAATTTATGTGAAATACTTGCACGCTATTGATTGTTTTACCGGTTCAGTTCAATTTTCAACAAAATTAATGTTAATTTGTTTAAGCATCGAACCAATCCGAAAACCAAACCTTAATCGACCAATGCAAACCAAATCTACATACGTAAAGCTACTAACCAGCTAATTTTCCTTCTAAGAGTCAATCTAAATAGTAGGCCGCACAAAAAAAATCCGGTGAACCTTGAAACCGGTTTGGACTCAACCGATCCGTGTTTTTTGAATTTTTTCGGTGGATTAATGGTTCGGACATTGATTCGAAAATTTAAAAACCATGAGATACGGATTAGGATTGGATTTTCATTCAAAATTGTTGATTAATCGAACCAGACCATGAGATATTTAAAAAAAATTAAAATGTATAAATATATATGCAAATTAATGCAATAACATATTGGAAATTATTGTAATTTTACAACTCTAGACAAGGATTCTCTTAATCCAATTTTCATATCTTACCCGTTACTTGGTTAAGTACTTCTGTTTTTCGTTTGGAATGAAACCCTTGGATAACGCTCGGATTTGTTTAATATTTTTAGTTTGGAATGTAACCCTTGGATAATGCGATTTCGTTGCTTTGATGTAATGCTTGGCTGCTTGCATACTACTTTAATGTTTTTTCTTTGCTTGGATAATTGGAACTTAGGTTGCTGGAATGTGTTAATCGAATGCAGAAATCCGGAATACAACGAACATGTACTTTTGGCTTTTTGTCGTCTTGTACATGCATGTATTGTAGGATCGGAGTATATGGAAAACGATCATTTATTGTGCAGATTTAGAGCGATAATTCCTTTTGCACCGACCGTGGTGCACCGACCACGTACCTACAGCGTCGCGGACGTCGTTGTGGGTCCCAACCAATCGATCCGAGCCGTTCATCGTTCTCAAAATCGAATTCCGAGCGGGCCCGCGCCGGAATCGAGGCAATCAGACAGCTGTATGAGCTAGATCCAAAATCACCCTCATTTCATTAAAAAATGGGGCTCGATTCCCGTGTAGGCCCACTCGGAATTCGATTTTGAGAACAATGAACAGCTCGGATCGATCGATTGGGACCCATAACAGCGTCTGCGACGCTGTCGGTACGTGGTTGGTGCACGACCCATACCGGTTCGGTTCGGTTCGTGTTAAAAATCGTCTGAACCGGGAACCGAATCGGTTTTAGAAATTGCAAATTCCTATGAACCGAACCGAACCGAACCGGCTAAAGAAAAAAACCGGGAAAAAAACCCGATTCAGTTCGGTTCTTCGTTTTAGTCCGGTTCTCTGTTTTTTTTTTTTGTTCACCCCTAGGTGGTGTAGCCCTGCACTACAGCGCGGTTGGGCGGCCGATCCGGATGTCCATTCCAGTATAGACGGCTCGGATTTTATCTGAGTTCCCATAGATATGCATCCTTCATTGCTCAGATTAAAATTAGAAACGTCCATTGCCGAAATGGACAGCCGGATTGGCGGCCCTACCACGCTGTGGTGCGGGTTGCACCACAGCCACCCCAGAACACTCTCCCACTGTTGTCCATCGAATTCGTCTGCTGTCTTCTTTTTCCCGCCACTGCTCTCCACCGTATTCTTCCGCAGTCTCCTTTTCCCCTGCTGGCCTCTTCTCTGTTGTCCACCTTACCTTCTTTTAGTACTATTTTAATGGGTGGAATGCTCGTGCTAGTGAAAACTTAAGAGAGATGTGAAAGCATTTTAACTGATCATTTTAAGTGCACAATTTTGCATTGGTAAATTGGTTTTCACCCTTATTTATAACAACATTTTGTTTTTTCCTTTTGCAAACCCTTCACGTTGAAAAAAAACTCAAACCATGTACCGATAAAGTACACGAGAGTACTTTAGTTTGGTTTATAAGTACTTTTGATCCAATCTTACAACGTTTTATTCCCCTGCTTCATTACCTTTGCTGGTGAACCTTTTCCGCCAAAGCCCTTGTCTTCATGCCACAAAGCTCTAATCTTCTTGTTGCAAACCTTCTCCCCTAGTCTTTCCTCGATCAATGGCGCCACATGTCAACACCTCACCCCTGCTGCCGCCCGGTTTGTATTAGGATGTAATCATACTCTCCTGTTATGCTTTAACTTGTTAGTATTTGGTTTGGTGAATGGCTTGGCAGGTTGATCACTTGCCAACCATGCCTCATGTTGGGGCTAGGTGGCATATGATTGTCGGGAGGGTTAGGTGCCAACCTAGTTGGGATGTTTCCCTCCCGTCGTGATGCCTATTTTTCCTATCCCATTTCCATCCAAAGTAACTATTTACTTTGGTTTAATGAAATTCCTTGTTGTTTGTTTGTTTGTCTGTCTGTTCACTTTGGCTGCAAGTCAGAGATAGCAAAGTTTAAGAGTTCCTCATAGAATCAGAATGTATGTTTAATTTATGTAGTAAAATTTGATTAACTTCAATAGTTGTTAACTTTGGTAGATTACGAGGCTCTCGCTACATCGCTCTTGTTGAAAATGGGAGTCTCGGACTATGCTTTGAAGATGATGGGGGCGACTGCGTGGTTAGTTCACAAGTCTGTGGAGGAGGCTGTGCCAGAGTTATTGAAGGTGCTGACGGGCTTTGACTCTAAGGAGTCGTCTGACATCAAAGAGTTGCTGCAGCGTGTTATCCAGATTCAGGAGTCGATTAATCGACTCCCAGGGGCTCCTCCACCTTCTTCTCCTCGCCTGACCGAAGGGACTGTTGGATCTACCCCGATTCAGAGCTCAGAAGTTGTTACCGCAGCTGATCATATCCCAGAGCCTCCAGCTTTGTTTGAGTAGTTTTTGCATTGTTTGATATCTATGAGCTTCTAGGCTATTACGTACTCGAGTGTTCAGTCCTATGGTGGTCACCCTTTGTTATGAACTAAAATGTAGTATGTGTTCGTTAGTTGGTCTTTTTTTAACAAAACAATAGAGACAAGTTTTGATTGTTCGTTTGGTCTCAGTAAATTTCCTTTTTGTTAATTTTGTTTCTTTCTCCAATTATGGGCTTCCATTGATGCTTCATCGTTTGCTTGCGTGCTTGGGTTTTAATCTAGATATAGGAGTAATTATTAAACTTGTTATGTTTAACTTTTGCAGTATATTACAGCAAATTTATATAAATAGGTTTTTTTTTTCGGGTGATATTTGCTGAATAGGCCCATAAAAAAATATAGTACTTGTCGAATTAATTTTTTGCTATATGAATTTTGTTTTGAAAAAAAAAAAAGAAGATGTCAGAGTCAACGAAAATGAGTTCTAGAAAAGGCCATTGATATACTGTGTGGCGGTGCTCTTGTTGCAAGTAATATTTTCCGGGTGTTCTTGGAGCTAGTAATATTTTCCGGGTTGGATCGATGAATCTCTCCCAATAGCACAAAAAGGCAATTCATGCGTACAAAATCCAGAGAGGAATTTTTTTTTTCAAAACAAAATTCATATAGCAAAAAATTAATTCGACAAGTACTAAATTTTTTGATGGGCCTATTCAGCAAATATCACCGGGAAAAAAAAACCTATTTATATAAATTTGTTGTAATAGTACTGCAAAAGATAAACATAACAAGTCTAATAATTACTCATATGTCTAGATTAAAACCCAAGCACGCAAGCAAACAATGAAGCATCAATGGAAGCCCATAACTGGAGAAAGAAACAAAATTAACAAAAAGGAAATTTACTGAGACCAAACGAACAGTCAAAACTTGTCTCTATTGTTTTGTTAAAAAAAAGCCCAACTAACGAACACATACTGCATTTTAGTTCATAACAAAGGGTGACCACCATAGGACTGAAACACTCGAGTATGTAATAGCCCAGAAGCTCATAGTTATCAAACAATGAAAAAACTACTCAAACAAAGTTGGAGGCTCTGGGGTATGATCAGCTGCAGTAACAACTTTTGAGCTTTGAGTCGGGGTAGATCCAACAGTCCCTTCGGTCGGGTGGGGAGAAAAAGGTGGAGGAGGAGCCACTAGAAGTCGATTACTCGACTCTTGAATTTGGATAACACGCTGCAGCAACTCTTTGATGTTCTTAGACGACTCCTTAGAGTCAAAGCCCGTCAGCACCTTCAATAACTCTGGCACAGCCTCCTCCGCAGACTTGTGAACTGACCACGCAGTCGCCCCCATCATCTTCAAAGCATAGTCCGAGACTCCCATTTTCAACAAGAGTGATGTAGCGAGAGCCTCGTAATCTGCCAAAGTTAACAACTATTGAAGTTAATCAAATTTTACTACATAAATTAAACATACACTTTAATGATTCTATGAGGAACTCTTAAACTTTGCTATCTCTAACTTGAAGCCAAAGTGAACAGACAGACAAACAAACAAACAACAAGGAATGTAAGCTCCAAAGGCCGAGCTCCCTTTTGGTTGGCACTTTTCATAACAAACACACACATTCACATATATCCCTTTCTTTATCACTTTGTAAATTCTTTACTTTTCTGTTTAGAGTGTCTGTATAGGATGTGGGAGGAATTCAATTTATTTTGTAACGTAGGACCAAGAGTTGTTAGTTAGTCAAGGTGCACGTGTTTGGTAGCAGTGCATGTTACGGACAAAAATTGCACAAGATTGATATACGGTCCATTGGAAAGTTTTGAAGAGCAATGGAAAGATTTTTTCCACCAAGAAAATCTTCCTCAAACAAGGAAGAAATAGGCAAAGACTTGGCAATGAAAAAATGCACGTGATTCTCAGCCAAAAATCATGGGGAGATTATTTTATGGTATGATTGGGCGTCAATCATGGGAAGATTTTACTGTATCTGTTTCACAGCTAGAGGAGTGGCTCAAGCCATTTTTGCTGGCAAGAAAAAGTCTATAAATTAACTTGCGGGGCTGAGATACAATTTACGTCTTTTGGGAGAGCAACGACTGAATACACTTTTTGAGTGAAAAAGAACACATTTTGTGGGTCTTGGAGTTCTATCAATTAATACATTCCCAAGGTATCTCCAAGAAGTCTATCACCTTAAATCCTTACACTGAGTTCTATCCGGTGGAATTCCGGAAGAGTAAATTGGAAGGCTTGAGGATTCGAGGCGGCGGCAGTCAAGTGCTTGGTGCGATGAACGTGGATTCGGCAATTGCTTCTTGAATCAATTGAAAGGATTTTCGATTGTAAGTATAGGACGGTTGTAATCGCACAATAATATAATTAGTACTTGATTCCTTCCTGTGGTTTTTACCCATATAGGGTTTTTCCACGTATATTTGGTGTTCTTCGTATTCTTTGTTTCATTACCTACTTATTGTTTTGTGTAGTTTATTTAGGCACCGAAGTAGGATTTTTAAGGAATTTCATTAAACCAAAGTAAATAGTTACTCTGGATGGAAATGGGATAGGAAAAATAGGCATCACGACGGGAGGGAAACATCCCAACTAGGTTGGCACCTAACCCTCCCGATAATCATATGCCACCTAGCCCCAAAATGAGGCATGGTTGGCAAGTGATCAACCTGCCAAGCCATTCACCAAACCAAATACTAACAAGTTAAAGCATAGCGGGAGAGTATGATTACATCCTAATACACCTCATGACAAAAAAAAAAACTCCTGGTTGCTCAGAGTTAATGCAGCTAATTCAAGCATAACATGTCCTGGACTAATAAGAGCATTTAAACTCAGGTAACATCAATGCCAACATTCCATCAGCATGTTTGAGAAATCAAGTTTGTGAGGCCATGATTGAGAAGTAACACACAGCCCAGTAAAAGAATTTGATTTGAAGCAACTAAAATTAAGCAGTTAATCCTTCAGATAAATGCAGTGAATGACATAAAGATAAGGCAACCCAGCAGAATTAACACAACCGCCCAGAAATATGATTAGTGCATAAAATTTCCCAAGGAACATGAAAATATCCTACATATCTATCAATAATGCATAAAATGGTTTTCTTTGCCAGGTTTTACTGAGGTGAGTGAGACTTGCTGCAGGACCATGCACAATGTAATTTGAGTATTTAGTAACCCGAAAAAACAGGTTTGTGCTGATGCGTCCAAGTACGTATTCTGGGATGCAGCACACCCAACTGAGAAGACATACAAAATCATTTTCAAGAGCAATTCAAGAGCAATGTTGCAGCTCACCAATTTTTTGTGGCACTTCATTCGCTTCCCCAGATTTCTTTGGCACTCCATCCGGTCCGTACCAGAACTTCTTGATATCCCAATTCCCAACCTTCAGGAAAAAAAAAAAAAAAAGAGGATCAAACACTCCAAATAAGTCTACAAACTGGCCTTTTTCGTTTGCTTATTTTGAACAATAAGGAAGGCTAAAAAAAATCACAAAAGGGAGGCTAAAAAAATCTGGGACAAACTCCCACACAGGAGGAATCAAAAAACCACAAAAGGGAGGCTAAAAAAAAAACACAACAAAACAAAAACTAAAAAGTCCGGCCACTCAACACTGCCACCGGAAGCACTGCCACGGATCCTATGACTTATTCGCCAGAATAAGAGAGCCAAACCGCCACAAGTCACCACTGCGCCCAAGCGATCCAACCACACCCACCTTAGGACACCCCTACGCAAACCACCATAGCAGAACTCCTCCTCCCGACCAAACGGCGACATCAATGGTCAAAACGGCACAAGAAGAACTCGGGCCAACCAGATACGAAAAGAAAAAACATGCATGAAGGATCGGCCCAAAATCTGACCCAAAAAGATCTCAGCAACAGATCTTGGATGTGGTGACAACTTGTGGAGATCTGAAGACGAGAGTGAAAGTTTTGAAGTCGAGGAAGATTTATGGGCCCTTGAAACTAAAGTAAATCACCTGACAAGAAGTGGCAGACACTACAAGCCGGCCCATCTCGTTGGGGAAGAATCCTCTGAAGCAGCGATGACAAAAGATGCAAGAGAAGATCTAGGAGATGCTGAGGTGTTGAAACAGTTGAAACGGACCGGAGCTAATATCACTTTGTGGCAACTAATTATGGCCTCTCACAAGCACCGACAAGCAGTCTTAAAAGCATTAAACAAGGTCCCTATTTCCATTGACACCTCACCCGAGCAAATGGTGGCTATGTTGACCCCTGTAAAGGGGACAAATGCAATCACGTTCACTGATAAAGACCTTCCACCCGAAGGTCCTAATCACAACAAGCCACTATATGTGACGGCAAAATGTGCAGGGAAATGGATAGCTGGAGTATTGGTGGATAATGGTTCGGCTTTGAATGTTTGTCCGTTAAGAACTACTCACTGTTTGGGTCTGAAACACAAGGATTTCTCCCCATCCAATCAAGGAGTCCGGGCGTATGATAACACAAGAAGAGATGTAGTCGAAGTAATAAAGATCCCAAAGGTGATAGGAAAAGTGGAAACAGAGGTGGAAACGACCCTGAGGTGATGGCTGTTCCATCCACCTTGCACCAAAAGATCAAACTTGTCAAGGGGGGTGGAATAATCACCATTCTCGGGGAGGCTACAGTCCGAGTCCCCACTGAAGATAATGCATCGCTATTGAAAATTATGCACGACGAAGGAGATCTTTTGTTCACTGGATTTTCCTTTGTGGAGTCTCAAGAGGTACATGCTTTGATGGTTGAGGACAATTTCCGTCTTAATCCCACCGCTGTTGCCATGATGAAGAAAATGTCATACTTCCCTGGCCTTGGATTGGGACGTCGCTTACAAGGAGTTCCTCAGTTTCCTGACTTCTCAGCAAATCGACACCGTTTTGGGCTTGGCTACAAACCGACACCGGAAGGTTGGGTAGAAAATACTAAACAAGATCAAGCACGTGCCAAGGCGAAGAAAGAAGGCAAATTATTTGATTTAAAAATGAAGCCTTACCGCAAGACTTTGAATGGACAGTTTGTAAAAGAAGGAGAAGCCTTACCGTAAGACTTCTCACCCATACGTTTCTCTCATCTTTCTCACCCATTTCCGTCTCAGGTTGGAATTTGTCTATAATCCTCAAAATGTTAAGCTCATCTCCTTTCACCAAGCTAGCGGCTTCGTTTCGATTCAACCCAAGTGAATTCATGAGCAGCTTAGATGCGCTAACAAGTGGAGTAGGAATGACAACGGAGTCTCAGTTCTGGCACTCAAGGAGAGCGCTGAACTCCTCTATGGTGGGGCAAAGCTCTTGGTACCCGAATCTAAAAACGTGGAGTTTGGCATCCCAATGATCAACCGCCACATGTAAAACTTGCAATTTGAGAGTACCCGGGTGGAGAGAGAATAAGGAATTCATACCGTAATTGGCGAAATTCAGCCGCACGACGCTTTGAAATTCGGTCATCCAGTTGTTAAGTGCGCCAGAGAAAGATGAAAAGCCATTGGTTTTGGTTATATTTTCTTTTAGGGTACTGGAAAAGATGGAGCAAGATTTGAAGGGGACTGAATACACAGGAAAATGGTGTTTTCTCTGTACGCTTTATCTTCATAACGGATCCCAATGCAAAGCAAATTGACAAAAAGCACACGTACAGGAGCAGTCTTGCGGACGCAAGACCGTATGTTGCAGACGCAAGACCATATGTTGCAGACGCAACATAATATCTTGCGGACACAAGGTAGTTGCTGAAAATTTTGGCAGGTTTTTGTTGCTTTCGGTCCTAGCCCGACGTCACGACGTCTCAACTCAACAGCAGACAACAACAAATAGCAGCAGAAAATAATAGTCCATTTGTCCTTTTAACCACATTCTATTCACCCATTCATAAATCAAATAACCCCGTGTCGGAGTCATATTCATCCTGTTCATCAAATGCATTAAACAGTATTCGTGCACGAGAACCCAACTCCACATCCTATGGTATAAACTTTTATTTCCACCTTTTCGATATCTCAAATGCATTATGCACCCAAAATATTTCTGATGCTTTCCATTTTCCTTCTTTGATTTTTGAACAGAGTGCCTCAATGCAGACTCGAAAGGGAAAGAGAATAGCAACCAGTCATGAACCTCCAGTTGCTCCTACGGTACCACTTTTCCTTTTTGCATTTCAGCGTTCCAAATGCACTCTTTCAAATCCTTATTCTTATGCATTTCCCTTTTCCACTTTGGATGCAGCATTCTTCAATTCAAACTCGGGGTGGGAAAATTGCATCTCGTGGACGTGGTATTGCTCCAAGTTCCCGTTGCAAGAGAGCTACGGTTAGACGGCGTTCCGAAATCCCTTCTCTCGTGGTTTCCTCCGAGAGCGACAATGATGAAGACGAAGATGATAGTGACGGGGATGAGAGTCGAGAGGAGGAGGATACTAGTATAGAGGAGGAAAATGAAGAAGACGTAGAGGAAAACACAGATATAGACCATCCATCCAAGAAGGCTAAGAAATGAATTTAGTCACTTAGGCTTTTCTTTTCCATTTTGCTTGTACATGACATTAGGAAAGCTGATGATGTTTTGATCCGAGCCTTTTTGTAAAACATTATGCACTCGCCGATCATCATAGTGGATGCCATATTCATGTTTACTCTGCTCTGAAAAATTGAAAATTTTAGTGCTTAGTTTAGAATTCAAAAGTTCACTTTGAATGCATTTGATGAACAGGATGAATATGACTCCGACACGGGGTTATTTGATTTATGAATGGGTGAATAGAATGTGGTTAAAAGGACAAATGGACTATTATTTTCTGCTGCTGTTTGTTGTTGTCTGCTGTTGAGTTGAGACGTCGTGACGTCGGGCTAGGACCGAAAGCAACAAAAACCTGCCAAAATTTTCAGCAACTACCTTGTGTCCGCAAGGTATTATGTTGCGTCCGCAAGACTGCTCCTGTACGGGTGCTTTTTGTCAATTTGCTTTGCATTGGGATCCGTTATGAAGATAAAGCGTACAGAGAAAACACCATTTTTCTGTGTATTCAGTCCCCTTCAAATCTTGCTCCATCTTTTCCAGTACCCCAAAAGAAAATATAACCAAAACCAATGGCTTTTTCATCTTTCTCTGGCGCACTTAACAACTGGATGACCGAATTCCGAAGCGTTGTGCGGCTGAACTTCGCCAATTACGGTATAAATTCCTCATTCTCTCTCCACCCGGGTACTCTCAAATTGCAAGTTTTACGTGCGGCGGTTGATCATTGGGATCCCAAACTCCACGTTTTTAGATTCGGGTACCAAGAGCTTTGCCCCACCATAGAGGAGTTCAGCGCTCTCCTTGAGTGCCAGAACCGAGACTCCGTTGTCATTCCTACTCCACTTGTTAGCGCATCTAAGCTGCTCATGAATTCACTTGGGTTGAATCGAAATGAAGCCGCTAGCTTGGTGAAAGGAGATGAGCTTAACATTTTGAGGATTATAGACAAATTCCAACCTGAGACGGAAATGGGTGAGAAAGATGAGAGAAACGTATGGGTGAGAAGAGGAATAATGGTGGTTTGCTAGAGGTAGGGAGGAGGCGAAGGGAGGCGGCAGCCCCGCCCCCTCTCCAAAAAAACCAAACTGTTAAAAGTGGTAGAGAGGAGGAAAAAAAACCTTTTAGAGAGAGAAGCTTTGTCGTAAAGATATTAACAGTAATAATAAAATACTACTCAAAATGTGAAGAGAGAGAAATAAAGAACATATACCTTTCTGCGTCAACTTCAACATTTCCTCCCCTTTCTTCCACGCCATCCTAGTGCTAGATGTGGTAGACCTGAAGCTCGCGGTGGGGGCGGCGACGTGATATTTAATCCACCACGTCATCCCTCTTTGTCTTAGCTACACCTCCTCTCTCTCTCTCTCTCTCTCTCAGCTGTCCGCTCTCCTCCTCCTAGTGCTCCCACACTCTCCGTATGTATGAACCAATGGGATATACAATGCTCCGTACATGCATGTACAAAACAACAAAAAGCCAAATGCCACAAGGTGAGATTCTGCAAACAGAAATCCCCTCCATTTTTCATTTTGTTGCAACAGAAATTAGGAAGGAGGAGGGGGGCCTGTTGTGCAAGGATTGCACAGCAGTGGTGCCGCGCATTCCAAATGCCACCGTTTGGCAGATCCCAAGTGTAAACCCAAGTGCTTTGCAAACTGTTATCTTTTGAGGCCAATTTTAGGATCCTACACAAACGATCTGAACCGTTAAATAATTTACAAATAATTATTTAAGTGGTCTTGGAGAAAATCAAGTTCATTGGATATTCCTACTTAATTGATCTAATTCGTTTAATTTTCATTCAGAATCCAGGACCCTGTACTTTGAAAGAATTTTTAAGAAAAGTTATACAATTGTACACTGAGTAACGCATTAATCTGAAATGTAGGTTTCGTAGGGCTCGTTGAGAAAAGCATTCAGTAAAAAAATTATCGTGTTTGGACATCGATAGGTATCAAAATAATGTTTTTACTGAATGCTCTTCTCTACGAGTCCTACAACACCTATGGTTCAGACCAATGGGTTACTAAGAGCATAATTGTACAAATTTTCTTGAAGATTCTTTTGAATTGCAACCTGAATTCTAAATGAAATCAAACGAATTGGATCAATTATGCAAGAATATCCGATGACCTTAATTTTCTCCAAGACCACTTAAATAATTATTTCTAAATTATTTAACGGTTCGGATCATTTGTGTAGGATCCTAAAATTGGCCTCAAAAGATAACAGTTTGCAAAGCACTTGGGTTTACACTTGGGATCCGCCAAATGGTGGCATTTGGAATGCGCGGCACCACTGCTGTGCAATCCTTGCACAGCAGGCCCCCCTCCTCCAGCTTGCAAAGCACATGGGTTTACACTTGGGTCCGCCAAACGATGACGTTTAGAATGCGCGGCACCGCTGCTGTGCAATTCGATTGCACAGCAGGTCCCCTTCCTCCAGTAGAGGAAAGGAGGAAATTAGACGCAGACAAAAAATGCGAATGTTTTGTGGGACCACATAGTAGTAAGGGTTGCCCTGCCCTGTGTAATTGTTTCCTAAAAGACAAATAAATATATGTGCACATAGAAATGAGAATCTCAACGTAAATGTTTGGTTAAATTCCTAAAACACCCCTCATCTTTTCCAATTTTCCTAAAACACCCCCTAACCTTTAAAAACGTCCATAAACACTCCCTCATCTATTACCGTTAGCCATCTTCACCCCTTCTGTTAAAGATCCGTTTGAATTTGCAAAAAAAAAAAAAAAAAATTAAGACGACATTGCCCTTTAACAGGGCTATATATGCATACAACCTGTATATATCTTCCCCTCCATTTCTACTCCATTACAGGTATGATCAATCTTGATTTCTCTCTCTCTCTCTCTCTCTCTCTCTCTCTCTCTCTCACACACACACAAGAAGCCATGGAAGCTAATAGTAGCTTCAACAGCTCCAACCCGTACCCAACCCAGAACTCGGTTGATGCGGATTGTGGTTGTGGGGTAAGAGCTCCTGTGAGAACTTCCACATTTGTATGCCAACCCAGGAAGGAGATTCTAGGGGTGTGTGAACTACTAAGTAAAATAATAGACTGTTCGTAGGAGTGTTGGTCATGATTTATAAGCCCTAATTTGTAGCATTTTCTTGTGTTAATGTAGGATCCAATGGGTTGCAAATTTCTCAAGTGTGTTGATCCTCAAACATGCCCTAGAGGACTAGTCTATGGTAGACATTTGCTCAACAAAATTGGCCAGATGGAGAAGAGGGATGAAGATTTCAAGAGGTTGCTTGAAGTTGCAGAAATGGATAAGGAAAAGCTGATGAAGAAGATAGACAAGCTGTCTAGGATAAATGAGGCTTTGAGGAAGAAGAATGAAGCTCTTGAGAAGAACAATGAAGTGCTTAAGAAATGCATGCTTGTGTTGGTGATAGTTGTAGGTAGGGGTGTGCACGGGTCGGGTTTGATGTCAACCCGTTCTGGTCGGGTTGGAAAATTCGGGACCCGAATCCGACCGATTGACTAACGAAAACCGCTCAAAGAATGCTGTTCGGATTGGCGGATCGGGTCGGTCGGTTCGCGCGGGTTGGGCCACTACCGTAGGGAAAAAAATTCCAAATCCACATGTATTACAAAGCTCAGATTTACAGTTTGTAAAAACGAATTTCGTACACACAAATGACAGATTTACAGTTCACAAATCAACTTACGCATCTCTTGAATCCATCTCTCCCAAATCGTGATTGAAGGTTTGGGGTCTTCAAAATCCATGAGAAAGAAAGAGAGACAAATCAAATGTTCATCAACTTACAAGAACGAATTAATTTTTAGTCTTCGCCTTCGTTTCATCCATGGAAAGTTGGGTAGTATGAGAGAGAGGGAGAGGGGAAACGTATATTTTGTGAGCACTGAGAAGAGAAGGCTTTGGGAAAGAGAGAGAGTATAGCTGGTGAGAAGAGAGAGAGACGGTGAAAATGGTTAGGAAGTGGGAACATCACTTGTGTGATAAAGGTGAAAATGACAGGAGGGAAGTTAATATTTTGGACAAAGTGTTTATTTGTTGGGAAAAACAAAATTTGAAATGGTATTAAAGACAAGAGGCAGCAGAACAACTGTCCTCTCCGATTCCCAATGCTAAGTCAGTAATGATGCAGTACACCTCCCACGCGTATACAAGACATATATCGGTTGGGTCGGTTTTCAGCGGGTTTGAAGAGTAATGACCCGTGAACCGAACCAAAACCCGAAAAATATCAATATTTCAACCCGTACCCAACCCTGTGCATGTTCAAAAACCGCCCGTTCGTCCTCAAGTCGGATCGGGTCGGGCGGGTTGACCGGGTCAAACGGGTTTATGCTCACCCCTAGTTGTAGGTATCTGTGTCTCACTATGTCTGTGCAACAGGAAACCCATGAGTGGGAGTGGGATGAATTTGTACCTACCATGAAATGTAATGGAAGTGTTATGTACACCTAATGCGTGCCAATATTTCTGACCTAATGCAATTCCAATATTTCTATACCTAATTGCAGAACTTGAATATGTTTTGTACATGTACCAACTAATGGCAGCAGTCCATATGATTTCAATACATATGCATCCAAAATGTCACCCAAATACATCACAACTATATAAACTATACCCAACTGCAACCGTCACAAGTACATAAACTAATACATGAAATAAGCAATACACAATGGCATTCAAAAACTACAAAATCTATAAAGGTTGTAGTCAAAAGCCACACACAATGAGCAGTACAAACTACAAGTCACTGGTCAAAAGCCATAGACAATGGCATTCAAAGTACTAGTGGAGAATTAAGATTACAAGTTACTTCCCTGGATCATTTAAGGCTTGATGACTTCACAAAAGACTTTGTACTAACAACTCTTCCATTCCTGAGTTTGAATGGTTGTGGAGTGCTAACTGGAATTCCATCCTTCACCAACCTTTTTCAACCTTTTCAAAGCCTGCCATATTTTACAAGTTTTCATAAAAATTAAGTTATCAACTTTAAATCAAGTCAACTAACTTTTACGAGTAAATTAAGCACATTTGTTACCCTTTGTGGCTGTGGTGGATCAGCTGCCTTGGCTTTACCCCGTGATGTAGATGTTGTCCCAGCACCTCTGGTCCGACCTCCCCTGGTCCCACTGGATTGACCTGAATACTTGGTTTTCTATTTCCCATAATAAGTATTCTTAACCCAAGCCTCTTATGGTTTTTACAAGTTCTTTTGTTATGTCCAAAGGTCCCACATTGCCTGCACCTAAGTGTAATGTGATGCTTCCTAACCTTGAATGGATTATTGGGCTCATCCTCTCCTTTCCTCCTAGCCTTCTTTGGCCTACTTGACTTTGCTCTAAATGGAGGAGGCTCTATTGGATCATATGGTTGTTTTCGCCACATTGTTTTATCAGGTAATGGGTTTATCCTATATTTGTAAGTCTTAATGAATGTCTCCCTTGTGTAATAAGGATGTACATAGTCCTCAGGCCTCCCCTTATGAGTAAGAATGGCTGCACATGTATGATTGCAAGGAACTCCACTAACATCCCACTTTCTACAAGTGCAAGTGTGCTCTCCAATGTCAACCACACAAGTTTTGTCTGTACCAGTCTCTTCAAACAAGGTCCCACCACAATAAATGACTTGCATTCCTCTTGCATTTACTATTTTATACCCAAGTTTTTTTTATGTTAGGACACAAGGGTCCATTGAACTAGTTAGAGTGCTCAAGCCTTGCTACATACCTTGCCATAAGCTGTCTCTTAATTGTCTCAAACATCGTTAGTATGGGCATGTCCCTTGCTTCTTGGATCCAATTATTAAACCCCTCACTCATGTTGTTGTCCATTCTATTCACCTTGGACCTAGGGTTGTAGAAAGATCTAGCCCAAACTTCAAGAACTTCCCTCACCATCCACTCATGTGCATCTTTGCTAGCACTCTTCAGAATCTCCATGTGCTCCTCAAACTCTGGCTTTGTGTATGCAGATATTGCTCCCTAGAACATGTCTTTAAACTACTTAAATAATGTTAATAACAACACATGACAGTAACTACAATGTCAATTTAGATGTATCTTTTGCCTGTCAGACATGAAACACCACCCCCTTTGTTCAGGTCTTCCTACAACTGTCATCAAGTTCTCTAAAAACCGTATCCAACTGTCCTTTAATTATGCCTCCACAACTGCCATGCAAAGAGGGTACATTTGATCATTGGCATCTCTACCAGCTATCTAGCAAAAGGACCTTTAAGGAAGCAAGCATCTACGCCAATGAAAGGTCTGTTGCCAGCTAAGAAACCCTTAATCTGTGCATCAAATCTTATGAATATCCTTTGGAATGTCACTGTGGATCCTATCCAAGGCTTATCCACCTTCATGATTGCATGGGTTCCAAGGTTATACTTCCTCAGAACATCACAATAATCCCATAACACAGAGTATTGTTCTTTCAGATTCCCATGTATCACCTCTAGAGCTGTTCTCTTAGCCCTCCAAGCTTTCTTCCTAGACACATCTACCATCCATTCCCTCTTCACATCATTTTTCAATGTCTTCACCTTTTTATTAGGTTCAGCATCAAATGTGTCCTTGTACTTGTTAACTATCCACCTGTGGGTTGCCAATCTGTTTGTGTATTTCCTAACACAATAATGTTGAGCATTAATTTTCTTAATTTGGAATGATTTCTCACCATGCATTGGTGAGGCATGCAGCCAAAAACCATAGTTGTCCTTGCAAATGACAGTCACCCTCTCCACATACTCATATTCATACTCTTCCCTAATGTGGTACTCTTTAAGGAATTTTCTGAAGGCAATCACATTGGGAAAAATCATACCCTCCACTAGAGTGGGTTTCTCCATATCCCTACCCTCATCAAACTCTCTAAATTTCTGCTTCCATCTATGCCCACCCAAGTCATCATCCTCTTCATTGTCTATGCACTGTAATTCATCACTCTTATCACTAACTTCACCTTCCTCATCAGCAATCTCCATCTGTGGTTCAGTAATCACCATATGCTTGACCAATTGTTCCACTTCATCATCTGAGGACTCTTCAAAGCCACTAAAATTACTATAATCACTATCATCACCACTCTCTAACTCTACTTCAGACTCATGATGATCACTCTCCAGCGCCTTCATCTAGGGTTTAATAACCACTCTCCTTGGTCAAAGAAGATACCTCCTGAGTACTAGTTTGACTGGGCATAGGTAGAGGGTCATGGACATAGAGATCAATGACATCACCATGCATTTCTACCATGTCTACAATAGCTTTATCACCTGTTAAACACACTAACCCTTCATCCATAGTTTGACTAAGAGCCTTGTGGTAAACCTCACATGTTTCTGGACACCCTAATTCTTTAATTAAAGCCTTCATTTCAAAGGCAGACAGTAAGTCTGAGTCAACGGGTATGGAGGACACATTCCCACCAACATAAGCCCTGTTTGGTCCCTCTGATATGTAGCCACCATGGTAAAAGACGAGTTTAACTTCTGGAATGCAGTCATTACTGAAATTTATACAAATAACAAACAAAAAAAAAAAAAAACAAGTTAATGATTCTGTAAAGGGTACCAGTGGCGGACCATGATGGGGGACAAAAACAAGTTCAATAATGCATGTGGGGGACCCGTCACAGAATTTTGGGGAGAAAAAAAAACAAAAAGCTCCTATTTTTTTAAGTACAAAGCAACAAAATCACTTATTCAAGGGACAAAAAGGCACAATAAACGACAAAAGGCACATATATTGTCATGTTTTCCATAATCGATGTAAAGACCCGTAAATTCAATTATATATATTATTTTCTTTTCTAGTAAAGTTCCGTTGAATTATATGAATGGTGCGAGTGTGTGTTTTTGTACCGGGGGTTTGGTGGAGGATGGAGATATGTGTCATGACGTGTTAATGTGGCTTGAGGATGTTTAGAATGTGTTGGAAATGATTGGGGGTCAAATTGGTAGTAGAAGAATGAAATTTCAAAATTTTCCAGGGATACTGGTATCCCATTTTTTTCACTACCGGTATCCTCCGATCAGAAACATTTTTTTATAGAGATACCGGTATCCCATTTTTCTCACTACCGGCATCTAGTGTATTTTTCTGCAGAAATTTTGTGCGCGATCAGCACACTATAAAAAGGGGTCCTTGGGTTCTTTTTCATTCTAAACCCAATTTCTAACCCTAAAATCACCCCTCTACCTTCTCTCTTCACCTCTACCTCAAACCTTGTGATCTTAACCTCAATCCACCTCAAAACTTCAAGATCTACACATTGGATGCGTGAATCGCCCTTGGATTTCGAGATTTGAAGATTTTTCCACCTAGGGTTTCATCTTTCCACCATTTTCAAGCAAAACCTTAAGGTAGGGAAACAATGTCTACTCTCTCTAGTTGTATACTTGTGATTTGTTGCATATAAATGGTTCTTGGCTTTAATTTCATTGAAGATCATGTTTTCCCTCTTTATGTGGGTTTATCCTACTTTGATTCTTTGATCTATGAAATTAGTTGTTGTTTAATGAAATTGGGAGTGAAATTGACCTCCCTCCATATTTAATTGTTGTCTAGCATCTCTAGTTTGAGCCTAAACTATCTCATTTGTGATTGGGTTGAAATTCCACACCCTAAACTCTCTCTAACTTTTTCCTTCCTCCACAAGCTAGCCGCCACAGCTAGGGTTTCGGCAGGGGGGGAGGCAGCCGCCTCCTCCCCCTTCCTCTTCTCTCCTCCTCTCTCCTCTCCTAACTCCTCCTACTCCGCCCACGCCCCTCCATGGCTGCCGACTCCGCTCAAGCTCCATCATAGCCAACGCCTTGATCGACATGCATGGGTTTAGGGTGCCTGGCTCCGACTGGATCGGATCTGATCGCTTCGCTCACCTGATTTTCGTGCGCTACCTTCCTCCAATGGCCTCCTCTGCGCCTTATTTTGCCTCTCTTGGGTCCCAATTGGTCATCCGTACGTATTAGTGGTAGGCCCTGTGCTCGATTTTCTTTATACCAACACCAATAGCGGTTTTGGGTTCGGCACCAAACAGATGTTTTCCGACCAACACAACAGGTTTGTTTCTATGCTTTAGTCCATGGAAGGGGAGGCACTTAGATCTTCCTTTCCGCGGTTCATTTCCGTGGTAATCATCGAGAAGGTGGGATGCTGTTTTTGTCTCATTATAGTTTTATTTGGATGGTCCTTACTCCCATGGGGTTAGCCACACTAATGATTTATCTGGTTGGTCTATTCCTCTATGGAGTTAGCCGCTAAACGGATCGTTTTGTTCCTCCTTTCTGTTGCATGTTTTTATGTAATGATCATGTGTGATTGTGGTGGTTGTATGTTTTTGGGTGTGTTTGTTATGTTCGGCCTGTTCATGCATGTAGTTGTTCGATTGCCCTTTCCCTTTTCCATCGAACAGCTTTCCCCGATTAAAGCTGGCCCCATGTCCATTCCAATCGCTTCACGATTGTGGTTGAGGTTATGCTGAATCATGCATCCCGTATACCCTTTCGTAGTACTTTATTTTTATTTTTTGATGAGTCTTTTTAAAAAAAATGTTTTTAAGATTCTTAACTTCTTCTTGCATGCATTTCCTGGGTCTTTTATTTTTTCAGTAGTGGTTTGACTAGTTCATGCATGTTGTTGCTCGACCTCCCCTCTCCCGTCGAGCAGCTTTCCCCGATTGGAATGAGGGGCCTGTTTTGATCGTTTCACGATTATGGCTGAGGTGATGCGTGTTTGTGCATTTCCGTATGTCCTTTCGTAGTACTTTAATGGTTTGTTGATGACAAAAATCTGTTTCTTTGTTTGACATGCATATCACGGGTCTTTTTAAAAAAATAGAAGATATTTTGTGCATTCTTACTGCTCCCACATGTTTCTTTCACACACACACACTGGTTTAGGTTGTTTTTGTTTGTGTTGGTCCGTTCAGCGGCTTTGAGGATTAACTTTTGCAAACTTTGACTCGCCTGGGTGTTATGTTATGGAGACGGTGGATCCTTTGGTTATCAGTTGAAATTGGTGGTGGTGGTGATGTTTTGTTATCTGGGTCACTTGGCATCACATTAATTCTTTGAGGGGTGTTTCGTTGAATGCTTGGTGTAGTGGAGCTTTTCGAGTTCTGGTGCTTAATTCGTAGTGATGCATTGTTGGTCTGGTGGGCTTAGTGGCTTGGCTTCTTGGATGGTGGCGGTAGTAGGGGAGGTGTATTTCGATGCAATTAGGTGCCAATAAGCTATGGGAGATCACCACAGATGAATATGGATTCTCCACAGCAGCCTTTTCTCCTTTCCACGGTTGCGTTTCTTTCCAACAGTTTCTCTAACGATTTTAGAGCTCTGTAGTTGGCTTCGGCCATCTAGTTGCACGACGTCTAACCGTGCCGCGAAGCTCTCGACTATAGGTGCAGCAGTCACTTGGTTTGTATCGGACAGTTTCTGCGCGGAAGCTTCGTCATTCGTGGAGCTACCGGGACAGTAGAGCTTCGACAACGTACATTGATCACGAACATCTGACGGCCGAAACAAGCGCTTGCTGGATATATATCCTTTATTTGTTTTGGTTATGTTTTATGTTCTTCTCGTCTGTATGTTGTTATTATTCTATTGTCTTTATATCCGGTAGTTTGTAATAGCATTTATTGTGAAATGGAATTCTCTCTCTTTGGCAAAAAAAAAAAAAGGTGAAAATTTGCACTGTTATTGTACATAGGTTGCTGTCCCAAAATTTTCAGCAGCTGCCCCTGTCCTTTAGATGGTTTTCGGCCACCCTTTGACGTCCGTTTGGCCTCCAATCGTCTGGAACTTCGCATACTTGATTATTAGTAATGTGGCAACCCCCAAAATCATTTTGAAATCATCAAACTATGTGATTGACACGTGATTATATGAAAAATTTTGTTATATGTATCGGATACAAAGTATATTGGATTAGTCGGCCCTTTTGGCGAGAATTGTGGCGCTTCAAAAGAAAGGGTATTTTGGTGAAATGAAATTTGGGAAATGGACTTGTTATGAAAGTTTTAATGAAATGTTTGGGATAATGAGGTGTTCTAAACCAATACCATAAATTGGTGAAATTTTTTATAAAGGCACGCGGGGCCTATGGAACCTAGCAGAGGCACCGCGTGCCTATGAAACCCGGCAGAGGCACGCGGGGCCTATAGAAGAGTAAGAGTCTCCAATGTTTAGTTAGACAAGATTTTGGGGGAGGGAGAAACAATTCAAAACACTTTTTTTTTTCCTTGGTACAAAATGGCTAGAATCCATCTCTATTTATACTACTCAATAGAATGGTCTAGTCCAAAGATATTTTCAAAAAGGATAAACTTTGAGGTAGATTCTAGAATTACAGAAGTAACTAATTCTCACAAAAAAATCTAGATATTTCTGAAGGATATTGTAGAATTTCTAGAAGATAGATATTTTAGAGCTTCTAGAAACTAGATATTTATATCTTCTAAAATAATATCTTTCATCTTTAAACTTTGTCCATTGGGCTTATATTATACGTTATTTTTCTTGTGCCAAAATACTAAATCTAGTTTATTCTTTAACAACAATAATCATAATTAACATACGATTAAAAAGTAGTTATACCTAATGACATCAACGGACTATACTTACATTTACAAAGAAGAAATGTTTTTAAGATGCAAAATTTCAAGTCTCTCAATTGGGGTCTATCACATTAAGGTTTTATGCTACCTTATCTATGGAAAGAAAAGAAGAGTTTCTCTAAACTTTTGGCACAAGCTATTATATGATGCACTCTCTCAAATATACTATTGGTGATGCTTTTTGAAAAAAAAAATCTCTTTCTTTTGGTTGGTTGAATGGCTAACACAGATATCCTCATTCACCAAAACAAATCTTCTTCTTTTTTTCCAAGTATTTTTCTTTTTGTTAGCTGACAAAATTATTTATTTTTTAATATTGCAGCAAACTAAAAAATAAAATAAATTGGCAATACTATTTCAATAACAACGGGTGAACTTGCTCTAATCTCCTAATGAGGCGTAACATTGCCCTTGTATGATTCAGGCAAAACACAATTGAACTATGGTTCTTTCCTCTATTCAAGCCCTACGTTGAGGTTGAATTTCTACCAAGTGTTTGAATATCGCCATAATTAGATCAAATGGCTTAGATTAACACGTTTGGGGTTCCGCTTCTTAAAATAAGGTCCAACTTTTTTCCAATAAGTAATCGTAGGATACGTACCAAATTAGGAAACGCATATAAAATCATAGGATACGTGATCATATCGTAAGATTTCTATAAAAAAAAAAAAAAAAAAAAAGATACAGGATACGATACGTATCGTGTATCGTAGGTTTTCAACAACTATGGCTACTTACATGTACCCAAAAAGTATCCAAAATCATATATATCAATAAATTCACAAGTTGAAGTTTTACTTGGTATTATAAAGAGCTCTAGTACAATACATGAAAAGAAAACATGAAAATGACCATGAAAAGACATCCAACGAATGAGATTCGCCCAATACACTATTCAAACGGTACACCTGATGGATCTCATCCTTCATATGCCTTTTCATGTTCACTTTCATGTTTTACTTTCATGTTCCATACACTTTCTCTATTATAAAATACCTTTATTTGCATTTAATCAAACACATAGAGTGCATAATCCTAACTAGCTCATGTTTCATGTTCAAATACCAATTAAGCGTCATAATTTTTTTCTTACTTAGAAAGTGAACCCACAGTCATATGAAGACCAAAAGTAGAAATAGCATAAACCAATCATAACCATGATTAATCATACAAATCTCTAGCAAAACCTCATGCGTAGCAAAATCTTCAAACACTTGAACTAGGGCTAGGTTTATGGTTAGATAACTCAATCAAAAGCTCAAATAAGTGTACACAAAAGCATAAACACATCCATATTTATTTTTTTTTATCGAATCTATATTTACTCACGTAGCATGAATCCTACCTCAAAGAATAAAATCACCAAATGATGGGGTCTTGAAATTGGCCTATTGAGATTTTGTCCGGATCAAACATAGCCCTTCTCGCCTACGATTCCGACTTTGTTGAAGAAGAAGATGGGTCGGTAGAGTTAGAGAGAGAGAGAGAGAGAGGTGAGAGAGAGACCGCAAGAATCACTACTGATCCCATGCACAATAGAAACCTCAACCCGAAATGCATGTCCTCCTTTTATGCTTCAAGTGTAAGAATTACACTAGGCCCCCTTTAACTATTTAATTTCTACTCCTACAACTCAACCTATTACAAGTCATCTACTAAAGCCCCTAAAATCACCACTTAATCAAGTAATCAACATAAAGGTATTTAGCAGTTTTCATCACATGTGAGTCCCGCCCAATTGGTCCACAACGCATATACTCGGGCCCGATCAACTAAACATACTCATATAGTTATGCTAATATATACGTAAAAAAAATCCATGGCTCGCAAAATTATTTATTATAATTACACACAACAGCATTAAATAAAAAAAATTAAAATTCAGGATGGGTCTCTACAAAATCGAACCCACAAATCTCAGGTTGGATAATTAAATCTAAGTTAATTCTCTATCTTTCTTTCTCCAACTTCTATTTCTGCCCCAAAATCGAAACAACCCGCGAATGCTATTTTTGCTGGTGATGCGGAATGAAAATAGGTGAAGGAGGAGAATATACCTTAAGGCTTAAGGTTTCCAATACTACATAGTTTTCTTTATATACTGAAAATGACACTGACCTCCCTCCAAGTTTGGAAACCTGTAAGGAATAAGAGATCAGTGTACTAAGGCGTTCGCAGGATAAGTATTGATTAGCAGAGAGTTTAGACTCCTAGTCCTAACGGGACTCAACCATCCCATAATGCCTATATAAATCGCCACAGTAACCTAAAGGGAAGGTACGTTGTTCTGGTAATCAATTACTTGAGCAAATAATCTACTCCACATAACAAATCGACTGACTTAGGCATCGGAGACTGGTTGACTAACACCACACCAGTGTCCTTAGTCTTGTTTTGTTTTGCAGGTCATTTATCGAGCCACACCGGAACCACTTCATCAATATATATATTTTTTTCATATATATGTTGCGGTTGAGCATAGCCTTTAACTGAGTTTTGATACCAACAAATAAAGTTAGGTTTTAACTAAGAGTTATGATACAAAAAACACAATGTTACGATTCAGTAACAAGTTCAATTTTAAAAATTCGAATTGTTTCCTTGTAAAAACTATATTCAATCTACACTAGAACGAGGTTTCCGATAAAATAATTTATTAGTCCTATGAAAAAGCAAATCGAGAAGAAAGACCAAGGTGATAGCAATCAGTGGCTGAGCCACTTGGGAACCAGTCACTGAATTCTTTTTTATCCCAGATTTTGTATTTTTATCATAATTTGGTTTCTTAAATTATTCTTTGTTTAATCAGTTTAGTACATTTTCTATAGCATTCCATTTTCAATTCTTTTTTTTCATACATAACAACCATTACATTACACCAGCAAAGTGAGATGTCTAATGCAAAAAGTCGCCACCACTTACCATTTGAAACTCCCCAATGCATAATGTCCAAATTCATTAAGAGCCTAAACCATGGTTATATTCATTATAATCTACTGAGTAATTATTTGCAATTTTGAAAATTTTCTTGTCTTAGTCGATAGGACGGAAAAGGCTACAATACACACCCCTTATTTGGGTGTGTGTGATACACACCTCAATAAAAGTTACGAATTTTTTTGTAGAAGTTACGATTTTTTTTATAAAAGTTACGAAACACACCAAAATGTTACGAATCATAGAAAATGTTACGAATCATATTGCTGAAAAGTTACGAAAAACTAAAAAATGTTACGATTTCCGATGAGGTGGCACAATCTGGACCATACAATAGGTGCATATGGTCAGGGGTGGACGCAGGATTCTCCATCAGCGGGGTCAAGTTTATAGCAGAATAGTAGAACCAATATAATACTTAACCAAAAGATATTTAATATATATAAGCAAAAGTGGTATCATGTCAACCACAACATATCATATCATTTACAACTCGCCCCGACGGTTTTTCATATTTTGAAACCGATTCATGATAGCCTCATTTGACATGGTATCAAAAATCTCTCACTCAATATACACAACCAAACTATCCCTGCATCCACTTGTCACCCATTCGGTTACGAAGTCGGTTCTTTACAATCTTCATTGCAGAAATAGTAGACCCCCAAATCGCCTTTCTCAAGTCCTCTGGTTCCTCTCCTTGATTCTTTCGAAAATGTGTTTTGCTTTTTGTTTTTCACTTTTTACAGACAGAGGGAGAGGAGGGACCAGTTAAAAGGCAGAAAAATTATTGGGTGTATGTACTCCCTCACACAGAAGGTTAAAACGTTCTGGGCCACCAAAAATAGAAAAAGATTGGAGGTGATCCGGAAAAATTATTTGGGCATAATTATATTTATTTTTTGCTACTTGCGGCAAGATTAGAAATAATCTATAGGGTATGGGGCAAAATTACCAAAATACCCAAAATTATATATACACGGTAGTAGAAAATTTCGGTCTAGCGGGGTCGCTTGACCGGCCCCGCTTGCCCCAATGTGGAGCCACCCCTGCATATGGTACACCTAAATAAGGAGTGTATATTGTAGCCATTTCCCGATAGGACACACAACGCAAGATGAAGTTAGAAGTTTAAGAACAAAATTTGAAAACAAAAGCATATATTTTTTTCTAATTGGATCAAGAATGGGGAATATTGAGGCCCAATTTTTCAAAAGATTTTAGCACCCAGGTGCTAAAATCATGATATTTCAAATCAAAAAATGAAATGGTTCAGTGTATCGTTTTTTGATTTTTTTTGCACCAAATTAAAGTACACCTCGAGTACTTTAATTTGGTGCAAAAAAAACGAAAAACGATACACATAACTACTTCATTTTTTGATTTGAAATATCATGATTTTAGCAAGATCGAATGCAGATGATGAGCCAGAAGAGAAGCATGTTGTCGATGATACATTGCCGCCGGGGGATGTCGACAAATCAAATGAATCGAGTGCACGTCACACAGAGTATGTACTTCGATGCTCAGAAGACATGCCCACCCCATCTGACAACCGAGGCAATGTCGACGGGTACATACCTGATTCAGGGGGACACATGGATAGAACCCCCGTGGATTGCTCCGTATCCGGTGTACAAGTACAAGATGAAGTACGCTTCCAAGGCTACAAGGATACACCAGCGATTGACAATAATGCATCAACGGTTATGTGCGCAAGAGCTGGGGCATCTACGTAGTATCGATGTCAATAGATGGCCCAAATGGATTGGCCCCATCCCTTGTTTCGACCCAATGGCCACGGGTAGGCTTAGGCTAGGCCAGTACTTCGTGGCCCATTCGAAGTTGCACAATTTTTTGAGCTATTGACGGGCCGCTCCACATTTTTAACCCGGTGCACCGCGCGCTCCAAATCATTTTGGAAAAAGCACCAACAACTCCAGTACTCACCCATGTGCACAAGAACACTCGTTGACCAACACTACTCGTTGACAAAACGTGGGCTATTCCATCTCTCTCTCTCTGTATACCCACCCCCACCTAAATCCCAGGATACCCTATAAAAGTGCCTAAACCTAAATCCTAGGATACTCTATGAAAGTGCCTAAACCATTAAAAACCCTATAATAGGAAAGTGCACCCTAAACCTAAACCCTAGGGTACCCTATGAAAGTGCCTAAACCTAAACCTAGGGTACCCTATGAAACCTAGGGTACCCTATGAAAGTGCCTAAACCATTAAAAATCCTATAATAGGAAAGTGCACCCTAAGTGCCTAAGCCCCAAAAAAGAGTGATTGACCTTAATGGAGTTAGTGGTAATTAAAAAGAATGATTGGAGTTAGTGATAATAAGTATTTGTTTTTTGTACTGGCCTGTAATAAAACCCAATTTTTTACCATTTAACCCGTCATGGAAATAAGATGGGCTTTGGGCCTGTAGTTAGATGCCCGTGTGTGTGTATACATTTTGTGCAAACGGAAATTATTTATATTTACAATTTCTTTCACGCTCATGCCACGTTGAGGTACTGCCAAGAACAAAAAAATGCAAAATCTGTTTTCTTTTTATAAAGGTCAAAAATCACTTATTTTGGCTTTTTTTACCCCATATCGTAGGGTGGATCTCTAAAGATATGAAATATCTTCTTCCAAGCCATACATACGACTTTCATCGAATACGGCTTTTCCTAGAATTCTATATGTCTCTTTGGGCCATCCCACCATTCGACCCAATGGCCAATAGGTAGGCTTAGGCTTAGGCCGTAGGCCAGTGCTTCGTGGCCCATTCGAAGTTGCACAATTTTTTACCATTTGACCCATCAGTAAAACTACCACTACTACTGCAGAAATGGTGGGCAAACGAGTGCTGTAAACTTCCACAGGAACAACACACCTCCAAATTATTTGTTAAATTATTATTACACCTCCAAATTATTATTAGGCTTGGTTCTCCAACCCATTTTATGGCATAAAATGGGAGATTTTATCACATTGCTTTCTGAATACATAATACACCACAACCTCACTTTGAACTTCCAAAAAACATGCTAAACTAGTGTACATTTTATCAGCCAAAAAAAAAAAACACCCCAAACTTACGTTCCAAAAAAAAAAAAAACAGGGACGGAAATCTTTGAAGCCTCAAAACGAATATGAACAAATAGGACCATAATTTCATTGTATCCAAATCTGGTATATTATTAAACCTTAAAAAAAAAAAACCCTAAACCCCCTAAATTATCTACACCGAAACCCCCAAACACAACATCAAACAGAAACATGTTTTCGAACACGATTATAATTTGAGTGAAGCTAATATACAATGGACAATTGTTGAGTAGGGAAGGATACTTACGCGCCATTGGTCAGAAAGGTAAAGACGTAGGCTGGTTAGGGCTTCACTCCGGCGAGAAAATCAGCAGCCATATCTTCTCCATACATCCCGTAAGCACGCGTTTTCGACTTCTCTCCTTCGTCGGACGATGCTAAGAAACGGGATGGTGGTGTCTCCGTCAATTTCGGGTTGTGGGAGGTGGGATGGGACGATGTGGGTAATGGGTAGGAATCCACCGAGTAGTTAGGGTTTGGGGATTTTGGAATGGGACGATTTCACCGCAAAGTTGGGGGATGTGGGTTGTGGGGTTTCGAATTTCCGGAAAAATAGGGATCGACGTTGTTGAGTAAGGGTTTTGGCACGGGTTGGGACGATTTGAATTTTTGGAAGGGATGGTTTCTACCTATACAGGAAATGGGGGTGTGTGGGACGGCTTTAGGATGATGTTTGTTAAGGAAACCATCCCATTCCCATATCCAAACATTCCATACCCATTACATTAACTGTTTCCGTTAATTATGGAATTGTGGGAAGATTAAGATTTCCATGACCATTAAATTAATTTTTTCCGATACTTATGGTTTTGTGGGACCATTAAACTTTCATAAACGGTTACTAAAATGTAAGAAATATAAAAGGTCAAATTTTACAGAAGGTCATTCTAGGTATTTTTTATATTTCAAGATGGGATCATAACAATTCAAATTCGATAGGATGAAATCATAACATTTTTTTCCGTAACGGTCCTCTAATTAACTTCCCCTTTTATCAATCACTAATACGTTTTTCAACAATTTTACATTCAAATTGAAAAGTTCTTAATATAGAAAATTAGAGCTTCATCAAACCCTATAAAAATCTTTCATGGAACGTCACGAGCTTAAACTTAAACTTGATAGCTCTAAGTCTCAAGACTGTAAGATCAAGCTTGATAGATTTCTTTTTTTTTTTTTTTCATTTTATGTAACTCCTTTTTTTTGCTTTTTTTGTGTTTTTTTTTTTGGGCATGTTGGGATGTTGATAAATTCGGGAATGGCGGACATGGTTCATGTTGGTGGTTTTATAGCAAAATGAATATTGAGCCAAATCAAACCAAGAGAATACAAAGCTTTTTACGCGGTTCAGACAAATTTCATTTTTAGCCAAATCCGCCTACTCCACGGTAGCCCCATCCATTCTCATTAACATGTATCCACTTACATGAAGTAAATCATAGTGGATTTTACACAATATCAAACTAGGTCGCGAATATCTCGCTATCTTTAAGATTCAAGCCCTCTGTGGAAAGCTGAAAATTGAACCACTAATACCGGTGCAGCAAAACTCCTCATGTCGCATGTCTTCTGGGATACAACAACCTAACTAACAAGTCATTTTGGCCCGAACAACCCTGCACAAGTTAGTTAAGCGCAAAGCTCCACCACATAAATACTGTTACATTTTTGCTAGTAGTCTATCAGTTTATAAATACCAAACATGGAGCAATATATGAGAACTTTGATCACTAGCTTAGGCTTTCGGCAACAAATTACCTATAAGGATAGAAAATGCATATTAATTCCCGTTAAGGATGGGCTCAGTTTTTATCTACCTTTAAGGATAATCTCATGATGAACCATTTACTAAATACAACTTCTCACTTTGCTATCTTTTCATCACCCCCTCCCACCTCCACCTAAGACCTAGCAACCACTTTCGGTTGGAGACCACCTATGGCCTGCAACCTTTTCGACCGACGACTTTTTTCGGTTGGCGAAATTTCACTAATTTCACAAAAAGTTAGTGAAATTCACTAAATCTAGAATTTCACTAAATCTCACAGAAGTTAGTAAAATTCACTAATTTTTACAAAAGTTAGTGAAATTTGAAAACCACGTAAGAAGGACATAGTGAATTTTATTGACTTTGAGCTCATTTATTTTGTCGGCATAACTTTGGGCTCATGAATTTCATTCTATTTCAAAAACACAATAACCACCTAGAGAATTTTCATTTGCTTGGAGCTGTGATTTTTTCAAAACACAAACTTAACTTCAAGCTCGTGAATTTCACATATTTTCATAGCACAACAACTACTAAAAGTGAATTTCATTAGTTTCAAGCTTGTGAACATTAACCACCAAGTTAATGCTTTGAATTATTATTCACGATATTAAGGCTTTGAGCAAAGGTTTTCATTCTTGTTATTTTTCTTTTGCTCGAAGATCTTGCAATGAAGTAGCTCATGTTTTGGAAGGTAGAGGTCTTCTTTGTTTGGGGTTTAGTCATTGGAATGATTGCCTGCCGTCGTGGTTGCTTGATCCCTTGCTTAGGGACAATGTCCGTCTTTCATGTAATGGTTTTGATGGAGATATAATATCATCTGTTATTATTGTTGAGCAAAAAAAAAAAAAACCCCATTAAGTTGATCAGTGAAATTTCACTAATTGTGTAAAACTCGTATTTCATACTAAAAATTGATAAACATGGTTACACTTAAAGCTCAGAAAATAACCATGAAGCGACTTAAAGTTTTGTGAATAAAGACGAAAAATAAACAAAAAAAACCGGTTTTTTGGATTATTGTTCGTCTTTATTCACAAAACTTTAAATTTGGTTAATAATTTTATACATTTTAGGTTCCTCTCGACGAGAGGAGCCAAGAAACCACAAAAAATCGACGTAAAACTAACAAATTCAAAAAAAATTTGAATAAAGACAAACGAAAAAACCCAAATGGTTTTTTTAGCCAAATCAATGCCTGGTTTGGGTAAATTGAAAAAATCGGTTTTTTGGTTTTTTTGGTTTTGTCCTTATTCAAGAAATTTTTGCATTTTTTAGTTTTCGGTCAATTTTTTGTGATTTCTTGGCTTGTCTCAATGAGAGAAATTTAAAAAATATAAAATTATTAGTTAAACTTAAAGTTTTGTGAATAAAGACGAAGTTAACATCCAACACAGTTCCACGGCGTTCTCAACATTGCCGTCACTGTTTTAAACGGCTTGGAGATTTTAGCGGTTCCCGGTGGTTATCTATTTGTGAGATCTCGTGGGTAAGAGTCGTCGGCGCCGGAGAAGAGTGAGAAGTCGTCTAGAACTGTGAGAGCGAGAAGTTGTTGTCAGCTGAAGTTACAGAGAGAGGGATGTGTTTCAGATTCTAGGAGAAGGGGCCAATTTTGGGAGAAATAATCAAAATTCCTTACAGGTACCATCATCTTCAATGGCAACTTCGACAAACGTGACAACTCCTCCGACCCCGACAAGCGTAACAACGCAGCCATCCACTACAATAAGCGAGAGTGATGATCTCATTCTTCATCCACAAGGACCACAAAGACCTGGCAAACCTGTCTGCCCATTTTACAAGAACAACGGGAGATGCGGTCACCGAGCAGTATGTGTATTCCATCATCCCGCAGAACTACCACCACTGGTAAAAACCATCTTTGTAGAAAGAAAATTATTATATATTGTTATGGATTTTTTTTTGCATATGTCCTTTTCACTCTAGGTTTTGGTGATGGAACAGGAGGAACCGAAGAAGCGGAAACGTCGGGAGAAGAAGCCGAAGAGCTTAAACTATCGTACATTTACCCGTGAGGAGCACCTGGCTTACTTGAAGAGGATCAAGGAGACCGATGTATGTGTTTTCTCTTGTCTCTACTCTCACATCTGTTGCATATATCTAGTCTTCAAGGATACTTAATAATTTACCTTAGTATCTGAAACCCTTTCTTTAGTAACTACCCTTTCCAACAGGTAATCCGCAATCCCCGAATCTATTATACTTTTCCCAAGTCAAAACTTGCAAACACTTATTATCCTTGTTTGATAGAAGCAGCGATTGAAATGGAGAATTGAAACATGACCGCAAAAGGAAAAAGGTAGAAGAAGAGGGATTATAATTGATTGAGGGAAACGGTTACAGCCATTGGAGCATTTCGTCCAAGCTTTGCATATTACAACTTATTATTCAAGCAACAAACTAACTCACCTCTTTATACAATTAAATTCATGATCTAACTAACTACGCAGTTCAGCGTTAACAAACCGTAATGAACCCCTTCACTGAGCTCCAATCACTGACTGCCAAGTGGACTAATCCGCAGCTGAAGCTCCCACTTGTTCCTGACCAATAGATTGGCCACGTATACCAGGTGGTGTATCATTCCCTCCCCCTGAAAATCATTCAAATACAATATCTTTGAAGAGATATCCATAGCTTTATTTACCTTGCTTTTTTTTTTTTTTGGGTAAGTGCAGATTCTTCTTAAGCTCAACCAATAGAAAACAAAGCCCCTTTGCAACAAAATCAAACTAACAAAACCAGCACCAATAGAAGCTATACCACAGAAGAACACTAAACAAAGGCTAGCTATGTAGTTCTCAGAGTCCTCCGAAACAATCCCCAGCTAGCATACATAGCTGGGGAAGGCTTCATCTTCCTCCTAGAGCTTAGGTCCCTAACATCATTATGAATTCAGAGAGCGACCTGATTTTGCTCTGTCATTTTCCTGTAATTTCTTTCTTCAGGTGACATACATTTTTTAAGCTAGGTGCTTTCATTTAGAAGTTTGAACTTTGATTGAGCTTTCCCTTAACCATTTTCTATTTTTTTTGTTTTGTTCTGCTTATGGTTTCCAAAGATATATTGGATGAGCGGAGAGGTTGTGATCTTGCAATGGTGTCCATTTCAACAATGGACAGCTCGGATTTGATCCGAACAAGTGTCAATTGATGGTGGACTTTATTTATTTCTGTAAAGTGTAAATTACAATACCTTATTTTCAGCAATACTTTCGAGTTACATGCGGAATAATTTGTCCCTAAATCAACTTGAGTAAAAAATTCCCTTGTAGCCCCTTCCATCAACCCACCTACATATAACCATAACAAGTTGCATAAAAGAAGGGAGCAGTAGTTTGTGCTTGAATGTATAGTAGCCAAGTGCACACAAGCTGAGTAAAAAAAGTTTACAGTTGTCTGCATGTTATCACACACTTGCATCCTCCTAAATATAGGTTAATAGTGTCGGTTCATGAATATGCTTTAAGTAACTTAGTAATTGGAATTTGAATATGCTTCATTGGTTTGTTTTGAAGCGTACATCTTGCTTATCAATTTTTTTTATTCTTGCTTTCTTTTCCAAATTTGAATTCTTGTGTATGCTTCACAATTTTTTTTCCCGTTGCAATCTAATCTGTCTTTTAGTAGGTATGGTTTTGTGCTCCGCATTGTGCTGTTGTTCATGGTGGCTTGGATGACCCTTCTCATTGTTAACTCCGCCTTGATAATTGTACCAATTTTACTTGGACGAGCACTCTTCAATGCCATCCCTCTTCTCCCAATTACTCGGGGCATCAAGTGCAACGGTAATGTGATTAAATGAGCTGGTTCTCCCTGACACTGTTTCTTCATTTTAGATTCAGAACGTTAACAGTTAACCATCTGCTGCAATTTTTTTTTCGTCTTGCAGATTTTATGCTTTTGTCATAGGAAGCTATGTCATTTGGACTATTGTAGCTGGAGCGAGGTACTCCATGGGCATGGAGTATACTAAGACGAGGAGGGCCAGAGTTCTGCTAGGCCAAATTTGGAAATGGTGTTGCATTGTTTTGAAGAGTTCTACCCTGTTTAGTATCTTTTTTTTCCTGTTCAGCTTTTCAATCATTTGACTCACATTTAGACGCGGCGGCTCCACCTTAGAGTGAGGGTGGTCACCCGAACACGCTGATTTTTTTTTTTTTTTTTTTTTTGGGTTAGAAATACATGTAATTTTTTAAATTTTGTCATTTTGAACACCCTATCCAAAAAAAATTTGAACAAATAAGCCCACAAAATATTTGAATACCAACCCAATTAGAGCCCATCCCAAAAAAATAAATAAGGAAAAGGGAGAATAAAAAATAAAAAGAATAGAATAGAAACGGGAAACATATGGGTTTTGATCATTCCGGACCTCCTGTCCGACCTTGGTGCGAAGAAACTTGAAAAGTAATCTAGGAAAGGAGTAAATTTTTTTATCCGAAAATTACACATTTTTTTCGTAGGGAAGTACTTATAAATAGATTCCATGTCTGGTTCACTAACCTCCATAGTGCTATACGTGATGATCGGTATTTAATTGGTCGGAGGCTTCACAACTGTTGGAAGGACACAGGGGAGAGGCATAACGAGCAAGGGGATGAAAATTCTGTGGAAATAGAAAATCCAAATACAATTCGGGCTGGGTTACTCCGGGGTGACCATGGAGCAACGCAGAGGCATCCTAATCAACAAGAAGCTTGAGAATGAGATGTGCTCGTCGCAGCCTCCATTTTAACGACTATATGCTGTAACTATTACAGTATTACTCCTGCTACTGTGTATTTTTGTTGGGTTCATGCGTTGTTTTCTTTAATCTTTTTGTAGTTTGTATGGAACCCATGATCTATTTGATTAAGGATAATGATACGGGTACAGAAAAAAAGGCACCGAAAATGTACCGATCGAGTTCGGGGACCAACTTTTGGGTCCCACACGAGTGATCCGAACCGTTCATTGTTCTTAAAACATTTTTCCGAGAGGCCCCACAAAATTTCAGCTCAATCGGACGGTTGGAAGTGCTCGAACCAAAGTCTCACCGTTTGAATCAGGATTTTTTTTTATTCAAATGGTGAGACTTTGGTTCGAGCACTTCCAACCGTCCAATTGAGCTGAAATTTTGTGGAGCCCCTTGGAAAAATGTTTTAAGAACAATGAACGGTTCGGATCACTCGTGTGGGACCCAAAAGTGGGTCCCCGAACGCAATCGGTACATTTTCTGTGCTCCCCGTTCTGTACGGGTAGCACTGTCCATTTGATTAATACTAGCACTATTTCGTTGAGAGATGCCGATAATTATGATTTGGATCATTCTTTACTTCTTAGGCTCATTTTGTCTGCCAGAATGTGTCATGCTTTTGCTGATTTTGCGAATGCTACTGTGAATGGTCAAATTTAGTTTCATCTGCTGCACCATATAACCCCGCAGGAGAAATATAAAAAGGAGAAATGAGTTGTCAATTAATACAAATATATGTTCTCAACATTACACCATTCCATATTCCATCTTTGCCCCTCAATCAATAATTAGCAACACAAAATCAAAAGAAGTACGCTAGAAATAAGAAAGAGTAAACAAACGAACGATAAATACACGAGATGTCCAACTATAAGCACGAGATTCCGTGCGCACACGGAGCCGCCTTCTCGTTGTAACAGATATAAATATTCGTTTGTGTGGTTCAAATACGTCGGGGCTGCATTGTTGGTGATCAAGCTTCAGAATTTTTTGGAAAATGATTTTGACACTAATTTTTTTTTTTTTTTTTTGATATATATAAGCACTTCAAAATTGGTCGACTTGTCTAGGAGTAGTGTTTTTTGAAGGTTGTGCTATGTGTAATTTTAAGTACTAGATAACAGAATTTGGAATGCATTTTTTAAAATAGTGGAGTGCCAAAATCTTTGGCCAGAATTTTCTTGTCCTAGGTTCAATTATCGTTCATTTCCACCGTCAATTAAGCTTCGAATTTTTTATTAAAAAGATGTACTAGGGATTTTGGGTAGCTTTACAGGGTGGGACGTAAAAATGAAGAAGAATAAACGTATGGAGGAAATGGTGGAAAGAAAAGGAATTGTTTGGATGAGTTTTTGGAAAAAGTAATAATTAGAGAGAAGTGTTATAATTGGAGAGAGATAGAGAGAGAAATGAGAATAATGATTGAAAAGAGAGGTATGAGTAGAGAGAGAAATGTGATTAATGATTGAAAAGATAAGAGATGGGGAAAGAATCTTTTTGGAAAATTTTTTGGAAATGTGAAGTGAACAAAGTGAAGAACTTTTCTCTTTTGGTTGGTTCAGAGGGGAAAAATTGTAATTCAATTCCAAGGGAAAAAGTCTAGAAAGGGGGAAGAAAATGAGGGAGAATAGAGGGCGAACCTTTTGACCTTTTTTATTTTATTTTTTATTTTGTCATTTATCATTCTTAATCTATTACTCCTACATGGGGAGGGGGGATTAAGACTCGATCCCGGGATATAGTATGAAAAATCCAAGAGCTCTCCCGCATAAGCTAGAAATCACTTGCAAACCTCTTGACTTGGGAAACAAAAAAACGGAGGTGCTCCCTCCACCTCTTGGCTGTTAGAATATTTTTATCCTCAACATTTTATTTTTTTCATGTTTAGTTTCACATATTTTTACTTTCTGATTTTTTCTGCGTGGAAATGAGCTAATAATTCCCAAAAAGTGATGCAAAGCTAGTAATTCTTTTGTTTTTGGAGATGAGCTAACAACAAAAAAATAATGCAATAATAAAGTTAGGCCCAACAAGACATTTCATCTTGACATAATTGACTAGGGTTCGATTTTTAGGATTAGGCCGTACAAAAGTAATTTCTTCAGATTTTCATAGTCCTATGGATGATTTGCATTTGATAGAGGAGATTAATCGAGGTATGTGTAAGCAGTAAAAGTAATCTGATCGTGATGGATTTCACCAAATTGTAACTGAATATTCAGAATAGATATTCTGAATGTCCTAAGGGTCTGAGAGAAGCTCTAGAGAGAAAAAGAGAGAGGGGCTGAGAAGTGTGGGAGAAGCCTCTCCCTAGGGTTTCTCTTGGCGGCCGCCCAGTCCCCCTCCCCCACCGCCATCTTCCATCTTCTTCTTCCTCCTCCTCCTCCTCCTCCTCTCCTCTATTGCAGTCCTTTGGTTTCCTGCAACCCCTCATAGCGGTAGATCTTCTCTCCTTGAAGTTTTGGGCGGCCGAAAACTTGATTTTTGGGCAAGGGGGAGCCGGATCTGAAGATTCCAGATCCGAACTTCCATCATCAGCGGCGGCATGACAACTTCGGCGGAAGCTCCGGCGACTTCTATGTTTTGGTATTTTTCGGTATTTTCTTTGTTTCTTTTGCTCTTTTTTCAGTTTGGTAGATTGTATTAGGGATTTGTTTTGTTGGGTTGAATGGAGATTCTTTCTTTTGTCAAAAAAAAAAAAAAAAGGGGAGATCAATGGCAGAATAGAATTTGTAATTTTTACTTTTTCTTTTGGATCCAAGCAAGGGAACTTATTTTCCTCCCTAATTTCTTCTTATTGTATTTTCTCTTATTTCTAGAACCCAATAAGAGAAAGAAACTCATTTTCTTTATCGAATCCTGCTAGGCGTACATAATTTTGTACATAAAATCATACAAATCAATTGATTTGGGACCATTTTGAGTTCTACACGGATAATCAGAGCCGTTCATTTGTTCAAAATAATAATTAGTGGTACCTTATAAAAAATCAGCTCAATTAGATATTGGTAAATGCTCCATCGGTTTATCCAGTTATTGATTCTGAACCAAAAACTGCATAAACTGGTGGATCATTTACAGATCCAATTGAACTATTTTTTTACGGGGTAGCACTAAATTTTATTTGAAAAAACAGAAACGGTTCCGATCATCCGTATGGAACCCCAAACAGTCCCAAATCAATTGATTTGTACTATTTATGTACAAAAAGTTTAATGTACGCATGTGTTTATCCTTCTTTATATAGTCCCTCTAAAATATTTTCCTTTTTGGGTAAATTTCACTTACCTCCCTTGAGGTTTCTGACAATTACAGGGACCTCCCCTGCTGTTTCTGAAATCCCACTGACCTCCCCTACTTTTGAAAATAAATGTCACATACCTACCTTCCGTTAGGGATGGCCATCTCGTCCGACCTCCCCGATCCAACCCATCCCCTCCTCGAATGGGTAGGGGATTTGGAAATTTTTTTGGGGATCAGGTAGGGTATGGTGATTTTTTAAATAAAAAAAAATTCGGGGATTGGGTAAGGGATGGTATAGTCAGTCCCCTCCCCTCCCCTCCCCGCATCCATGTTCACATATATAGGTATATTATAATATAAGTTTATAGCTTGTAACTTGTTGGTTGATTATATAAGGAAGATTTTCTCATTTACTTCTCTTTTATATGGCACTTTTGAGTGAAATTTTAATATATTCAGAAACCAAAACCAAAAACAAAAAAGAAGAAGAAAAAAAACCAAGAACATCAGTAGGACTTTTGAGTGACTTGGTATGTTTTAATTATCTTTGGAAACCACTTTTGTCATTAGCTTTGGATTTCAATATAACTTCTTTGGTATTCACTTGAATAGTTTAAGTGAACTTTTGGATCTCTGATTCCCCATGAGGATCCTCGTTCCCCATATAGGGGCGGGGATGGAGGTTAAAAAAAAAATTCCAATGGAGATTGGGGAGGGGATGGGGATTGATATGGGTTTGGGGATTGGGGATGGAGGTAGTGGTATTCATCCCCTACCCTCCCCATGCCCATCCCTACCTTTCGTCAACTTCCGTTAGAAAAAGTGACGGAAAATGATGATGTCATGCTTTTCAATTTGTAAGTAAAATTTTACGCAAAAATTATACTAAACATCATAAAATCTTCTTGTTTAACAATTTAGTTTTTTCCAAATGCATTTTTAATTAAATGAACATCGTAAATTTGCAAGTTCATTTTTTTACTTATTGGTGACTTTATCCCAATAAAATTTCAAATTTTTAATGCAAATTTTAATTACATTGTCACTTTTTTTTTTTTTTTTGTCATTCGATATACATCAGTAGAGTTAGGTCTTAGATGTTAGTAAACCGCAAGGTTTGACCTCCTCTCTATAGGAATCGAACCCAAAACCTCACCCTTATAGAAGGGGGTTACACGACCAACTGGGCTAACTGCCCTTGTCTACTGTCACATTCAAAAATTAGAATTTAAATTTTACATGAATTTTATGAAAAATGAATATGAAAAAAAAAAGTTGAAAAATTTTGAGGTTTAAAATTTTGAGTTACACATTGACAAATTTAGATTATATAACGTTATAATTCGCATCTTAAAATTAATATTTTATTTTTACATAATTTCACATTGAATATGAATCTCATTTTGTGTATCTTTTCAATTAGATTTTAAATATATAAATTTCTTCAAAAAAGAATATATAAAACAAAACTCAAAAACATTTTAAGATTTAAAATAAAAAGCACGCTAGGGGTAACAAAGTAATTTCAGGAAGGGGGAATTTGGCATTTATTGACGGGAAGGGGGAATTTGGCATTTATTTTCAAAAGTAGGGGAGGTCAGTGGAATTTTAGAAACATTAAGGGAGGTCCCTGTAATTGTCAGAAACCTCAGGGGAGGTAAGTGAAATTTACCTAGGGTTGCTCAAAAAAACCGGTGAACCGTGAATCCGGTCCGGACCGAACCGATCCGCACGTTTTGGATTTTAACCGAGGATTAATGGCCCGGACACGGATTCAAAAAATAAAAAACTGTGACTCGCGGTCCGGACACGGATTTTGATTTTGAAACCGTGGATTAACCGATCCGGACCGTGAGATTTTTATGATATATATTAAAATAAATATATACGTATAGGTAGAACATATCCTGTGAGGGCTCCCTCACAAAAAAAGTGCGGGAAAACAGTTGTGGGCCGTTGGATCTTATGCCCTTCACGCGATCCAACGGCTAACAACTGTTTACCCGCACTTTTTTTTGTGAGGGAGCCCTCATAGGAAACTTCTTGTACGTATAGGTATATAATTTTACCACTATACTACATTGCATTTCTTGTATTTTATCACTTAACTATTATTACATCAAGCTAGGAGTTGAAGGGGATTTTTTTTTAGCTGGATCAGTTGCTATGTAAACCAACTAAGATGGCAACCATTTGCTCAAACATTTGATGATTGGTTTGCCATGGATACTTCATAAGCAGTGAAGCAACTATTTTGGTTTTTTTTTTTGGTTGTCTATTTAGATTCCATAATGTTCAAGTTTAAATTTGTTAAATTAATTTGTTGGAATGTTTAATAAGCTTTCATTATTTGTTTCAATGTTGAGTTTGGTTTACAAATGAGTTGATTTTTTCTTAGAATAAATTGAAAATCCGTGGACAAATCTAGAAGCGATCCGTGACTCGCGGATCGGATTGGAACCGAACCGTGAAACTTTTGCATCGGACATGGATTTTATTTTCAAAAAACCGTGACTCGCGGATTAGGATTGGATCCATGCCAATCCGGACCGTGAGCACCCCTAAATTTACCTTTTCTTTTCTTTTACTTTCCCTTCCGCTGTTCCAAATGGCTGTTCCAAACAAATCCTAAGAGCAACTCCAACACACCTAGGCCAAAATAACTAGCTGAAAGTACCAAAAAAGTACATATTCTACTTTTTTTTTTTTTTGATCACTCTACATATTCTACTTTGCCTATTCACTTTTGCACACTACCATTCCAACACTACTCTTTATTCTTGCTATCCATCCAAACTAACAAAACTGATTTTTCAAATTAAACAATAAACAAACATCAAAAGCTCACAAATTTGCATAGGTGGCATCTATACAAGATGACATGGCATTTTTCAATCGGTCATATTTTTTCAACCGCTATTTTTTTTTTATTGGCAAAGAAAAAAAAATACTTTATACAACCCAGAAATTTGGGCCAAATGACTTCATAAAATGAGCTTGTGAAACTTCCAATCAAAGTAGTAGCATCCAAGAACTCTTCCATTGCAAATGCAAGTGCTTGTCACCATGGCAGCTTGGTACATCTGAGTACATCAAATGCAGATGTAATAAACTGGACAGCAATACCAAACTGGAAAAACAAGAATGCAAATGTTAGTGGTTATGTTTGGTTTGTAGTTTAGTTTAGTTTTGATGATGTAAGCAAGTGTAATGAGTGGAGAGAGATAAAGAGAGAAATGAGGGAAATGATGATGTCAACAAAACTAAAACAAAACTAAACCCCCTAACTGAACAGGCCCACTAGTATTGCTGTCTAAGTGTCTAACGGCTAAATTCTGGACAGATGTAATAACCTGCACTTGTTTGCCCAAGGTATAAAGATAACCTGCACTTGTTAACTTCACTTAGAAAATCATATTTAAAGATATAGATATTCACTTATTTGCCCAAGATATAACTTCAAAAGCAAAATCATCCTAACGGCTATATTCCAATGGCTATATTCTATATCTTTAAATATCATGTAACCAATAAAAGCCCTCCTCCTGCAATAGTTTCCCACAAGCGTACAATTGAACTTTGTGAATTTCTTCAAACGCATCGTCGCATCAGGGATAGGGAGACTCATTCACAACTCCAAGCGGACCTAGTCGAACACCTGTGGCATCTACATGGAGATTCGTAATGTCTTCTTTTAGTAGTTTATTTATTTCATCTTTAGGGTATGTCTCTGTATTTTTTACACTACTTTTGTTATCTTTTATAAGGCTTTGACCTACGGTTGTAGTACTTTGTTTCTCAATATTATGAAGTCTTTTGCTTAATATTTCTCAACACGTCAATCATCTTAAGAGTCCATAATATAAACAACATTTGTTCACACCAAAATCCACAAATTTAAACCAATACATATCACAAGGAAAACAATACAAATCACTGATCCCATCACAAGGAAACCAACACAGATCGCAATACAAACTCCAAAAATGGTATGGAAATCTTTAAAATTGCAGTACCTTTCTTGAGGTGTGAAGCTTGGGCTCCATTGATTTGATTCAGCAAGCACACGAATAGGAAGCCCTCATTATTCTTTAAAGATCTGTATGGTTTTCAACGTGATGGGGTGGCTATCAGAAATAGGCTCACGCGTCGATGGCCACAAATGCTCTGATTTTGGCCTCAAATCGGTTCGATTTCGTTACACAGACATCAAATTGGGGGCAATCGATTTGGGAAAACTCAAATACAGTTTGAGAGATTCTAAAAAAAAAGATAAAGAAGATGGAAGAAGCTAGTATCCGGCCATACTTGGCAGAGAAGAGAGGTGAGAGAGAACGGGAAAGAGTTTTGGCGCAAAGGAGCTGAGCTGGACTGAATAATCCGTACATAGCGAGGGGAGCCTGCTCGCTACTTGTAGCCAGTGGAAATTGAAAAATGTAAAATAGCGAGTTGAATAAAGAGCCTGTTGGAGTGATGAAAAGGGCTATTGACTAGCCATTAAAGCCAACAATTCCATTTGTTGAGCCTCTTGGAGATGCTCTAAAGACGCTAAAGTTATACCCTAGAATCTCAACCCGAAACCCCAAAAGCTGCGGCTCTCTCTCTCTCCCCCCACCGTCCCTCCATCCATCCCTCAATTTTCTTCAATCAACCGTGGGACGGTGGCACGAGGATGTTGCGGTGTGAATGGAGACTACTGACGTTGAGGGGTTAGAAATGGGTGTTTTGATGCCCACCAGACAGATATGGGAGGTTGCAGGACAAAGAAAGAGAGGTACCAAGTGCCAACCCGACCATCCGACCGAACCGATCCGACCAACCGAACACCAGTATAGGTCGGAACAGTTAAACCCGATCCAAAACCAACAATACCCAACCCGTGAACAGCTTAACCCTAATTTTTCTCTCTCCCTCCATGGCTGCCCTTGCTAGGCCCCGTACGCTGCCCGTCACGGCCCTCTAGGTCATTACCTGCCCAATATCATACATCAAGGACCGGTTGGTATTTGTGCATTTGCTTCAATGATCCAGTACGTGAAATTTCTTGTGTCTTCACGATTTCAGCTCGAGCCGACCGAGTTGGACGGATTGACATATCAATTGTTGTTAGATGCAATGCTTCAGGAGGAAAATGCCTATGGTCTCAACTTCGACCATGAGACTGGAGCTTGTCCAACCACACCGCTCACAGTGTTACAGTACATCCGTGACCACGGGCTTCTCATTCCCGGGCGAGGTACTTTACGCATCCCATTAATATTGTGACTGTTCGTACCTGTCCAAACTTGAATAACATCGATAGGGGGATTGTTGGGGAAGGCGAAGAGTCTATGTATGTATCTCCGGATGAAGCTTGAGAGACGATAACAGTTGTTATTGATAAGATGAGAGCAATTTTAGGGGAGATGAACTTTGTCTTGAAGCAGTTTGAAAAATATAACAACCAAGTACCTCCAATATAAATCTTTTAGTCATCTTGAAAATAAATCTTCTACTCACTTCCTTTTTTCATTTTGAGCTTTTTTGCTTTCGTCTTGCAGCGAGTCTATGTGCACAGGAGGGAACTCAATCGTAAGAGACTTGGTAAGATCATGTGTCATGCTTGTATGATTACGGGCCATAATTATGGTGCAGGGGGGAAGCGGTACTTTGAGGTCCATAACACATATGGGCCTGGATGGGGTGGCGGGAATGATCGTTACGGTCAAGTTAGCTGTCTTTGTTTCTTCAAGTAAAATATGGTCAAATATTTTATTTTGAAAATATGGTCAAATATTTTATTTTGAAAATAAAATATGGGCATCAAGGTCAAATATTTTAAAAATAAAATATGGTCAAATATTTTCAATAAGTAAATCTAAAGAAACAAAGACAGCTAACTTTACCGTAACCATCATTCCCGCCGCCCCATCCAAACCCATATGTGTTATGGATCTCAAAGTACAGCTTCCCCCTCGCACAATAAATATGGCCCGTAATCATACAAGCATGACCCATGAACTTACCAAGTCTCTTACGATTGGGTTCCCTCCTCTGCACATAGACCGGCTACAAGATGAAAGCAAAAAAGCTCAAAATGAAAAAAGGAAGTAGAAGAT
Organism: Vaccinium darrowii; assembly: GCA_020921065.1. Taxonomy (NCBI): domain Eukaryota; kingdom Viridiplantae; phylum Streptophyta; class Magnoliopsida; order Ericales; family Ericaceae; genus Vaccinium; species Vaccinium darrowii. The sequence continues at coordinate 28,516,797 of CM037158.1, read as the reverse complement.
TTATTTTCAAGATGACTAAAAGATTTATATCGGAGGTATCTGGCTGTTATATTTTTCAAACTGCTTCAAGACAAAGTTCATCTCCCCTAAAATTGCTCTCATCTAATCAATAACAATCGTTATCGTCTTCCAAGCTTCATCCGAAGATACATACATAGACTCTTCGCCTTTCCCAACAATCCCCCTATCGATGTTATTCAGGTTTGGATAGGTATGAACGGTCACAATATTAATGGGATGCGTAAAGTACCTCGCCTGAGAATGAGAAACCCGTGGTCACGGATGTACCGTAACACGGTGAGCGGTGTGGTCGGACAAGCTCTAGTCTCATGGTCGAAGTTGAGACCATAGGCATTTTCCTCTTGAAGCATTGCATCTAACAACAGCTGATATGTCAATCAGTCCAACTCGGTCGGCTTGAACAGAAATCGTGAAGATACAAGAAATTTCACGTATTGGATCATTGAAACAAATGCACAAATACCAGCCGGTCCTTGATGTATGATATTGGGCAGGTAATGATCTAGAGGGCCGTGACAGGCAGAGTACGGACCCCTCCCAGCAGGGGCAACCATGGAGGGAGACAGAAAAATTAGGGTTAAGCTGTTCACGGGTTGGGTATTGTCGGTTTCTGGTCGGGTTTAACTATTCTGACCTATACTGGTGTTGGGTTGGTCGGATCGGTTCGGTAGGATGGTCGGGTTGGCACTTGGTACCTCTTTTTCTTTGTCCTGCAAGCTCCCGTATCTGTCTGATGGGCTTCGGTCGGACGGTCGGGTTGGCACTTGGTACCTCTCTCTTTCTTTGTCCTGCAACCTCCCGTATCTGTAAACAAAACAAAGTGGCATTCACAATTCATTTGTCTTTGCATCTAATGTAGTACCAAAGGGCATTCATCAGCAATCATATAACGCAATACCTAGCTCCATACGCCAAAACACAACTCTTATATTTAGGTTCTTAAATTTTAGTATTTTACATTGACAGATGTAACATGTGCACTTTTTAAGAGAAAATCAAATACTCTCACCCATCTGCTTATCAATTAACTCCCACTCAACCTAAAGGCACTCACACAAGCCTACTTGGACTTGTCAAGTGATCTCTCAGGGCTTTTTTTTTTTATTTCTTTTTTATAATTCCAAGCAATGAACAATATCTTATTTCGATCAACAAAAGGACATATTTTTCATACCTAATAAGATTTTCACAATCATAGTTACCACCAGTACTGTTTGTTACTTGGAATTCAAAGGAAGAACCACACAACATGCATGACTATGACCCTTCTTTGCAAAATACAGGCAACGAACACTAAAGATTTCCATTTAGAAGGAAAAAAGGAAAAATAAAAACGTGCATGAACTATTTGTAAATTATATTCAGTGATTAGATTGGCTTGGATCAAGCATTCAGATTGTAAGTATATTAAGTTTTGGCAAGTAGGGGAGCAGGCTATGCATCTTCGCTTAAACAAGAGATTGAAGGTAGTTTTTCTCCAGCTAAGAAACATTACCTTATTTACGGAAAAGGGAAAACATCATGACCTTGCGAAAGCAATCAGGAAAAATAAAAAATAGAGCCGAAAAGAAATCTGTCTTTCTTTGGTCAAAAGAGGACAAAAAAATAACGGGGCTAAGCAACATTTTCATACCCGTTAATTGTTGACCTAGAGCTGATGACTTGCAACATTAAAATGGCTGAAAGTGAATAATTGAAGCTCATGGTAACTTGATAGCTACAGGGAGAAAGAGAGGATGGTAATATGGTATCAAAACCTTTTTAACAAACAAGTTGATAGAACCTTTGAGTAGATTGGAAGCTTAAAATTTTAACCCACAGGCAGAAGAAATCAAATGTCAGAATGAGACAAAGGTCAGTATCACTTTCAATAATTGTATCACAACCATACACTAGTCTTTACAAATATCGAAGAGGCTTTGTCTCACGTGCAATCAATAAATCTCTTAGGCACTTTCAGCAAAAATAAGCTCATATAAATATCCTTAAAGAAAAGGGAATTGTTATTGGCATTCTCCATTTTGATATTGGTACTCCCCCTTTTTTGTTTCTAGTAGGTGAAGTTACTAAACCACCCTTGTACTTTACAATTAATTCCCTTCTTTTACACATGAAGATATAAAGTACAAGGGTGGTGTAGTAACTTCACTTAATGGAGACCAAAATGGGGAGTGTCAATATCAATTCCCTTCAAGTTTATATAATGTTTGTTATGCCTTAAAAAATCTAACTAAATCTTATTTCTCTTGAGAATTTCACAGTATTTGCAATTCAATTTGTAGTGTTAGAATTGAAATCTATTTGCTTTACTTTCTAGAAAGTTCAATGCTAACGAATATAACGATCGTCTAGAGACACAACAAAATCAGACAAGAAAATCAAAATTTTAATATCTTAATCACATGAACTTTTTGAATAGATCAACTTCCAACTATCCACAATCATGTCAAGTTAAGACAGCCTTAGTCATATAAATTAAAAAATCATACCCTTTATCCTAATTTTTCTATTTGGCCGAGTCAACCCAAACACAACCCTAATTCAACAAATCTAATCAAGTTGCACGTAGCAATACAAGAATTATAGCAAATGACTCGGATTTGAAAATCACCGGTCAAGATAATAGCTCTAGTATCGCATTTATCCACAACCTCCAAAATCTCTCTTTCAAGCCAACAAACAAGCAAACGGAAGTCAAGGGCAAACATTCTTGCAAACCTCAGCCAGAGACAGAGTATCTTACAGAAGGTCCATGTGCCACCAATTATGTATAAAAAAAATCAAGCAATACGAAAAAAAAAAAAAAAAAAAAAAAAAAAAAAAAAAAAACTACTACTATTACTAATCCTTAATTGCACTTGAAGGGTATTACTGTATATAAATAAGTTGGGAGGAATTCCTTACCAAGCATTTGCTCCAAATAATTCTTAGTTTCTTACCTAGTACTCCCTCCGTCCCAAATTTTAGTCCCCTAAAAGAAACTACGTGCAATTTTTAAACTTAAGAATAATGTATTTAATGAAATACTAATTTTTTGATTTTTTTTTACACCTTTCAAAAGATCTTATCGAAATCCATCAAACAAGATCCATACTGCACAAAAAATATTTTGGTAAGTACATTATTTTCAAACTTAAAAATTACACTTATAATTCTGTAGGGGATAAAATTATGGATCGGAGGGAGTATTATGCTTGTATTTCTTACCTGTTAGTACGCAATCAGATATTGGGGTGCTTTGGGTAAAAAACCAAAAACCAAAAACCAAAAAACCACTTTTGTCCTTATTCAATTTTTTTTTGCATTAGTTTGTTTTGCATCAAGATTTTGTGGTTTCTGGATTCCTCTCGACGAGACGAATCTAACAAGTATAAAATTATGGTCAAAACTCAAATTTTTTTGAATAAAGCCAAAATAGGTGGATTATTGGCCAATAATCCACCTATTTTGGCTTTATTCAAAAAAATTTAAATTTTTTGAATAATTTTATACTTGTTAGATTCGTCTCGTCGAGAGGAACCCAAAAACCACAAAATCTTGATGCAAAATAAACGAATGCAAAAAAAATTTGAATAAGGACAAAAGTGGTTTTTTGGTTTTTGGTTTTTTACCCAAAGCACCCCATTGTTAATTGCTTGAATTCATAAGCCCACTGTTTCAGCACTGAATTGCACAAATCACTTCGATACCCTAAACTATACAACAAATAAAAAACGAGAAAAGAAAATTTTTGACTGTTTCCACAATAAAAATAATAATTTATACTACGACGAGAAAAGAAAGACAAACCCAACTATACGTACAGAACCACATGCACAGAAAATGTACAGAGCATGATCGGAGACTCACTTTTGGGTCCCACACGAGTAATCCGAACCGTTCATTATTTTTAGAACATTTTTCTGAAGGGCCCCACAAAATTTCAGCTCAATCGGACTGTTTGAAGTGCTTGAACCAAAGTCCCACCGTTTCAAACAAACTTTTTTTGATTGAAACAGTGGGACTTTGGTTCAAGCACTTCCAACCGTCTGATTGAGCTAAAATTTTGTGGGGCTCTTCAAAAAAATATTCTAAGAATAATGAACGGTTTGGATCACTTGTGCGGGACCCAAAAGTGAATCCCCGAACACGCACTATACATTTTCTAGACATACCCATCGGTACCCACAAGTTTTCCGAAATAAAAAACGATAAGACACAAAAAAAAATGACCGACCCATACAATTTGTAGAGAAAAATACCAAATGACTACCGATTTGACCATTAACCTAATAAGAAACATGAGTATAACAAAAGATTAAAAAAAGTGTACCTTTGAACATTCTACGAAGCAGAAGTGGGTCCACCCGTATTTGAGATCCTCTGCCCCCTTATGACACGTGTCTTGATTGGATCTCAGCCCTTCATGTAAAGAACCCCCTCCCCCTCCAGTTTTGAACCCACTTCGTTGACCACTCCTCTACGCCGCCGTCGCTGAAATCCACCGGACCCGTCGCCACAACAGGCACTATGGCCACTTCCCTGTCACTCCTCTCCCTTGCTTTCACTTTTTTGTCTGATAAGCCTTGAAACTGAAAACATTTTCACAAAAAACAGGACATTAGCATGCCAGAATTTTTGGAAACTTTCAACTGAGTTTCGATCTTAGAGATTTTTGTAGTCGATTAAAGTGGATTTTGGTGTGTTCTACGAGTAATAAGATCGAAAGGGAAAAAATTGTGATGTGGAAGGTTGGGATCATGATGGTGGTTTAACATTGATGGACAGAGAGAAGAGGAAGCCAGAGATCCGGTCCTCTGTTCGTTCATCTGCGGTAGTTCGCCGGCCATATGGAGTTGCCGGAAATGGAGTGGGTTTCCGGCACTTAAATGAAAAGAGAGAGGTATCGGCTGAGATCTAATCTAGATACGTAATATGGGTATGGGGACAGAAGATTGGCACAGAGAGAGGGGGCAGAGGATTCCAAGCCGTTCTTCTTCTACAAAATAAGAAGGAAAACATGAAAAGAGTTCACGCTTGCTGCCGTTAAAGTCTGATTTAAGAGGATGTCCTCTAAACCCGATATCATATTGAACTGATTTTTGTAAGGCCTAACTAAATATTTGAATGTCTTTATAAAAATCAGCTTAATCAAGTATCAGCAACGGTGTTTTCGAAACATCCGATTTAGAAAACAGCTCTATTGATATTCATTGTCTTTTTTTTTTGTTTTTTTTTTTAATACAAGGAGCATAAACTAAACTTTTTGAACGTCCTAGTAAAAAATCACTTCAATCGGATATCGATAGGAGTGGGCAATATTTACAAACAACTCAGAAGTGTCTTTTTACAGAAAACACTCAACAGTTAATTTAATAAATACTTGTAGTTTTCATTTTTCATATAAATGCAATTTAGTTAACATAAGATAAATGGTTTTGTAAATAAAAAAAAAAGGTATTTTCTTTATAAAATAGTATACTTTATGTTAATTGACTGCAGAAAAAAAAAAAGTTTTTGTAATCACCACTGACGGCCACTGCTAATCACAATCCACCATCGACGGCCACTGCGTGGTACCACCACCACCACCATCGGACTTCACCAGCCATCGATCTCTTCTCTCTCTCTCTCTTACATATGAGCCTTGTTTAATCTTACAAAAGCATGCCAAATTAGGTTTGTTTTGTTTTGTTTTTTCTAGATTTCATAAAGTAGGACCTTTTACGCCTCTCCAATTAGGGTTTTCTTTTTCTTTTTTTTTTTAAATTTTTTTTCCGTAGATTTATGTTGTTTTGTGGTGGATATATGACAAGGAATCACTAAAAGAAGGGTTTATTTCAAATGCCATCACTACATATTGGCAATCTGTTGCTCACTAGGTTCATCGGCAAAATGAGAACCATAGTTGTTGAAAACCTACGATACACGATACATATCCTATGATTTGTATCATCTCCTTCAGAAAACGGTACGTATCACACCTTGTATCTTTTTGCATAGAATCCTACAATAAGATCGTGTATCCTATGATTTCGTGTCGTCTCCTTCGCAAAACAGTACGTGTCGCACCTTGTATCATTTGTATAGAAATCCTACATAGGATCGATTTATATTCATATCCTGATTTGGTACATATCTTATGATTACTTATTAGAAAAAAGTCGGACATTATTTTATGAAGCAGAACCCCAAACGTATTAGTCTAAGCCATTTGTTCTCAGTATGTCGATATTCAAACATTTGATGAAAATTCAACCTCAATGTAGGGCTTGAATAGAGGAAAGAACCACAATTTGATTGTGTTCTGCCTGAACCATATATGGGCTCTTCTTTTCTTTTCATAACTAAGGCAACATAAAGCCTTAATGTAATAGACCCCGAAGTTGCCACAATTTTCTCATAATATCTCCTATGATGATCACAAAGTTATTTTCATGAGTCTAGAGGGAGAGACTTGAAATTTTGCATTTTAAAAACCCTTTTTTTTTTTTTTGTAAAATGTAAGTACTGTTTGTGATGTCCTTAGGTATAACTATTTTTTAATTGTATATTAATTATGATTATTGTTGTTGAAGCATAAACTAAATTTAGTATTTTGGCACAAAAAAAATAAAATCCAAATAAACACAATTGACAAAGTTCAAAGATGAAAGATATTATTGAAGTATATACAAATATCTAGTTTCTAAAAGCTCTATAATATCTATCTTCTAGAAATTCTTCAATATCCTGGTGAAATATCTAGATCTTTTTGGGTGAGAATTAGTCACATTTGTAATTCTAGAGTCTATCTCAAAGTTTATCATATATGAAAATATCTTTGGACTAGACCCTTCCATGGAATGGGTTCTAGGCAATCTGTACCAAGCAAAAAAAAAAGAGTGTTGAGTTTAAGTGTAATTTAAATACCCTCCTTCCCCACTCTTGCCTTAATCATTTCTTCCTCTCTTAAAATCTTGTCTAACTAAACGTTAGAAATTTCTACTCTTCCATCAAACGTATCTTAAGATACGCGATATGTATTCCGATACAATTTATACAATAAAAAAAATGATACACGATATGTATTCTGATTTAAAAACACTAATCAGAACCTCTAGTGGTCTGAGTGTTTGTTCGATTTATAGTTCTAATCAGCTTGATTGTTTAAGTTCAAATTAGATTTCCGATATATTGGGTTCTTTCGATCTAGTACTATTTTAACTTCTTTCAATCTTTACTTCTAGCTTGATTTCAAAAGATGAGCCAAAAAAAAAGGGTGTCCTCACTGCCGGATCCCTATCTTCTTCATTTTTTGGTTTTCAAATTGTGTGTTCACTGCAAGTAGTGGCTAGCTCATGCAGTAGAGCTCTTGGATGCCCTACACTGCATCTCGGGATCGAGTCTCATTCCCCCCTCCCCCCATGTAATAGATTAAGAATGATGAATGGCAAAAAAAAAAAAAAATTGTGTCTTCACTGCCACATAAACAAAAAAATAAAATAAAAAATGGTGTTCTCATTGCTGAATAAAACATGGTGTTCCCAGTGCAAGGCTCGAAGCTTTTAGGCCCCGATTGGATGCGGGATACGTTTTGGTGGGATAAGATACTAAGGGGTATTATTTAGTAAGGGTGGACCCACAGCGATGTGACATTTATGAAGAGGAGATTAAATAGTATGTGGTTTGGATAAATTTGTGATAAAGGGGGATAAAGTTGGGTGAATGATGTAAAAACTTGACAAATGACTTATTTGCCCTTGAACAGTCATATTAGATTTTATGATAAAAAAAATACATAAACACAATAGTAATTAAATTAATTATACTTTTTAATAAATAATTCCTTTTATTAGTTATATCGTAAACACAGGAGTTGAGAAATCTTGAGGTTAGCCTACCATTTTATCCCAGTAAATGGAAAAGAAATAGGCGTCTGTCAATTAAGATTCATTCAACAGTGTTGAAATCAGAGAACATGTGCATTTGAAGGAAATTTTAGCTCTGTAAACAACGGTATGGATTTTATGTTGCGCATGTTTAGTGAAGTTGAGGATTGAGTCATTTCTTTTTCAAGTAAGGACTCACCATTTTTCTTACTGCTTCCATAACCTTAAAACCAAGAGAAAATAGTGAAATTGTATAGAAAACCTAAACAAAGAGATCTAGATGTGGTTGCACAAGTGTGTGAACCACCCTATATATGGAACAGTCTCATTAGGGGACACTTTTCAAATGAATGCTGTCCCTCTGGCTCTTCTTACCCGAGACAACATAAACGGAGATTTTATATTTTGGAGCATGTATACCTTTCGCCGGCAAAAGATCTCACTGAATAGAAATTCTAAGGTGAAAATATTTTGGCATACCTGTGTGAAATTACCATTGCAAAATGCACGGCCAAAGTAATCCATAGGCAGTTTCAAAAGACTAATGAACTAAAATTTGTACCATGTATAGATTTTGGGTGGTTTTACTTTTACCAGTATTTTGTCTTCATTTATATGTTTTACCCCTTGACTTTGCAGTGTGTTTATCACTTTTGATTATCTTGATTTGTTGTTCCCGTTTCAACTTACTGGGTTGGGATTTTGAATTTACCATTATTTGGCAGCGAGCTGAGTGATCCTCATTTACCAAAAAAACTGTTTGATCTTCGGTCAACGCATCTCTGTTTTGGAAGATGGAGAAGATTCTCACATGAATAATGAGCCAATGGGAATTGAAACAACACCACAACGACCCTAAACTGGGATTAGCACTGCAGTTTTGTATGAAAACAGAAAGGAAGCAATACTTCTGGTGTGACACTTTGCTTCCAGCATAATAAACACAAAAGCAAATCTTTTGATGTCTCCAATTTGCTTCCCCCGTAATCTTGAATCCAATTTTAATGTTGTATTCCAAGGTTTAGCAAACTATGCTAAAACCAAAAACTCTCCTATGCCCACACTTCTTGCTGTTAATATTTGAATGCTGCTGCTATTTGGCATTCAACTTCTGCATTCCATCTTGTATTTTAAATATCGTCTTCATTAGTCGAACTTCAGTACAAGTTATTTTAACCTACCTCTAAGCAAAATCCGAAATCAAACACACGGGCATAAAACTTGTTCCAACCTAGTTATTTACACGAAGGGTGGTTGTAGATCAGTTTTGGGTGGTGCTCTGCAGTGCTGGGATAAGATAACATTCTTGAAACCCCCAAGAATTAGAGCAATAAAATTATGAAAAGACCACTCTTGCTTACAACCCTAAGAAGGCCCTTTACAAAACCCTCTCTCACATAGAAGCAGACCACAAATCTTTTTCTTTACTATTTTTCTTTGTGAATTTATATACTATTTGGTTGGAATAACGAAGATAAAGATTAAGTTGATGTTTATAATTTGGTCTTGACACCCGAAATTGAAAAGTTGAACAAATAAAATGGGACAAAAGGGTTCATAATGTTTTTATATTTTCTGACATTGCAATCACATCTCGTGAGCGTGGAAGAGGAAGGTACGTACGTGCAATGGTCCTCCTGTTAATAAGATATTGGAGGTTACAGTTCATCGAGGCCGTGGTCGTGGTTTTTGATCTAATGGGCCGATAACTGCTGAAGGCACTTAGCTAGGTTCAATGAAGCTTTCTGCTTTGTCATGGTTGGATGTCCATCCTTGTTTACATTTTAATTTTTCCTCACTAATTTCAGTTAGAGGAAGGAAGTTAGTGTGTTGACCAATTTTTCAATTTTGGAACTGCAGCCCAGGCCAGGGATGCTTGTCAGCCTTGCCATTTCATTCATATTCCCCCTTCTTTAATTACATTTTCACAAAGGGGAGAGGCACTTTAATTTGGGGTCTGGTCTGTGCTTTAAATGTGTAGATTAACATATGTACGTTGAAGTAGCTTGTAACACTCCGTCTCACATCAGTTTGTAATAAGGAGTTGTATAAACAACGAAGGTTGTAAGTTTTCCCAATAAAAAGCAATTTCCGTTGCTTATTTGTGAATTTCAGAGCGTCGATCCGAATTGTGTGCTAACGTCCTTGATATTCTCGAGCTAAATAAAGGCTGTGTGTCTAATCTAATCCAAATCCCAAAATCAAAATTACAGTGGAGACCGACCAACATGATATTCCCATTATCACGATGAATTTGGAATGACTATTTGCTGAGCTTTGATGTTATCATTGAGCCAAAAAAAAATTGTGTGGTTTTATGACCTCTCATCCAGCTTCTATCCCGTACTACTGCTGGTCCATCTTCCGCTCCAATAATCTAGTTCATTGTAATTTTTTTTTTTTTGGTATTATTTACAAATTCTTGTTTTATGGACCAGACAAACAATTTGGGACAGAGAGTGATTAGATACTTTGCTTTGTTGGACTTACTAATCCGGAGGCAATCACATCGTTAACAAGTGGGTGTTTCAACTAAGTAAACTCTTGTGATTCATATTTTAGACAAGTTTTCCATAAAAAATTAACAAACACTACGTAAAACTTTTACAGATATGTGGTGTGAAATCTGAGCTTAATGCAACCTTGTTAGTTACAATGGGGGTAAAAAAAAATTTTTTTTGAAATGCAATGAGGTAAAATAAAGCACTTATTTTACATTAAAAAAAATGTTTTTATAACATAAGGTGTCTGGACTACTCCTCTGACTAGTTGCTAGGGACCCAATATTGCGGCCACTAGTGGTGAGTCCAATTAAATTTGACACAATTTAGGTATGGACTAGCCCACTAGGTAGAGTTGATAACAGCTGGAGGCTAACATTCCGAATATGAGACGTTATGATCAAGGGTGGACCCTAGGCATGGCTGAGGTGGGTTGTAGCCTAGGTGGGGTGAAATAAGGGGGGGAAAATGTTATGTAATCATAAAATTTCAGCCCACTTCACTTTTTTTTTTTTGGTAGCCAACTCATTGTAAATGAACACCCACCCAAAAAATTGTCAACAAATCAATCCCCTTCAAACCACCCATCATGGTTTGCAATGGGAATCGTGTGATTCGGTTCGAATTTAGGACTGTAAATGAGCCGAATCGAACCGAGCTTTAGAATGTTCAAGTTTGTTCATTAAGTTTTTAAACGAACTCGTGTCGAGCTCGAACTCAATGAAAATTTGGCCAGCCGAGCTCGAGCCGAGCTTGCCTAGGTTTGAGTCGAACTCTTACTTGTTCACGAGCCTTAATGATTCAAAACTTTCAGATTTTTATGTTCTCATACATAGTCTAGAACTTCAAATATTTTTTTTATTTTGTACATAAAGAGGTTCATACATATATAAAATTATAAGAACATGTTAAAATTTAAGTTTGTAATGCTTTCATAAGTTTATACATGTACAAGTTATAAAATTTTTGTTATGTATATGTAAAAGTTTATACATATCCAAGGTAATATATGAAATTTTTACAAGTTACACATATATTTCAAGTTCGCGAACCTAATCGAGCCAAATATTGTTAAGTTCAGGTTCGGCTCGTTTATTAAACGAGCCTAAAATTGAGATTCAAGTTCAGTTCGTTTAGTATTCGAATAGAACTCAAACGAGCCTTTACTGAGTCGAGCCTCGAATAATTCATGAACGACTTAGTTCATTTACAGCCCTAGGTTCGATACCATATTTTGCATTTGATGCATAGAATTATGGGAATCACTAATTGGCTTTGTCGAGCCTTGCAAAATAAATCACAAAACAAATCTCTAGACAATAGACATCTTAAATGCTATGGACTTGGTCCCCACTATAAAAGCACTCCTTCAAACCTTGAGAGAAGATGGTTTTGGCCCTCTTCTAATGTATGTGAAATCAATTTGCACACAAGTACGACATTGATATACCCGATAAGAGTGCCCGTTACAAAAAAGCTACGGGTCGCATTAGCTTGTCAACAAAAGGACATCCTCATAGTTGAGCATCATTACCGCATGGATATATTCAACGCCGCAATACATTTTCAGTCAATGGAGTTGAATAATAGATTCAACGAGGGTTAGTGGAACTCCTTATCCTTAGCTCTGCTTGAGAACCTAAGGATGGCTTTAAATCGTTTGAGATTGACAATATTTGCACTCTTGCTATTTATGCTAATGGTTTCACTACACATGAGAGACATGATCTAAAATTGCAATTGGAACATTACAAGCTTGATATATCTTGACACCAGAAATTCCACAATATTTCCACAAGTTGTAAATTATGCCGAGGATTAGTTGAGATAAAAAGAAGTCAGAGAACTATCATTTGATCGAAAGGTTAATTTGTCTAGTTGCAACTCTTTTTGTTATCACGTATGGCAACTACGTACGGAAACAGCATTTTCAGCTATGAAGCATGTGAAAACTGATCTTCGTAACAAAAGGGGAGACAATTTTCTTGCAGATTCAACGATTAATTTCATTGAAAGAAAATTTGTTGAAGATGATGACCTAGATTCGATAATAGACGAATTCTACTCTCTAATCGTAAAGTCCAACTTCAATAGTGTGTGTTTTTTGTATTTTTCTTTTGTGCATATATTTTTGAATATTTACGTATTTATGTACAAGTTTGGGTTAACCTAGGGTAAATTAGTCTTATGATTCCGCCCTTAGTTATTAGAGAGTAAACTCCTAAGTCGTCTCAAATCTTAACTTGGTCCAAATTGATAGGTTGGTTTTCAAGGTTGGGATTGTGGGTGCCAATTGATAAGGTAATATTACAAATCCTACTTAGTCCCTTTGTCCTAAAATTTTAGTTTCTTTTTTAAAATTGGACATTACAAAGGGACACACCTATTAATCGGACATTATGAAGATACAAGATTAAACGGGACAAGAGAAAAGCATCAAAACAAGGAGCAGCATCCCAACGAGATTGGCACCCCACCCGACGATAATCATCTGCCTCTCGTGTTCCAAAAGATTGAAAGGTTGACAAGAAGCAACCAAACTATCAAAAAACACCAAAACAAAACAACCTAAGGAACCACCAAGGGTGCCCCTTCCAATTGATTACACCCCACGCCTAAATTTATTTTCTCCACCTAGTGCTTTCAATTTTCAATTCAAATACCCTGAACAAAGCCCAACCGCCAAGCTTTAACGAGTTGCATGTGCCACTTTCCTTGATTTCAACCCTTACACCGGCTTCATTTCTCCCATATGAATCTACCTCTACACCCCAAATGTCAAAATTTTCATTCGAATACTCCCGCATCTCCTTTGTGCCCTAAAGAAATCCAAACGATTCGAAAACCAAAACCGACCCTTTATGTAACACCCCGGGTTTTTCCAAAAATATTTGATACCTTTTCACGTGATGCTAGTGGACCTATTGATATGCTCGTATATGCGGGGTACGGTTTGAGGTGTTTGTGAGACCCGAATTATGGAAGAGGGAAAGAAGGGAAAGGTAATTTTCATAAGTGTTGGGCTTAAAGCTAATAGCTATGTAAGTTGGAGGGGTCAAAGTGTAATTTGGGCATCAGATATTTTATTTCTTTTTCTTCTTATTGGGCTGATTGTAATCAGAGAGGAGAGAGGGGTAGACTTTGCCTGGAAGGGGAGAGAGACCGAAAGAGGAAGAAGAAGAAGAAGAAGAAGGAGGAGGAGGAGAAGGAAGGAAAAATTGGGGAAAACCCAAAATTAAGGTACGAATTGAAGTTTGATTTTCGAAATTCTTGATATATGTTGCTCATATACAAGTTAATCACTGATTTTGCATCTCATAGGAGTGATTTGGGGTTTGTTTTTATGAAATTCGTGAGAGGAAGATGAAGGTGTTCACTGACTGGTTTTCTGAAAATCACATCTGCCATGAGTTTTGACGAATTTTAAGACATGGTTCTAGAAGTCAAAATTTTACAAGATTTTTACAGTGGATACCCATGGATGTTTTCTGCTTTGTGTAAAAATTTCAGAGTTTAATTCGAAGTACAGAAAATATGAAAATTCGTGAATCAATCTGCTGTCGGGTTCGTGTTTGTGCAGACAGCACTGACATGCCTTGGGAAAACAGTTATAACTTCTAGCGTGGGTATCCGATTGGCACACCGTCTTTTGATTCTGAAACTAGACACGTATACCTTCGAAACGATGTATGATTTGTGCCTCAATTCTTTCCAGAGAATAGCAGTTTTTAGTTTGAAGTTGGAGAAAAATCTGTTTTGTGGAATTTTCAGCAAGTTCTGGGTTGGTTTGACGGTTGATTAAAAATAGTTACAGGGCTCAGAAAATTCTGAATTTTTGATATGATGATTAAGTATGAGTTTGGAGGTTGTGGTAAAAATTTCGTGGGAAATGGATTAGTAGATTAATTCTGGAAATTCGCAGAGTGCAGCACTGTTGGATCGTAGTATGCATTTTCATACATTTAACTTGCATTTGGGCATGAATTTTTGGTAGGGAGCTTATGGGTGATATATAATTGTTATTATAGGTGATGTTATTATAAGGATGGTTGTGGTTACGCCGTCGGTGCACAGAGGTTGAGTGTTTGGCAGAGTTGGTCCTGTTGTGACAGGTGAGAATGTACAGCCTCTATAATAAATAGAAATGTGTAGTGTTTATGTGGTGTTTTCAAATGTGTGGTGTGATTATTGATGTTTTGAAAACTCTCCTTGTGATTTTTGTATATGTTAAAAATATTGTGTTTGGACGGATTAAATGATTTTCAGTGATGGATCAAATGATTTCTGGTGGGTGAAAAGAGAATATTTTATGCCTCTTGTGCCAATGTTTAGTTTGCAAGGTTGGCAACTTGCATTCGTGGGCTGTGCCATCTGGCTGTGTGCCAGCATTTTAGCCAAAAAGTTACAAGGTTGGCATCTTGTAGCGTGGGCTGTGCCAATATTTTAGTTTGCAAGGTTGGCAACTTGCATTCGTGGGCTGTGCCAAATGTGAGCAGTGCAAGCTTAGTTCTTGCTTTCTGTGTGGGCTGCACCTACCATTGGTGATAAAGAATGGCCCTCGTCACCGCCACCATATGTGAGCCTGTGAGCGAGGTAACGGTACCGTCATAACTCCCGGTCGTGAGGTTGGCGACTCGTTGGCACATTGGGTAAAATGATAGGATATTATTTTATATTGTGAAAGAAAATGTGAAATATTTTGCAAAACTTACAGAGGTGGGTTGATGAAATGGGCCGGTGGGCCATGTTTTTGAGATGAGCCGATAGGCTGTGTTTTTGAGATGGGCCGGTGGGCCATGTTTTGAGATGAGCCGGTGGGCTGCATTTTTGAAATAAATATGGTGGGCTGTGTTTTTGAGATAAAAGTGTGGGTGTGATGTTTAAAATTGTGATCCATCTAAATTGTTTAAGCAAATGTGTTGGTGTGTTGTTTATACTTCGAACCATTTAAACACTTATCATTTCCATTTATTATGTTGCTAAGGTACATTCTCCTGTAACCTTTTTGGTTGCAGATTTCCAGTTGAGCTAGATGTCGGTCCACTACAATGCCAGAGTGCTAGACAGGTGTTCCTAGAGGTTGTTTTCTGTGATTTTGTCAGTCAGTGGGTGAGGTGGATAATCAGTATTTTGTAGAGTTAATGTGGTTGAGTACATGTCAATGATTTTGAATGTACAGTTGTTGAGGAGGTGTGAACACCTGTTTTGGTTATGGCAGTTGAGTTTGGTGTTATAAAATCTTCTGTTTGCATTTGTTCGAGTTGCAGTTGAGCTTTGTATAATAGCTTTTGTGAGTAGTCTAAAAGGCGTACAGGTGGTGACAGGTGTCCTGTCACTTTGTGCAGGTTATATCCTGCCAGAGTGGGGTGTGACAATTTTGGTATCAGAGCCTAGGTTATAGGTTCTGTAGACTTTTTGAGTGTGTGGCACTTGTGGTGGATCATAGGCGATGTTATCTTGAGTTGTTGAGTCTAGGTAAAACCTAGAATGTCGAGATGAGTTTCACGGAGGTAAGAGTAGTGGGTGCATGCGTACATGTAGGATTCATGCATATATCTATGTTTGTTTTGCTACAGCTTGGAAAAAAAGTATTGAGACAGAGGTGTCATATATTTGCGTGTGTTTTGTGTGGAGGGACATGAGGTGCAACATGAGTAAGTAAATTAGTTTGATCCAAATGCTAGAATGTTGGAGGTTATGATGGGATTGGTAGAGAAAATGCTCAGCGTGGTGGTTAAGAATGACATGGCGGATTGATTTGAAGAGTGACTGGCCAGCACACTTCAAAACAAACCTCTGATGTCACTCTATTACCACGTGTGGGTGGATGAAGGTGTGTAATGAAGTACATGCGGTAGAGCAGGTGTCGAAGTGAAAGAGCATATTTGTGTATTTACTATGAAAGTGTATGATCCTGCGTTTGGTCGATGTGCTAAGTGCATAATGTGTTCGGAAATGAGGACATGGTGCGGATGATAAAGAATTTATTGGAATTATTGGTTCTATAAAGGTATAAAATTAGTTGGAAGATGTGGTACGTATTTCTAATAAGATAGACTAGTGATGAGGAAATTGTATACACATGTTGATCATGACTTTAAGGGCATTGAAGGCAGTGGTATGGATGTCGAGGATAATGAATGGAATGAGATAAAATGTTTAGTCCAAGTAATTGATGTTTGTAGATAATTTCCTTATGGATGATTGGGCTGACGTGGTTCCGTGATTTTATATACCCTTGGAGATTCCTAATATTGAGTTGTTTACTTTCATATGTGATTTGGGTGAAGGTTAATTTTTATTTGATTTTGACCAGCGTAATGTGGGAGTAATTATGTGTTGGGGTGATCAATTTGGTTATGAAGTTGGAGTTGGTTTATTAAAGTTGTGTGTTAAGGTAGAATCAATATTAGATATTGTTCATGGGTTTTGGTCCTACGGATATGGTAATGTACGGTGGAAAAAAAAAGGGGTTATTTGAGCTAATCAACAGGATTTGGACTTTTATCTATCTTCGATATATAGAATATTGTGAGGGTGTTATGGTTTTTAAAGGGTAAACTTGAGTAAGTGAATTGTCATAGCTGAGAGGAAACAGGTATTGGGTGTACCAGATAGAATTATAAATGGGTATGGACGAATTGTGATATTGTGGATTGTAGAAGATGAAGTTGTTAATGTTTTATTTTGGGTTGAGAATTTGTTTATAGTTGGTGAGTTGTTTGTTATTTAAAGTTGGGTACGGGTTCTAAAAAGGTACGACTTGGTTGCATATTGTTTTTATACAGGTGTGGAGCAAAGTCTGCTACTTGTAACAGATTATCGGTGTAGTTTGAATGGATGATAGTTTGACATTAAGAATCTGGGATGAATCTTGAGGATACAAATTGTGTTTTCTTCTGGAATTTGGGAAAGAATTTCCAAGACTCTTTTATTCACGAAATTGATTTATATGACCGATGGTTAAGGGGAAAACATGAGTTTTCATAAATATTATTAAAGTGTGGTCCTTAACATTTCCTGTGAGGCAGTGCTTTGTGCATTGTGCATGTGTGGGGAAGTTATTAGAAGTTGAAAGATAAGTTAGTTTTGAATTACTTTTACGGCAGACAAAAACGTGTGGAAATTTAGAGGTTTGGGATTATTAGTAGTATATCTGAAGAGCTTGCAATGATACAAGATTTTGATCGGTACCTTGGGTGTCATAAGCTGGAAGTTAAGGGAACTGTGGACTGAATGTGGTGGTTGGCCTATATATGATTTGGTAGTGCAAGCTCAGACAATGGATATTAGTATCATAAGTGAAATTAGTTTTGGATGGCTACCAAGGAGATTATATTAATAGGTGTATTCATGGATGGGAATGTGAATGTGGATAACAAAATGGAAATGGTGTTAAGGGCGACGTAAGTTCAATCCAAAGGTGATGGTGGGTACGTGGATTCTTCGGGTGATGTAATTTGTGGGGTTTGGAAAAAAAATTGAAAAAAAAGTGAGTTTTTACGGCAAAATTGGAGGACATCTGGGAGAAAGGAATGTGGAAGTTAGATCTTTAGTTGCATTCTTTTTAGTTGAAAGGTTTGGACAATTTTGAATTTCATTGAATGGGGTTGTATGTCGATTTTCTTTGGATTTTAGTGTGATCAACTTTAGGGAGTAGTACACGGTTTTCACGAGCATTACTTCAGGTGAGATAAGGTGAAAGTCCTTTTCATATGTCATTTGTTGAGAATGAGGATATTGTCGATTCTGTGTAGATAAAAAGTGCGCAACAACTGACTGATTACTGCTTGAGAATTTGAAATTTGGGGTTGGTAGAATATTATCTTGGTCAGGTATGTGGAAGTATGAATGGATGCTTATTTGTTGTGAGTGGGTTATAAAAGATAAGAAGGTTGGGTAAGATTTTGCTTTAGTTGGATTGTTGACCATGATACTTGGATTATTTTTGTGGTTATGTTTTGAGAAGTGCTTTGGGCAAAATGTTTGATTGGTTGGCAACCATGGATCAAGTGGAAACTGTAGTTTGATTACTAAAGTGAGGAACATTAAGCGATCATTTTATGGGTATTGGTCGTTGAGGCAGAGTTGAACCGGAGTTTATAGAATTGTGTGCTGCTTGTTTACGGTTGAGTATGGGATATAATTGACATTCTTGAACGATAGTTAAACAATGAGGTTCCTCCTAAAAAAAAAATTAGTGGTTTGTTGGAAGGTTGGAGTGATTGGAGAGTTTGAGGAAACAGAAAAAAAAAAAGTTGATGAGGTGACATGTGTTTGGGGAATTGATTGGTAGAGGTTAAATATTTTATCTTGTTACGGATCTTTGAGTCAAGTTTATTGTGTTGACATTTATTGAGAAGACGAATTGAAAATTGGGTAATCAAAGGAATATTCGCGCTATGTGAAGAAACTACGAAATATTTTGTATACGGGAGATCAAGTATGATGCATTAAAATAATTTTGTTGGGAAATGTTGGGGCATAATTATTAGATTGAGCAAGGAACTTGGGAAAGCGCGAAGTAATGCGAAAATTAGTTGATGAAGGGAAACAAAATTTCGAGGACGAAATTTCATAAGGTGGGGAGAATTGTAACACCCCGGGTTTTTCCAAAAATATTTGATACCTTTTCACGTGATGCTAGTGGACCTATTGATATGCTCGTATATGCGGGGTACGGTTTGAGGTGTTTGTGAGACCCGAATTATGGAAGAGGGAAAGAAGGGAAAGGTAATTTTCATAAGTGTTGGGCTTAAAGCTAATAGCTATGTAAGTTGGAGGGGTCAAAGTGTAATTTGGGCATCAGATATTTTATTTCTTTTTCTTCTTATTGGGCTGATTGTAATCAGAGAGGAGAGAGGGGTAGACTTTGCCTGGAAGGGGAGAGAGACCGAAAGAGGAAGAAGAAGAAGAAGAAGAAGAAGGAGGAGGAGGAGAAGGAAGGAAAAATTGGGGAAAACCCAAAATTAAGGTACGAATTGAAGTTTGATTTTCGAAATTCTTGATATATGTTGCTCATATACAAGTTAATCACTGATTTTGCATCTCATAGGAGTGATTTGGGGTTTGTTTTTATGAAATTCGTGAGAGGAAGATGAAGGTGTTCACTGACTGGTTTTCTGAAAATCACATCTGCCATGAGTTTTGACGAATTTTAAGACATGGTTCTAGAAGTCAAAATTTTACAAGATTTTTACAGTGGATACCCATGGATGTTTTCTGCTTTGTGTAAAAATTTCAGAGTTTAATTCGAAGTACAGAAAATATGAAAATTCGTGAATCAATCTGCTGTCGGGTTCGTGTTTGTGCAGACAGCACTGACATGCCTTGGGAAAACAGTTATAACTTCTAGCGTGGGTATCCGATTGACACACCGTCTTTTGATTCTGAAACTAGACACGTATACCTTCGAAACGATGTATGATTTGTGCCTCAATTCTTTCCAGAGAATAGCAGTTTTTAGTTTGAAGTTGGAGAAAAATCTGTTTTGTGGAATTTTCAGCAAGTTCTGGGTTGGTTTGACGGTTGATTAAAAATAGTTACAGGGCTCAGAAAATTCTGAATTTTTGATATGATGATTAAGTATGAGTTTGGAGGTTGTGGTAAAAATTTCGTGGGAAATGGATTAGTAGATTAATTCTGGAAATTCGCAGAGTGCAGCACTGTTGGATCGTAGTATGCATTTTCATACATTTAACTTGCATTTGGGCATGAATTTTTGGTAGGGAGCTTATGGGTGATATATAATTGTTATTATAGGTGATGTTATTATAAGGATGGTTGTGGTTACGCCGTCGGTGCACAGAGGTTGAGTGTTTGGCAGAGTTGGTCCTGTTGTGACAGGTGAGAATGTACAGCCTCTATAATAAATAGAAATGTGTAGTGTTTATGTGGTGTTTTCAAATGTGTGGTGTGATTATTGATGTTTTGAAAACTCTCCTTGTGATTTTTGTATATGTTAAAAATATTGTGTTTGGACGGATTAAATGATTTTCAGTGATGGATCAAATGATTTCTGGTGGGTGAAAAGAGAATATTTTATGCCTCTTGTGCCAATGTTTAGTTTGCAAGGTTGGCAACTTGCATTCGTGGGCTGTGCCATCTGGCTGTGTGCCAGCATTTTAGCCAAAAAGTTACAAGGTTGGCATCTTGTAGCGTGGGCTGTGCCAATATTTTAGTTTGCAAGGTTGGCAACTTGCATTCGTGGGCTGTGCCAAATGTGAGCAGTGCAAGCTTAGTTCTTGCTTTCTGTGTGGGCTGCACCTACCATTGGTGATAAAGAATGGCCCTCGTCACCGCCACCATATGTGAGCCTGTGAGCGAGGTAACGGTACCGTCATAACTCCCGGTCGTGAGGTTGGCGACTCGTTGGCACATTGGGTAAAATGATAGGATATTATTTTATATTGTGAAAGAAAATGTGAAATATTTTGCAAAACTTACAGAGGTGGGTTGATGAAATGGGCCGGTGGGCCATGTTTTTGAGATGAGCCGATAGGCTGTGTTTTTGAGATGGGCCGGTGGGCCATGTTTTGAGATGAGCCGGTGGGCTGCATTTTTGAAATAAATATGGTGGGCTGTGTTTTTGAGATAAAAGTGTGGGTGTGATGTTTAAAATTGTGATCCATCTAAATTGTTTAAGCAAATGTGTTGGTGTGTTGTTTATACTTCGAACCATTTAAACACTTATCATTTCCATTTATTATGTTGCTAAGGTACATTCTCCTGTAACCTTTTTGGTTGCAGATTTCCAGTTGAGCTAGATGTCGGTCCACTACAATGCCAGAGTGCTAGACAGGTGTTCCTAGAGGTTGTTTTCTGTGATTTTGTCAGTCAGTGGGTGAGGTGGATAATCAGTATTTTGTAGAGTTAATGTGGTTGAGTACATGTCAATGATTTTGAATGTACAGTTGTTGAGGAGGTGTGAACACCTGTTTTGGTTATGGCAGTTGAGTTTGGTGTTATAAAATCTTCTGTTTGCATTTGTTCGAGTTGCAGTTGAGCTTTGTATAATAGCTTTTGTGAGTAGTCTAAAAGGCGTACAGGTGGTGACAGGTGTCCTGTCACTTTGTGCAGGTTATATCCTGCCAGAGTGGGGTGTGACACTTTAACATCTTTTTTGCCCTTAATCCTCTACATAGCATGTTCAACCAACGATCTCAATCCCTAATTTTCCAACATTATTGAGCAACATAGGAGATCTATCACCCATGAGGTCTTCATTTGAACCCCACATAGGCTAAACATTTTAAACTTTGGAGTCACTAGAATTTGTCTAGTTAACTTGAGAGCCCTCAAATTAGTTGAGGTGCACTTGAACTGGCCCAACATTCAGTAAACAAAAAAGAAAAAGAAAAAAAAAACTTTGTGGTGATAAATTTGAAATCTCGTAAAGGTTTGACCAAAAAAAAAAAAAACTAGGAGGTTTCACTATTAATGTTCAAACCATCTATCTCAAATATCCCTAATATTAATCTTCCAACATTATTGAATGCAATTATATTAATCTTCACTATTAATGTTCAAACCATCTATTTCGAAAATTGGGGCACACCCATAATTTTTAGTAGTATGCATGGGTAGAGATCTTTTTAGCCCAATAGAAAAATTAAAAAGCCCAAAACAATGGGGACCTTTTTGGGCCGGTCCTGTCACACTCTGGAGCAAGTCCCTTGCGCCTACAGTACATACTTCAGTAGGCCTGTCACACTCTGGAGCAAGTCCCTTGCGCCTACAGTACATACTTCAGTAGGCCCAGCTCCATTTATATTCCAAGCGTAGTACCCTTGCTCTGGAAAATTATCCAGCGTATCCCAAATTCTCTATTCCTCTTCCGTCTCTCTCACTCTCTAGTTTGCATTAATGATTCTCTCTCTCTCTCACCCATTTCCATTTTAACTCTTAAAATGATAATAACTTTTGTTTCACATATCCTTTTTTTTTTTAAAGATGATATTATTAGGGTATTTTGATTTTTTTGTTATTATATAATAATTACTAGAACTTTCTATTGTTTTGGATTTCTTGTATTATGATTGTTGTTGGAAAAATTATTTTAAGTGTTGTACTCTTACGTCACAGTTTTTAGATTAGGCCAATGGCACTCCAAATCCTTGAGTCGGCCCTGCTAAGAGGTTGCAAGTGCAGGGACTAGAATTAGTCAAGGTGCATCCAAAGTACTAGCGCAAACATTCAGTTACCGAAAGGGAAAAAAAAACTCTCGTACATTTTTCAACCTCCACTTTTGAATTTTGAATATGAGAAGGAAAGACCAAAAAACAAAAATGTTTGATCTTCTTATTAAAAAAAAGAAAGAAAAGAAAAACAAATAGACCTCTAGCCATTGAAATTTGAAGGTTACAACTGAAAAACAATTTTGTCTTCGTATTCCATTTCATGAAGCCAAGTTTTTCATTTGATTTTATGTGGAATCCCACAAAATCACCCACTTGATAAAATCACTTGTTTCACCATTAGATAAAATCAAGGTTGATTAAATCTCCACCCAATGTGCTATTTACCATTTTGCCCTTCCTTTTCTTTAACCCACCATACATAAAGGGGCAAAATGGTAATTTTGTCCTCTATTCTCTCATGTACGGTACTGTCAGTCAAGTACACAAGTCATTTTATCAAATGAGAAGAGTGGGTGCTAAAATCTTAGATTAAATTTTTTGAAAAACCAAGCCAAATAGGTACTTCTATTTGGCTTAGTTTTCTGTTTGATTTTAGCAACTGAATTGCTAAAATCAACCATGATTTTGGCAAATGAGTTTAAAGGTGTTAAAATCATGATTTTGAATAAAAAAAATGATGTGGTTCCGTGTATCGTTTTTCAATTTTTTTCGCACCAAATTAAAGTACTCCTCGTGTACTTTAATTCGGCGTGAAAAAAATCGAAAAACAATAAACGGAACCACTTAATTTTGTGATTTGAAATACCTATAATTTTAACACCTGAACTCATTTGCTAAAATCATGGTAGATTTTAGCAATTGAGTTGCTAAAATCAAACGGAAAACTAAGCCCAGGAGATACCTCCATAAACGACAAGTTCAAAAAATACTAATATATACCTATTTGATTATACATATGACGTGGTAATGATACCGACATGACAAACCTCCCTTATCCTCCCCCATTAAAGATGAATATTTTTTTGCACTTGGTGATAAGGTTCTCGTGTTCATCGAAACGATGTTTAATTCGGATCCAAGGCTGTGCAGCGTACTGTGCGGCTACTGCCAGCAACACGTCGGCATTGTTTCAATGATTGGAGATGTCTCACCGCGTAGAGTTCATCGAGTACTACAAGTATACCAAAAATTAACTCAATCGGATACAATTACGTATCTCATCAGAACACATATAACTTAAAAATAATGGATTTAGTGGTTTTGATCCAATGTTTCGGATCCATTTGTTTTCAAGTTATATGTGCTTCTATAAGGCAATTAAAGATATCCGATCGAGTTAATTTTTGGAACACTTGTAATATTCGACGAGCTACGTGGTGGACGTCTCTAATAAGTCGGAACGATGTCTTCAAGGCACCGACGTCAAACAGTGACCGCACAGCACGTTGCGCAGCACCCCTGTCCTTTTAATTCGCAATTTTTCATAGTAGAGTATTCCAATAAGTTTTTAGACAATACTTTCACCGTGCATTAGTGGGGGTTTGATTAGAGTAGAGACACTCAAGCATGGGGAAGCGGATCCGCTGTCTCGAACTTCCTGTCCCAACTTACTATCCCGTCCATCCGAACTGTCCATCCAAGAAATCAACAGCTCAAATTTCATCTCACCCCAAACAAATCTAAGCCATACACATTCATCTGTGAATCTGAGCTGTCGAGTACTCAAATGGACGGCTCGGATGAACGGGACACAGAGTCGGGACAGGGTTTTCGGGACAGCAGATTCGCAACCCAAGTATGGTACGTAAACATCTAGCTCCCAAGTCTTGAGTATTGGGCAAAACCACTTGCGGTTATCTATATGCTTGTCTTTTTTTTTAATAAAAAAAAAAAGTACTGTGTTCACACCATCGATGCAATCTCGAATTTTCCAAAATCGAGTGTCATAATCTCAAAAATTTCCCAAAAAAAAAAAACTTAAAACAAATAAGTGTTCACCATGCAGGGCCGGCCCAGGCCCAGGCCCAAGGCCCACAAGACCTGGGCCTAGGGCACCCACAAAACCCTCAAAATTAGGGGCACCCCGTGAATTTTAAGTGGTAGGCTTGACTAGGGGTCTTTTGTAGCCCAAAATCAAATATAAAAAGGCCCAAGAACAATAAGAAGGCCCAAACTAAAAAAAGACCCTTGATAAAAAAAATAAAAAAATAAAATTACTTTTAACCTTCACAATCGGCACAGCAGACAAGGGAAAATAGAAAATTACTCCTCCGCTCTCGCATCTCTCTCTCCCACAATCCCACTGAAAATGGAAAACCCTCCATGGCTCCAATTTCACAGTCCATTTCCAGATTTCCTGGTGAGTTCTTATTTCTTAATCTTTCATTCTTTGTTGATTCTACAATTTATTTAGTTATTATTTTACTTTGGAGGAATCAGGAATGGACTGAATGGGGTATTGGGGTTTAGTTGGATTCTTGGATAATTTGGATGTATCATGTATGGGACCACCGACCCTCACTAATTCGAATTTCAATGTTGTTGAAAACTCAAATTATTAGTTTATTGGGTTTTGTTTAATAGAAGATCAGTTTATGAGTTTCGTTTATTTTGATAGGGTTTTGGTTAATAGATATTAACAATCTTTTATCTTACATTTCTACAAGGGGAAAACCTAATTATTACAGACAACGAGTGAGCGTTATACGGCAATATTTGGACATTTTGAAGATTGTTGATTCATTAGTCGCTTTTGCTAACCATTAAGGTTATAATTCGTACTCCCTTTTTTAATACGCATTAAGGGTGTAGAAGGGATAACCTTGTATCCCTCCTTGACATTAAATGTGTGAAATTGTTTTGTTGTGGTATTTGTCAAGGGTGCAAGTATGATGCAAGGCTTCTCCCCTTTTTAATTACTTCATATTGATTGTTTGATTACCGGTTAGTGCATCACTACTAATAATGTTATTATACTTCTTCTTTTTAAATTTGGACGCAGGTGCATCATGGCTCCTAATCCTAAACGTCAATTGCCGGTTGTTACTGAAAAAATTATTTAAGCATTGTAACTCTTAGGGCACATTTTCCAGACTAGGCCTAGGGTACTCCGAACCCTTGGGCCGGTCCTGTCACCATGAAGCCAATGAAAAAGACTCGTAATCACAAAATTTTGTTGAATTAATTTTTATTTTCTAAACTCTAACAATGAAGTAAGGATCAAGTTCTGGTTTTAGCCCAACCATAAAAGACTAATAAGCGCGAAAAATAACCAAAAACTGAAAAAAGCAATGCTATGGTCCTATCATATTTATTTTCATAAAATAGGTTTAGCGATGTATGAGCCTAACTGATACACCCCATCGACTTTGAATCTGATCTACATAGTAACATAGGGATGGCAACGGAAGGATTGGAGACGGATTTGACCATCCCCGTCTCCAATCCCCGAACCTCATATATCTAGTTCCTGCCCTGATCTCTGAACGGGGAATCGACACGGAAAATAACCAAAAACTGAAGAAGCCTGACTCATACACCACATCGACTTTGAATCTGATCTACACACACAGACACTTAAACGCACGTGTTTGTAAATTTCTAAACAGACAAGAGAGTAGGAACTTTGTTGTACTATTTACTGTCATTGGTGGAGTGAAAATCGGATCTGACAGGTGTGATTCGATAACACCACTGTTTTGATTCTAGAGAGAGACGCCGACCACGGGATTCTAGTCTAGAGAGAGAGAGAGAGAGAGGGAACGACGTGGTCCATGGGTATGAAGAAGAACACTAGTGTCCAGGTCTAGAAGTGAGGGACGGGGGAAGCAACAAAATTGACGAATGGTCGCACCATCAAAATCTACTTATGGAGTTTTTGACACGAAAACAGACAATTTTGCACCCTAGTGTGGTCCGAGAAATAGACAAGATTGTGTATACGTATGGTGTAGCTGTGTTTACTACTACTGTGTTCTTGGAAGGAACTTGTAGGGATCAATCGCTAAGTAAAATTTTCCTAAATTAACCTCAAAAAATTATACATTGTGTGAAATATTTGGAGTCATGCAGGGGCGAGCACATCAGGCCCTTTTGTCCACCATTTGACCTTGTTTAGAAAAAACCAAAAGGAAAAGACGACCTCTAGTCGGAAGAGGGCATCTTGTAGTGCAACATTCGAGCCGTTGATTGCGCAATCAACGGCTCGGATTTCATCTTGGTACTTGCATGATTCGAGCCGTTCATTGCCGAAATCAACGTCTTGTGTGTGCCCTATAGGATCCCCGAATCCCCTCTAGTCTAGCCATTAAAGGTGACAACTGGAGAAGACCAAAATATCGCCAGCTGTTGCATTTTGTCCCCATATTGCGTTGGGAGAATTACAACGACCCCTTCTGCACGGACACCAGATTTTAACAATACCTCCAATCCATGACCAGCTATCAAAAATATAAAAATTAACCTCCATAACGACAAGTTTTTTAGGAAAAAAAAAGATAAACAGTATCTGTTCCCTATACAAAGTACAAGGTAAGGAGGCCTGCATGACAAATTAACCACCGGTCCCCGACCAGGGATGGATTCAGAGGGTGCTAGTAGGACGGTCGGCGCTACAACAAAAAAAAACCTTTAGTATTGCATAGAAAAAAATAACTTACTTATGAAATATATAAGCTCGTCCCCGTAAAGTAGTATTTAATTTGGGAAAAAAATTTGACTCTGCGTAGTGAAATTCTTGGCTTCGTCTCTGTCCCCAACTACCATGTTTCTTAAATCTTGTATAATTATTTTGTCCGAGTCAACTTTAATTACATGCGCTTCAACTATTATTGCAATATTAATTCCATCGTCCGTTAGAGGAGACTACAAAAAGGGATTTGAGGTTGTTGCTATGCAGCCCTCCACACAGCACCTGTTGTGCACCATTCGAGCAGTCCGTTGCTCGAATGGATGACCCAAATTTCATCTTGCACGTACGACAATGAACGGTTCGGATGCAAAGGTGCTGAGGTGGAATTTGGGTCATCCATCTGAGCAACAAACGACTGTGCGGGGGCTACACAGCAATAACCCCGTGTCCAAATGGCAGGGGAAAATCCTTGATCAAGAGTTGATAGCAAAATCATATGTTTCAGGCCTTGAGTAGGTGGTTATCTTTCTTGTTTTCTTAAGCATGTTCATGTACGTACAACATCGATCTCAAATTCTAATTTTCAAAGATCTAGCCGCGGATTCAGATAATACGCGCGTAAGGTAAGAATCAGGGACAAATTAGTTCTTTTGGAAGAAAAAAACGCACTTCCAATATTTCAAAAGGGATCATGGTTAAAATGCTAAAGGAAAAACCTTTTAAACAAAAAGGTGTTCCATGCAAAGCTCAGAAGAATACACCAAATTTCGGTGCTCGAACAAACTCTGTAAGATGTGGCTCGTAATCCATCTTACTGTATTCATCCGCTTTCAAAGGGATGGTTTGAAGCTTGAGTCTGTGAAGAGATGTAAAAAAAAAAATCAACTTCTTATTTTAGCACAACCACATATAAAAGTCAAGTAAACACAGAAAATAACAAAAACGCGAAGAGCAATTAATGCGGTGGTTCTGTAGTCTATTTATCAGAATTCAATACACAAACTATAACTTAGGTCTAACGTTCATTATCAGTATGAACATGAACCACACCAACTTTGATTAGTAAACTCACTGTGATTCATGAACAAGATAAATGATAGATTTGCCAGCAGAGCTGATCAATTGGGTGTTCACGGTCCGGATTGGCATGAATCCAATCTTAATTTGCGAGTCACGGTTTTTCGAAAATAAAATCCGTGTCCGATCCAAAAGTCTCAAGTTTCGGTTCCAATCCGATCTGCGAGTCACGGATCAGTTCTGAATTTGTCCACGAACCATCAATCCACGGTTAAAATCCAAATGTGCAAATCAGTTCGATCCGGACCAAATTTACTGTCCACCGGTTTTTTTTGAGGAGTTGATTCAAAGTGGTAGGCAACTTTGAATCTTATCTAATCTAATCGGATCACGTGCAGTACATTGTAGATTTCAGTAAAAAGTGTGTGCTTTGGTACTTTTCACTGTTTTCTTTTTAGGATAATCTTTTTCATTTTGCTTCACGTGAAATAAAGGTATATTCTCGGGAAGGGCTGCCCCTTTTTGTTTTTTTCCATGAAGGGTTGCCTTTTGTTTTGTTTTTCCGTTTTGTTTAGTTTTAATTAGGTTTGTTTTTGGTAGATTTTAGGTTGTTTTTGTTTTGATTTGTGTACCGTGATGATTTGATTTAATGGATTGCCTTTTGTTTTTAACTGGTGGAAAGAAAAACTCCGTGATCTTTGCTTTCTCATAAGATTTTAGGTTCGAAATCTTATAGATGATATCGACTCTTTTGGAGTCAGTTTAGACGGAGGTTTACTCTGGCTTTAAATGGAGCCCCGCCAGTAGATGGCGAGATTGAATCCCAAAATTAGTCGAGGTGCGCGTACCACTCACTCTCGGACACCTCGTTATCAAAAACCACTTGGTGGAAAGAAAGAAATAATGAAGAGTGAAAATAAAAGTAAATAGGAGTCATGTCGCAACCACTAGTAGTTTTCTTTCTTTGATTTCGGAAAGAAAAGCAAAGGAAAATGACATGAAATTTCATGTTTGTTTTTTGCAGAAAAAGATGTAGGGAAATATGGATTTGGGAAGCTTGCTGTGCACTACGTGCATAGCACCATGCCATGCATTCATCCGGTCGACCGTTGCAAAAATGCACGGTTCAGATCAAATCCAATCCCATATGAAAGTCATTGCTTGAATTTGATCTGATCCGTGCATTTTCGCAACGAATGGTTGGATGGAGTGTATGGCACAGTGCCATGCACCTAGTGCATAGCAGGGACCACTTGTCAGGGAAATACTACACAGATACAAGGAAAAAGAAAAAAGAAGAAAGAAAAGGAACAGATGAGGGGAGAAACTAGGTCTCGTTTTACAAATTGACTTAAACTCAATAAGTCAATGAAATAGGTTTAAGTTAGATTTTTAAGTTGATGTGTTGCAAGAGAATGACATGTCTCGTAAAACGCAATAAATCAGTTTTAAGTTTAAGTGTGTGGTGTGAAACAAGGCCAACTTTGTTTTTCGTGACAAGTGACAACTTAAAAAGACAAATTCTTTTGTTTGGTTTGTCGAGATAAGTTTTTGAGATAAATTAGTTGTATAAGGTTGCGTAACTTTTCGTTTGTAATCAATTTTTAAAGAAGATTTTTAATAAAATTTTTTACTTTTTAAATAGAAGTATTATGATTCATTATACATCCAAAAAGTACAAAATTAATAAAAAAAAATTATAAAAACAAGAAAATATGGATAACAAAAAATTGAAAATATCATCCGATTAAGCTAATTTTTACGGGGAACCACTACACATTATTTTGAAAAATATGACACCGATCATTCGTGTGGAATCCCAAAAGGTCCCGAATCAATTAATTTGTACGAAAAGCTTCTATAAGCATATGTTTATGCTTTTGGCTTCATGTTGCATTTCAAGTACCAACTACCATTTCTGCACGTACATCAGATTTTGACAATAATTTTCATTACCTAGTACGAGAGAAAGAGACCTCAGACCTACACGACAAATCAGTCAATCTCGTGGTCCCTAATTACAAATGAATTTTTATTGTACCTTCTCACAATTTCTTAGTAGTAAATTTTTTAAATTTTTTCCCCTTGTTCAGATTCAATTTACGTGCATTTCAATTACTGTTTGCGATTCTAATTCCACTGTCCACTAACGGGATACTTGGCAAAGGTAGAGACAAATCCAAATTGATAGCAAGTTTTGAACGTTAATTAGAGCAAACTCATAAATTTCAAAACACGAGTACTAGACCTACCCCACTAGCTTAACTTTCTTGTTTACTTAACTTTGTTCAAAGTTTCAAACCATCAATCTCAGATCCTTATTTTCAAAGATCTAGTCGCGGATTCAGAAAATATCCAAGGGAAGACTCAGGGTCAAATTATATTAATAATGGAAGAAAAGCACATCCATTTTGAAAGAAATAGAGTCAACAAAATTATGCTTTTTGAAGAGGTCAAAATGCTACAGAACAAACTTAAACCCAAAGTGTAGTAAACGAAGAAAATAGTAACCAAACTTCCAAATTCTGTGGTCTTATGATCTACTATCATAATAATTTTCATAGCAGTAAGTCCATATGATACACATCTTTTAATGATGTGTATCGTAGTCATCCCCTATCCCATGAAACAATGAATGTGTTATTTTGCTAGCATGAGGAACCGGACATAATCCCTGATGGCCTCAAGAGTTTTGCTGGCAAGAGGAATCAAACCTGAGACCATAAGTTTCAATGCAAGACCACTTTGCCAACCCCTTGGGGTTAACAATAAATGTGTTATTACTGAAAGGGATCTACAAAAACTATTTAAACTAGAGGTAATCGATTCGTAAAATTTTTAGAGGTGTGTATTGCAGCATTTTCTTTGTAGGATAATCTTTTTCCTTTACTTCTCATAAAATAAAAGGTAGATTCTCCAGGACGAGTAAGATTAAGAGGAGTGAAAGTAAAAGTAAAGAGAAGTTATATCGAAACTTTACTAGTTTTCTTAACTTGATTTCACAAAGAAAAGCAAAGGAAAATGAGATGAAATTTCATGTTTGGTTTCACTGAAAAACATGCAGGTGCAGGTAAATACTAAACAGGCGCAAGTGAAAAGAAAAAGAGGAAAGAACAGGAACGGATGAGGGGAGGAAACTAGGCCTTGTTCTTTGGCAAAAAAGCGTAGAACTGGTTTATTTGGTTTATTGGTTAATTTAATTTGATTTATTTTTTGTTTTATTAAAAAAAATTAGTTTAGACCATAATTTTATACTTTTGGGATTCATCTCGTCGAGACAAATCCTTAAACCACGAAAACTTGACGCAAAACTAACAAATACCAAAAAAAATTGAATAAAGACAACCAAAAAACCAGTTTGGGGCTTTTTCGCCAAAGCATCTCAAAATCCAAATCCCAAATCCAAAATCCAAACCCAACATAATCTAACTTTCTTTTTGGATTTTTCCGTTCATATTTTTCCCACTTTGCTTTCATTTAAGAATCAAAGAAAAGGAGAGATGAAGATCTTATCTTCACTTTCTTTACAACTTCTTTTCCTTATGTTCCTTTTTTTTTTTTCACTTTGCTTTCATTCAACAATCGGAATGAAAGAAAAAAAAATGTTTATACTTCACTTTCCTCATTTCCTTTTCTCACTTTGCTTTCATTTAATAATAAAACAAAGACAGACACACATTTGTTTACACTTTCTATTGCATTACTCTGTCATCTCCATTTCCCTTCAAATACCCAACTCTCTTCCCCCCTTTTCCCCCCACACTCCCAACCTTGTTCTCTCTCTCTCTCTCTCTCTCTCTCTCTCTCGCTTCGAAAATGGGGAAGATGAGCGGGCTGTTTGATCTCGAGAGCCAATTCGCCTTCCACAGAGCGTACCATAGCAACCAAGTGAACGTATGGATACACATGTTGTTCATTTGGCCAATCTTCTTCACTTTCCTTGTTCTATTCTACTTCACCCCTCCTGTCTTCAATTGCCCTTTCCAGACTTGCCTTGGCCTCGTACCAAATTTTGGGCTTTTCTTCACTTTGACATATGTTCTGTACTATGTGTGTTTGGATAGGAAAGCAGGTACTTTAGCTGCTTTCCTCTGTTTGGCTTGTTGGGTTTCTGCTAGTCTTGTGGCTAAACATCTTGGGTACTCTCTGGCTTGGAAGGTAAATATTCTCCTTGTCCTTTATCAACTTTTTCTCCATATATGCATATGTATCTTTAGTCTTGATGCCCTTTTTTTTTGGATCAAGAATCATGTGATAGAACTCTTATTTGATTCTCATGTGCCAAAAAAACAAGGATCCAACACGGTGTTATTTGATGATCTGAGCCGTTCACCTTATGGTCTTTATAATCGATGCAAAAACATCGGTATCTATCTGATCAAAGCATGTTTTTCATGAGTGTAATGTGCACATAGAACCTAACTGTTCATTTCTCTTTTGGCAAACATGATTTGATCAGGTCACTACTCGTGACAGATATTCTGATTTTAGGCAGAGGCTTAGTAGAGTTCAAGAAAAGTGTTCCCCAAAATATTTAGGATCATTCATTTCTTTTTCCTGGACATTTTTTCGGGAAAACTTTTCCTGAATCCTAACATTTTTGCTTTTTAGGCATGGGCGTTAGCCGAATTGAGGCCTACAAAATAAATAAACAGCTTACTTTATAAAATGAGACAGCGGGGTCCCTTTTTGCCGCACGTGAAGGGGTTGCCCCATGGGAGGATCATTTCTCCCTTTTTGAAGCCTTTGTTTTAAGATATTACATGCATATTTCCTTTCTCAGTTATTGTTTTGCTTCTTTTTTTCGAGGATCCCATAGATATATTATGCTATGTAAAGTAAAAGCAAGTGTGTTTTGTTCATATTGAGCAAAACCAAAATTAAAATAAATAAATAAATAAAAATAAAAAAATAAAATCTTTTGTTATCGCAACTACGTATACGTATGAACTTATAGAAGGGTTGAGTCTGGTAAAGTCTGGATGTGCGACCTTATGCTCAAGTGTTTTCAGTCATTTGATGTTAATCTTTATGCTCTATTTCAACTACATATTCAGGTTGTTCTGGGGGTTCAGTTGCTCTGCTGGACTACGCAAATCATAGGCCATGCTGTTTTTGAGGTAAATAATTGTAATTTTGACCGAGTTGTTTATTTCGCCTATGTTGTATCCTATGTTACCTTACCTGGTTTTATCAAATGATTCCTACAAAACAAATTTCTAGGAGCATAATAACCCAATTTTCTTAACATTCTCTCCCTCCAAAATTCCATGCTCTCTAGATTTTTACTCTTAAGTTGATTCTTTGGAAAAAATTTTGGGGTCGCTTTGGATCGCTAATTACCGTATTGAAACCGTACTGTACCATGTTTCGGAACATGCATACCAAACGTAGTTTGCTAGAGTATTGAGTGTTCCCTGGTATCATAGGTCCTGTCCTGTCAGATAACATGTCTCTTTTTGACAGAAACGATCTCCAAATGTGGCAGAAAACTTTGCTCAAGCCCTGCTGACAGTTCCTTATTTGGTGTTGCTCGAGGTAAAATCTACAGTTGTCAATCATTCAAAAGTTACTAGACTTCTACTTTGCTTTGAAGATTAAACTGCATATGCTGTTTACTGCAGGCTCTTCAATCGTTCTTCGGCTATGAGCCGTATCCGGGGTTTCATGCAAGTGTGAAAGCAAAGAGAGATGCTGAAATCAAAAAATGGAAGGAGAATAAAGCGAAGAAATCCTTGTAACTTGTACTGGTTCATGCTAAGCGACGTTACTTCAGTCAAAACTTTTACAAAATAAAATTGAGAAAAGACATTGGCATGTACCTTGTCGTATTGTGACCTATTTGACATGATTATATGGTTGAATGTTCACCTATCGTTTTGCCAGAACTCATGAATCCATGTCTTGTTAAATACTTGATACATTGCATATTATTCTACAATGGTTTCATGGTGCCATCTGAATAAACATCTCTCTCTACCAAAGCCCCGTTGTCTCTGCCAACTTGGAAGAAACACCAATGAGGCTATTCCCAGGTTTCGGCTTTTGAACTCCCTTCTCTGTCATCGATATTCTTACTCTAGCCATATCATCCCACTGGCCCATGCTCGCATACATGTTTGCTAAAAGAACATAATCACTGCTATGGTCTGGTTCTATTTTCAGAAGGTGCCTCCTCACCTTCTCCCCTAGTTCAACATTACCATGCAACAGGCAACAAGCTAACAAAGTTCTCCAAACAATGGCATTGCATTCCATTGGCATGCCCCTGATCAATTCATAAGCCTCCTCAACTAACCCAGCTCGGGCCAAAATATCCACCATGCATCCATAATGCTTTATTGTTGGCTGGATACGGTAGTCTTTTCTCATACTGTCAAAGTACCTTCTGCCTTCCTTAACCATCCCTCCATGGCTACAAGCACATAGAACGCCTAAAAAAGTAATATCATTTGGCACCTCAAGTTTCTCTTCTAACAGTTTCGAGAAGAGTACCAATGCTTCATTTACATGACCATGAATTGCTAACCCAAGAATCATAGAATTCCATGATACTATGTTCCTCTCACTCATCCTTTTGAAGGCGTTGTATGCTTCTTCAACTGCTCCACACTTCGCATACATGTCAATCAAAGCATTACAGACTGAAACAACGTCAAAAAGAGTATTTTGGTCAATAAGTGAGTGAATCCACCTTCCAAACTCCAATGCACCCAATGCAGAGCATGCCACAAGGGTCACAACCAATGTCGCCTCATCCGGCTTTATATTACTTCTCAACATTCTTGAAAACAGATCAAGTGCTTGTCTTTGCTTCGCACAATGGACATGGCAATCAATGATGGTGTTCCAAGTAGGCCCGTCAACGGATCGGATTTGATCCGGATCCGATCCGGATCCGATCCGAAAAATCCGGATCCGAATCCGGTATTTCAGATTCGATAATCCGATAATCCGGAACCGAAAATTCTAATAAAATCCGGATCGGATTTGGATCGGATCCAAACTTATCGGATCCGGATCGGATCCGGATCAAATCCGACTCGTAAGCAAGCAAGCTAGCTAGAAAGGACAAAAAATTAAATTACCGGATCGGATTCGGATTTTCGGATCGGATATCCGGAATTCGGATCCGGATCCGGATTAACGTTTTCGGATTTGTGAATATCGGATCCGGATTCGGATCCAAGCTTATCGGATCCGGATCGGATTCGGATCCTCTCGGATCCGGATCGGATCCTCTCGGATCCGGATCGGATCCGACCCATTGACAGGCCTAGTTCCAAGCTACAAGATCTGGTTTAGGTATTTCTTCAAACAGTTGGCACGCAGTTTCAATGTCCTTCAACATGCCATACATGTGAATGATAGTGTTTCTCACAAACACGTGGGTTTCTAGGCCATGTTTCAAAGTACAACAATGCAATTGCTTTCCCAACATAACTGATCCCAGTTGCCCATTCACTTTAAGCAGAAAAGAGAATGTGAAATTGTCAGCCAATTTACCCTTTTCTTGCATTCTTTTGTAGTAATGAAAAACTTTATCCACTTCACTCGTCCTAACAAACCCCCTAATCATCGTGTTCCAAAGAAACCCATCTGGGTTTCCAATGCTTTCAAAAACTGAAACAGCATAATCCATTGAACCATGCACCGAAACCGCGCAAAACACAATGATCTTGCCAATTAGATACAGGTTTTGATCAAGGCCTGTATGGACAAGGTGGGCATGGATTTGGTTCACATGTTTCATGGTGGAACAGTTCTTGAAGAGTGAGAGGAAAACTTGCTCCTTTGGAGTGTGATTGCCATTTGGGTATGCAGTTATGATTGATGAGAAAGATGAAATTCTGAGCTTTGGGTGAGGGAATGGAAGAAGGGACAGCTTTGCTTTGGTAAAGGAACAAAGTGATACTTTCAGGTGTGATTTCAGGATGTTGAGGCAGTTACTGCTCATGCTAACCAACTAATGAAACTTACGGCTGCCAATTCGAGATTCTGTGCATTTTTTGAAAGAGTTGGAGTAGATTTGCAGAAGATTTTTGTCCCAGTTAAAACTGAACAGAATGTCTCAAAATTACACTCAAATGCATAAATCCGTTTACAATCACACAAATAACACCGCTTTGGATTTGTATTTTGAAATTGTGTTCAAGACTTTTTTCTTTCCTCCAAAAACAATTCTAAAGTGGTGTTATACCATTGCTCAAAAATGCTTTTAGGCCCCATTCTACGAAATAAAAAAATAAAAAAATCAACTTTTCATAAAAATTAAGACAAATTATTCTATCATAATACATCATATAAAAAATCGTGAAAAACTAAAAAACCTTTTTGTAGTGGAACACCCCCTTAGGAATCTCGAAGGTGTTTTTTTAATGAGTGTTTGTTAAGATTCTACAGAAAATGTTTGTGAAAAATCAAACTTCAAAGCATCAAATATAATGTTGCTGATAATAAGCTTTTAAACAGATTTAAATTTTATATTTTAGCCTTAAACAGAAACAAAACAGAAGCGACTACATTAGGGCAGCGGGGGCGCTTTAGTGTGAGCTCAGCTCAAACTGTCCGATTGGCAATCAACGGTTCGGATCATTTTACATTTTAAATAGGGCGCTGTTAACGCCAAAACCGTTTTTGTTTGTGCCAAAACTGTTTTTGTTTGTGCAAAAAATGTAGTGCTTAAAACCTTGTACCATGTGCAGGGTACAACCCTTTTGTGCACTACAGTTTTGGCACAAACAAAAATGGTTTTGGCATTATCATTTTCCTTTAAATAAACATTTTAAGTATAATTTAAGTCCCACTTTTCCGAACCGTCATTTTCCGATCGGATTACCAAGCCGAGCTCACTACACCCTGTCGTGAGTTTAGTACACAGTCGTTTAACCTTCTTTTCAAATTCATTTAGTATTCGGGATCTTAAGTTCTGAATGAAAGATTTAAGGATTGGATCGTTTGTTTATATTTATCTAATTCAGATGATTTTTTACAAGACTACCAAAAAAATATTTTAAAATCATTAAACAACTTGGATTATTTGTGTGAGCCTCATACAATCTTTTATACCATGCGAAAGCATATGATAGAGAATTGGACCAGATGTGGCAAGCCACCACTATGGGCCAACTCTCTCTTTTATATACAACGTATTGATATTTATTAGTGTTTGGTTCTTTTTACTTCTTTGCAATGGAAATAATTGTGTGCGAGCGTGCCAGAGAGAGTTTCAATCTCCTCCCTCAGATTAACTTTGGAAAAACCAAATCTAATCAGGCGACTGTGTTTTATTGGTTCAATTACCTCAATTAAGAGGATTTTTTTCAACAAGCGAAGAAATGAAACCAACAAACTTAGGAAATCGAAGAACAAAAAAGAAACAAGATACTTCGATTGATGAATCAAAGGTAAACTTACTTCGAAATTGTCTCCAGCTTCAGATACAAGAACTTCAGACTGGTGATTGTTACAGGAACAATCGAGATTAATCCTAAACTACTTCCTAAACTACTTCGAACTGAGTTCGAGATCCTAAAACTACTTCGAACTGAGTTCGAATTCCTAAACTACTTTGCCAATGAACAAACCAAGCATCAGTTTTTTGATAGCTGTTTGTTGAAGATTTGTCCGGGGGCTTTCACTCTTCAATTTCTTCTATTTATAGACGCTGCTTGCAATTTGAACTTCCCGCTCAATGAATTTGAACATTGGCTTGTTTCGAACTCCAACTTCCATTGGCAATTCCTTTCTCCTCCACGTTTGAACTTGAATCTTTCTAATTCTTCCTCCAGAAGCTCTGATTTTGAATCTGTGCAGTTTACTTAAACAAACTCGAATGACTTGTACGTTAAAGTGAATAACTGCCTCTTGATAAGTACTCCACGTGTTATAACTGCCAATTTGCTTTTGTTTCCCAAGTTCACACGTGGAGTTTATATGTTTAGAAGTTAATATCATGGCTTCGAAACCACCCTTCACGTCAGTAATGGCTTGTAACTGCCAATAACTGTTTTTCATCTTTGACCATAATACGACATCGTATTGAGCCATTTATATTCCTTTAATCCAGTGTGTCTTTATCAACAGGTAATTGCCAACGTTTGGCGTTTTCAATTACGTGTCAATCGATTATTGGATTTGTTAATTTTATATGTAAACATACCCCCCACATTAACATCTTTGTTCAAGGAATTTGAATAAGTGTTAATGTGCCTTTTGCCGCTTCGAATTCTTGTGAACTTCCAAAGCAGATCGAAGTTATTGGCAGTTCACACTACTTCCAATGATGCAGTTGGAATTGATTTCTACGGTCCTTGTGAGAGATTCATGGAAAATGGGCGGTTAACACCCACGTTCTTCACTTACAAGATTTGAATCGTTTCGAATTCAGATTTTAAGCTTATAAAAGCGCTTAACCACTGGTAAAATGGATCACCAATTTTCACTCTAATCTTGCTTTTATTTCCTTAAGCTAAACTTAACCATGGCCAACGTTACTGACACCCAAAACGCCTTCGAACACTTGGTTATTCAAGATCCAATCCCTCCCACTACTAGAAATGCTGTTACACCAATTGTTGGTGCAATTCGAAGGGATCGTTCTTTTGTTTTGGTTCAAGTAGAGGATTCTGTACCTACTGATCCATGGAACCCTCCCACTTCTCCTTCTTTCAAACCCTTTCTGTGGGGTTTACCATCTGAGATAGTGGTGGTAAAAATGGATGACCCTGCTGGTTACAAGGGTTGGAGTAAATACCGCTCATTGGCTATGAGCAGATACTTATCTCCTCTTATTAGGCGTGACCCTAATATAATGGTACTCGACAGTCTCATTGCCACCTGCCTTACTCCTACATTCTTCAAAGTATGTGAAGATGAAAAATCTGGTTTCGCTGGCTATGGTGAACTCAAACAGAAAGCCAAAAGCCAATATATTTATTGGTTAAACGAGGTTCGAAGGCCTCATTTTGAGGGAAAATTTGTTGATCCGGCCAACCTTTTCCTTCGAACCCTTCCTGAAAATCCAGATTGGTTTCAAGAATTAAAGAGTATCACCTTCGATCCAACTATCTTTCAAGCTGATTACTCTTATTCACTTTACCCACAATCTGATTCTGTTAGAGCCAAAGAACTATTGGCTGCTTCAATTCTCTTCTGTTCCTTACTTATGATTCATTTTGCAGAATCTACACCCAAGAAAAGGGCAAGAAAAGAGAAAGAACCTGCCCAAACTTCTGCTTCTCCAGGTTCGAAGTCAAATATCTCCTTCTCTCTCCTCTAATTCTGTTTATCCTTGGCTCTTACTTATAACTATTTTCCTTTGTCCTTTTAGAAGCCAAGAGGCAAAAAGAAACTTTAGCATCAGAGAAGAAACTTAGCCAAAAAGAAGCCAAATTTGCTAAAGTTTATAAGGCTTTGAAACAAAGAAGGAAAATTTTAATTGAAGAGCCAGAGGAAGAAGAAGAAACAGAAGATATTACAATAGGCCAATTTGTGAAGGGTGAGCCGTTGTGATTTTAATTTCATCAGGCCTTTTGAACTTACTTTCATATTTATTAATGCTGTGCACTAATCTCTTTTCAGAAAGGAGAACGAAACCCAAGCATGCTGAGGTTTTAAAAACATCTGTACCAACATTTGATCCTCAAGCTGCAAAGCCTAAATCAAAACTTGCTTCATCCACTAGGATAACTGAAGTTTGCACTCCAGTCATCCCCCTAGAAGGTATATTACAAGATTTAACTGCTCCCATAAGACATGTCATTGCACAGGCGTTGGTTTCAGAGAGTATTAAAGCATCATTACCAGCTCATACAGGCTTTGCTGTAGGATTCCCTACTTTGATGACCAAAGACCCCCAGCAAAAGCCAACTTCTGAACCTGAAGCTGTACTTGAACAGCATATTGCTGGTCCACCTGTAGCTAAAGCTAAACAAACTATTCCTGAAGAGTCTCTGAGCATTGGCATTGATAAATCCTCTGAGGTTAATATGCCTGTCCAATCCGAAGTTAATATTTCAACTCCAAAAGATGACAGGAGCCTATTCCCTGAAATTACACCAAGTTTCCCAACTGTCAAAATCACTGATCAACCTGAGATGGTGCTTGAGGAAGCAGGACCTGATCCAATCCCAAGCATTGTTACTTCCAGGACTGAGGTACTGTGAACTATTTGTATTTCAAACTTATGACAATCACACCTTTTCTAAAAAGATCAAGCCTGAATATGCTTACACATCTTCTTAGCAGGAGATTGGTGCTTCTACTAGCACCTCTGTTGGTGATCTTTCTCCGTTGGAGCAGTTCAAGCTACAAGTGAATGATTTTTGTCAGAGAATCACCAATCCAATTTCCTCTTCTGAATCTCCTATCAACCAACTCAAGGTTCAATATAGCTCATCCTCGTCTGAGTTGGTTAAGCTACTTTTACCCCAGAAGAGATTCAAGATCTGAAGGAGATCCTTCAACAACTCTCAGAGCTAAACTTCGAAAACCTGGCTGAGGGAGACTTAAAGGTGCATTTGGATATATGCTGTCAAGCTGCCTGGGCATTGAAACCTGCTTCTCAAGAACTTCATAAACAACTTCTGAATAGAGCTTCTGAGTTTCAAGAAAAAGCTCATCAACTGTGTGAAGTTCAAGAGAAGCACATTCTGAGAGAAAGCTTGAAGGCAACATTATCTAGTGCAAATGATGAAGCTCGAAGTGTAATTTCTTCTTATGATCAAGATGCCACCAAGCTTCGTCATCTGAAAGAAGAAGAAGCTCGTCTAGAAGAAGCCTTGCTTCAAGTTAGAGGAGAAATTGATAAGACTACCTCCCACATGCAAACCTCTATGAACAGAGCTTCTCATTCAGTTGTAATTATTAAAGATCTAAAAAGTCAATTACAACAGACCTCTGACCAAAAGGAAATTTATGACTTTATTTGTAGCAGAGGTGCTCATGTATGGAGTGACTTAAAGGATATCATTGTACAGTTTCTAAGTAATGAATGAAACACTTGTTTTTCTCTCAATTGCATTACTTTATGACTGCTTGGAATGTTGATCTCATTGATTAGAATTTGAGCTCAAACCATAATCATTGCTTGTTTCTTATAATTCATCTCGAAAAGCACAAGCAAAACAGAAGACAAACCACACTTAGTTTTATCTTCTACCAAAGGACTCCCAAATAGTTGGGAAATAAGCTTTTAGATACCTTCCATTAATCTTTCTTCTATGAATATAACCATTTAAGTCTTTCAAATGATATGCCCCTCTTTTAAGAACTCTATGAATCTGGAAAGGCCCTTCCCAATTTGGGGCCCACTTTCCAAGTCCCTGCTTTCTTTCTTTGATAGGTAACATCACTTTCCATACTAAATCACCTATATCAAAGCTTCGAACAGCCACTTTTTTGTTGTAACTTCTAGCCACTCTTGACTTTTGCAACAAAATTTGATTCAGAGCTTTAATCCTTTCTTCATCTATCTCTTCGAGTTCCATATACATTGCTTGATGGTATGCTCCAACATTTAAGTCATTTTGGGAAGCAACTCTTTGTGATCTCACCACTATTTCCATTGGTAAAACAGCATCATGCCCGTAAGTTAAGGCAAAAGGAGTAGTACCTGTACTGGTTATTTTAGTGGTTCGATATGCCCATAATACATTTAAGAGTAAGCTTGGCCATTCTTCTGGATTTCTATCAACCATTCTTTGAATACCTCTTTTGATAATCTTATTGGTTGATTCTGCTTGGCCATTCGACTGAGCATAATAAGGAGTGGAGTTAATCAAAGAAACTCCATGAGAAGCTGCAAAAACTTTCACTGCTCTCCCTTCGAAAATGGATCCATTGTCTACTGTTATAGTTTCTGGAGATCCAAATCTGTAAATAATGTTCTTGATGAACTCAATTACTTGTTCTTGAGATACACTCTCAAAAGCTTGAGCCTCCACCCATTTAGTAAAGTAATCAGTGGCAACTAGAATGAACTTGTCACCACTTCTAGAGGCAGGATAGATCATGCCAATCATATCCATTGCCCAACCCCTAAATGGCCAAGGCTTAACTACATATTGTAATTCAATAACAGGTAATCTTTTAAGAGGTCCTGTCTTTTGACTGGCTTGGCATCCCTTTGCATAATCAATACAATCCTTAAGGATAGTAGGCCAATAATATTCATACCTTCGAATTAACCATCTCATCTTGATTCTTGCTTGATGAGCCCCACAAATACCTTCATGGACTTCTGCCATAATTCTAAAGGCATCAATCTTGCCTAAACATTTAAGCAATAAACCATCTGCTCCTCTTTTGAACAATTCTCCATTGTACATAATATAATTAACAGATCTCAACCTTGTTGCTCTGTCTGTTTTAGCATCAGGTTTTGTTAGATAATCAATCAATGGTTGTCTCCAATCGTTCAAACTAGGAGAAGTAGTGATTTCACATACTTCGAGGTCAGTATATCTATGTTTAAGCATTGATAAGGATTTTCTCAGAGTCAACTGACAAAATTCTCTATTTTCATCAGTGATAAACTTAAATCCTGATGCTCTTTGTGCTACTGCATCTGCCTCTCCATTAAAAAATCTTGGCACATAAGTGAAGGTAATCATATGGAATTGATTAATTAACAATTTCACATATTGATGATAAGGTTTTAAACCAACACTATGGCAACCAAAATCTCCCTTCACCTGGTTTATAACTAACTGAGAGTCTCCAAACACCTCAACTATATCAACCTTCAAAGCAATCAATAGTTCTAACCCCATGATTAAGGCTTCATATTCTGCTTGATTATTGGCACATTCCCCTTCACTTATCTGAAATCCAAACTTGGTTTTCAAACCTTGAAGAGACTCCAAAACAACTCCAATTCCAGCCATTTGGGATGTTTTCGAACCATCGAACCACATCTTCCATGGCTTAATTGTTACGGTATCAACATCTGCTATTTCAGGAGTCTCAATACCGTTCAGATGATCAGCCAAAAAATTAGCTAAAGCTTGTCCTTTCACTGATTTTTGAGGAACATATTCTAGATTGAATTCAATTAAAGATACAATCCATTTCCCAATTCTGCCACTAAGTACAGGTTGAGACAACATATACTTCATAACATCAGTCTGGGAAATTACATAAGTTACTCTAGGCATCATATAGTACCTGAGTTTCTTCGAAGCAAAAAACAAAGTTAAACATAACTTTTCTATTGCAGAATACCTACTTTCACAATCATTAAGAAACCTACTTAGATAATAGATAGCTTGTTCCTTCCCTTCTTCATTATCTTGAGCCAACAAAATTCCAATTGAGTCATGGTTTGCTGCCAAATATAATTTAACAGGCTCTCCCTTTTTAGGTGGAACAAGAACTGGTGGATTGATCAAGTACTCCTTGATGGCCTTGAAAGCATCATCATGCTCTTTTGTCCATTCGAAGTCCTCTCCATCCTGTTAATTCTTTATAACTCCAAGCAAAGCATTCTTTGTTCTCTTTGAGCACTGTGATCAATTTGGCCTTCGAAGTAGCATCAAGCTCTATGTTGATCTGTACAGTGTTCAGAACAATTCCATCTCCCAATTCCACTTCCTCTAAAGGATCTTGGGAATCGATATAGTTTAAAAAAGCTTCTTCGAATCCGGTTGGCTTCAACCCCCAGTCAGATTTTTCAGCCAATAACTCCTCCCAATCATTTGTTTCTTGTAACTTTTGCTCTACTTCTAGAGCCATAAATTTGACTAAGGCCAAGGAGTTGGCCTCTTCGAACTCTGTCTTGGACTCACATCCAAGCAGCCTCATCTGGTGGGTTGTTTGATTCATAATCAACTGCTTGTTTAAGCTTAG
The DNA here is from genome assembly GCA_020921065.1 of Vaccinium darrowii. NCBI lineage: Eukaryota > Viridiplantae > Streptophyta > Magnoliopsida > Ericales > Ericaceae > Vaccinium > Vaccinium darrowii. The sequence goes on along the minus strand of CM037158.1, from coordinate 28,472,789 downwards.
ATTTTAACTCTGCCAATTCTCCAATTTCCAACACACTGGATGGAGGGGTGGCAGGTTGTGCAATTTCACTTAGAGGAATGATCTCAGGCTTATACATTTCAGCCTTTGCACAGTTTGCTGAAGTACTGAAGGGATGTGGATCTGCCTTCACTTCTTCGACCCCCACTTCTTTCCCATTTTCATACTTCACAATCATCAGGGCTTGATGCATCGAAGATGGAATACAACCATTGACATGAATCCAATCCCTACCAAGTAAAGCATTATACTTACTTGTAAAAGTATCCACCACAAAGAATGCTGTATCAGTTTCTACTTGGCCAACTTTCAGGCGTATAGAAACAATTCCTTTGGGATTTTTACTTTCACCAGTAAACCCAGCAATGGATGTGCTTGTTGGGATCAATCGAACCTTTTCTTTTCCCAACTTCTTCAAAGTCCTGGAAGGTAAAATGTTCACTGCTGCACCATTATCAACCAACACTCTGTTTAACAAAATCCCATCAAACAATGCAGATATGTATAATGGCTTCAAATGGTGCCTCATATCATTCGAAGGCGATTTGAAAGGATAAGAAAGATCAGCACAATTCAAATCCACTATCAAAGGATACTCAGAATTTGTTTCTGTATCTGGGACAAAAACTGCTCTTTCCTTAGAGGTCACTTCTGGCTCTTCCAAAGCATTAACCATAATCATAAGCTCCTCTTCTTCTTCCTCCTTTTGAATCTTAGAAACCAAGGCTCCCCAACCTTCATTCCAACCATTATCATACGTAAGGTTATACTCTTCATCACTTGATACATCAATGATCTCCATAGGAGCAACTGTTGGTTGTAGTACCCTTCGAACTGGTGAGCAGTCTGGTCCAAAAGGTCCAAAATCAAACGAAGGAGCAACCATGTTAATTTGAACTTCAGGCAAAGTCCCAAACTGAATGGTCCTTTTTTCCTGTATTGGTAATTCTGATCCATCCTCTATTGTGTCTATCTTTTCAGGAAATTCCACTGCAGAAGTTTCCATGGGGGATAATGTTTCAACAGGGGATGAATTCATACCTCCACCTTCTTCCTGTTCCACTATCATGGCTTCTAATAAGCCAGACTGATAGCTTGCCAAGGAATTTGGTGAAACTGGACTATTTCGAGGTACTTCACTGTCCATTCTTGCAGCCAAACTTTCCAGTGTTTCCCTCTCTGATTGAGTAAACCCCCTTCGAAGAGATTCTTCAGAATTTTCCCTTCGAAGTCTGTTAAACCTTGGGTTAAACTTATCACCCCCTAGGGCTGCTCAAAAAAACCGGTGAACCGTGAATCCGGTCCGGACCGAACCGATCCGTACCTTTTGGATTTCAACCGTGGATTAATGGTCCGGACACGGATTCAAAAAATAAAAAACTGTGACTTTTGGATCGGACACGGATTTTGATATTGAAACCGTGGATTAACCGATCCGAACCGTGAGATTTTTATTATATATAATTTTTTTAAATATATATATATATATAATTATATATATATATGTATAATTATATATTTATATGTATATATAATTTTTTCACTTTTATAATTGTATAGATATTGTTAATTTAGTAGACTTATGGTTTGTATTTTGTAGGAGTTATCAGTTATGGTGTGATATTGTTATCTCAATAACTGCCTTCGTTTGTGCCTGTTTTTGTCTTTGTGAACTAGAACTATGTGGTAGTGCCTCTGTTTGTGAGTGAACTGGAAGTGTTAATCTGCTATTGTGTTGCTAGTTTGAACTTTGAACTTTCTGGAAATGTCTTGCTATTGTCTTAATCTGCTATTGTCTTGCCTCTGTTGCTAGTCTTGCTATTGTCTTAATCTGGAAATGTTTCCAACTTTAAACTTTCTATTTAGTGCATTTGCATTTGCTACTTGCTAGTGGCTTACTGCCTTTGTTTGTTGTTTTTTCCGAATAAGTTGAAAATCCGCGGATTAATCCGGAACCGATCCGTGACTCGCGGTTCGGATTGGAACCGAACCGTGAGACTTTTGGATCGGACACGGATTGTATTTTCAAAAAACCGTGACTCACGGATTAGGATTGGATTTATGCCAATCCGGACCGATCCGGACCGTGAGCACCCCTATCACCCCCATTATGATTATCCTTGGTGGCATATTCTTCCATTTGGAAACTAGTATACCTCCTTTGCAGCTTCCTCTTTTGAGTTCTTGTTAACATAGGGACCATTTGAGGTGTTTTAGTCTTTGGATCTCTGACCACCACCCATTGACCAGCAGGAGTGTTTGGAGGTTTAACCATCTTGTTTCCAACTTTAGAAGGGGTTTTATATCCCTGGAAGAGTTCCGGTTTAACTTTCTTTAAAAACCAATCAGGAACTCCTTTTACCAAGGTGAATTGTTCCCCTTCTCCTTCAGTTTCCTGGTCCATTAGGGCCTTTCCAGTGTTAACCTTCTTCAAAGGAGGATAATCCCTCTTCGAAGCTGGTGGAACTGGACTCGAAGGTACATTTCTCTTTGACACTGGCCAAGGCTTCTCATTTCTTCCATGACTTGGGCTTATCCATGGTTTTCTTTCATTATTTTGATCCAGAGCCTTCCTTTCCATCCTTTTTGGAAAAAAATCAACCCCCTGTCGATCCAAATCTTTGAAGATCAGATAATTAGCCCTGCATTCCATACATAAGCATTCCAGAAAGGATGCTTCAAGCATGGGAAGATGAGATTGCTTAAAACCCTTTTTAGAAGAACTTCCTGTTGCATAATCTTGCCGGTGAGCCTTTCCATCATTACCTCGAAGTTGGCCAATTTTTGGCTTTCCTCTTCCAAACTGAATAGAATTCATCCCAACATGAACTCGCCTGTTTTGCCATACCTCTTGAACTGTTTTAGCCAAAGAAGTTGGCACATTGGTATTAGCAGTTACTTCTTCAATCTTTGGAAATGGATCTGTGTCTATTCCCATGGTCTTTTCTGGAAACATAATCCTTCCTTTCTTAATTTGCTCATGAACCTTGTCACGAAAAACATTACAATTCTTAGTTGAATGAGTCCAGGAAGCATGCCATTTGCAATAGTTCTTCCCTTTTGTTTCTTCCAAAGTTGGAAGTTTAACATTTTCAGGAAGTTTGATAAACTTTTTCTTCAAAAGGTAATCAAAAATTTCATCTGCTTTAGAAACATCAAATGAGTATACTTTGCTAACTGCTTTCTTATTAGTCCTTGGTGCTATAGAAGAATCCTTTCGAACTAAACATTCACACACACAAGGGTCATGCTCAACAATTTCAGCAGCATCAATTTCATAAGTAGAGTCTTTATAATAGGTTGAATAAGAAGAGTTGTTCCTGTCGACATCTTCTTCTAACAAAGATTCATATCTAGAAGCTTTGTAAGTTAAGTCAACCAAATCTCTAAACTCTGTAGAATCGAACTTCTTCCTAAGTTCTCTATTCAAACCATCTTGTGCTATTCTCACAAATTCAACTTCTGGTAGTTGCAGTTTACATTTGTTCCTAGCCTTTTTAAACCTAGCAATAAAGTGAGCAGCCTTTTCATCAGGCTTTTGCTTTAACCTTGCTAAATCAGCCATAGTGACTTCAGGCTCAGTTTGATAAAATTGTGCATGGAATAATTCTTCCATCCTTTGCCAATTTGGAACTGACTCTGGTGTTAAATTAGAGTACCATTCGAAGGCTGTTCCTGTCAAAGAATTAGAAAACAATTTCAACTTAACGAACCCATTATTGCCTAATTCTTTACATTGAGCCGTAAATCTGGCAATATGCTCTGTTGTTGATTGTTTTCCATCCCCATGGAACAAAGTAAAATCTGGGATTTTGAACCCCCTAGGGACTTCGAACTGCCTATCTATCCATTCTGGATAGGGCTTTCTATAAATTTGGGTTTGTACTCCTCGGTTCAAAGGTCCATATACCTCTTGCATGAGGCCTAATATTTCGTCTCGAAGGGCTGGACGTTCTCCTAGAGGCACTCTTGTATTAACAGGTGGCTCCCAAGTAGCATTTCTAGTCATATTATCTTCTGGAAACCTCTGAAAAGGATCATCAAAAAACCTATGTTGCTTAAAACCCCCTTCTTGCTTTGCAAGAGGTTCATATAAGTGGTTCGAATATATCCTACCCATCTCTGGTATCCCTGCATACTTAGGAATTCCAATCTCTGGATTAAACCTTTTTGCACTGGTCCTATCTTTCTCATTAAAATGACTTCCAGGAGTGAATACATACTCATCAAACCCATAATCATTGTTTCTAAAACCCTTATCCTCATTTAAACCATCAAAGTTTGGTTCGAATGGGACATTAGTGTTCTGTTTGTACACTTTCTTAGGTTTAGGAGCTTGATAATCATGAGTTTTTGCAGGTTCATACCAAGATTCTGGTATATCATCTACATTTATAGGCTCTTTTCCAGGCCTTGACTTAAATTTGCTTGTACTAGCTTCTCCTTTATCCTTCTCAAACGAGGGCAAAGGATCATGCCTAGTCACTGATTGCTCTTCTAACTTTTGTAACATAAGTTTCTGGGTTTGAGCCAGTCTTTAAATGTGGCAATCATTTCAGCAAACTGATTAGATGACACACTTCCTCCAACTTCTGGATTCTTTGGGTCATCCACATGTACAGTTCTGTTACTCCTAGTATTCATTCGAGAACTCTGGCCAATCCCTGTATTTAAGTCTTGACCAGTACGAGTCTCTGGTCCTATTTGTAGGCCTTCGACTTGTTCATTCTCTTTAGAATTAACATTGTTCTCGTCGTCTGGCATTTGGCCAACCTGAGAATCATCCGCTTGCTTCCTAAGTTTTGGAGCCATTCAACACTTTCAGGTGTCCCACCGGGCGTGCCAAAAAATGTGTTTGGTTCTTTTTACTTCTTTGCAATGGAAATAATTGTGTGCGAGCGTGCCAGAGAGAGTTTCAATCTCCTCCCTCAGATTAACTTTGGAAAAACCAAATCAAATCAGGCGACTGTGTTTTATTGGTTCAATTACCTCAATTAAGAGGATTTTTTTCAACAAGCGAAGAAATGAAACCAACAAACTTAGGAAATCGAAGAACAAAAAAGAAACAAGATACTTCGATTGATGAATCAAAGGTAAACTTACTTCGAAATTGTCTCCAACTTCAGATACAAGAACTTCAGACTGGTGATTGTTACAGGAACAATCGAGATTAATCCTAAACTACTTCCTAAACTACTTCGAACTGAGTTCGAGATCCTAAAACTACTTCGAACTGAGTTCGAATTCCTAAACTACTTTGCCAATGAACAAACCAAGCATCAGTTTTTTGATAGCTGTTTGTTGAAGATTTGTCCGGGGGCTTTCACTCTTCAATTTCTTCTATTTATAGACGCTGCTTGCAATTTGAACTTCCCGCTCAATGAATTTGAACATTGGCTTGTTTCGAACTCCAACTTCCATTGGCAGTTCCTTTCTCCTCCACGTTTGAACTTGAATCTTTCTAATTCTTCCTCCAGAAGCTCTGATTTTGAATCTGTGCAGTTTACTTAAACAAACTCGAATGACTTGTACGTTAAAGTGAATAACTGCCTCTTGATAAGTACTCCACGTGTTATAACTGCCAATTTTCTTTTGTTTCCCAAGTTCACACGTGGAGTTTATATGTTTAGAAGTTAATATCATGGCTTCGAAACCACCCTTCACGTCAGTAATGGCTTATAACTGCCAATAACTGTTTTTCATCTTTGACCATAATACGACATCGTATTGAGCCATTTATATTCCTTTAATCCAGTGTGTCTTTATCAACAGGTAATTGCCAACGTTTGGCATTTTCAATTACGTGTCAATCGATTATTGGATTTGTTAATTTTATATGTAAACAATTAGTATAATTAGTGCTCACATGGCAGGAGCTCTATATAGTGTTAATACTCAGTTATCTTTTATTTATTTTTTTATTTATTTTTGCCATTCATTAATCCTAATCTACTTTATCCTAAAATGTCTCAACTGCGGAACTCATTCCACGCCTATCCTATTGAAGCTGATACGTTTTTCCTGTTGCGTGGAACATCATGATCCACTGCCAACAATTTCAGTTGGCAATGGAAATTGACACAAACATACAACTTTGCACCACCCAACTTAGAGCTCCCTTCAACGTATCGTAAAATGTATTGCCGGTGATCACATATTTTGCATGATGCAAATTTCCTCACAAAAAAGTTCCCGTATACCATTGCGTGTATGAACAAGTTACAGAAAAATCCAAGCCAAGAGAGAAAGAAAACTAAACCCCGGTACATATATCTGCTCAAGTTTTTGGCTGCAGTTTTGGGAGCCTGAACCTGTTCTAGCATAGCTAAAGCATCTGTCATTCGTGGTTGGAGTCTGGGCTCCGCACATAAACACTGCAAGGCAAGGGTAGCAGCTGTATAAGCTGCGTTTTGGGGGGTACTGACCTGCTAACTTGGTGTCCATTATCCTGATAAACACTGTAGGGCAAGGGTAGCAGCTGTATAAACACTATAAAACAAAGCTGGATGCTTTCAAAGGATTTTTGCGGGAAAGAGAGTTTATTTGGTCTTTTAAGAACAATTTAACTAAGGGTTCCGACTGTCACTCCTTTTGTCAACTACAATTACTGAACATCATCTTACAAATATAGCTACTGCAGTATGTGAAATCAAACTCTAAGGATTTTAACCAAGCTAAAATCGTAAAATTAATCCTCAAGCAATTCTCAAAATATGTGAAAAACGGAATCCCTCTTAACAGAAAGCGAAGCGAGGTCATTAACTCTTAATAACAAAATTTCCTATAATTAGAAGGATTTCTAGGTTACACCATTTATGTCCCGAGAGTACAAATTACAATATGCTCCATTCAAATGTTATTTTGAACCTTATGGTTACACCAATAAGGCAATAACTATAACAGATGAAGGGGAAAAAAAGTAAATATATTCGAGTATGTTTATACCTCAGCTAATAACTATCCGTGTTCACATGGACTTTCTCTTCTTCTGAAACCTCTGCAATTTCCTCCACTTGAGGTAAATCTGGTACGACAACCCCGAAAACACCATGAAAACACTCCCCCATTGCTTTGTAGACAAGGGGTTTCCACTCAGTAATGAAGACACCACTATACTAACAAACTTGCGTGTTGTGGTGATGGTAGTGTTAGTGAGGGAACCAAACCGACTTATGGTCAGGAAAATGAAATTTTGGCCCACTGCACCACATAGGCAGTAGAGGAAAATGTCCCACGCTGCCTCAGGGTGCTGCTTGCAGAATTGAACCGCTGAATATCCACTGGCGCCCGGCCACCCGAACATGAAAACCATATTGTAAATTGTGCCCCATAAGTTCATACCCAACATTATGTCCCAAGCACTCGTCTTTGGGTACCTGACCAAGAAAAACAAGTGACTTGTTACCAATAGTTAAATACCATGATCGGACATCTCTTTTGCTTTATTCTTCTCTAGATGGTTTTGAAAACCTTGCCTTGGCAGGAACGAAAGCACAACAGTTGTTGATCCGAGAAAAAGAGCATATATTCGAAAACAAACCAAAGTGGGACGGAGAAAGAATTGATTTTAGTTACTTGATCCCATGAAAGAATCATGTGAAAAGTTTCATTAACATCCAATTCCTGTCCAGGAGACCTTTTTGTGAGAATTCTTAACTCGTGAGTCGTGGGGAGGGACTTGCATCATCATTAACAGAGACTAAAGCAAGTGGATTAGAAACTGGTGCTAGAGATCACCAATTGACTTATCATAACCTTGAGTGCGAAACCAAATATACTTGATATCTCAGCAGCATTGAATGATTAGTAGTAGATATTGCATCAATGAAAAGTCACAAAAAATTGTACGGAGCAATTAACGGGTGTATATGTTTGTAGAATGAGGGAAAGAAAAAAGAGGTGGAACGTTAGACCTTAGGCACAGAAGGTGCTAAGAATTGAGACAAAGCACTGTGATTTTGAATTTTTAGCAGTTCTGATGGAGATCCCCGAAGGCCCAAAATCACACACATACATGCGGCGTGAAAAAAATAATTAATATCTATTGATTTTTATTTATTTTATTTCTGTTAATTTAGGAAGCTATTGTTTATTTTATTTTGGAAACATGTTTATTTCAACTTTGGAAACATTGTGGCTACCCTATAAATAATAGGCTTGTTACCTTCATTAGGTAATTTTGATATTCAGAATAAAGATTTGATTAAGATTAGAGTTTTCTTTTCTTTGGCTTCTTCTTTATCAAACAACCCCGTAGTCTACAAACCAATTTCCACAATAAGAATTAGGCTTTTCCCACACTTTGTTTCCCCTATATAGAACGAGAAAATGATTCTCTGCAATTTTTTGAAGAGGCATGTTATGTCTTCAATGGCATCCAATTATACATTTCTGAGACATAGGTGCAAGAGAAATGATCATTGCAATCAATAGGAATTAATTGATAATAACTATATTTTGAGTGGAATACCTTGCTGTAATTGAATCCTGAGTAGCATTCGTAAATCCATCAAAAGCAAGATTAAGAAAACACAACCCATATCCAAGAGGAGCATTCGGATGTGCAAGCTTGCTAATGGTCTTCGAGCTAGTCTGAAGAATGCAGGAGAATGAAAAACCAGTAAGGGTCAGGCTCAAAAGTAAGGAAATAAAAAACCAGAGAAACCAACCGACAAATATAAAACAATAGCAAAGAAGAGGAAAAGGAAAGGCCCACAGATCCAGTAAAATGATTAACATATAGAACTCAGGAGTCAGTACTCACCTTTGAAAGTGCAAATACAGAGACACCACCAGCAACAAGAAGACTGCAGACATACTCAGGAATAGTGTATCTGATACCATAGACTAACGCACCCATCAGCATCACTGCATGAAAGAAAAAATATCAGGTGTTAACCACAGCTAAAAGCCTAAGAGAATAACTTCATTTGATAAATGGAAAAAACTACCTTCAGCATACCTAAAAACCCCTTTACCAAATTGCAAAACTTGACCTACGAATCATAGAATGAACAAAGCAAATAACCCGGACGTTTGCCACCTTTTTCCTTTCAAAGGGTGATCCATTATCGGCCATAAATGGAGCAATTCACAATTTCCTTAAGGTAACCAGCACAAGTATTTTTTGGAAAAGGCTATAAAAGAATAGTTGATCTCATTTGCAGATGCTAAGTCTGGGAATACTCTATTCAAATCAAGATAAACCTATTGAAGATACCAGCACATACTAGTTGAGTCACTGAATGAGAATTATTCAATATTGTCATGAAGAATCCTCTTCTTGTTTTTGTTACATGGTCTTGGGTAGAACTCAAACCCAAAAGCTAGCTCATGAAGTGAGGGTGCCCTCACGCTTATATACTTCATATTACTTTGGTCAAAGGCAATGTGGGACTTCGCTTCACACCCTCCCTCACGCGCAGCGTGCTCACTCAGCAGCACCTACGCTTGCAGGCGAGAGACACGCATCCTACCCATCACTGGTACCCAGCTCTGATACCATGTTACACGGTCTTGGGTAGAACTCAACCCCAAAAGCTAGCTCATGAAATGAGGGTGCCCTCACGCTTATATATTTCATATTACTTTGGTACCGAGGCAATGCGGGACTTCGCTTCAAAGTTTTCACACATAAAAGTCTTCCTTTTCCTTTTCCTTTTCTTTTCTTAACATCCATGTTTTCGGAGGGCCTTTAGTGCCATTCTGCTTAAAATGGGCAAACCAGTGTCACCTAATGGCCCCAAAGACATTACAAACAAGGCAACCGAAAACAGTTATGTGCTGATGTCATACACTGACGATATTAATTTGTTTTAAGTATGTCAAGAACTCACCTGGTATCATTTTTGAAGATTTCGCAAGGACCTGCAAGTGATAGTAAAGCCATAATAAGTCCTTAAATCACAAAATGCATTTGTTGAGTACTTCCTAATCTTCATAAAGTGGTGTTATCAACCCATGTGTGACTAAAAAGTCAACACAAATTATATATTGAAAGAAAAAGGAAGCTATTCCCGACAAGGATGTGAACAAACTAAAGGTTCACTTAAGAGTTGAGACCAACCAAACCTTAACAGAAGGGGGACCCAATTTCCAAACTTCGGTCTCATGCAATAGGCCTATGAATTTAGAGACATCATTGAATTGTGCTTCGTTGCTATGAACTACATAATTGTTATAACTTATAACAGTGCAATATGGAAGCTGAAAACTAGAAGCACAGCCAAAACGGAATTCACATGCGATATTCATCAGTGTAGGGGAAGCCCTTTCTTTGGAGCTAGAGTGAAAAAAACATACAAAGTGAATTCACATCCAATTTTGTTTGAGGAAAACTCAGTTTGTCAATAGGAATGTTTGAAGATATATTTCCTTGTGCACGAGTCTTCGATTTCAAGCTTCATAATTGCATTTTATAAAATGAAAGTTAAGTTATAAAGCTTCTTTAAAAAAAAAAATGGACTAGGTAGCACTTGATTGTGGATGATTGCCTTTCACTTAACTAAAGCTATGGTATATTTTTAGTCAAGAAATAGTGGGTGCTTGGAGGGATGGGCTGAGCTTGTACCCCCGCATTATAGGCACAAAGCAACCACACTCATAACTTGAACCAACGTCCCATATTTGACATGATATGCTTTTGCCATCTATAGCCAATAAGCAATGACCCATCCCTGTGCCTACAAACGTATGTTCAGCATCCTTGATAGTTTGTGTTGTAGTGAGGTTGGACTGTTGGAACTTGGTTCACCGGGGCAAAATAATTCCACCTTGCCAATCATATGAATTGTATTTCCTGAATCGTGACAATTATTCTCTCTACGACTTTAGGTAGAAAGAATAAATAAAAAAAGCTCTAGCTCCATCATTTCTATGTTATTGAACCAAAACGAGGATCCCATATTGCATTACATGCAAAGGATCCTGCACCCATGACCTACAACTTGCTTACCAAGCTACATGAAACAGATTTCCAAAGCCTTGGGTAACAAATGCTAGCTGCTGAAAGTGAGAAGCAAACATATTATTTTACCTGTGCAGGGTAACTGATGTACTTCAACGCTTCAATCCCCATAGCTGGACCAATTGTATTTGTTATTCCAGCACTCCAGTAACTCCACCACGGAGCACCGCCACTACTACCACTGGACCAAAGCTTTATCACTGGCCCATAAGCACACAAAATTTTGTTACTTAACTGAAGTATCCCAATGCAGTCTAAAGGGGAAAAATACATGCAGAAGAACAAAGGAGACGAAAAGTTTCAGCATATGATGAAAAACTTACTGATGAATGACCACATTAAACAAACTACACTTTGTGCCAGATTCAGGAACGCTAGGTGTTCAAACCTCTGCTTGTCTGGACCAAATCTCTTGGTGGACCTAAATGATACAAACATAAAACAACGCAATCAGTTCATAAGCTTAATGGACCGAAAGCATATCATAGACATAACACAAATCTCTTGGTAATCCATATATATATTCCATAAAAAATAACGGATGCTCTTGGGACACCTCCCACATGGTGCCCCAACCCCCTCCAAAATGTGTCTCAGGGCAAGTGTATGGGTCACACACAAGAAGTGATGGAAGAGGGTGTTGGGGCTGGGGGCACTACGTGGCAGCACCCCAAGACCACCGGAAAATTACTCCTCCATTCCGTACAAGCATCATAGTCCACTGAGCAATGCATGGTACTTTCCTCTCTTCCTTTTTCAAGATTAGAAATTCTACTCTAGCCTAGTCTAAGGGGTGAGGGGAAGGGAGAAGGCAGGAGTTGACCTTCCAAGCCTGTTGCTCGAGTAATGCACTGTCGCATTTCAAGAAATTTTCGGTTTACCTTTAATAATCGACATGAGGGAAAAGGAGAAGTGGAAGCTGTAAACAAACAATTCCATTCTATGACCGCTTTCTTCGATAACCGGGTATCCGTGCAGTTTATGCGCACCTTGAATAATCCCAAAGTGTTAAATTTAGCACAAGCAAACATGCCACCTCAGGGTGCAAGCTCCTAATTTGTTGTCTTGCTCTCACTCGACACATTGTTTAAAAAGATGGCATCTTTTTATTAGAGGACAATGACGAAGCCATCAACAAAGTAGTGTCATTACTAAATTTTCAATTCCCTGAATGATTTCAGGCTTTCAGCAATTTTCAATTACTAAATATTCGGTGTCTTTAAGGCACCGCCATGTGGTTCCCCAATCCTCTTCTCCACCAGCACATGGTGTAGGTGAAGATTGAGTTCTACAATCTTATTCAACCATTTGTACAGTCTATTTTGTTGGGGTCAATATGTTTATTATCCAAGTAAAAGTATTAGTTAGACACAATAAAATCTTGGTCGAATTGTATTTGCCAGGGGAAAAAAATTGACCATTCCAGCTCATCAGCCTAACTTTTTTTTTTTTTTTTCCCTGTACTTTTTTTGTCTTTATTCAGGAAAATTCACATTTGTTAGCTTTAATTAAATTTTGTGCATTATTGGTTTGCCTCGACGAATATCTAAATTCTAAAAAGTCAGTCATAATAAAAAGCTTAAAAAGGTAAGAATAAAAATAATAAACTGAAGATTTTCTTAGTTCGCATTTTTTTACTCTTCTGCATTTTTTCCTGTGGAGATGAATCAATAATCCCCCCAAAAAAATGATGCAAAACTACCATTTTTTTTTTTTTGGGTATAACAACAAAAAATAATGCAATTGGAAAGTTAGGCCCAACAGGACATCTCATCCTGACACAACTTACTAGAGTTTGATTATTAGGGTTAGGTCGTACGAAAGTAATTTCTTGAGATTGTCATAGTCCTGCCATGCATGACATGCCTTTTGACATAGGGGATTAGTTGAGATGCGCGTAAGCTAATCTGAACATCCTTGACCGCCAACCAAAACAAAAACACTAACTTTAAAAGTATATCATCGTGAAGGATTGCAAATTTAAATGGAACGAACTGAATATAAAGAGGAATGGCAGTGGCAGAATAGTTCGTCACTTTTCCTTTCATTTTTTCTTTTGGATCCAAACAAGAGAGAGCATTTTTTCCCCCTATTTTCCTCCCATTTTCTTTCTAGAACCAAACAAGAGAAAACATTTTTCTCCCAATTTTCCTCTAATTTTCTTTCTAGAACCAAACAAGAGAAAGAAACCCATTTTATTTATACTCTCTCTCTTAAACATTTTCTCTTCTTTTCTTTTTCTTCCACATGTTCCAAAGAAACCCTATATTTTCTAGGCATTGAAACAGTTCAATTACATGAGCAAATGGGCACTCCCTTCAGTCCTACAACGCTAATCAAATCGATCCCTCACATTCTACAGATCACCAAATTCGACCAATTCAAATGAGAGAGAGACAGAGAGAGAGAGTACTTACACTGTCTCTTGAAGGACTCCTTGGTAAATATACGCTGACCAAATGCCAGCGACGCAAAATGCAAGCACCAGAACACGGCGGAGTCCAGCGCCGTGAGACTCCATTGCGATTCACCAGATTCGATGGAGCCACGTGGATTTCCCCTGCTGATTTCACAGAGAACGCTCGAGAGAATGGGAGATGTAGCAAGGTTCTGAATCCCGTATCAGCTTGGGTACCGGTTTCCCTGTATATACATATGTATAAGTCGGTCTTTTTTCTCACATCATCTAATTCTTCATAAAATAAACTATAATGATAATTAGATAACAAATATTATAAACCGGACGTCAAACTAACAAACAAATGTTCCAAGTGGATAACATGATAACAAAACAAACGCAATGGTCTCCAAAGTACAAACAAAAACTTTTTAAGAGATCCCAAGGTCCCTATTTACAAGAAAACAAGTCAAACTAGGAAATTTTTTGTAATTCACGACGCTGATCTCAGAACACTGATTTCATTACACCCAAATCAGAATCTTCGATTATCAGATGTTTCAGAAATCCCTTACAGGGAGTAGACCCAAAAATACCCAAAAATGCTAGCTGGATTTTGAAAACCCACATCAGAATTTGGCTTTAGGGTCTTCTTCAAAACCATGATCTTATCATACCCCAATCAGAATCTTGATTAGCAAATGTTTCAGAAATCCCTAATAGCAAGTAGACCCAAAGATGCTAGCTGGATTTTGAAAAACCAAACTAGAATTCGAGTGTTGGTCTTCTTGAAATCCTGATCTCTATACACCCAAATCAAAATCTTTCTTTCAGATGTTTTAGAAATCTGTAGTAGACCCAAAATCGTGGCTAGATTTTTGAAAACATTAAATCAAAGATCGATGAGTATTAGAAATCCAAAATGGTGGCTGGATTTTGGGTTTCTGTTTTAGAAATCCGCAGTAGGCTCAAAATGGTGGCTGGATTTTTGAAACCATTAAACAGAAACCCAAAATCGACGAGCATTACCGATCTAAAAAGTGAAAATTTCGTAAAATCTTACTTGTTGGGTAGAGGTGGCCGGCTGCCGGAGAGAGAGATTGATCACAATATGCTGGATCGCCGGAGAGAGGAGTGATGGAGGCGCAGGGGAGAGAGAGAGGACAGAGGAGGATAGAGGAAGTAGCGTTAACGGATCCACGATGGAAGAAGGGAAAAGCGGGTGTATTTGAAACTTAGAGGAAGTAGCGTTAGTTGTTGGGTACTCGAAGCTCAAGTGAACCGCAGGGGAGGGGAACAAGACTGAATCTTAACCCGTTACCGGGTTGCGACGCTTTGAAGTTTGAAGAACTCCACGTCATGTGGCCGCGTTCCTTTAACCAATAAGAATCCCGAGCTTGCGTCGTCAATCCAACAATAGCTCTCCACGTGGACTTTCAACGTAGCTTCGGGTCCCCAACACTTAGGGGTGTACCACTAACTTGTTTTTTAGTTTTTTGGTTTTTTAGACTTTTAGTTGTAGTTTAAATCTAGAACTTATTCCACTAAAGTGTTTTTTTAATTTTTTAGTTGTAGTTTATTGTAAAGGGTAGTTAGTTTTTTTGGGGAGTTTTTTGTTAGTGGAATAGAATAGTTTTTGAGTTAAAACAAAACTAGTTTTTTGGGGGAGTTTTTTTGTTAGTGGAATAGAATGGTTTTTGAGTTAAAACAAAACTAGTTTTTTGTTAGTGGAACATGGCCAGTTTCAAATACACCCGTTTTTCCCTTCTTCCATCGTGAATCCGTTAACGCTATTTCCTCTATAATTGATGTGACGGCCCTAAATTTTTTTTTTTCATAATTATAATTGGTCGCATATAAATTTTCTTTTTATGATGCGTTCTATTTAATTATTTTCGCGGCATCGGGTAATACCGACGTTATAATATTTTTGAAGGCATGAGGCTAATTTTAGTAGATTATTTTTATTAGGCCATTTTTATTATAGAAATAGACGTATACCTTGGTTAATTAGTTGGCTATAATTTACGGGGGGGTGTGATTAGTGGGTAGTTAAAGAGCTGTAATTAGATAAATTTTCGGGGAGTGGGCTATTGGTTAGTTTTGAAGAGTTATATCTAGAGACATATTCCTTGGGTTATTATTATTAGGTTCATTGAGAGACCATATAGTAGAGGAGGGGGAGAGAGAGAGAGAGAGAGAGAGAAAGAGAGCCGCAGCAGCAGCAGCAGCAGCAGCGTGGATTTTTCTCGGTGGTCTTTCATTCTAGGTCTCGACCTTCCGTTGAGTTGATAAGTACTCTTTTCATTAGTTTGATCAATTAGGTTTGAGAGGGAGAAACAGTTTATTGAGTTGCACGTTTTCTTTGTTTTATTATTGGCATTCAACTTTCCTTGGGTAACTCGGATGTCGTGGTGCGGAATGGTGCATGAAGTGAGAAATGGTGGAGTATTGTGTTCATTGATTTTGTTCATGCGTGATTATGCAATTAAATTCCTTTTTTCGAGAAATGGAGAACATGTGGCTTAGGCGTGGGTAGGAACAGTGGCGTGCCTGGTGGTGTATGTGGAACAGATCAATTGGGTTTTAAGATTAATTTAGTTAGTGTCAAGTATTCACTGATCATTTGGGTTTACCTAGGTTTAGTTTTAATTTTGGTATCAATAGGGTACTGGGCGATGTTATGTTGAAGCTAGTTGTTATTTTCTTGCACTTTCTTTTTGTACAGGTTAGTCTCCTTTTGTGTATTCAAGTTGCGTTAATTTTGGACTCAGGTGAGTGGTTACGTATTTTCGAACTCGTCGTGTCCTTTGAATTATTCTTTTTGAAAAATTATCATTTGGTTATTGAAACCGTGAATTGTTTATATTTGATCTTTTAAATGGCATGCAAAAAAAATAAATATTCTTTTGGTGAGAACTTGGTTGATATTGATGGGAACATTTATTATTGGAAGTCCAGGGAAATTAATCCTCTGTGTGTAGGGAAGAGGCCGTGTTCTGGCCGGTGACCCTAATGCTCAACGGTTGATTTTGACCGGATCGTTCTTAGGGAAAAGTTCCACTGGTTGCCTACTCGTGGTGACTCTAAGTTTCGATATTGGATCCAATTATTATGAGATTTTTGTTCACTGGCACTTGGTACAATCTGGTATTGGTTGTGGTTCCCCATTGTTGTTGGATATCGTATTGTGATCACCATTAAGACTTGTTATTGGTAAAAGGATTTATTAGTATAACTTGTTGTTTTGTTGTACACCTCATATGCCAAATTATGTTTATATGGTAATCTATTTTTAACTCAGCTTTAGAACTTTATTTACTATACGTGCTTTGCCATTCACTGAGCTTGTCAGCTGACGGATTTATTCCAACATCATTTTCAGGCAAATCGAGTCGATAGGTAAGGACCCTGGCGGCGTCTTGAGGAGTTTTTGTGTCGACATCCATAGGATGTTACATTTTAGTTTCATAATTTTATTCATTCGCTTCCGTACTTTGTTAAATCTTTTTGATAAATGCATCTGTTATCATTTGGTGGATAATTTTATTGTTGGGTTCAAGGGATGATTGTTCCCCATGCTTATGCGGAAACAAATTTGGTTTTGATTTTCCTTAATAATAAAGAATGGTCATTTAGTGTTTTACAATTTATTTTATTTTAGGCTTCGTGTTCCATGAGTTTGCCTTTTGGGACACGGCCGATCATTTCCCATTTTGGGGCGTGACAATCGATTAGTCCTCTGTCCTCTCTCTCTCTCCCCTGCGCCTCCATCACTCCTCTCTCTGGCGATCCAGCATACTCACCGTCGTGATCAATCTCTCTCTCTCCAGCGGCCGGCCACCTGCTACCCAACAAGTAAGTTTTTATGAAAATTTTCACTTTTTAGATCGGTAATGCTCGTCAATTTTGGGTTTCTGTTTAATGTTTTCAAAAATCCAGCCACCATTTTGGGTCTACTGTGGATTTCTAAAACAGAAACCCAAAATCCAGCCACCATTTTGGATTTCTAATGCTTGTCGATCTTTGATTTAATGTTTTCATAAATCCAGCCACGATTTTGGGTCTACTGCGGATTTCTAAAACATATGAAAGAAAGATTTTAATTTGGGTATATAGAGATCAAGGATTTCAAGAAGACCAACACTCGAATTCTACTTTGGTTTTTCAAAATCTAGCTAGCATCTTTGGGTCTACTTGCTATTAGGGATTTCTGAAACATTTGCTAATCAAGATTCTAATTGGGATATGATAAGATCATGGTTTTGAAGAAGACCCTAAAGCCAGATTCTGATGTGGGTTTTCAAAATCCAGCTAGCATTTTTTGGTATTTTGGGGTCTACTCCTGTAAGGGATTTCTGAAACATCTGATAATCGAAGATTCTGATTTGGGTATAATGAGATCAGTGTTTTGAGATCAGCGTCGTGAATTACAAAAAACTTCCTAGTTTGACTTGTTTTTCTGTAAATTGCAACTTTCTTCTCCAAACAAACTGACCTCGAATGAGACAACCCCCAATTGTTTAAACTAGGTTACATAGACGCATAAAGCAATTCTTATCCATTCAAAGTTGCTCCACACAAGTTGTGTCGCTACGATGCACTTATCGATTGATGTGGTCTATTTGTTCCCGGTATGGTTCGGTTCAGTAAACCTAGATTCGTGTTGAGAGTAGTATCTCTCAAGAGCAACATGTACCACAAGTAGAGCCATAATACATGTTGTTTGCATTTGCTTGATCAAATTAGTCACAATGATGAACACCTTGGTCTCCTCCGATGAACAATCTAATTCATTTCCAGTGATATTTTCCATCTAGTAACACATTATCAAAATCATGAGAAACACAAACAAATAGCACATATTTCCGGTGAATATTCATAGCCCTACCTTTCTATTTCTTTCAATGAGAAAAAAAACAAACACTTGTGGAAATGGACCCTAAGTTGCAGATTGTTAAAGAGAGGCATGCATAACTACCAAAGTTTCCATGACCATCAGTTAGGTGTTCTTTGTTACTCAATACCAAGATTTAGACGACAAAATTTATATTATTTGGCCCCTACATGCCCTCAATTGGTATCATTCTTGACAATCGGTATATAAGAAAATATCAGGTGACTCCAGATTAAATCCTTTAACTTGTCTAGATTTCATGAACTAGTCGAAAAATTGTCCATATTTCATGAACTTGTCCACAAATTACTCATATACAGTACTCCCAAATTTAATGTTCTTTTTTACTCATAAAACTACGTAAACCAACAAGGAAATCAAATGATTTTGATCCTATTGCAATCAGAGCACACACATTGGTTGAATCTATAAAAAAACGAGCGAGACAGAGAGAGAAAACAAGAGAGAAAGAGAGAGAGAGGGACGATTCAGTACCTGCTGAAAACAAGAGAAAGAGAGAGGGATGATTCAGTACCTGCTGGATCTGGTGTCCAGAGGTCTGGTGAAGAGAGAGAGAGAGAGAGAGGAACAACGACTGAATGAAAAAAATGAAAAGGGGTAGAGGACGATCTATTGTCTAGGAGAAAATTTTGGGTGCGGATTGGGCAGGGACACGTGGTGCCCCACACTCAATTCGAGCCGTCCAAAACACGTTTTGGACGGCTCAGATCTGATTGGGTAAATTTGCACCCAAAAATTACAAAAATGCCACTCTCGGATATGAGCCGTCCAAAACCTGTTTGAACGGCTCGGATTGGGTGTCGGGCACCACGTGTCCCTACCCAATCCACACCCAAAATTTATAGTTTCGATGAAAATTTTGTAAATACCACCCGACAAAGTAGCGAGAAAATAGTCCTGCATAATTAGTCCCCCTCCCTGGTATTACACAATCAAAAATGATACAGACACATCGACCTGTCATGGGATTGTTAATTCCATGCGATTTTTCGGAAACCAAATGAGGGGCTATGCGGGATTAGGTGCAAATAGTCCAATCCCAGGTGCCTAATTTCTGAATCAAACGAGGCCTAAGAAAATTGAGGAGGGAAATGGGTGCTTATGGGAACTCATGTGCATGAGAGTATAAGGGAGGCACCAATTGCACTTCACTTGAATGAAAATGAATATGACAAAACAATACTCAATGACACAGATATTAGTGCATCTTCAACCTAACCTTCATAACTCTATTTTTGCCTCCATTCCTCCATTTTAGAAGAAAACCTCTCCCCAACCCATCCTCCTTTTCTCCCTCCATTTTGGATGATTGTTTTTCATCCTCCAAATATGGAGGATCAAAAAATTATGGACGATCACCTCCATTTCACTATTCATCCTTTTCAAATTCCTCTTATGTCCTCTTTTTGTCCTCACCCTCCAATGACAAAGCCAATGTGTTTGAGAAATAGAGGAATGAAGATTATTGGATTGGAGCTCACATGAATAGTGAAATCTTTCAAATTCACTTTTTAGATATAAAATTATATTTTGATCCTCCAAAATGGAGGAATGGAGGTTGTTGGGTTGAAGATGCCCTTAAATGGGACGTGTACGAATTAATCACGTTGACTCTTGAATCTGATCGCTGACGGACGCAGAGTCGGCTCAGAGCCAAAGAAGCTGCGGCTTTAGGCCTCACAAAAATTTGTAAAAATGAGGACCCCCAATAATTTAGGGCTCTTACAAGTAGCAGGTACAGTTATTTTTTGTTTGAGCCTATTACATATTAAAGTAGGCACAAATATTTAAGGCTGTCATATATACCCAATACAGTTGCATTTGGGTGAAGAAGATTTTCGAAATTAAAAATAATCAAAACTTGTCTCTAGTCAATAATGTCTCAAGATATATTAAATAGATTTGTTATATTGTCCATTAAGAAGGATACGACGAAGCCTAATTTTGAAGATTTAAATATTTAATTATTACCTTGACAGCTAAACTGCGAGAAGATTAATGTTCAAAAGATAGATTTTAAAGTATTGTAACAGCCATTTATTTTTGGATAACTATATATTAAAATTTTGTAACGTTAAATATTTTGTAATAATTTTTTTTATAAAGACTCTGCATTAACGAACTTTTATGCAAAATAATGAAGGGATGAATTTAAGAAGTTCGCTTCAAGCCCCCTGAACTTTCAAGCCGGCACTGGATGGATGTTAATCTTAATGCGACGCGAACCCGATTCTAACCCAACACCAATGAAACCATGAAATCTATATTCCTCGCTGGTTCTTTTTCTCTTTACGCTGCTCCAAGAAAATAACAAATAGTAATGTTTAGTACTTTTCAGTGTTTTGGCTAATTTTTCACGTTGGTTTTACAAATTATGTGATTACGGCATATTTAATCTTATTATATATTACTAGAGTGAAGAAGTCGTTCATGATTACTACTTCTAGTGTGTACAACGATTCAATATTTTCACATTATTTAATTTGGTTAAATAAACATGTATATGAATTGTTTTGACTAGTAACGAAAATATAATAGTATTTTAATGATGATTATAGGAAATTACTCCCAGGATAGAAAATTGAACTTAATTCTCATTAAGGATGCACCCATTTTTTGTTACCTCTAAGTAGAACCTCATGATAAAAATTCCTATTTTACCCTTGAAGCGCAGATTTACATGTCACTCCCCTCCTACCTCCCACTTTCCACCTTTATTGTTTTAGAGCTCGTGAAATTTATGAGCACTTGAAGTTCACTAAAAATTTCACGAGCTTTCGAGCTCGGGAAATTCACTAGATTTTAAAACACAATTATATTAAATCACCTCGTGAATTTCACTAGGATGGAAATTACTACCTATATTCGAACTACGTAGAACAACCTAGTGAAATTCACTAGCTTAAAGCTCATGAATTTCACAAATTTTGATTAAATTTCACAAAACACAACTAGCTCGTGAATTTCACTAGATTGTAAAAAACAACAATCACCTCATGATTTTCAATAGCTTCGATCTCGTGAAATTTACTAAAGCACTATCTATATTCAAACTACATAAAACAACCAAGTAGGGATGGCCATCTCGGCCGACCCTCCTCGATCCAACCCGTCCCCTCCCCGAATGGGTAGGGGATTTGGCAATATTTTCGGGGATCGGGTAGGGTATGGGGATTTTTTTTTTTAAAAATCGGGGATTGGGTAGGGGATGATATAGTCAGTCCCCTCCCCAATCCCCTCCCCGTTCCCCTCCCCGCCCTACCCCTCCCGTCCCCTCCCCGCATTGCAATTCACATATATAGGTATATTATATTATAAGAAATAGATGGTAGGTCGTTTTCACACTAAATATAATTAATTAAACTGAACAATTACTAATATTCTTTCGAATAGTAGCAAATATTCTGAGTATCGTCATCAAGGATTAAAGGCTAAGTTGCAAATACTTCAATTGATTTCTAAATTAGATCAAGAAAAAGTGAGTTGAGTTTGATTTCTAAAATTATCTAAATAATTAAAAGTAAGAAAGATGGTGAATTAAATAATTTGGAAAAGCGTCTTAGGGTTTCG
Organism: Vaccinium darrowii; assembly: GCA_020921065.1. NCBI lineage: Eukaryota > Viridiplantae > Streptophyta > Magnoliopsida > Ericales > Ericaceae > Vaccinium > Vaccinium darrowii. The sequence continues at coordinate 28,450,919 of CM037158.1, read as the reverse complement.
AATCCACCCTAACTTTGCAACCGAGTAATTATATTAATTTAGGAAAATCAATTACCGAAACGACAATCACTCGCTAAAAGCTACAAGCCCTAGCAAGATCGACAAGAAAATAGCATGTAATTGAAAACCGGCCATAACCTATCTTCGGTTGGCACGAATCGTCTTTGATTCTAAAACTAATTAATCTAGGGATGACTTGTCTTCCCTAGGCATAGACTATCCTAATTCACAATTCTATGTGCTAAGAAAATTGTTGCATAACTATGTATTTGCAATCACAGAAAACAAACACATAACACTAGATAGAAAAAATAAGATCGAATCATAAAAATAAGTCTCGAAGTTATACAACCATTATTTCGATAATCAAAATCCAAAATTACTATAAAAACAAAGTTACTTGGTAGGGTTTCACCTACACCCTAAGAGCATCACTAATGGCATACTCAAATGTGAATACTCAAATGTTGCCACATCATCTTTTGAGTATTCATTTAATGAGATTCTAAAGTTAGCAATGTGAAGCTCTATAATGGTTTATTTTTGTCCATAATCAAAAGAGGGAAAAATGTTGGTAGTTTTGAGTATGCAAGTTTGATTATTGGGAAAATGGTGGTAGTTTTGAGTATCCAAATGCCAAAATTTGAGTATTTATAAAAAATGTTGCTAACTTTGAGTATTTATCCAAATGCCATTGTGAGCCCTTTTTTAGTGTCTAAATATCAAAATTTGAGTATTTTTCTTTCTGAGTATGCCATTGGGGATGCTCTAAGAAGATGATTAGCCGGCCATTGGTAGGAGAGAATCGGATGATGTTCGTTCAGTTCCATAATCAAGAACCACAAATCCTTGCACGTAGGCTCGTCTTTACTCCGTTTGTACGCCAGTAGTCCACGCCTAAAACTAATTTTCTTTTCCACGGCCAAAAAACTCCCTTCTTCAGTAGGCATAATATGCCTTATATAGGTAGGGCTTTGATGCATTAATTGCACCAAAGGTCCATGGGACTTCATGCGTTACAAATCACCCTTTCCACTTTAAAACACTTTGCACTTGAATCCCAAACTTCTTTTAACTCTTCTATTTTATCTAAAATCTTGGACATTGAGTACAAAGGACCTGAAAACACAAAAGAGACTAAAGAAGCATTATATGTCCAATTAATTTCGCTAACAAACTAACAAGTATAGTTTAGAGGATCTAAATATGCATATTTCGGCTCTTGTCACACCCCCAACTTACACTTTGCTAATCCCTAGCAAAACAAAATAAATATAACTAATGAAAATAAACTAAGAATGATAAATCTTTTAAACTCCCGGGCGGCCCCAATAGGACGAGTGAAGTCTCGTGAGGGTTTTCAGCAGTGACTACCCATAAAACACTGTGAACTCTTTTCACGTGAGACTAAGAACATGCAAGAAAACTTATCGACATCTCAACTACAGAACATGAAGCATTGCAAAGACACAACAGGCATAAGCAGTTCTAGATGCTATCAAATGTAGAAAAATAGCCATGGCAGCTAAACTTAGCGTGTGTGAACATGGGCCTCAATCACAAGTGAAAAACAAGTAAAAGCTCTCTCTGGGCCAAGTCTCGACTTCAAATCTCACCGTGTCATGCACTCACAAATAAATTCTCTCGAAACAAGGTGCATATTATGTCCTCTCATGTGTGCAGTTAGAAGTTATGTAAATGAAAGCAAAATAATCCGCACATGTCGACGCGAAAGAAAGCTTAATATATGGTGGACACAAAATCTCATGAATAGAATGCCAAGTATTGGGATTCTCTCTATCCGTCAATCCACACCCCATCGCCCCTAAGATCAAATAGAACTTCAATTTGGGTTATAACGTTAGGTAAGGGAAAGTGTATCAAGATTAGGGTAAAATATCAAGTGTATGTGAATAGGCTAATAACAACTCTTTCAGGGTAAATTTATCAATGTGTGCCCTCTTTTTTTCAATTTCGCCACCTCTCTCTTTGTACCCTTCAATAAGCTCCCACACACAGTTTTCTTTTCTTTTTTTTTTTTTTTTTTTCCTTTTTCTCTTTTCTTTTTTCCTTTTTTTTTCCCCTTTCAACAAGTAACTTGGTGTCTCCCCTCTTTCCATTTAATTTCAACTTTGCTTCTTGTTTTTTTTTTTTTTAGTACTCACTCTTTTTTTTCATGGGGAGATCACTACTAATCAAGCATAATTCTATCCTACATTCACCCCCTTTTCTTCTTTTCAATAATACACCCCCACAAAATAATGGCTGATTAGCCCTTCTCGAGACAATATGGATAGTGAAGCTCAACAAGAGAAGACATCATGTCAAAGGCTCATATGGGATGGCAAAGGGTAAGTGCATGAAAGAAACATACGAACATGCTCAAATTACCATAAATGGCCTATGATCATCTCCTAGGGGCGACACAACCATGCAAGTCCATAACCCAAGAAAAATTAATATACATTGCATGAAATCCCAACACTTGAAAACAAAGATAATGAGATCAACAATGAATTTTTCTTTTCGTGACAATAAGAGTTAACGTGACACCACTCCAAAGATAAGGCTTGAAGCTCACAAGGCATAAGTCTCCACTAAACCAGCCATCAAGAACAATCAAATTGCAACTCACAAGTGACCAAAGCCCAATGGAACGTGCAGTGCAAAGATGCTAAACATAAGCGCAATGGCAAATTTCTCACTATAGGCTAGCAAAAAAAAAAAACTATAATGCCACAAAGATACCAACACAATGACTATCACATCCCAAACTTAATCAATCAAGAGCCAATCTCAACAAGTCTCAAGTTCTCATGCAAAAGGAATCTAACTATATTTTTTTTTTCATTTTTGCAAAATTTTCAATTTTTTTTTCTTTTTATGACTCTAATAAACACAAAAATAAAGTGATCCCTCCCCCCTACTTAAACCATTCAATGTCCTCATTGAAAGTAGGAATTAAAAGATAGGACAGGACTGTAAAAGGGAGGAAAGGTATCACCTCGGTACAGGAAGAACAAAGAGCAAGGTAAAATATGGTGAGAGGGAGACCCCCCAACTTGGACTGAACAACCTGCAAAATGTTAGCCTCCAAGACAACAGAATAATAATAAAATACAATAAAAACAAGGAGAAAAATAAAACAAAATAAAATAAATAAACTAAAAAGGAAAAACAAACCAAACTAGAAAAAGAAAGGACTCGAAGACAACACTAAACAATAAATGACACTTGGGTTGCCTCCCAAGAAGCGCTAAGTTTCATGTCTTCAACCAAACAAGCCAACGGTGCAATAAATCAATCACCAACAAAAATGTCATTCGATCGCAAGCATGGATATAGATAAGGTCTCCACTCAATTCTCGGTGCCACCTCTATTAGAGGAGAGGTAGAAGTACTATGAAGTATAGGCCACGACTCAATGTATGGGTCACTCCATGGACATTCATCTATATGGGTATTCAACTCAAGAGAATTATGCCATGTGTCAATATCAACCATATTAAAGCCCTCACGCACCAAATGCATCTCCATGGGGTCCTTAACTTCAATGTTATTAGGAGCCTCATCTACCAAGTTATCAACCATGTTGACCTCTTGATGAGGTTGTTCAGCGGCATTGAAAACATTTAAGCGCAAAGTTTGGTTACCAAATGAGACATCCATCGTCCCTGTCCTACAATGGATGCTAGCATTAGCCGTAGCTAAGAAGGGGCAACCGAGAATAATAGGTGACTGCTTCCTAAGGTTATGCACTGGTTCCATGTCAAGGACAATGAAGCTTGCTTGAAAATAGAAATTTTCAACCTTGATAAGGACATCCTCGATAATACCATGTGGCACCTTGATAGACCTATCAGCTAATTGAAGGGTGACTGGTGTGGGCTTCAACTCACCAAGCCCAAACTGCTCATACACTGAATAAGGGAGTAAATTGACACTTGTTCCCAAGTCCAAGAGTGCTCGCTCTACAGAATGTTACCAATAAAACAAGAGATGATTGGAGCACTTGGGTCCTTGAGCTTAGGAACAGTGTTCTGTTGAATAATAGGCTCACTGCTCAGTAAGAAGGACCTTTTTGGACACATGAGTCATAAGTTTGCGCTTTTGGGTGCACAGGTCCTTAGGATATTTGGCATAGGAGGGAATTTGCTGAATGGCATCGAGAAGGGGAATGTTGATTTTCACTTACTGAAACACCTCCATCATATTTTCCATGGTATTGCACTTTTTACTAAAAGGAGATGGAGAGTCAAGACACGTGGAAAATGGTGCCTTGGGGATATAAATGGAGCCTCAGATGGCCCCTCATCAGATGTGGGCACTGGAGTTGGCTCCTTCCATTGAACTTCTTATCCACTTTAGACCCCTTAGTGACAGATGGAGACTCTTTCTCCTTTGCTTTAACCTCCTCAGGTCAGGTCTCTAGTTCCCTCCCATTTCTGAGGGCGGCAACTATTTTCGCTTGTTCATGAACTTGCAAATTTTCAATGTGGTGCGTCCTTCGTGAGTTAACCACTGGCAGGCTTGGTAACTTACCCTCCTCTCGACGGTTGAGAGCATTAGCTAGTTGACCTATTTGGGTCTCTATCTTGGCAATGGATTGAGAGTGGGAGTGAACCAATTGGAAATCAACCCTTATTTGTTGGTTATCAGCTTTTAGATCAGCTAGGGCTTTCAACATCTGCTCTTCAAAAGATGGTGCTCTTTGGGAGGACGAAGGAAGAGCAAGAGGCTGTTGGTATTGCTGTGGCATGGGAGGTGCATGGTAGGCCTGATGATTGGAAGTATTTGGATACAATGGCCTTGATGGTTGGGCAGAATGTTGCTCTTGCCCTTGCTCTCGCCATGAGAGTCTAGGATGGTCCTTTCAGCCAGGGTTGTAGGTGTTTGAAAATGAGTCATTCAATGGCCTACCAAACCCTTGTGCTACGTTCACTTGCTCCTAACAAACTCTGGAAATTAAGATGCCATGTGGCACTCACTCACATAATGGCCCAGGCTAGAGCATAATTGACATACCACCACCACAGTAGGCGGAGGGGAAGAGTATGAGGGACCTTGTTTTAAATATAGGAAATCATCAAGCTTACGGCTCAAGGCATCCACTTTCATGGATACATCATTAGATTGGCCCACCTCATAAAGGCCTCTCTGTTTGGAAGATGTCGATGCAGTCCTATCTGTTCAAGAGGATGAGGCGTGGTGTCGTAAATTTTCTGCTAATTGCTCAAAGAAAGACCAATTTTCATTCTCGTTTTTTAGCATAAATGTGCCTCCACATGAGGCATCCACCATTTGTCGGTTTGATTCTGATAGTCCATCATAGAAACCTTGGACTAACTGCCATTTAGGGACTGCATGGTGTGGACCGCTCCTATCAAGATCTTTTAGTCTCTCCCAACTCTCATGAAATTGTTCGCTCACGTGTTGACAAAAGCTAGTGAGTTTTTGGCGAATCTCTTTCGTTTTGCCTACGGAAAAGAACTTGTTCAAAAATTCATTATACATTTGATCCCAAGAGGTGATGTTATTCGGTGCTAGAGTTTTAAACCAAGATTTGGCTTTATCTTTAAGTGAGAAGGGAAATTGTTTCAACCTAAGGGCATCGTCAGTGGAGTTCAAGATTTTGACAGTGGAACAAATCTCTAGGAACTCGTCCAAATGCTTATATGGGTCCTCGTGGCCAAGTCCATAAAATGATGGAAGAGTTTGTAATAAACTGGACTTAATTTCATATTGGGTTGCCGTAGTGGTGGGCAACGTTACACACGAGAGTGAGGCGTAGCTGGATGGGAGAAAGTGCTCTCGGATTGCTGGTGGGTCCTCAACAGCTACTCTTCGTTCATCACCCATTGTAATAAGTGTTGTGGTTGGGTTTTGATGTGTGGCTGTTCGATTGGCTCTAAAAGCCCATTCTATCTCTGGGTCTAAAGGAATTAAATCTGGATGACAAGAATGGCGCCCAAGCATATAGTGCAAACTGCCCTAGCTAAAAACAAAACAAAACAAAATAAAATAAAAGCTCAAACAAAAGAAAATAAGACAACTCACCGTGCCTAGAGAAAGTAAAAATTAGAATGATTGCGCTTGTGGCTGCAAATGGACAGCTTGTTTCTCCCTCCGTGCGCTGCAACTTCTCACTTCCTGTGTCTGCTAAAAAAAATGCTAACAAAAAGAACAATTAAACAGGTATGAGAACAGAAATTAAAATAAAATAAAATACCTAAACTAGGAATTAAAAATAAAAATCACTTGAAACAATGCAACCGTGCTTTAAATCCCCGGCAATGGCGCCAAAATTTGGTAGATCGTTTTTCACACAAAAAATAATTAATTAAACTGAACAATTACTACTATTATTTCGAATAGTGGCAAATATTCCGAGTATCGTCCTCAGGGATTAAAGGTTAAATTGCATGTACTTCAATTGATTTCTATTAGATCAAGAAAAATGAGTTGAGTTTGATTGCTAAAATTATCTAAATAATTAAAAGTAAGAAAGATGGTGAATTAAATAATTTGGAAAAGCGTCTTAGGGTTTCGAACCCACCCTAACTTTGCAACCGAGTAATTATATTAATTTAGAAAAATCAATTACCTAAACGACAATCACTCGCTAAAAGCTACAAGCCCTAACCTCGACAAGAAAATAACATGTAATTGAAAACCGGGCATAACCTATCTTCGGTTAGCACGAATCGTCTTCGATTCTAAAACTAATTAATCTAGGGATGACTTGTCTTCCCTAGGCATAGACTATCCTAATTCACAATTCCATGTGCTAAGAAAATTGTTGCATAACTATGTATTTGCAATCACAGAAAACAAACACATAACACTAGATAGGAAAAATAAGATTGAATCATAAAAATAAGTCTCAAAGTTATACAATCATCGTTTTGATAATTAAAATCCAAAATTAATATAAAAACAAAGTTACTTGGTTAGGGTTTCATCTACACCCTAAGAAGATAATATAAAAACAAAGTTACTTCGTTCAATCTCCATAATCAAGAACCACAAATCCATGCATGTAGGCTCGTCTTTACTCCGTTTGTATGCCAGTGCACGCCTAAAACTGATTTTCTTTTCCACGGCCAAAAAACTCCCTTCTTCAGTAGGCATATGCCTTATATAGGTAGGCTTTGATGCATTAATTGCACCAAAGGTCCATGGGACTTCATGCATTACAAATCAACCTTCCCACTTTAAATCACTTTGCACTTGAATCCCAAACTTCTTTTAACTCTTCTATTTTATCCAAAATCTCGAACATTGAGCACAAAGGACCTGAAAAACAAAAAACAAGCATCATATGTCCTATTAAGTTCGCTAACAAGTATAGTTTAGAGGGTCTAAATATACATATTTCGGCTCTTGTCAATAGACCACGCGCGACACCAACTTTTAGCGTGTGTTTGTGCATAGGCCTCGATCACAAGTGAACAATGATTAACCATTCTTTCCATACCGAGACTCGACTGCAAATTCTCACCGAATCATGCATTCAACAAATGAAATCACTTGAAACAAGGTGCATTTATGTACTCACATGTGAGGTCGGGAGTTATACAAATGAAAGCAAAGTATCCGCACATAATGACACAAAAGAATTCTCTTTAAAGTAGACATGATCTCATGAAAGGAATGCCAAATTCCAGAATGCTCAATATTCTATCCACAATCCACACCCCATCATTCCTAGGATCAAATAAGACTTTATTTCTAGTTATATCGTTAGGTAAATGAAAGTGTTTTAAAGCTAAGTAAGACTAGGGGTGTAACTAGTTCGGTTCGGTCCGGTTTAGGGGCGATTTGGAGTGAACCAGGGAAAATCGGTTCGGAGGGAACATGGAACCGAAACCGGTTGCTTAGAGGTCGGTTCGGTTCTTCCCGGTTCGGGGGTCGGTTCGGTTCATCAAACAAAGAGAGAACTCAGAGAAGATTGCATCATAAATGATCGAACATTCACAGATGGATCTACTAATTCAATCATTCTATATCGATCAAGAAAAGGAAAATGACATTTACAGATCTACAAACTAATACATACATATCTATGTGTAGACATACAAACATATATGTAATAAATAAAGAACCAATAATTGTAATAAATATAATTATTTTCTAACTTGGTTACAGCTACTTGGGAAGCCAAGTTGGTAAGTGATGTTACTTACACGCGAGAGGGCGGCGTTCAAGTCCAAGCCCCTTACATTTTTTGAATAAGATTAGTATATAATATATATATTAGTATAATATATAAAACCGGTTCGGTTTGGTTCGAACCGGACTTAAAATTTCAAAACCGGGAACCGAACCGGTTCCAAAATTTTAGAAGTCTTGAAAACCAAACCGAACCGGCTTTGTTTAAAAACCAAAAATAAAAACCGGTTTGGTCCGGTTCTCCAGTTCAGTTTGGTTCTTTGTTTTTTTTGTTCACCCCTAGGTAAGACGTTCAAGTGTTGTGTCATATAATAACAACAATACTTGAGATTAATTTTTTAATTGATCAAACCCGTCCTATTAAAACTCAAATGACTAGATTTAGTCTTAAAAAAATCATCGAACCAATAGTTTTTTTTTTATAATCTAGCCTCCTCAGACTTTGATTCCAAACTCCACCATGGGATATGATATTCTGTCGTAACCTTATACTAATTTAGAAGCGTGACTAATCTTTTCATCTCCATTTTTTTTCTACATTTTAAATTGGGAAAATTATTGAAATGGTCCCTGTAGTTTCACTCGAGTCTCGATTTAGTCCCTCTAGTTTCAATTGCACTCCAATTGACCCTGTAGTTTCAATTTTGGTCGAATTAGGTCCAATCGATAACGGACGTTTGTAAAGATAACGGAAATCCCAATTTGGGGGTTTTTTGAGGGGCAAAACTGACTTTTTGACCCTCCTTCTTCTTCCCCAATTTGAAACCCTAACTCTAATCCTTTGTTTTGCAGAAAAAAGAAAAAAAAACATATATTGTCCATTCAAAAAATTAGTTATTCTCTCTCTCTCTCTCTCTCTCTCTCTCTCTCTCTCTCTCTCTCTGTGAATGCTGTAAAAGGAACGGGCAATGAAAATCTCAATCCGACTGCCATTAAAGCGAAAAAGAAAGAAAACAAAGTGATAAAGCCCCTCTCTTTCTCTCTCTCACGCAGATACACGCACAGAGACATGGATTTTTCTACATGGATTTTTCATGTGGGGTACAGGGACCATTTCAATAATTTTTCCTTTTAAATTTTTTAATGTCACAAATGATATATACCCAAAGTGAATAGTCAAATAAGTAGGCCTACGAGACTTTTCTTTTACCCTTTTTCTCTTGAATTGGAACGACAAAACAATCTAACTGCACTTTAACTAATAGTATGTCAAATGAATTGTAACTATGGAAAGTGCACAATTATTTTACTACAATCTTAAATTCTTATAATAAATAAAATCGTTAACATAGACAGCAAATTACGAAGTTAATAGTGCGTGTTAGCCTCTCTTTTTGCCTCATTTTCCTAATAAAAAAAATACAGTCTCAACTTTTCGAACAGATCAAACCCCTTCACACAACTCAACTGTCGAAATCAGAGAAACTCTCTCTCTATATTCACACAGACGTTCAGAGATTCATGAAAAACTCGCCAGCCGCCAAACCGGCTGCCACTCAATGTACTCACTCAACCTCACCCTATCCCCATTTACATTGTTAACCCACATCTCCAGCTCTAGCTGGATCCATACATATATGCACGTAACGCGGAGAAGGAAACGGGAAGCTCCAAACCATTAAGGCTTAACTGAATAAATTAAGTAATAAACTCCACAAACCGTACGAATTACACAACAGTAGTACCATAAGTGTGAAGACAACATTTTCACCAAAGACCTGTAGCCTAGCGGTTATCTCATTGTCCTCCCACATAGGAGACGAGGATTCGGGTCTTGGCATTGACGCCCCTCTTTCTAACTCTGACTTATTAATTACTAACACTTCTTGTTTGTACTAAAAAAAAATGTTTTGGTTTCTTTTCCATAACGATCATAAATGTATGAAAACGAACCTTATGAAAGAAAGCAAGGACTTACTCTTAGTCTCTCATTTCTCAACCCATGTCAACCCAGCAAACCGAGTTGAACATTGAGGAAGTTCCATACTTCAGGTCCAAATACAGTTGTCCTCTTTTTCCTCTTATTAAGTTGCTAGTGTCACGAAACTGGAAATTAACATGTCTGCCACAAGAATTGTAGATTTTGTCCATGCCTTTTCCCTTGAATATGAAAGTAAGACGATCATCTTTCATGCTAAAAAACAAACACGTATCGTCCAAGTCTTTATGGTCCAGGGGCTCCGACTTCGTGCTAGAGTCATTCAACCTATAAAGCACCAAGCTTGTATCGTTCATCCAAGATGGGCAATGAAGCTGCAGTAATTTTCCTTGGCTCTCCATAAAGCGCGAGAGGAATTTCGTACAAACCAGATAAGCTTTCCCCATAAGGTCTGTCCATTCCAAATTTGCAAGATCAAAAACGAACGCTCTAGTTGTAAAATTCACACAATACACTAGCTTGCCCGTAATAACCACCCAGTCTATGACTACGAAATGAAATTTTGCTGGATCCCTAAATCTGTAGGTATATGTAGCCCACGTATTGTCACCTGGGTGGGTAATGGAAAGGTTTATACAATCAGAGCGTGTAGTAGCTAGCACTACGCAATGGGGATTCCCGTTAACAACATCAAATGCTCCACGATAAAGTCCTTCAGCCGTACATGGCAGTTTAATCTTGGCCTTTGTGAAAGGATTCAGCAAGAAGAAAGGAGAATCAAACTCTCTGTTGGACTTGTAATCTAATTTCTCGAGGAGTAACCATGATTTCGAAGAGAACAAGGTATTCGTAGTGCACAAGTCTGGGAGATCAATGTTGTACTTCTCTCCGGTTGAGGTGTTAATGAACTCGCGGTTACTTTCCCAAACGGTTCTGGCTATCATGAGCCACGGTGGTGCTGCTGGTGCATCTACTATAATAGGTTGGTAGCGTAAGGATGCATGCAACCAACTCTTGCAAACGATCGAAAACCGCAAATTGTTAGGGTAATTCAACCTATCTTTGATCATCCATGCAAGGAGAGCTGGTAAGTTAGACCAATTATCTTTTTCTGTTGTCTCTTCACTTGCTGCCACACAGATACTTTCAAGAAATTTTTCCTTCACCATTGATGTTAGTGATGCGCGGATCCCTGAAAATAGCAATAATTACGGTATTAGTTAAATTGCAGATGGAGAAGGGACTTTTCAGATAATGAAACATGCAACAATAGTTTTTGGACAGGTTGACCCAAGAGGCAAGAATATCGATACGAGATCAAAAAAATTCTATGACAAATAAAGGCATGGATGGGAAAGAGACATGGCAAAAAAAAGGGATGAAGAAGTAAAGAAAACCAATAACTAGTGTCTTTTAATGCATAAAAAAGCGTATATTTACAAGGTGCGACCCTTGGCCTAAAAAAAAAAAAAGCGTATCAAAAAATTTGACATTCCGACCATAGAAAATTTGACATTCCGACCAAACTCAACTCATCAGTTCAAACCCGAGAGCTTTCCGTAACGAAACCCGTCCGATTCTACCTGGGTCGGACCCAACCGAATCTAGTAGGGCGGATCCAATATTTTAGTTCAGCGATGAGAAAGAATTCTAAAATTAGCTTATTGGACTAATATTCCTTAGAAGGTGAAGCCGGCCCTAAAAAATTAGAGAGAGAGAGAGAGTTTAGAAATTTCAGATCTGGGAGGGGAAGAGGCCGCCGCCTCTCCCTCTTCCCCCTCCCTCCTCCACGGCCAACCTCCCATCTCCTCCTCTTTTCGACCCCTCCTCCTCCTCCTCCTCCTCTCTCCTCTCACCCTTCATCTTCTACTTCTTCCTTCCACCATCTTCTCCCTCCACCGCCTCCTCCCTCTGCCGCCTACTCCGCCACCATACATCCATCGTTCGGCTCTGCCTATTTGTTTTTGGGTCAGATCTGTGGAGTTTTGAAACTTGAGGCTGAGGTTTGGCCTCTCCCGTGAATAAAGTGTCGGTACCGGTGCGGGCGATTTCGGCATCAGCTTTTTTGCCCGGAGTTCTTTTCTTTTCTTAGTTCTTATTTTTCTTTTCAGTGTTTGTTTATCCCTTTTGGTGGTTTGATTAGCCCCTTTTCGGGTGCTTTGCTTTGCTCCCTGCGTGGAGTATTTTGTTACAGATTTCATCCGTGTTTCATGCTTAATGGTTTGAGCTGGGCGTCCTTTGGGATTCTCTACTACTAAATCGAGGACGGACTTTTGTGATGGCACCTAGTGTTGGTCTGCTTCAGCGCGGGTGTCTCTATGAGCTTGGAGCCTGCATGCTTTTCAGTAGCTCGATCTTAGATTTTGGTAGTTTTGGTTCATTCCTGTATTCTGTGATGTAATCTTTGTCATACGGCTATTCATGATATGAATTGACTATTTCCAAAAAAAAAACCTTAAAAGTGTATTGAAATGTGTGAAAAAATGTATAAAAATGTGTGAAAGTGTGTAGACATGTGTGAAAAGTACATTGGAACTTGTGTTTTTTTGTTTTTTTGTTGCCTTGTTGTCAGCCCAATAGTAAAATCCAATTGTTTTCTTACTCACAAATAGAAGTGAATTCTCATTTACTTTGGCTACGTATTAGTAATTTAGTGCCGATAATGTAAGAAAAATCAAACTATTGTACAAAACACAAAATTTTAGTGCATTTTTTTAGCCCGGCAGCGAATTTGCTTGAATCCCCCAATCGAAATTTGCAGCCAGCCGTGAATTAATCACCACATTGTGCATGAGAGTTTTTACACTTATTTGGTGAATATCTGTCTCCATCAACTTGAAACAAGAACTAGAGTCAAGGACCTTAGCATTTTTGTATGCAGAACTTGTCAGCGGGCAACGTGCTGTTAGAATTGTGTAGTCCCATGAATGGCATGCTTGATTTTGGTGATAAGGTAATGGATTCATAAATTTACATTAGCGGGAGCACACAAATTAGGGGTTGTTTTCCATTTCCTTAACAGTAGCAAATGATTTCCCCATTTACTAAAATTAATGGTCATTTTTTAGCAAATTAATGAGTCTTATTTGCTGAAATCAAGAGCTAATTTTAGTAAAATGTTGATTTTATCAAATGGAAAATAACCCATTACTAAACTTTACTTGTACAATTAAGGGCTTTGTTGATAGTCCATTTTGCCCCGCAGTTCCGAATTAATAAAAAATGCCTACTATTTTTAAGTCCGATGAAGCGAGATGCGTGAAAAGACATTTTTGCACTTCAGTTGATCATCATAGGAGTTAATTTTGGACATTTTTAACCTCGCATTGTAATATACGCAAAGACCAAAATGACCCTACATAACCCTTCTACAGCCAAACTCTTCTTCTTCTTTTTCACTGTCGACAAATTTGAACTCTCTGTCAAACACATCCCGCCACTCCACCTCCACCGCCACCTACACCACCACCCCTTTTCTAGCTGTTAACTTCTTCTTCTTCTCACTGTCAATGGAGAATGAAGTACTAGACAAGCAGTCAATGGTGGGTTCTTCTCTTTCCATGGATCCATTTGAAGGTTTATATTCAATTGAAGAAGAAACAATAGAAATGTAATCAAATTTGTTGGTAGATAATACAATGGTGGAAAGCCAAGTTGCTGTGATGAACAATGTTCCTTTGGTGGAGCCAAAATGTCATGAAGGGGTAAGCATTCTGATTCAAACACGAAGAACAATTCTGGAAAACTGCATTTTTTTTCGACATTCATACCCCGAAATATGTAAAATTTTTCAACATATCGATGTTGAAACATTTTACTTAACCGACATTATGCCAGACAAAGTTCAGTAATAAATTGTCGACTTAATTCACTTTTTTCAACATCATAATATCGAATTCTACACATTACATCAACATTTTCATTCCAAAAAAGATACAAGGAAAATTCCATATGTTACAAGTTTCGACAAGACAATGTTGAAATTATTATCTTATTTTGACATTTAGATGCCGAAAGTTATGCTTGTAAATTTTCGCAACCTCGTAGTACAATACCTTTCGAGAAGACGATGTTGAAATTATTATCTTATTTCGACATTTGGATGCCGATGTTTGTACTTGCAAAATTTCCTATTCTGGTAATACAATACCTTTCGACAAGACAATGTTGAAATTATTATCTTATTTCGACATTTGGATGCCGAAGTTTATACATGCAAAATTTCCTACGATGGTGGTACAATACCATTCGACAAGATAATGTTGATAATAATCATATTTTTCGTCATGTTGATGTTGAAAATGGTACATTTTTTCGACATTTTCATACCGAAATAAATACAGAGTTTCACAGTTTGCTACTTGCATGGTTATGCGTCAACACATGGGAGTGACACAGGCCTACAAGCCTTATATGATTATACTGAAAGTTTTACAGCAGACTCGGTGAGTGCTCCATCGCCGATGCCCACCCTCCACCATCGCCCTTTCACACGTTACCGCCAGTCGAAGAACCATTGTCGTCGTCCCACCATTGCTGCCAATTTGTCACCATCCTGCCGTTGGCGCAGGTCTCTCTCCGTGAAAACTCCGAAATCTCAGTTTTAGTGCTTGTGGATGACGATGGTGGTGGCAGACGGCGGCGGTGAGACGACGATGGTCTATTGTTCATCGATGGCAGAATGGCAGAAGTGTAATTTAGGATGGGGTGGAGAGAGCCGTTGTAATTTACGGAACATCATCTGAAATGATAACTTCTTAAAAATTCTTCTTATTGCATTTATTTCATGACTCTTTCAAAATCATCACTCCACTTATTTCCACACCATGCAAAAGGTACACGTCCAAATTTTTGTTCAACCATTTCATCCCGTATTATGCACCAAATTATTATTATCTACAAGCTAACTTCTTTTTATCTTGCCAAGCTTATCTTGGCCACCGCGAATGTTTATTTGTTTGGAACATGTGGGAAAAAAAAAAAAAAAAGATCTCCTTTTGTTTGGTTTGGAGAGAAAATAACAAATACAAATTTCGTAAACAGTAAAATTTTCCTCCTATTTTCCATTCCTTTCTTTTCTCTCACTTTCCTCGAGTTCCAAATAAAGGGTAACGGCTGCATCCCTATCCGTCAACAGTATACAATTAAACTCTATCGTCTTCTGCTAATTTGATTAAAAATCAACCGTTTTCTGGGCTAGGCCTACGCTGCGAACGTCTCGGCACATTTTGCACCATTTAAGTAACTTCAATTAGTCCCAGATTTAGACTCAAAAATGAATTCAATCCGAGCATAGAAAAAGTGCAAATCAATTTCAGAATAGAAAGAAAGGAAATCAACTGATTTCAAGTTTTAAAAGTTTGTGGTGGTCATTTAGGTCTTACCTGTGGATCTGCGAAGCTAGGGCACAACAAGGATCGTTGGACTGTCGATCACTGGATTGTACAGAACGAAATGGATTTCAAAATCCTGTGGAACAGAGGGAGGGTTGATCTCAAACGCCCAGTCATTGCCATTTCCCAAAGCCCTAAAACAGTGAGTTGAAAATCGTTGCTTGAATCGAAGGAGTAGTGTTCTAAAAGCAATGGGGTTGCATTTCCAAACTCAACTCATCAGTTCAAACCCGTGAGCTTTCCGTAACGAAACCCGTCCAATTCTACCTGGGTCGGACCCAACCGAATCTAGTAGAGTGGATCCAATATTTTAGTTCAGCGATGAGAAAGAATTTTAAAAAAAGAAAATTCTAAAATTAGCCCATTGTGCTGATATTAATTAAGCCTTAAAAGTGTATGGACAGAATCATTCGTAAAACTCAAAGTTGGAGCAATAAGCACTTGAATCATGCCAGCAAAGAGGTACTAATCAAATCTATTTTACAGCCTATTCCAATGTATACTTTGATGTGCTTTAAGTTTCCCCAATCACTGTGTGCCTGTTTGAACTCAGTTATTAGTAATTTTTGGTGGGGGGAATCTGATAGAGGCAAGAAAATTCATTGGGGAGCCTGGAATAAGCTAACAGAACCTAAATCTTTTGGTGGGTTGGGTTTTAAAGTCTTTGAAGCTTTCAACATAGCCTTGTTAGCTAAACAATTTTGGCGCTTGATTAATTGCCCTAATTCGTTGTGGGCTCAGGTATTGAAAGGTTTATACTTTCCCAAGAAGTCTTGGATGGAAGCTGTGAGAGGTTCAAAGCCTTCATGGCTTTAGTCTAGTCTCTTGGAAGGTAGGAAACTAATTCAAGATGGAATCTAGTGGAATGTGGGGAATGGTGAGGATATTCATTTTTGGTTTGATAAATGGGTACCTGGGACCTCTGATGGCAAGTTAATACCATCTCCAAATATTCAATGTGATCACTTGAAAGTTTCTGACTTTATCAACCCCATATCCAAGTGTTGGGATAGGGATAAATTGGAGCAACATATTTCTAACGGCCTAGTTCATGAAGTCTGTAATATCCCAATTAGCTTGACAGGGTCCAAGGATAAACTGATTTGGCGTGATTCTAAATTTGGAATTTATTCTGTCAAATAGGGATATGCTCATTTGGTGCCCAAAATGCTCAAAGCCCCAACTTCAAAACCATCTTGCTTTTATGCTCTTTCTTCTCTTATGTGGAAAACGTTTTGGAGCATTTCGACTCTACCCAAAATTCGTATCTTTATGTGGAAGGTTTTAAAGAATTGGATGGCATGTCGAGCTAATCTTGTTAAAAGAAGGTGTGGTTCCAACCCTATCTGTCCTATCTGTGATAATTCCAGCGAAACAATGGAACATCTTCTTTTCCACTGCCCTTGGAGCAGGGCCGGTTGGTTCGTAAGCAAGAAAGCGTACTGGGTTCTCCATAAAGAAATTACAGCCGTGGACAGATGGATGGAAGATTTGATTTGTGGGGACCTAGCCAAAGAAACGAGCCGTGAAGATTTGGGAGAAATTTTGCAAATTTGTTGGGCCATTTGGAAGGCCAGGAACAACTTCGTGTTCAACAGCAAGCTTCCAAAACCAGAGGATGTGATAGCTCATGCTTCCTTGGGTGCCAGAGACTACCTCCATGCTATCTACTCAAGTTTTGATCGTGGCCCCTCACGGTCTGTGTCTAAGTGGGCAACTCCCCCCCCCCCCCCCCCCCCCCCTCCCCTCCCTCTCTTATGAAGATTAACATTGATGGAGCATTTAAATCCTCCCGCAGCTTGGCTGCCTTTGGCATCATTGCTAGAGACAGTGGTGGATCAGCTCTTTGGTGGCATTGTGGTAGTGTTATGGTAGTATCAACTCTTTCTATCGAGGCATGGGCTTTTCGTATCGCTTGTGCCATGGCAAAAGATGAGGACCTCAATCAAGTTGTTTTCAAGACAGATTGCAAGAACCCGGTGGAATGCATTGCGGACACCACCAAGGTTTGCCACTGGAGCATTGAAGCTATTGTGAACGATATTCGTACCTGGGCTGAAGGAAGACAATGGTTCTTTAATTGGTGTAGGAGAGATAGTAATAGAGTAGCTCATTGGATTGCGACAAACTATAGAGACAAAAGAATTATTTCTCCTTTGGGTTGTATTCCGCCCATTTTACAATCTGTTTTGGCTAGAGATTTACAGTTTTGATCTATAATATTTCTTGACATCTTCAACAAAAAAAAAACCTTAAAAATGTATTGAAATGTGTGAAAAATGTATAAAAATGTGTGAAAGTGTATAGACATGTGTGAAAAGTACATTGAAACTTGTGTTTTTTTTTTTTTTTTTTTGTTGTTGCATTATTGTCAGCCCAATAGAAAAAACCCAATTGTTTACTTCCTCACAAATAGAAGTGAATTCTCATTTACTTTGGCTACGTATTAGTAATTTAGTGCCGATAATGTAAGAAAAATCAAACTATTGTACAAAATACAAAATTTTAGTGCATTTTTTTAGCCCGGCAGCGAATTTGCTTGAATCCCTCAATCTAAGTTTGCAGCCACCCATGAATTAATCACCACATCGTGCATGAGAGTTTTTACACTTATCTGGTGAATATCTGTCTCCATCAACTTGAAACAAGAACCAAAGAGTCAAGGACCTTAGCATTTTTGTGTGCAGAACTTCGTAGCGGGCAACGGGCATGTTGTTAGAATTGTGTAGTCCCGTGAATGGCATGCTTGATTTTGGTGATAAGGTAATGGATTCATAAATTTACATTAGCGGGAGCACACAAATTAGGGGTAGTTTTCCATTTCCTTAATTGTAGCAAATGATTTCCCCATTTACTAAAATTAATGGTCATTTTTTAGCAAATTAATGAGTCTTATTTGCTAAAATCAAGAGTTAATTTTAGTAAATTGTTGATTTTAGCAAATGGAAAATAACCCATTAGTAAACTTTACTTGTGCAATTAAGGGCTTGTAGCCTAGCGGTTATCTCCTGGTTCTCACACAAGGGAGACTAGGGTTCGAGCCTCGGCAGAAGCTATTGGGATTTAGGGCTATGGATAGCTTATAGACCCCCCTCTGCACTAACTCACTAACTCCCCCATTAACCCCCGATTGATGTATATCCAATGGCCAAAAAAAAAAAAACTTTACTTGTACATTTAAAAAATATCCACATAATTTCACAAAATCGAGTAGGAGCCCATGCCCCGGCCGTGAACCCCATGTAGGTACATCAACGATCACGTGTTGGTGTTTGGTGGAAATGATATTCCTCAACTTTTTGTAGCGGAAATTAGAGACGAAGTGAGAGCAAAAATATTGTACCGGTCCCGTGGGGTTTTGTCGACCCCCCAGACTAGTCAAATTCATGGGTAGTGTTTTAATGTGGGGAAGAACAACTAGTCAAAACATAACAGAAGTCTAAATTGACGTGTATATTGAAATCTTTATTTTCCTAGAAAGGGAAACACTCAAAGAATTAATTAAATCGTGGTCCTAAAACCAGCTCTTATGTTACTCCATTATCCATGACATCAAAACTCATTATGTTTCCATCCTTTAAGAGCATCTCTAGTGCACTACCTAAAAAATATTTGCTAAAGTGTACACCTAAGCACATGTAGGGCCGTATTTTATGTGCTAAGAACTTAGTTAGCCAGCTAATGAAGAATGCACTTTAGTGAACTACCTATATATATATATATATATATATATATTCATTAACTTTAAGTCTCTCTCTCTCTCTCTCTCTCTCTCTCTCTCTCTCTCTCTCTCTCCCCTTCCCTTCTCCCTCTCTCTCTCTCTCTATCTTTCTCTTCTTTCTCTCTCCTTAAGTCTCTCTCCAAATTTAGGTAGTGACTTGGGGCACTTTAGGGAGTGAGGGGTGACACTTAGGATTTTAGTGAGTCAATTTTGTGCACTGGAGAGTATTTTTTGAGTTTTTCTTAGGTAACTAGTTAGGGCACTTTAGAGCAAGCACAACAGTGGCTAGCTAAAATAGTTCGTGACCAGTGCACATTTTTCATTTTACTCACTCACATCTCTTTCAACACTCCAACAATACTATCTACTTTACCTACTCACATATTATACATGTTATAATACACCTTTTTATTCTCTCTCTCACTCTCTCTCTTTCTCTCTTTCTCTATGTGACAA
Organism: Vaccinium darrowii; assembly: GCA_020921065.1. NCBI lineage: Eukaryota > Viridiplantae > Streptophyta > Magnoliopsida > Ericales > Ericaceae > Vaccinium > Vaccinium darrowii. Next base: position 28,431,298 of record CM037158.1, on the reverse strand, counting down.
CCCATTCAATGGGTTTGTCCCACATCACCCAGATAGTAAAAAGGAGTTTAATATATAAGAGAATCCAACCAACTACTATATAACTTGAGGTTAACCTTTTGAGCCATGTGGTTAGGCTAAAAAGTTTGCAGGTTAATTGGGGCAGGTCGTTATAGGTGGTATCAGCGCATAACCTAGGTCTACATGGTGGGGGCCACCTCTAGAATCTATATGAGCCACCTCTTGAATCCTAGAGTTAGAGCAAAGTGCTATGCAGAACTAAGTGTCACACCATGGCCACTGGGGGAAGGTTGTTGGGCCAATGCAATGAGGACGTTGCATTCTAAGATGGGGAGATTGTGACAACCCAGTCAATTGGTTTGTCCCACATCGCCCATATAGTAAAAAGGAGTTCAATATATAAGAGAATCCAACCAACTACTATATAACTTGAGGTTAACCTTTTGAGCCACGTGGTTCTGCAAAAAAGTTTGCAGGTCAGTTGGGGCAGGTCATTACACTCTTTACCCTTTTCTTTGTTTTTTTCTTCATAAAGAGAGGAGAGAGGGAGGGAAAGAAACAATAAAAAAAAGGTGTGTGTATAGTTCCTCCATAAAAGGAGAGTGATTTGGTGAGTTACTGTACATTGATGTAATTTGCTGAGGCGTTGTACCCCATTTTGAGACTTAGGCTGGGTAAAATAGAGAGAAGATGTGAATTGTTGAGTCTGTTGCACTTGCCCTTAGCATACTCTTTTAGGTAGTGCGTTAGAGATGCCCTAAATATATATATATGATTCCCCAATTTAAGCCTTATTAATTAAGCTCAATTTAACAATATATCCACCCACTTTCATGGCATTTAATGAGTCTTAACCTTCCATATTCAGCTCATTTTGCCAATCCTGAATTATTCTCTTTAATGCCGAAATTAAATGCTAATTTAGGGGGAAAAAAATAGGCTTTGTCTCAGTTCATTTTTTGGGAGGGCTGAATATGTAGGAATGGGTTTTTTTTGGGTAATAGAGAGAAAATTCATTATATGTGAAATCGCCAGTACAGACTGTCGTCGGTGATAGGCGGAGACCTTTGCAAAACTAAGCTGTCACAACAAAGTTTTAGCCTACACAACAGAAACACAGATACATCAAACACAATTACAACAACCAGATTAAAACTACACAACTAAACAAAACAGCCTCTATCAAAGACGCCCGCCACCACCATGCAATAGACAACCGCCCGATTAGGAAGACTACCACTGCCATCACCACACAACGCCTAACAAACACAACATTAACCTTACTCCCAACCTATGCTCAAACAAACCCAACAATAACCTTACTCCCATCCGCTACTGATAAGTCCCCAATATTGTAGATATCCGGGGCTTATCTATCTCATTTTGCTCACACACACATGCGATTTTGCGCCTTATATGTTTGATATGCGCGTAGTGTTGTTTTTGTTAGTTACAGGTGAAACACCTGAATAAGCGCATTTTGGAGTGCATTGAGAACTGTGCCACGTTGCCGAGGGTCACGTGCCCCATGGCACGCCAACACCGGGCCTCACGAGCCACAAAACAACGATTCGGCCGAGGCCCGGGAATGCGAAAAGTCACAAATCACACCATTGGATTGAAAACGTGCCGCAAGCTCACAAAGACTCCCGGTGGAATCCGGAAGTAACCAAGAATGCACGAGACCAAGGAACACCTCCCCGAGGGTCCCACAACTCGTTTTAGTGTTTTGAAGGAAGTCCGGAAACACGGAAGGCCAATGGAGTGACCAAAGACATCATCGGACCTATAGTGGATCAATCCAGTGAATAGTGGATCGATCCACTCAAGGCAAAAACATCATCAGTCCATTCTGGATCTATCCACTCCCAATAGTGGATCGATCCACTCAAGTCAAAAACATGATCAGAGCATTCTGGATCGATCCACTCCCAATAGTGGATCGATCCACTCCACCCCAAAAGTTCACCAGAGCATAGTGGATCGATCCAGTCTCATAGTGGATTGATCCACTCCCGTCCAAATGCCACCAGAGTATTCTGGATCGATCCACTCTCATAGTGGATCGATCCACATCAGTCCGAAAAGCAATTTTCAGATACTTTTTGTGCTTTCTATTAATGGAAACTTTGTTATTATGTGAGAGCTTTATGGATATTTATTGGAGAGAGGATTTGGATGATTAAATAGGCTCTCCTCTCTCCTTCTCTCACACTTTCATTTTTATTTATTTAGTTAGTTTTTGGCTCTCACCTCTCTCCTCCATTGGAGAGAGTTAAGGTCTCTCTCTCTAGAATACTCAAGTAAGCTTTCATTTCCCGTTTATTTACCGTGTATTAAACTTGTTCCTCTCGTCTTGATTGTTCTATAAATCTAGTTTATTTGCATTTTCATTAAGTAATTAGTTTTTGTGTTGTTCTAGCTAATTCTCTTAAAAAACCTTAGTTTATATTTGTTGTTTGTGATTTTCTCTAGAGTTATTGTTGTAGGTACACTTGAGATCTTCATTAAAAATCAGTTTTTAAGTTTCTAAATCATGTTTTGCATTTCCTTCAAAGTTCTAGTCTTATTTCTTACTATGGTTTGTGAGTATGTAGTTTACGTAGGCTTAGTCATGGGGTGATTAACATACCATGACTAGAGTTTAATCCGTTCATTTCATCAAAAATCTTTCATTTCCTGTTTATCAATGATTTAGTGTTTCATTTTATGTACCAAAGTTTGAGTTTGTTAATCTCTTTAATCACACGTAGCCAAGAGCTTGACTAATTGGCACGTGCGATGCTTAGGGCGATGTCAACTTAATCGTTTGCCAAATAAACCGAAAAACCCTAATCTTTGGTAAACACATTTTCTTGTAAATGGTTTTAAAATCTAAATCTTCCATTCGGGGGCTTTTAACGATGCCCCGAGCCGGTAATCAAGAGAGGAATAGATTAGCTTTGGTCATGGTTGTTAAAATCCCCTAGACGTTGCCTTAGTTTAATTAGTCTTTTTAATCCCGCGTCATTCACGAAGTTAAGTGAACTCCACCCCCAAACTCCAAACGCCAAGTTTGCCGCTTCAAGGCCGAAAACCTACACTTGCAAGACAACTCTCACGCCAGGTGCGTTTGGTCCCTGTGGATTTGACCCGGTCTTACCAGTTATTATGCTACCGCCGACCTAGCCCTACGCTTGGGGCGACACCATCTACGATACAATCTAAGGTCGCAAGCAGCTACCCAAACCTGCAAAAGAACAAGAAAAAATGCAAGCATCGAGCCAACAGAAAAATGCCGATCAGAAGTGTGAAAACCCAAAGTGAAGCCATAGATTAAAAACTAGTTAAAACCATTTTAAAAAAAGCACTGATCGGAATGCTCAATGCATGCAACGACAAAAAATCGGTACGGCAGGGGTATGGGCCAGAGGATTTGTGGTGATTGTTGTAGGTCCGAAACCCGAAGACCAAGAAACGACAAAGGTTTGGGCCGGAGGATACGCTGTTGATTGAAGAGAGGAGCCAATCAAAACAAGGACAATCAGAAGGTATGCAAGCTCACGCTCATGATTAACGACGGCAACAAAGATTGGATCAAGGCTGTCATGGTTCGCTTGCCCCAAAGCATCAACCAGAGCAGAAAAGACGGCGGCCCTGGGTTGAATGGAAACAGAGGACAAGAGAGAAACAAAAGTTGAAAGAACCGGTGGGTGTGGAGGTCAAAGGTCGCCTCTAAGAGTTATTAGCAGAGAAGGGTGTGGAAGTCAAAGGTCGCCGCCGCCGCCCCTGATCAAACCCTAGATCTGTGTTAAAAGGCTTTTAGAGAGAGGTGAGAAGAAATTTTTTTAGAGAGAGAACCTGGCTATATGTAGGAATGGGTTTACACTTTACATAGTGAAGTAACTTCAAGGTTTTTAATGGTAGTAATCGTTTTGTATTTTTTTTGGAAGATATATTCTCAAGGTTTTAATATGATGTTAAGTTCTTTATGTATTTAGGTTATTGCATGTTATAAATTAGTAGATGTCAGTGTATGGTGGTAGCCCTTTTTGTATATGAAATTATGTAGTATCTTTTTGTGTATGGGATCATTTATGTTTTGGTATATCGAGGCAGTTTGAAACTTTGTACATCGGATTACTTTTTGTATGTGACTTTTTGTGACTAGGCAGTTTAGAACTTTTTTTTTTTTTTTTTGAACTTATGAAGAGGTCTCAAATTTATAATTTGGTTGGGGCCTCGAGAAACTCAGGACCGGGCCTATTCATTTTGCACAACAATTTGCAAGGTTTTACACTGTGTCTTTCAAAATTTAATCAAACTTATATTTTATATATTTATAATTAATTTTTTGCGTGTTCTATGCGATAAAAAGCTTGGATCACATGAATAAAGAGTATGGGAGGATGGAATATGGAAAGAAAGTAGGAAACTCATCCAAAGAGGGATTCCAAATTCACATGAATAAGAAAACTGTCAGTGTGATAAAATGATGTGGAAATCAATTTTATGTCTGCAAAGTGCGACATATTTCCCCATTCCCAAGCCACACCGGAAAAATAAATAAATAAATACCACCAGCCATGAAAGATACAAGTCATTTGGCTCATTTCCATTGAATATTGCTTGATCCTAAACCTGGCCACAAAATTCCATAAAAAACAAGTGGCAAATTCCAAAGATGATTATTTTTTGCTTCAAGAGCACATAGGTTCCACCACTAAGTGCTTTGGTAAAAAAGCAGAAAACAGATTTTTTGATTTTTTTCGTTTTTGTCTTTATTCTTTTTTTTTTAGTTTTGCGTCAAGTTTTCATGATTTATTGATTTGCCTCGACGAAACCGGTTATGATGCAGCCGAGGCGCTTTTCACCTGAGATAAAATTGGGTGATAGTCTAACGGTCAAACGTCCTCCAGTTTTGACGTGGTCTAAACCGATCACTCAAGAATATCAAAATGAGTGTATCCAACGGTCTTGATGTTTGACTGAATGTTCCAAAGATATAGTTGGCCAATTGGCCCAGAAATGAGCTTCTGAGAGTAGATTATTGATAAACTGATGGAGGGAAGGGCATGGCCTTCCTGGAATGGCATGCTTGTCATCCAAGAGAGTTGATTTACCTCTACCGGAAATCACGTGTTCTACACGGTAAGGTTGCATGATGATTCGTTGTCTCTTACTTGTGAGCGTCAACGTCATCACTTTGATTTGATATATAAGGTTAGGGCAAAATCTTGTATCAACACTCTAGTTTTGTTGGAACATACTGCTTTGTGATTGATATATATTTTGCCATTTTTGATATTGTATAAATGGTTTTGTTTCAAATTTGACTTATTGCCTATTCTTTGGACAATCTGTTTTTCATTTGCTTTTTCAAGAATTATTTGCATGGAAATAGATTGACACGTCGCAGTGAAATTCATGATTCAAGTTTGCAGACTTAATTTTCTCTCCAAACAAATCCAAATCAAGTACATTCATGGAATTTCTTAAATATTTCATTATCTTAATATCTTATGTTGTCTAGTTTCGATAGAAAATTGGTGGATTGATAGCCATGGGTGGTGACCGTCAAGACAATTGTTGAAACAAAACTTTTTTTTTTTTTATGCGACCATTGCATTTAACCAAATAAGCATCTCTGTTTTACGATACCGTATTCATTTTTTCTAACTTCCTTTCCTTAATATGATGTAGTGTAAAAGTGATCCAATGTGTGACGTGTCATTGTAATTGGCAAATTTATGCACTCTTAATCCGATTGTCCTTGACAAAGCTCGATGAAAAAGAAAGAATACATGTAGTCAACCCAAATTGATTGGGGAATAAGGCTCGGCTTGTTTTGGTTTGGTTATAATTTTACGATAGGGGAAAAATGAGAATTCTTAATTTTTTACGCGTTCTTTGTCAATTTTATTATTGGTATATGTTTTAGAATGTGAATTTCAAGATTAAGGTGATGTTTGGTGGTGTTATTCCGGCACCTTTTTGGAGCATATAATATACTTTTATTTAAAAACTTTACTAAACGGAGGGATGAAGAGATGAGTTTCGCTTGCCACAATTTCCTATGTGTTGACGAAATTGTTCTCCTACTCTACGTTTATGGGTTGGGCGTCCTGGGGGTATTATTGGTATTTCCAGAAAATATGTAGAGCTCCTTCGAAAGAATTCTATTTACAACCCATTTTTTTGTTAAATATACAACCCACCGCTAAATACAACCCAACCCAACCCTAATTTCTACTTAGGAAAAATTTCAAAAACCCCCCCAAACTTTGACCTCAATATCAAAAATACTTCCAAACTTACAATTTTTTCAAGCGTACTCCCAAACTTCAATTCTGTAATAAAAAATACTTCTTCTGTTTGCATCCGGTTGGCAACTAACGAGATTTGCTGACTTGGAACTTAACGGACACCATAAACCGTTAAATGACCCGGAACGACGTCGTTTTGGGCTTGTTTAAATTTCAGAAAACCCCCAAACTTTGACCTCAATATCAAATATACTGCTAAATTTTCAAACTTTGTTTCTAAAAACTATTTTTTTAAAAAAATAACAATTTTTAAACTTTATTTTCAACAAATATTTTTCAAAAAATTGTTTTTTTTTTTTTGAAAATTTGCTTTCAGACTTTATTTTCAAAAAATGTTTTTCTTAACACACTTAGAAATATTTTTTGAATGAAAAATAGTTATTTTCAAAAACATTTTTACAAAAAAGTAATTTTGAAATGGAAAATTTCATTTTTTAAATTTTCAAACTTTATTTTCTACAATGCTTTTTCAAAAGATGTTTTTTTTTTCCAAATTTATTTCAAAAAAAGAATTTTGAAATTTTTTTGACAAACTTATTTCAAACTATATTTTTTCAAAGTAACTATTTTAAAACTTTGATTTTCCAAATTAATTTTTTGTAAATATATTTTCAAAAAGAACTATTTTCTATTCAAAAAATATTTCTAAGTGTGTTAAGAAAAATATTTTTAAAAAATAAAGTTTGAAAGCAATTTTTCAAAAAAATAGTTTTAATTTTTTTTGAAAAAACATTTGATTTTTAGTTTTTTGAAAAACATTTGTTGAAAATAACGTTTAATTTTTTTTTAAATTTTTTGAAATTTTTTTTTTTAAAAACAAAAAATAGTTTTTGTAAACAAAGTTTGAAAATTTAGGAGTATATTTGACATTGAGGTCAAAATTTGGGGGTTTTTTTTTGAAATTTTTCCGGAAATAAATTATTGTTTCTTTAAACAAGCCCAAAACGACGTCGTTTCGGGCCACTTAACGTTTATGGAGTCCGTTAAGCTCCAAGTCAGCAAATCCCGTTAGTTGCCAAATGGATGCAGATTGAAGGAGTTTTTATTTATTTATTACGGAATTGAAGTTTGGGAGTACACTTGAAAAAAAATGTAAGTTTGGGAGTATTTTTGATATTGAGGTCAAAGTTTGGGGTTTTTTTTTGAAATTTTCCCTTCTACTTATTAACATGGCTAAATACAACTCGCCAAAAAATCTCCAACTTACCCAACTTGGCCTCTTATAAAAATACCAATTTTTTTCTTAAAAGGGAAATTATAAAAATTATACATACCACCTACTAGGTTGACCATAGTGTCCTACACGAGCCTAATTTGAAAGTCACATTCCCCAATTCCTATGCAATGACAGTTTTTAGTAACTGAATTCAAATCCTTTAAGCTAAATGACCAAATTGATCCCATAACTCTTTCCTCCCAAGAGTATGGTACGATTGACCTCATATATTAGGGGGTGTTTGGGAGTTTCTTTTTCTATTTTCATTTCCTATTTTCCCATTTTGCTTGTTTGACTATCCACTCTGAAAATGAATTCTAACAAAATGCATTCTTGATTTTTGATAAGGAGAGCAATTTGCAAAAGTAGGGGGAAAGGAGTTTTTTGACTTCTCAATTTCAACTTTTCTTATTTTAATTAACAAAAACACTTACACAAATATATTTTGCATATCTCCAAACATTATCGCAATTGCAAAGTTCGTTTTATACATATCTACAAAAATATTTTACAGATTCAAAAATACATAATGCAAAAAGCAAAGACGAGAAACTCATAAACAACCCTTATTCTTATGTGTTTTTCAACTTCAAAACAAAAATCATGCATATTCCATATCATCGTCCGTGTGGTAAATATGAGGCCCACAAACGGCAAACGGTTTCGAACATGTGTCCAAATTTATGCCTGAACAATTTTTTAGTACTAAGTTTCAACAGACAAATGGGAACAAATAATGCACAGACGTTTTCTGTAGGGCCCACCTCAAATCCTATAATGATAATCCGAACCGTTATTTTTTTAAAAATTGTTTATGGGTTCTTGTAAAAATTCAGGTCATTTGAATATAGGTAAGGAATTTTTCAGAATTCGTAAGACAAAAATGAATGGTTCGCCCTACGAATTGAAAAAGGCTTGCTGAAATTTGATTAAACTGATACTTTATAAGAACCTATAATTTTTTTTTAAAAAAAATGAACGATTCAAATCATCTTTACGGGACCCGATGACCCTTGCAAAAATATTTGTCTTTGTGATAGCAGATTTGTTTTGTTTTTTTTTAAAAAAATTTACTTGGGCATATGAACAGAGGGAGAGAGAAGGAAAAAAAAAACATTTGTTGTTGGGAAATAGATTGTTTAAAGATGGGAGGTCAAAATCAGTAGTATTTTTTACCGAACTATTGGTGTTTTGGCTAAAAAAGCCAACTTAACTTTTTGTTTTGTCTTTATTTGATTTTTTTTTGCGTTTGTTAGTTTTACATCGTTTTTTTGAGTATTATTGGTTCGTCTCAGCGAGAGGAATCCAAAGATGTAAAAGATTATGACTAGAACTCTCAATTTTTTGAATAAGATCGAAAAAAGTGTAAAAAGCTGTCTTTTTTTACTTATTTTGTCTTTATTCAAAAAAATTTATGATTTGATCACAAATTTTTACTTTTTTGATTCGTCTCACTGGGACGAACCAATAATACACAAAAAGTTGATGAAAAACTAAAAAACACAAAAAAAAATTAAATAAAGACGAAAAATAAGTCAGTTACCTTTTTAGGCCAAAACACATAGACCAAAGTACGTGGATTTAGCCCGTTAGCGCATTAATTAGGCGGAGACCAGAAAGAGCGGTACAAAAAAATTCAAAAATAATAAAATTCCACGACCCCATCCCCCATTCCCCATCGTCTCCTCCCCATTCTCCCCCGTGTCCTCTCTCTCTGTCCCCTGCTCTCCCTCTCCCATCGTCTACCCCATCCCCCATTCTCACGCTGTAACAGATCAGACCTCTCTCCCATTCTTCACGCTGTAACCCACCACCACCGCCACGACCGACGCCATCACCACCGTTTCTCTCTCCCCGTTACCTGTACAACGACGCCATCACCAACTGGGTTCCACCGCCGTCACCACCACGACGGACGACGACTGAAGGCCGCCACCACCACCACGACTGAGGACCGCCACCACATCCTCCGGTAAGTATCCGAACCGTCCGGTATGTACTTGGGATTTTCGGATTTTTGAACTGTCTGATTTTGGAACGAAATATCGACTCGGTTTTCAGATTTCGGATTTTCGAACCATGTATACGATTTCGGATTCTGGAATACGATTTTTTTATTAGTTTTTGATGATTGGAAACCCTAATTTTACATGTGAAAATTACTCGTATTGTGCGTTTTTGGATGATTGCAAACCCTGTGTTTGATGTTTTTGTAAACCCTAATTCGAGTGGGTTCTTTGGTTTTCAGAATGAAAACTCATCCATCAGGTTTTATGATCCAAAATGTGTACATCTGTTTGAAAATGGATGTAGGCCTTAACAATATGAATCGAAACTCATGTTCTGGACTGTAGAATCTGGAATAGATGTAGGCTTGAAAATGGAAAATCATCCG